>CM031690.1:19437632-20057962 GCA_006182925.3 Reinhardtius hippoglossoides
ATGCCAACACGATAAAGGATCCGCCTTTATTACCACGATCAGCCAGCACGATACAGAATCCGCCATACTGGATCCACCATTACGATCTCTGATACACGATCCACAGAGCCTAATCCATGATGTGGCCACAGCTGCGGCCCCGGATCTGCGGACGATAGGGCAAAGGGACTCCGGGGAAGAGAGTCAAGTCAGTAAACATGTATTGATGGGATATGAATTACATTGATGTGATAACAGTTTGAGAAGTTGAAGGAGAAGCTGGAAAGAGAAGCTCCGAGTGTCATGTGTCCCCCGACCTTCTAGACCTATAGCAGCATAACTAAGAGTGGGTCCAGGATAAGCCTGGACCGGCTCTAACTATAAGCTTTATCAAAAAGGAAGGTTTTAAGCCTACTCTTAAACGTACAGATGGTGTCTGCCTCCCGAATTGAAAGTGGGAGATGATTCCACAGGAGAGGTGCTTGGTAGCTGAAGGTTCTGGCTCCTACTCTACTTTTAGAGACTTTCGGGACGACAAGTAATCCTGAGTTCTGGGAGCGCAGTGCTCTAGTGGGGTTATATGGTACTATCAGCTCTTTAAGATATAGTGGTGCCATATTATTAAGGGCCTTGAAGGTGAGGAGAAGAATTTTAAATTCTATTCTAGATTTAACCGGAAGCCAGTGTAGTGAAGCTAATACTGGAGAAATGTGCTCTCTTTTATTGGTTCTTGTCAGGACACGTGCTGCGGCATTTGGACAAGCTGCAGAGTCTTTAACGATTTACTGCTGGAGCCTGATAGTAATGAATTACAATAATCCAATCTGGATGTAACAAAAGCGTGGACTAGTTTTTCTGCGTCCTTTTGCGAGGAGGACATGTCTGATTTTTGCAATATTACGCAAGTGAAAAAAGGCGGTCCTAGAAATTAGTTTTAGGTGAGAATTAAAGGATAAATCAGGGTCGAAGATCACTCCCAAGTTCCTGACTGTTTCATTGGAAGCAAGGGCAATGTCGTCTAGCGCAGCTTATATTATTAGATATTGTATCTCTAAGGTGTTTAGGGCCAAGTATTAGAACCTCTGTTTTATCGAGTTTAATAAGAGAAAATTGCGGGTCATCCAGGTTTTATGTCCTTGAGACATGCTTGGAGTTTAGTTATTTGATTACTTTGTTCAGGTTTATTGACAAATATAACTGGGTGTCATCCGCATAGCAGTGGAAATTTACGAGTGTGTCCTGATAATGTTTCCGAGTGGAAGCATATATATGAGAATAAAATTGGGCCGAGCACAGAGCCCTGTGGAACACCATGGTTAACTTTGGTGCGCACATACATCTAATTTGCACGAATTGGGAGCGATCAGAAAAATAGGATTTAAACCAGTTTAGGGCAGTTCCTTTAATGCTAATTAACTGTTCCAGTCTCTGTAATAAAATGTTATGGTCAATTGTGTCGAAAGCTGCACTAAGATCTAACAGAACGAGGACCGACACAAACCCTGATCTGAAGCTATTAGAAGGTCATTAGTGACTTTAACCAAGGCTGTCTCTGTGCTATGATTAGCTCTAAACCCCGACTGAAAGTCTTCATATATATTATTTTCCTGGAGAAACTCACCCAGCTGATTGGCTACAACTTTTTCTAGTATTTTAGACAGGAAGGGGAGATTAGATATAGGTCTGTAATTTTCTAAAACCTCTGGGTCTAAGGTGGGTTTTTTAAGAAGGGGTTTGATTACAGCTATTTTAAAAGACTGTGGTACATATCCTGATGATAATGACAGATTTATTGTGTTTAGTAACGAACTATCAATTAGGGGCAGAATTTCTTAAGTAATTTTGTAGGAATGGGATCTAAGATACAAGTTGTTGGTTTAGAACCTGAGATTAGTTTGGTCAGCTGATCAAGGGTGATCAGAGAGAAGCTGTCTAAATAATTGGTAGGATTCTCAGCCGTTTCTGAGATTTCTGTTTGGTAGGGTATTAGTGCCAATTGAGGGCAGGAGATGGATTGATTTTATTTCTAATAGTTAGAATTTATCATTAAAGAAATTCATAAAGATATTGCTATTTAGGGATCGAGGAATACTGGGTTCGGTGGAGGTGTGACTCTCTGTCAGCCTGGCTACAGTGCTGAAGAGAAACCTGGGGTTGTTTTTATTCTCTTCTATTAGTTTTGAGTAGTAGGCAGCTCTTGCTTTGTGGAGGGCCTTCTTATATGCTTTAACACTACTCTTCCAGTCTAGGAGATATTCAATACGGTTGCTGGAGCGCCACCTCCTTTCTAGTTTTCTTGATACTTGTTTTAACTCATGTGTCTTGGAATTATACCACGGAGCTAATTTACTATGTTTTACACATTTCTTTTTTAGAGGCGCTATTGAGTCTAATGTTAATCGTAATGAGTTTACAGAGCTATCGACGAGATGGTCAATCTCAGTGGAGCTCGCGTTTTTAATGAATTTGTTGTTATATCGACGGATAATACGGGTTTAAATGTAATTGGAATTATTTCCTTAAATTTAGCTACAGCACTATCAGGTAAACATCTAGAAAATGAGTTTATTATTAGTGGCATATATTCTGATAGTGAAAAATCAAAGGTTATTAAATTATGGTCGGATAGAATTGGATTGTGCGGAAGTACCGTTAGATGTTCAATTTTGACACCGTATGATAGTATAAGGTCAAGTGTGTGGTTACAACAATGAGTAGGTTGGTGTACACACTGACTGAAACCAATTGAGTCTAATATCGAAATAAATGCTACGCTAAGGCTATCTTTATTATTATCAACATGAATATTAAAGTCACCAACAATAATAATTTATCGGTCTTTAGGACGAGGTTTGATAAAAACTCAGGGAATTCCGTTAAAAATTCAGTATAAGCCCCAGGGGCACGGTAAACTACAGCAAATATGATTGGCTGTTGGTGTTTCTTGGATTGGAGTGGAAGACTAAGAACAAGACATTCAAATGAGTTGTAGCTTAGTTTAGGTTTAGGATTAATTGATAGACTGGAGTTAAAAATAGCAGCAACTCCACCTCCTCAACCAAATTCTCTGGGAACGTGTGTATTTACATGACTGGGGGGAGTAGATTCATTTAGACTGACATATTCATCAGGATGCAGCCACGTCTCAGTGAGGGACAATAAATCTATTTTGTTATCTGAGACTAGTTCATTAACTAAAATAGCCTTAGATGATAATGATCTTATGTTTAAAAGACCACATTTAAAGGTCTTTGTTTCCTGATTTGTTGCAGAGGTTGTGTTAATTTGTATTAGATTTTTTTGTGGAATTCTCCCTCTGTCATTGTTTGATTTAACTAATTTAATGGGACGGTGGACAGACACAATCTCTATGGGTTTGTGGTTGTGTGACTGATCCAGAGGGAGCGCAGAGAAGTGTTTAGCACTGCAGCTCTGCTTCCTGGTCCCAACTCTGGGTTGTCATTTAATAGACTGAGTAATATTCCTAGATAAGAGAGATGCCCCATCCCAAGTGGGATGAACGCCGTCTCTCCTAACAAGACCAGGTTTCCTCCAAAACGTTTGCCAATTATCTACAAAGCCCACACCGTTTACAGGACACCACCTCGACAGCCAGCGGTTAAAAGACAACATGCGGCTAAACATGTCATCACCTGTGGTGTTAGGGAGAGGGCCAGAGAAAACTACTGTGTCCGACACCGTTTTTGCGAAAGCACACACTGACTCAACATTAACTTTAGTGACCTTCCGACATACGAAGCCGGGAGTCGTTGCTGCCGACGTGAATTACGATCTTACTATATTTACGTTTAGTTTTAGCCAGCAGCTTCAGTTTAGATTCGATGTCGCCGGCTCTGGCCCCTGGAATGCAATTGACTATGGTCGCTGGTGTCGCTAACCTCACGTTTCTCAGAACCGAGTCGCCAATGACCAGAGTTTGTTTCTCAACGGGTGCGTCGCTGAGTGGAGAAAATCTATTTGAAACGTGAGCTGATGGGTCTTTAATCGTGGCCTTTTTAAGGGTAGCACTATGCCCCCTCCGGACAGTCACCCAGCCACCCTGGGCTCCCGGCTGCACGGGGCAAGTCGAGGGACTGCTAACGGAGGCTAAGCTAGGTGCTAAGCTAGGTGGCTCCGCGGCGGCTAGCGGGGGCTGGCTAACTACAGCTAACGGAGGTTCTAAGCAGCGGAGCCGAGCTTCTAAGTCGCTAAGCCTCGCCTCCATCGCTACCAACACACTACATTTATTACATGTACCACTACTGTTAAAGGAGGAGGAGGATTCAGTGAACATGAGACACTCGGAGCAAGAGAGGGCAGGGGAGCAAGAGAGAGAAGCCATCGCTGCTATATTAGACTACGAGGGTGAGCTCAAACAGAAGAATCCGGTGACACGCCGATGTAAGGACACAGAATCACTAAGCACCAAACAGTAGGAGATGGTATGTGTTGATGTTTAACTATAGACTTAGCCGTAGTAATCTAGAGAAATAGTTGTGTTAGCAGAGGAGCTAGTTCAGAGACAGCGACCACCACCAGCGGCAGGAAAACAGGAAGTGACGCGCCTCGCTTACCGTAGTACCACAAATGTGGTACGAGCCTTTGTGCTGGTCTGGTCACTGTCCATAATGTGATCTCTTTTCCTATTTCTCGTTAAAACCCTGGCTGCTGAATTTTGTACAAGTTGTAGTCGATCAATGGACTTTTTCGGTAACCCTACATACAGTGCAGTACAGTAGTCCAGGCGAGAAAGTATAAAAGCATGAGTCACCTTTTTGGCATCTTCCAGACTGAGGTACAGTCTCACTCTTTTCTTAAATAATAAAAGGCTATCTTTGAGACATTGTTTATGGTTGAATTAAAATCTAGTTCTGAGTCAAGTGTAACACCCAGGTTCTTTACTTTCAATTTGATTTGTTGTGATGCGCCAGACTTCCAAGTTTGCTAATAATGTTGTGTCTCTGATCATCCCTACCAATTACAAAAATTCTGTTTTATCTTCGTTTAATTTGAGGAAATTGTTGCTCATCCATTTGTCCACGCTGAAGAGGCAATTTATAACTTGGTTTGGAGCATCAGAGTCATCTGGCGCCACGGATAGCTCTAAACGGCAAGCCGATCTCTGACACTGAGAATCCAGCAACAGATATCGGGTCCTCAGATAAAGAGGTGGAATGCGGAGAGCAGTCCTTTGCTGACTACGCTCTTCAAAACGTAAATAATAGAGACCATGCCCGGCCAGAGGCTGAGAGCAGAGCGAGAGATCCAGAGAAAAGTCACTCAACTACAACTAAATGAGCTGGCTATCAAAAATAAGAAATATCTTCAAGCTCCTGTAATTGACCTCAAGCCATCCGGAGAAGAATTTGCTACTCAGCCTAGTGCTCCCTCACCCACACCTTCCACTTCACCTGGCCAAGCACCACCCATTTAATGTCTATAACTAGCAGCCAAAAACTCAAGAGGCTTCGGCACTGCGGAGGTCACCTTCAACGTCAGAAAGAAAGGGTCAAGGGAGACGACCAATGGGGTGCGGTCCTCCAGGAGTCTCTTGGGCATGTGGTGACCCTGGACACATACGCCAAGCCTGTCCATCACAGCCATGGCCTGCCCCTAATTAGGAGAGCGGGGATATTGGGGTTAGCCTGCTCAACGTGTGCAATCAGGCCCAGTCAATATGTGGGTTGGCCCTAACCATGGATACTATGGCTATGGCAAAATACTATGGCTAAAGGATTGGAGTTGATAAATAACCTATGATTTAGGTTTAGGTAGAAAATTAACCAACATTGATGATGGCTGATACTGGAGCTACTTACACATGTGTAAATCCAAATTTATCAGACATGGGGAGGTCCCAACTCTTGTACTCGAATCACATAACCTTACTGGTGAATCAATCAATCAATCAATCAATCAAATTTAGCCCATATCCACAAATCACAATTTGTCTCATAGGGCTTTAACAATCCTCTGCCCTGAACCCTCAACATGAGTAAGGAAAAACTAAACAAAAAACCTTTTAACAGGGTAAAAAGAACGTAGAAACCTCACAGAGAGCCACATGTGAGGGATCCCTCTCCCAGGACGGACAGAAGTGCAATAGATGTCAAGTGTAAAGGAAAACATCATCAAGATAAAGGTATTTGCAGCATTGATTAGAATAAACACTTTGTAGCATAACTGAAGGTCAATGAATTGATGGATTATTGTCAGTAATGGTCGAGTATCTGAGGAGAAATTGTATATTTCAAGCAGTCTTGTTGTAATCATAGTCCATGGTCAGCAGCCATCACGATCATGATCCACCATCAAGATCGGATTCCACTATAGTTCACAATCATTGTCCACTGCCGCCATCAGGATCCACCATCAGCTGCCACCTCAATCGTGGTCCACCACCGTGAATGAATGTTTTGAATCAAAAGATTTGGGCCCAATGATGAAAATTGCATCAAATATTGAATGGAAAGAAAGAATTTGATTTTCAATTCTCCTGATGAGACCATGATTAAAATCTTGTGTAGTACGTCTATGTTTGCAAAAACTCAGGAAGTGAAAATTGTTGTTCGAGAGTTGGCTTAAAACCTTCCTTTACGATGAAGCTTATAGTTATAGCCGGTCCAGGCTTGTCTTGGACCTGCTCTTAGTTATGCTGCTATGGGTCTAGAATGTCGGGGGACACATGAGCTTCTCTTCCCAGCTTCTTCCTCTTCTCCATCCTGATCACATCAAAGACATTTTTATCTCATCAATACTCAGTATTTTCAATCATGAATACTGGCATCTGTAAATACACACTTAAATACATTTCCCATATTATAACACTCATTCTTGCCAGAAGTGCCTTTTGAGTACTTCAAGCTTTATGTACTCATTTCTAGATTCCCCGGAGTCCCTTTGCCTTATCGTCCGCAGATCCAGGGCCGCGGCTGCGGCCACATCGTGGATTATGATCTGTGGACTATAGTGGCATCCGATCTTGATGGTGGATCATGATCGTGGTGGCTGCTGACCATGGACTATGATTACAACAAGACTGCTTGATATACAATATTTCTCCTCAGATACTCGACCATTACTGACAATAATCCATCAATTAATTTACCTTCCATTATGCTACAAAGTGTTTATTCTAATCAATGCTCTAAATACCCTTATCTTTCTGATGTTCTCCTTTACACGTGACATCTATTGCACTTCTGTCCATCCTGGGAGAGGGATCCCTCACATGTGGCTCTCTCTGAGGTTTCTACGTTCTTTTTACCCTGTTAAAAGGTTTTTTTTTTGGTAGTTTTTCCTTACTCTTGTTGAGGGTTAAGGGCAGAGGATGTCACACCTTGTTAAAGCCCTATGAGACAAATTGTGATTTGTGAATATGGGCTATACAAATAAAATTTGATTGATTGATTGATTGATAAGGAAAATAAGACAACAGGGATATTGGTCGCCATGTTTGCAGTCAATGGTTAATGTGGGGTTAAGACAGTAGGAAATTTGTGCCCAAAACAATGTGAGAAAAGGTGTAAAGACACCAGTAGGTCATATTCCAGTGCCAGAGGGACCATTCAAACACCTTGTAATGGTTTTTTATGTCACACCATGTTAAAGCCCTATGAGACAAATTGTGATTTGTGAATATGGGCTATACAAATAAAATTTGATTGATTGATTGATTGATTATGTTGACATCACAAAATCAGTGCATGGAAAAAGATACATGTTGGTGATAATTGATCGTTTCAGCTGTTGATATTAACTATGATACACAAAGCTATTTATCTGAAGGAGAGGAGCAGAGTCCCAGCCTCCAGCCCGGTGGTGCCAGGGGACGAGGTCTACATTAAGGTCTTTCGGAGGGAGTGGCACCAGCCAAGACGGGAAGGTCCATATAAGGTGGTCTGTGCGTTGCTCACGGCCGTCCAAGTGGAAGGAAGCACCACGTGGTACCACCTGAACCAATGCACCAAGGCCAGGCCGGCGCCAACGGAGGACGAGGACGAACAGGATGCCATCGTCTCACCTGCTAGTGGTGATTGGCTGCCTGGTGTTGATACTGCGAGGACAAGCCCAGGAGGGTTAGCGCAGTCGGGAGCTCGGTTTGGTCAGTAGCTGGTGTAGGTGGGCGTGTTTATAGTCCTTGGGTTGAGAGTTCAGGCCCACCTCTACAGCTCCTCCTTTTTGTCCAAATATGGTAGCGTAGCCCCAGTCTGGCTCCAAACCATCAAGATGAAGCTGATAAAATTTCAAACTCTTGGCTTCAGAACAGCAGTCCACAAACCAATGGGGGACGTCACGCTAGGTTGCCACTTGGTCTGGAGAGGCCTGAAAACCATCTCTGGCCAAAGAAAGCTGACTCCCAGGCTGCAAGGCACTAAAAGTGGGAAAATGTTTTGAACCTGTTCTTCAACAGGTTTGATCAGGCAAATGGTCCCACCCTGCCAGCCCTGCCACAACCCCCCTCGTCTGCAACCCCGGTATACTGCCCTCTTTGGAAAATATGATTAAACGATCACGTGAAATCAATTGAATCAACATATTTCTTTAATACATATAAATCATATGTACTTAAATTACAAGATATTATTTAAATACATTCCAATAATGAGGATGTTTATATTTCTGTAATGATATTATTGGATTTTAAACCACAAAAGGAATATAATCAGGGCATTCATAGTCATACAGATTAAATTAACGCATTCCAAATTCAGTCATATTATTAGTATTACACGTGTCAATTCTGTATTACTTCATCTCAGATAACAGAACACTGAAGAGAATATTATCGTATGTGTGCATAGACATGTTTGTATTCAGTTAATTTACAGCAATAACACAAAGAGTTATACCAAAATAGATCAATTAAGAAAAAAAAAATCACCTTTGGTACAAATTGGGTGTGTGAGTTGTTTGATTAGGGTTATAGTTAAGGTACGTTTTCAGCATACAATTGCAAATCCATGTAATGTCCCCTGATGTGAGCTAGGACAGTATATATATATATGTGTCTGTGTGTGTGTGTACTTCTACAGTTTCTTTGTGAGGACCATTTTGAGCCTAGACCCTAAAGAGTATTTGGGAAAATGAGAACATTTTGTCCGGTCCTCACTTTCTGGCCCACCTTTAATAGGCTGTTTGAGGGTTAAGATTTTCATTATAAGGGTTAGGGTTTAGATTACATTACATACATTACATTTCATTTAGCTGACGCTTTTATCCAAAGCGACTTACAATAAGTGCATTCAACCATGAGGGTACAAACCCAGAACAACAAGAATCAAGAAAGTACAATTTTCTTCAAGAAAGCCAAACTACAAAGTGCTATAAGTAAGTGCCATTTAAGTGCTACTAAATTGTTAGTTTAAACTTTTATCCAAGGTATAGTCGGAAGAGGTGTGTTTTTAGTCTGTGGCTGAAGATGTGTAGACTTTCTGCTGTCCTGATGTCATTGGGGAGCTCGTTCCACCATTTAGGAGCCAGGACAGCAAACAGTCGTGATTTCGTTGAGTGTTTAGCTCGCAGTGAAGGAGCAACAAGCCGATTGGCAGATGCAGAGCGGAGTGAACGGGCTGGGTTTTAATGTTTGACCATGTCCTGGATGTATACTGGACCCGATCTGTTCGCAGCACGGTACGCAATAACTAATGTTTTGAAACGAATGCGGGCAGCCACCGGTAACCAGTGAAGGGAGCGGGAGTGGTAGTGTGAGTGAATTTAGGTAGGTTGAAAACCAGTCGAGCTGCTGCAATCTGGATGAGCTGCTGCAATCTGGATGAGCTGCAGAGGTCGGATGGCACTAGCAGGTAGACCTGCCAGGAGGGAGTTGCAATAGTCTAGGCGTGAGATGACCAGGGCCTGGACCAGAACCTGTGCCGCCTTCTGAGTGAGAAGGGGACGTATTCTCCTGATGTTGTGCAGCATGTGTAGTGCAGCATGTATCAGATTAGAATCAGGGTGAGGCATTTAGTTTTGATGGTTAAGGTTGGGGTAAGGAGCTAGGGAATGTATTATGTCAATGAGTGTCCTCTCTAAGATACATGTACAAACGTGTGTGTTTGTGTTTACAGGTGATTTGAAATGGAGCTGGTAACTTGAATCTGGATCAACTCTTCAACAATCAGAGCAAGGATGTGGCACGCCTCCTTGGCCTGAAAGAGAGATTGAAAGAGCAAACATGTATGCACAAATCTCCAGAATTGACCAGTCTATTTGAAATTTCACTGTTTAACAGATTTCACAGCAATTTAGCTGACAGATACTTTGGTGTTTTGTTGGCATTACCTTTCTAAAAGTATTTATGTGGTAAACCTACCTTTGCTTATAAAACCAAGACATTCTTTTTTTTCTTTGTAAAGCTATGTGATGCTAGATTAAATTTTGCATCATCCCATTATGTCAGGGTTTCTCTCAGGTCTTGATCACATTCCCACTACATTCCACAGGTGAATCCATATGATTGATGAAGTTTTACACAAAAATTTAATTTGTAATCATAACTGTAGTTCATTACCTGTTTGAGATGAATGGTGACTTTTTTGGGATAAGCTGAATTGCCATAACTGATGTTGACTGCTGGCACTTTGCCTAGTCTCTTTGGGCGGATGGTGTGCATGGACTGTACATCTGCCAAAGACACCATAAACACCTGCGCCTAATAGGAAAGAAACATTAATCATCAGATGGGTGATACTGGCCTTTTTTCACAATCAGTGTCATAGTTCTGTTATTCACCATGGATTCTAACCACCTGGAATTTGTATCAGTAGAAAAATCTGTGTCCCAACAAAGGTCAAATGCTACTTCGAATCAAGGACTGTAATAAAGATGGACAACAAATCTCCACTTCCTCCCACTGTACAAAAATTAATTCACAATATACGGGTGCTTTCATTTGAAGCCAGAGTTTCCGCAGTAGTGATCATGATCCCGCCAATACACCTGCCCGCTAGCCAGTTATCCATCAGTGTTATCCTTAGGACTGTTTCTTTGATATTGTACAACTGGAATCTTCTCAATCAATAACAATATTTACAACATTCATGTAAAAAGACAGTGTCTAGGTGAAATAGAGAGGTGTATCAATGTTTAAAGTTTTTATACAGAAGAAAATGTCTGACTGAGATGAATGGAGCAGCAATGACAATTGTAATGATTACCAGTGATTGAAGTATATGTGATAAGGCATATTGTATATCTAAGCAATCTAGTTGTAATCACAATCCATGATCACAATGCTTGATGTGTGCCACAGCTGCGATCCCAGATCTGCCACAATAAAGCACAAGGACTCTGTGAAAGAAGTCAAGTCAATAACACGTATTGATTAAACATTCATGTGAAGAGGGAAAAGAGAAAATAGAAGCTCCATGTGTCATGTGTCCCCAACAGTAACGCTATCTTCCGACGAGGTGCATTCAAGGACAGTCCCTCGTTTCCAATCGAATACGAATGTCGGGGCTTGTGTACACTTGGATGACAACACAGGAGCAGTATGGAGAAAAAAACATATATATGTTTTTTCTTCTGTTCTTTTTTTTACGTCTGAAGATAAGTCCCTAATATCTTCAGTTGTATTGTTTTCGGCCGCTACACAGTTTACCCCTGAAACTCCGGCAGTGTTTTGTGGACTCAAACACTTTACCTACCCCTCCATCAGCATAGGGGTGAGTAGATAATGAGTAAATTATTATTTAGGGTGAACTATTCTTTTAACATTCATGTGAAATCCAGTAGCTGCTCACTAGCTACTGGATTCCTGTCTCTCCTGGGCTGCTTGAACATCATACAATGTTGAAGGTCCCACCGGCACAGCTCTCTTATACCTGCACTGCCTGGACTTATTTAGTTTATTTATTTACTAAGTTTATTTATTTATTTTATGTGACTCAAGATCACAATCACATGTTATGGAGCACAAACAGATAATAAAACAATGACACATGCCATGGCTGAACAAATGTGACTTAAACAAGGTTTCGATAACACTTTGGCAGATACTTTTCTCTCCAATTCTTAATGGTTACATTCAAACAAAATATGATTCATCTCCCAGATGGTTGTCATATCAAAGGTTACAGCTCCTCTGGTTTCTATTCTTCCCCTTATATTGTCCAATTGTCTTCGAGATGCTGGTGTTATTCACTCTAAATTTACAGATAGCCAGCCTGGTGGTGGTTTTCACACAACAAATACTTACTCTGCCACTTTTTAATGAATAGCTGTCTTTAGCCTTTTGTTTAATAGTTAGTTTCACCCAGTTGATGTGGTCACACTTCTCTGTGAGCTAAAGGTCATTCAATAATCTGCAAGACCCATGACAAGGCATGTTGTAATTTTAATTTGGGGTGTACTTCAGAAATTGTATTAAATTTTTCTAATAGCTATATTTTTAAACCCCGACACTTTACATGCATACAACATAACAGTTGTAAATAACTACATTTGCAAAAAATGGCAAACGTTTTGCACGCAACTCCTTAATGGCAATGCTAAAAGAACCATTTTAATTAATAGGGTTAGACAATAATGGACAAAACAATGGACGATCTCTAGATTTTCGCCATTGCAAACAAACTTTAGTTTAATAATATCAACTTTTTTACAACCAAAGACTGTGACTTTAATTGTATCACCGTTAACCTTTATTTTCAATTTGTCACAGAATGTACACATATGATCAATTGCTTTCTGTAACTCTCCTTTGTTGTAAAGACATAATAATTGGAGAATCCACATATACTCCTCAAGTCCCTTCTTAGAACATACTTTTATCAGAGGGCCTTTCCGGATTTTACTCGGCTTTTCCGGAGTCTTAATTTTCTTTATAATATAAACATTGCTGACTTTTTAGTATCATACACACCAGTAGGCACGTTGAGATCCTCGGCAAGAGGTCTCTTGTCTGTTCCAGAGGCCCTGCTAAAAAATAAGGGGGACAGAGCATTTGCGGTCCGGGCCCCGAGGCTCTGGAACCACCTGCCTGAGGAGATCAGGTCATACTTCTATCGAGAGCCTTTCCTGATTTTACCTGAGTCTTAACTTTCTTTAAAAAAAAATTATTGAGCATTTTAAACAGCACTTGTATTTATACACTAATGTATTTTACCTTTGTCTTCTAAACCTGATGTTTTACGTCTGTTTTTATGTGCTTTTTAAGCCCTTTGTAACATATGTTAGTGCTCTATTAATAAAGAGTATTATATTATTATTATATCAGTACCATAAGCTATCTATTATGGTGTCATCAAAATCAATAGGTTGACAGCCATTATGGTAGGGAGGTGTGCTCTCTCTTCTTCAGGTTTTCCACACGTGCTTGGAAGGGCGGGAAGGTTTCCCTGGCATGGTTTTTCGGGGGTCTAGCTGCTTGTCTCCCTTCCTCACTTTCCATGAAGGCTCATGGAAATGTAAGCAGGTTTGCGTCAGTTCAGGTAAACACACCCTATACTTTTAAGCTTAGCTAAGAGCTGGCTTAGGTCTGCCTTGGAACAGCCCTTAGTTATGCTGCTAAAGGCCTAGATTCTCAGGGGACACGTGGCACATGAAGTTTCTTTTTACTTCTCTCCCTCTCCATCACATAATGTCTCAATAATACACGTTAGTGACTTGTCTCCTTGTGTAGATCCAGGATCGTGGATGCTGCCACATCATGGATCATTATTATTAAATTATTACATTACATGGCATTCAGCTGATGCTTGTATCCAAAGCGACTTCCACTTATTGCATTCCACATTTATAAGAGGCCATTCGGGGTTCAACATCTTTCCCAAGGAAACTTCGGCATTCGAGCCGCCAACCTTCTGGTTGGAGGACTACCACTCTATCCTCTCAGCCACAGCAGACCACATCATAGATTGAAGTGGCAGCTGATCATGGATTATGATTACAACTAAATATGCCTTCTCACATACAATACAATTACTGACAATCCTGCCATCATTACAATTGTCATTGCTGTTCCCTTCATCTCTGTCAAACATTTTCTTTTGTATAAATACTTTATGTACTCAACACTGCAGCTAGCCATTTGGGAGGCAATCAAGATATTTTGGCTTCACTTTTGGTAATTTGTTATGTTGTCCATATTTATTTACAGTCATTGTGCACTGCTCAAAAAATTAAGACAACACTTAAATCGTCACAGTATAACACCAAGTCAGGTAAACTTCAGGGATATCAATCTGTACATTTAGAAGTGATTGTGAATCAATGTCACCTGCTTTGGTGCAAATGAAAGTGACAACAGGTACAATGGAGAGGCAAAAGCAAGACAACCCCAAAAAGGGAATTGTTTTGCATGTTCCTGGATGACAAAGGCATTGATGCCATTGACCGGCCACCACGTTCCCCTGTCCTAAATCCAATTGAGCAATGGGACGTTATGTATCGGTGCATCCAACGTCACCAAGTACTGCCACAGATGCCCGGCTCCAGGTCTGGGAGGAGATCCCCCAGGACACCATCCACTGACTCTTTAGGAGCATGCCCAGATTTTGTCGGGAGTGCATACAGGCACAAGGGGGCCATACACACTACTGACTCACATTATGAGTTGCCGTGATGAAATTCAGATTTCGAATCCAGCCCTCATTGGATTTTGGTTTCCATTTACCATTGCTACATAGTTTTGTTCTAAAATCAGTCAAGAACTTGAATAATTTGTTCATCAATATTTGATGTGTTTTTTTGTGTGTATATAGGCTCATAGAGGTTTTGTTTCAAATTCTTGTGTAAGACTAAATAAACATTCTAAAATCCCTGCAAATGTGAAATGGACACAATGATATGAAAAAAAAAATGTTATTAAGGGGCACTAAATCCTACTCTCTTCAGCAAAGCTAGTTGGGAGTAAGTTGAGCCCCTAAACATGTTTTGGATTCATTTAAGAAATGACAAATGGTGCAAAGTTAGTTGAAACCTTAAACTTAAAAGTGAGAGTGAAGCCGGTAACCCTGGTTAACTGTCAATACTAGGGATGTCACAAGAACTGATACTTCGGTACCAAGCCAATGCCGAAATTCTAAAAAACGTCACGGCACTCTTTATTTTGCAGTAGGTACCGAACAAAACCAGCCCGCAAAATTATTGCCACCATTGCTTGGATCAGGCAGACAGACATTACATGTCCAGTATCCTTGTACTGTGCTGTATTACCCTGCCGCATGTCCTCCCTCCTCACTCCCCCAATGACCTGGATCACTTTAAACCAATAAACGCCAACACTTATTTAGATATTAGGACCTGAACTGTACTGAAGTTTACTTTGTGTTTGTTTGATTCGTGCTAAATTTTATGAGACAGGTATTTAAACACATTGAAACAAAGTCCAACACGCACAGAACTCAAGACATATCGTGGCGCGCACAGCCAGGACATCAGGGTTTAAGTGACTGGAGTGATCCGGATTCATGATTCAACATCATCGATTAATAACTGAATAATGTGTGAAGCATGACAGACAAACATGTACTCCCGCAGACAGGAGATAAGTTATTCCTGCAGATCATAACACAATGCAGTGTTTTAACTTCATTGTTGCAGAAGAAGTGCCCCCCTGTTTATCCAGGAACATAAATATGAATTCAGCAGGTTATTGTAAAGATCAGTTCTACATGTGAGTGATTAGAAAAGAGCAGAGGTGCTTGTGATGTGCCTCATGCGTGTGGGGGGCAGCCCCAGCTGCTAAGAATATCCTAGAAGAAACACTGATAACGTTAACATTTTAAAATACTACTGTAGTAACCTAGTGCTAGCAGCCTTGCACTTGAGTAAGTGTAGTAAGTAAGAGTGTGTTGCGTCTGCTGTTTTTCTACAGTCATTGAGCTATATTTCTTTTAATTTATTACCTGAAGGCTACATAGTTTTTTTGAAGACTCTTGCTTTTTTGTTCTCCTGCAGTTTTTTGGCTGTCCACTCTCCTGTAGTTCTGGTTGCAATACATTGTAATGGTCACCTCCTTACACTGTCTGAGTTCTGCATTTTGGGTCCTTAAACTTAGCAAATTACAACACACAAATATTTTTAATAAAGGAGTGTGTGTTGAAGTACATTGGATTTATTGTTTTCTTTTAGTGTATTTGCTGTGGTATCGAATTGGATATTGAGAATCGTGGAAATTTCATTGTATCGGTATTGACTACTAAATTTTGGGAATTGTGAAATCCCTAGTCCATACTGTGGTTTATACATGTACCTGTGTTTTAGGGTCAAGAAACAGCACGCCCTCCTGGCTTATGCTGACCACACAGGGCGAGGGACAGCCACTCTGGCTCACCTTCTGGGCCAAGAAAATGTTGGAACCAAACAAAGGCAGACTGCTCATAAACTCTGAAAGACAGAAGGTTCAGGCAAATATAATTGTCATCAGTTATCATGTAAAAAGGAGAGAAGAGGAGACAGAGTAGCTCAGATGAAGTACTACCTACCGATGAAGCCTGTTTTGGCATCTTGAGGGCTGAGAGACTGCATTGCAGCTAGTTGACCCAGACAGAAGGAATGGATCTCCTCAGCTTTACTGCTGAATCCGTCCTGTGAGGGCAGGTACTGCTTTATCTCTAGCCTAGAGAAATGCAATCATAAATTGTCAACATAAAATAAATGTGGGTTCTAAAAGGTTAAGAACCACTTTGACTTTTGGATGACTTTTACATGACCTAAACAGTTTGGTGTATAAGTATAGCAATTCCATTCCATATGTTTCTCCATATTAGGTATGTGTTGTTACTATAATATGGTAAAATAACTGTGTGCAGCTTCCCATGAGGTTGCCAATTCTACTACTATTGTGACTATACACAGAGGAAAACCAAATCTATGTAAACCTTGATTACAGCTCCTAACCAAGGGGCAACTCCCCGGTCTGAGCGATGAGGCCAATACGGAAGTGCAAAAAGGTGCAGTTCACTGGGTGGCCACTTGAGGCTGGCTCCAAGAAGGAGCAAATTCCCATTGACTCCCATGTTAAAAAGCCCGACTTTGGAGCAGAATTAAACCTATTTACAGGATGGTTCAAAAAATGGTTTTAGTCTCAATCACTTAGTTCTTCCTTCATGACAACTCTGAGGGGGGTGAATTTTTTTCTAACTCACTCGTTTAAATTATATAGAGGTTTGATATTATGAATAATTATCACTTGATGGACAGGTGACGTCACCGTTAGCTCGCGACTCCAGCTCCTAGCCTGTTGGCTCCTCGGCTTCACCTGAGCTAACAGGCTAACAGGCTAACCCCCTCCCCGAACAGGACCCGGGTCTGTTCGGTGAGGTTTCACTCGCATATCGGGTGAATAATACGGTTTGATGTTCGGCTTGTTCTCCTGACGGAGAAGCTAAAGACGTCTGCGCTCCAGTTTCTGTGGTAAGTAAAGTTTATTTGATGTATGTGTTAGTAGTGATGAGCAGGTATCGGTGTCTCTGTACCTGGCTTGTTAGTTTAGCTCCGCTAGCCTGCAGGCTAGATACCAGCAGTGATGGAGATGCTAACGGGACCGCACGGGAGTTATTGTACCGACATGAACCGAGACAGGAGACTGTGTGTGTTTAGAGAATAAGCTCCACCACGTAAGATATCTAATGTTATGTAAAGTTGTTTCACTCGCCAACCTATTTGATTTGACTCCGTTACACAGATTATTATTCTGCAGAAACAGATTTACTGTGATCAACTGAAACGTGAGTATTTAAAGTCACATCTGTTTCAAGTAGCATTACGTCTCCTAAAGCTCTTTATTCAGAGTATTGGTGTTGATGTGTAACGTGTTAGTGGAAACTAAACCTGTCGGCTACATTCAGTTTTTACATCGTTAATCTTAGGCAGACTTTACTGAATTATTGTGTTAAATAAGTGGACATGCAGAATAATGTATTAATAATAAATTATAGGAAGTGTAACTTTACTAGAATAGACAGTCACATAGAGAACCTGAGGCTGATGTCCACCACCTATTTCCTAAGCTGAAATGATTATGATCTGATGAACTTTTATTTTTACCATGTAAAAGTCTGTTAAGGAGTTAACCTGGCACATGTATGACTTTACATATCTGTGTATTTGTGTTGAATGTTCCTCCAGGTGACTCCGACAGCCTGCACCTGTGGATGTCCAACATGAGACACAACTGGAATCCAACCAGCCTGAACACTGAGTCATCACTTCAACACTGACTCCAGGTACAGACCTGTTTTCATAACTTACAAACAATCAAAGCAAAGTATTGCACATAATACATAATGCATTAAATTATAAATGCAATACTATTAATGTGGAAGAACTCCATACTGTACATTCATTGTCTTGGTAGTGCACTGTTTAATCCAAAACCATATTCAAATACATAGTTGAATATCCACAGAAAACAAGGATACAAACTTTGTTCATAAGTAACACTTCCTCTACAATGCCATACTTTTATGTTTCCTGTCATTTTATTAGGGACGGACGAGCCTGAAGGACACAGCTGTGCTGACCGTGTTCTGTCTCTTATGGCAAAGACGAAAAATAAAACAGTTTTTTTTATCTAAAGTGTATCAAATCAGAAAGTAAAAGATAAACATTGTTCTGATAAGTGTTCATTTTTTTAACCAACCATAATGAATATAGAAATTAACTCTATTATCCATGACACTTAGCAATGACTGCCAACTCTAAACAGTTGCAGGCCATCTTTAGTTAAGGGAGGAAAACATGAAGTGTTGTGCAGTTGAAGCTGGTGCAGGTCATCCTCATGTTGACCAGCCTGAAGCTGCCGATCTCCACCATGTTGCTGCTGCCACAGTTGACGCTGAGGACATCAGGTGCTGCAGTGCTTCATCTAATGAAAAGAAGAAACTCACTATAAAAGGATGTTTTATGTTGTGTTTGTTCCAGCAAAGACTGGTTCTTACAGTTCATTCTGTGTTCAGCAGGTGGAAGCACCACAGATTTCAGACAGAACTGATGTACTGGGCTCTGGGTTTGTACCCTCATGGTTAAATGCACATATTGAAAGTCACTTTGGATAAAAGCATCAGCTAAATGAAATGTAATGTACTGAAAGAAATAAAACATTGTACAAATAGATAAAATGTCTTTCTACCTCATCTGTAATATTCAAGGTGATAATCTCCCACAGAGCTGTTGATAACAGTCCACATCAAGTCTCTCCACTTCTCTGAGTGAAAACATAATTATATAATAAATATGAGAAAAGTTTGAGTGGAGATTATAATCTTATCTAAACTGTCTAATTCACTGTAAATTCCATAAACAAGGTGGCAATAGTAATGGTGGTTATACCAGCCTGTATCAGAACATTTGTGAAACATAGTTACTATCACATGCAACTTACACATGTAGCGTATTGATATTAACTTATTAAAATTTAAATCAAGTCACAACCAAACACACGACTGTAGTAGTGTAGTTAATTTGCTTCAATCTGTTCATTACACGTTAAATAAACGGTAACTTTTATAACAATTACATATCAAAAACCACTTGAGGCATGTAAGCATATGATTATGATAATAGATAAAGCAATAGGTTTTGTTGTTGTGTAGTTTCAAGGTTACTTACCTCTGGTGAGTTCGTTGTAAAGATCGCGACCATCCGGAAGCAACAGCACCGCAGCGCTAGCCGGTTAGCAGCGCGGGTAGCATGTAGCCTAGCTCCTTAGCCTGAGCTAACCAGGTAACATTGAGCTGTACGGGCGTGGCTCAGCTGTCAGTCTTCACTCGCGCTCCTCCTCTTTGCTCATTTATTGGTTAGCCAGGAACTAGGAGGAGTCAGCACGGCAAGATGGCGCCGGGGGAACGCCTCCTACTAGCCTCATTCTCACTCTGCAGAAACCAACGGGTGACGTCACGGACGCTACGTCCATTATATATACAGTCTATGCTCCTAACATGACCTTGTAGTGGAAAATTGCACTGACCAGTGTCTAAGGTAGTGGAAATCCCCCTGACCAGGTGTCTCACTGCTGTGATACTGTCTACCTGACAGGATGGAACCCTTATTTGGCGGTGTCTCACTGCTATGACTTTGATAAACAGGGTGTATGCCCTTATTTGGTGATGTTTTCTTCCAACTGCTACAGCGGACGGACAGACACAGATGATGATCTCATGTCTTTCATGTCTTTTTTTCATATTATGTTTTATGAAACGCCTCTTTGTATAAGTTCTGGCTTTTGTGAACTTGCGGCCAGTTCCATTTTGAGCACCCGTGCTTGTTGTGTAACCTCTGCAGAGCTTACTATTATAAAGACTCAAAGGCAACTCCAGTCTGAGAATTTCATTATTTAAAATCTCAAGATGAATTTCCATCACAACCTCAAACCACAAAAGTTGTATACTTATATTTTTGGTGTTGGTATGTGTGTTCTTTAACTTTAGATAGAGGCTACATCCACAGTAATATGTTTTTGTTTTTAAACTAAACTCTGTCCATATGATCATTTTGTTTCATCTAGTCCCTGATTTATGACTTGTTTTTCAGTTTTTTTACATTTTTAGTTGTTTCCTGTTTTATTTTGTACTCACCATTGTTTCTTGTTTTGGAGCATTTCACTTACTGTCGATGTCTACCTTGTGACCTTTTTTGATTACCTGCCCCACCTTGGATTTGTTTAATCTATGTCTATTTTCAGTTTTGTATTGAGTCAGGGTTTTTCCCCTAGTTCTCTGTCAGTTCATCTATTCAGTCTTGAGCTTTGAGTCTTGTGAGCATACAAGCCTGAGAGAAAAGAAATGAACTGCTTTTAAAAGAAGATACAGTTGAAGCAGATCTCAAGTCATCAGGCAGTTTCTTCCAGAGAGCAGCACCATAGTGACTTATTGCACCTTCACCTGATTTAGTTTTAATTCTAGGTACATTAAGGAGACACATACCCGATGATCTGAGAGGTCTGATTGGGCTGCAGCCAGTTGGCAAGTCAGAAATATGTTTCAAAGGCATAGCATTTAGAGTTTTGTAAAGGAGGAGTAATATTTTAAAATCAATTCTATACTGTACAGGCAGCTAGTGGACTGTTGTAAGTACAGGTGTAATGTGTTGTGTTTTCTTAGTCCTAGTTAGCACTCTGACTGCAGTGTTTTGAATGAGTTGGAGCTACTGTCTTTTTAGGAAGCCCTGCAAGAAAGGCAATGCAGTAATCTAATCTGAAGGAGATGGATGCATGGACCAATTTCTCTGAGTCAGAATGGGACAGGAAGTTCCTCAGTTTGGAGATGTTTTTTTAAATGGTAGAAAGCTGTCTTCATGATAGTGGTGATTTGATGCTGGAAGTTAAGATTTTAATCCTGTTCCTGGTCTATCTCGCCTCCCCCCCTATCTCTGCCCTCTTTTCCACCCATCTCTCTTCCCCATTTTTCTCTGCTCACCCCAACCGGTCGATGCAGATGGCCGCCCACACTGAGTCTGGTTCTGCTAGAGCAGGGGCGGGCAAACGTTTTGACTCGCGGGCCACAATGGGTTCTAAAATTTGACAGAGGGGCCGGGCCAGGAACAGATGGATGGAGTGTTTGTGTGAACTAACATAAATGACATGTCAAAATCATTACTTGAAAGGATTTGGCCTTTAACAGGTAGCAAAGCATTTATTTGCAAGGCAATTCAGTGTTTCCCCTAGGTTTACAGCTTTGGGGGGGCGGGGCGTGGCTCACCTGTGTGTGCGCGCGCACGTGTCAGTGTGTGTGTGCGTGCGCGCACGTGTCAGTGTGTGTGTGCGCGCGCGCACGTGTCAGTGTGTGTGCGCGCGCGCATCGGGATGGAACTCCGCCGTGCGCGATACAGAGAGCAGAGGAGAAATCTAAACGCGCGACCATGTAGAGCAGGGGTGCCCACACTTAGGCTTGTGAGCTACTCTTGAAATGACCAGCTCAACAAGATCTACCGGCCGAATAATGTTGGTATCCAGGGAGTTTTTTCTCTGCACAGTCACCAAAGTGCTTGCTCATCGTGGGAACTTTTGGGTTTCTCTATAATTTTTAAGGAGATAATGCATAATATGATTTGGCGCTATACAAATAAAATTGAACTGATAGTGACACCAAGGTTTCTGACTTGCTCACTGTGCAGAATAAGATGATGATATAGATGCAGTTGTCCTACAATACTTCAGATTGACCTTGTGATCCCCTGTTTTGCTTTTTGTACCACCAATTTACAAACGTCTCTTAAATCACATTTACTCTCCTGAATTAAAAAATAACTTTGGACACAACTTGGGAGTGACTTTGATTTAACTCTAAATATTTATTGCATTATTTTATAGTATATCAAATCATGTAATTTCATCGTATGGGATTTTATAAATAGTTCATTTTGTGTGATCACAGTAACCCGCCTTATTGATAATATGTATGCCTTTTTCCTTTAGTAATACAATTTGAATTAAAATTGTAATGTTGACCCCCACAGTTTCACCCATAGATAAGGAAGTATTAGTGAACAATAAATACTATGCAAAACGTTATGATTTATTGTGTCTAGATTTGTACAGGCTTGCTATTCACTTTTAAATCTTTTCTTCAATGTCTTCAATATGTTGTTTGCATGTTAATTTATAATTGAATTATTAAAATGTTGACTGTTTTTCATCAAACTAAGCTTTGAGGATTTCCAGGACAAAATATATTGGTATCTTCCGCAAAAGTAGCAAACTTTAACAACTCTGTAACATTACAAATGTTATTAATATAAAGTTATGGATCAATCACAGATCCCTGTGGTACTCCACAAGTGACCATCCTAAATTGGGTGTCATTGATTTGCATGCATTGCTGTGTGTTTTCCAGATGGCTTTTCAGCCAGGAGTAAGCAGGGCTCCAGTCTAACTTTTTACATTGGTTGCACTGGAATGCCAGACTTTTTATCCATTTGTTCACCAAGTCTCACTAATAGCAATGACTTGAAACAGATGTTTTAATGATGTGTATGACCCAGCCTTGTTTATTGACCTTACCTTTTGCCTGATTTGACGGCCTATCGGTGTAATAAACCCATATGTCTTAATAAAAACTGTTTATAGGAACTGTTTGTGAGTTTTCTGTGGGTCTTGCATTTGATTCCTTATTTGTTATCAGTTGTAACACGTATTTACTTTATCAGTAATAATTACCATCCATAACACACCAGAAAACAGATGTCATGTGACCATTCACGTACACTGGGCGTGTGTGTGCGTAAACAGGAAGCAGATTCTCCACTCACCTCATTGTAACGAAAAACAACAATGGTGAAAAGTAAGAGCAAGGATATCTTTTCTTGGACTCACAACATGGTGGAACTCTAACTGACAATAAGTGTAGCTGACTACCAATTTTGCACCAATTTTTTTCAGACAAGACAAAGTCAGGTAATGAAAACCTTGTTTTATGTATAGGTGCCACTCGCTGTAACTTAAGACTTTACTTAGATAAATATAGTCAGTTGAAATACCTTTTAAAATTCGGCTTAGGGTTACGGTCCAGATATTTCATATTTTGAGAGTTCTGGGCAGACAGTAAGGGATTTGTTTATTCTTTAACTCAGTAATAAGATTGTTTTTAATTCTGTTCATTAGGAAGACTAAGGAAGTGATTGAACAATGAGCTGGTTTTCCACAATGTCACATTCCTACATTGATCAGTATTGGATTTTTGAGATCTGTGTGTGTGACTCACAGTGAGGGCTGATTTCCTTGACCTCGAGCCAGATGCTGCAAAGCTGAGAGCTCTGCCATGTGCTGGATTGATGAGGAACCCCCTGCAGCAGGAGGAAGGATCAGTCGCCCACTCAAATAGTCGCCCAGGAGCTAGAGTTACACACACACACAGAAAGTTAGTATATAAATAACAACGACACTGAAACTGGACCAATGGCTAGAAAAGTAATTTTATATCTGGCTACTATGAACTCATCTTGTTACCTGCTGATAGTGGAAATTCATATAGAGGTCACTCTTGAAGGACAGAGGGCTTCTCCACATCACTCTCCTCAGAGACAAGAAGATGGAGTTGTCATCCAGCGGAAAGTCAAAGAGATACTCCTTAGCATGGAGGGGACGCACAATTCCATCTGACAGTGGAGGAGCAAAGCAGTGATGAACAGGGGCAGGACACTGATCTGTTAATACGTGGAATGTTCTTGAAACATATCCTTTAAAAAAAATATCAATCAAAGCAGATCCAGATTCCTTTCCTTTTTGGTGATTTTCCCATTTTTGCTAAACTGATTAATTACTTATATTCCAGCTTGACTTAACGTAACAACCGTCGGTTGCCCACTACTAATTAAACTCAAACTTATCTTTCCTGCTATAATTAAAACTCCCTGTACACGAACAGCTACACCTCCGATCACCAGTCCTTCAAGCTCTTGAAGTTTGCGGATGACACCACCCTCATCGGACTCATCTCTGGTGCGGACGAGTCTGCTTACAGGTGGGAGATTGACTAGAAGGGGATTGGCTGCAACCTGCCTTCTCTCCAGGGCCTGTACGTCTCCAGGACTCTGAGGCTTGCAGGTAAAATTGTGGCCACCCCTCCAACCCTGGACATGGACTCTTAGAGACACTTCTCTCAACATTGTCAACGGTAATACACATTATCCTTTTCAATTTGCCTACAAGCGAGGTCGCAGCACAGAAGATTCAGTTGTCACACTTGTGCATCTAATAACCAAGAACCTCAACCAACCAAAAACATGCCAGAGCTCTTTTCTTGAATTTGTATGTGTATTTAATACAATTCAGGCCGATGTACACCTCTCTAAAATGATCCAGTAAAACTTAATCTAAATCTCATTTATTATACATTAGCCAGATAATTATTCCGTTTTTAAATCAGTGATCCATAGCGTCATGTTTTACTGCAGCTCAGCCTGGTTAAGCTGCCTGTCTATTGCACTCAAAAACTAAAACTGTGCAAATATTATTGGCCAGCCTGTGGCTCACCTTTTTCAAGCAGCCCACAATAAGAGCATGCTCAGGCTTGCTAAGAATATCTCCTCCAACCATGTTTTAAACAGAGAATACCAACTTCTGCCCTCTAATAGGTGATTTAGATTCTATCTAAACATAAGGGTTGTTAGTATAATTATGCTATATTATTATCATAATATCAGGGGTATGAACATTATGACAATAGTATAATTCATCATAATTTCTGGGACATTATATTATCCAACAAAATTTGGTATCATGATATGTCTTTTATATTGGTATTATACACTGAAATATCCCTAAATGAATTGATATTGAATCAAATTGATGATAATTAATCTCGGTGTAAAATGACAATAAAGTTGTATTGTATTGTAGAAACCTGGAGGTCACTCATGCGAAGAGAGGAACTAGATCAGAATGTGGGGAAGACTCTAGCACTAAAACTGCACTACTTAAAGTAACAATTGGAATTTTACTAACAGCTGATGCTGGTGATTGATTTGAATTCTTTTAGATTTAAGTTCAGCATTTGACACAGTGGATAACCCTATGGATCGCCGTAAAAAGTGGGTTGGCATTAGAGACACTGCACCAGACATGGTTTAAATCCTATCTATCATTCAGAACTCTCTTTGTAGTCATGGGTAATGCCTCCTCTTCAGTGGCCCCTCTGATAGGGGGTGTACCTCGAGGCTCCATCCTTGGCCCTTTATAGTTCAGTTTATACATGCTACCACTGGGACATATCATAAAGAAACACAAAATCCACTAGCAGTGCTACCCAGTTGACACTTCAATTTATGTCCCAGTAAAAGCCAGTGGATAAGGCAATTTAATAAACCTTAGTTCTGATCAAATGAGGTTGATTATCTAGACCAGACATGTCAAACTCAAGGCCCGCGGGCCACTTCCAGCCTGTGGTACAATTATATCCGGCCTGCGATAAAATATCATATGTCTATCTTAACTGGCCCGACGGTAAATGGAACGCACCTTTTTTTATTTGTGAAAAAAAAGCTCCATAGGCCGTGCCACGGTGCGCAATGCCCGGCTAGACGCACACGGAGCGAGCGAGCGCTCCTCTCCACTCGCCAAGTGAGAGGCAGGCGGCGTGCTCGGGCTCCATAGGCCGAGCCACGATGCGCAACGTGCAGCTAGACGCACACAGAGCGAGCGTTCCTCTCCACTCCACTCACTTGCAGAGTATTTGATAATATAAAATTATTTGTCCAGTGTTCCAGAGATCTTAGTGCCTGCCCGTCAAGTTCACCGTGTCTCTCAGGCTTATCGCTCTCTCATTTTCCTTCCGTCTTTCTCTCTGCATCTCGCTCCGGCCAGAGAGCCAGGCGGCATGCACAGGCTCCATTAGCCGACCAAGAGTGCACACAGCCCCAAAGGACAGAGAGCCAGGCGGAGTACACAGGCTCCACTGACCGAGCCACGGTGCACATTGCCCGGCTAGAAGCACACGGAGCGAGCACCCCTCCTCACCTGCCATGAGATGAACAAAAACCCACACAGGAGTCGTCTCACTGATGCAAACCTTCACTCCATCTTGAGGGTTTCTACAGCACAGAACCTAACCACAATAATAACAACAATAATGAACTGGCAGCCAAGAAAAGATGCCAAACATCTGGCTCAGGCTCATGAACATAAAAGAAGAGCCTACCTAAATATGTTTTCTTTTTGCACTTTATCCAATATCCTGTCCACCCTATTTGGCCCTCGACGTAATCCCAGTTATTGAATTTTTTCACCACTGACCTAGTCGATAGCACTGCAGACTTACTACGAGTAACACCTATAGCACCTCTAAAGTAGAGGCTTGTAAAACATATCAAATTAGTGCCGGTTGAAGCAGTGATGGACGGAGTAGTAATTCTGCAGGGACAATTAACGCATTTTCTCCTCTGCCTCGTTTAGTGTGTATATTTAGATCGCATTTATTTTTCCATTGTTTATTTTCAGAACCGCACACAAAAAAGTATTCTCTCAAAACAGATTCTCTGGCTGGAATCATTTTCTCCATAGTTGTCCAACTCAAACCAGTGTTTCCCAGAGGTCCCCATCCACACAAGAGCAAAATAAAAACAGCCACAGGTTTCACATCAGCACTGCAGTCTGGCTGACACAGCTCTACTGAAACCAGTATTCCTCAAAACCTTAACAGCAGTGTTGTAGTGCAGCATATCACAGGTATATGGTGTATTCCACACAAATTTTTCAATCCACATTTTTTCTACCGCCCTCTGGTGCGCATCATTCAGTAATGTGCTGCGAGTAAAATGTCTTGTACGACAGCAAATGAATGACCTGCCTTAATCTGCCTCTGACTGTTTTGTAGTCGTTGCTTTTGTTGGTTTGGACATACAAAGGTGTGTACATAGTAATATTTGCAATACTTGCAAACTGTAGTATTTATACAGTATTTTTATTTGAAAACTACCCCTTGACAAATAATGGTGTACACTATCTGATGCAAATGAGCTGTTCCAAGTAACAGTTTACTCAAGAAACTACTGGCTCATTTTCTACTTGCAAATTGAGAGATTGATTGTCCAATTTTCATGTGTGAATGGAATAAGGAATAGTTGACTCAAAATGCAAAGTCATATAGTTGTCTCACTCATAAGTCTGTGGGCCAGTATTGATGCAAAATCTGCATCTGCATCAGAAATTAAATGACAATGTGAAAATACTTTTGGCCCATTCTTGGGTGAACAAAATATACAAGAGTAGTCTTACATGTCACTGTATATAACATGCAACATTTATCCTTTGCCGGTTGTACTGCTTTAAATAAATTATTTATTATTACCACTTCTCCAGGCACCACAAAACCACTGCTTAACAGCAATGACTTTATGCATTTGTTTCATGATCAAATTTTAATTATTCAAATCAAAATTGATCATCTCCTGCCCTTAATGAATGCTAATGTTGACCACTGAAATGCAATCACTTTATCTTTGAGTCCAAGTGACAACTGATCAAAAGTAAAAGAAATTCCCTCAAATCAGTGTTGAGATAACACATTCAAGAGGCCAGAACCATGTCAGGTCATCCATGAGTCAAAGTGACTTGTGCCAGTTATAATGAAATTCCCTATACTGGCAGGCCAGATATCACAATTACAGGAACCTGAGATGACTCCTTGACCTTTGGCCTCCAGGCGCCAAAATCTTAAAAGTGATGTAGTTTGTAGTTCTTCCTTACTCTTCTTGACAGTTGAGGGCAGAGGATGTTGCACCCTTTATGAGTAATAGTTTCTGCTGTCGGAGATGCGTCATGTTGTTAACTGTACTTAGTGCTGTGGTAAAATCGTACTGTATATTGTGAACTAAGTAGAAAAACATTTACATCTTACTGTTAATAAAACATTTACTTGTTTGTGTGTTTTTTTCAAGCATTCAACTACACTGTATATAAAAAACATTTCTCAGAAACTGTGCTGTATGAAAACATTTAATCTAAAATGGCTACAGTATGTGTATTATGCTGTGGTTTGTGCGTGTGCTTGGTCACACCACCAATTATGCACAGGGCCTCACACCCTTCCCATGACAGGTCTAGATACTACTCGAGTTAGATGAGAAAATGCATTAATCATGTAATTTGAGTGACCTGATCCTTTGAACATGACAAAAACATCTGTTTTAGTGTGAGTTATACCAAAAATCCCCCTTTGTCAAAGCATTTAACCTGCAGAAGCAGAGAAAGAAGTACAAATTGCAGAGGCAGAGAAGAAAGAGGGCATAAAATCCAAAAAGGATCATGTTTAACACAGCATAATGGCTTGTTATACCGAACAACAAGCTGAACAAAGAGTAAGTCTGCTTCGAACTTTACTACACAATTCATGACTTGTCATTATGTATATTATAATACATCATAATCTAATTTACCTTTATGTCTGTTGCAGAAGATGGCGAAGTCTTTGATTTCTGTGAGGTTTGAGATGCCCATTTCCTTACAGAACTCTTTTACCACATCTGATGCCATCTTGATGAAGATTAACAAACCACAAAGAATGTTAATTGAAAACAAAAGAGTACTGTTCTTTCTTTTTTTTTAAATCAGTATGTATAAAATACATCTTACACTGAAGCTGTGTATCTTCATTGGGAAATCCCCGCCTCCTGGTAGCTGGATGGGAATGCGTCGAAAAGTTTTGCCAGCCTGCAGAAAACCATGGCACAGTCCTCAGACAGATAATGATGGAATGATGGAATGTAGCAGATAAAATACAGAATGAAGGATTTGCTTTTATATGCACCAGTGCATTGGTTAACTTACCAGAATGGCTTCGGTCTCGATCTGTGAGGGGATATTTCGGCGACCACCGAAATCGAGAGATCGTTGAAGGTTATCCATACACACATATGCCAGCTCTGAGAACAAGATGTGCATTGAATAAGCTAACATTAACTGTCTTTTTTTAAACATACATGGCAGGTTGTTTTAATTACTGATAAGAGATATCTGTGTGTATGTACTATGTTGTGTGTCTCTTACCTTGGTATGGATGTTCATAGTCCTGAGAGATGTTGTGTAGGTGATGTGTGATGTATGGCTGCAGAGTACCAGAGCAAGGGAAGAACCCAGTCATCAGGCTGAGTAGCCGCCAACCAAGGGTACAACTGGATCTGTGGAAACAACATACAACAATCAGAAAATAGTTGTAACAAAAAAACATAGCAATGGTGGATTTATTTTTCTTTGTTGCAAAGTTTAAATATAATAATAATAACAATAACTTTCTTTGTATAGCACTTATCTAAACAAGGTTACAAAGTGATGTACAAGTGCGCCCTGACAGAGAAAGCCCGGTCACCCTGAGTAGTGAGCCTCGACCTAGGGACCGCTAACAAGGACTGGGATTGTAGGGAGTCAGAGCTGCGAAATGTCAGTGGGGCGAGCCCATGTTGAGCTTTAAGTTATTAAAAGAATCATAAAATCAATCCTGAATTTAACTGGTAACCAGTGAAGGGATGCAAGGATTGGTGTGATATGAGACCTACAGTTTGTTTTAGTTAAAGTACGAACAGCAGTATTTTGAACAAGCTGCAAACGGGTTTCTGAGGTTTGACTAAGGCATGTAGAAAAGTGCATTGCAATAGTCCAGACGGGAAAAGCTATGTATTAGCTTTTCTAAGTCAGGGAGAGATAGAATTGATTTAATTTATTTAATTTAATTAGGAAATATTTCGTAGATTGAAGTAGCTGGATTTAAGGATTTCATTAACGTGTGTTTAAAAATTCAGATGAGAATTGTATGTGACACCTAGATTTTTAGCTGGACCGAGAAATGATAGGATAGTAAATATAACTCGCAACCATTACACAGTCATATTCTACTGATTTTATATTTCACTCTTGTTGCATTGTCAGACTCGAAATGGACAGTTAAAAAAATTATCAGAATTTATGTAGCACTTTAGTTTATTTATGTGTGAAGTATGTCCAAACTTTCTTCTTCCATCAAAAGCTCATGTTATTTGATCCATACTTGGTAACAAAGCTTTAAAACATGGTATATTTTTGTAAACCATTACAGAGGCAGATCCATGTGGGTTAGTTTATTAATATTTTTAATTCCTGTTGTTACTGTAATATGTAATTGAAAATATTTCCAAAATTCATTAAATGCCACAGACTCACTTGGCTGGGTTGTTGGTGGTTTGCTTGATGACCTGGCAGTAAAGTTCATCTTGCAGCAGCTCCTTTTCTTTCCCTAGCTGAACATAACAGAGAAACACTTCTTTAAATTCCCAAGTCTGATTGATACCCATAAATCTTGCATATACACAGTTTGACTGCAGACTGACCAATAATATATGGCTAAGGCAGTTTGACTGGGTTTTATCCTTTTTCAATGGCATGTCACCCATGAACTGCATCAAGTCTAGAAGGACAAACAAATGGAAGCATGACAGAGGAACATCAATGATCCTGGTATATATTAGCATGGTTAGTGTGAGTACACTCACTCATGAAGCACTGGACGGATAATTTATTGATTTCAGGATCATTGTAGAGAATGAGGGACTCTTGTATGGGGACCTGGATAAAACAAGAAAAAAGTGCAGTTAGTTGTACTTACTTAGGATATTTCATTGACATGGTTGTTCACTTTGCACTCACTAACGATGTTAAATATCTTGGAAACTTTGATAGCAAGGCCTAATAAATAAAACAGATGTCCTTGTGAAAAAGTAAATTTAAAAAATGTGTCTGGGCTCTCTTCTCTTTCACCCCAACGTCTGTGTATCATGGCTCGCCGCAGGTCCATACCTGACCACAGATTTGCATGAGGAAATTGTGTGGTGCTGTAGATTCCTGTAATGCTCTGCCCCACATGAAATGTATGCAGCCTAGAAGAAATATGAGCAAGAAAAACCTAATAAAGCATGTGCCCCACCTTGCATCAATGGGCAGGACACTACACATCAGGGGTCTCATTTCTAACCGTTGAGTATGCACAAAACAGGAGCCTGAAACGTACGTACGCCACTTCTCATGCAAACGTTGGGATTTATAAAAACAAATTTTACGGGAAAATTTGCGCATTTCCAAGCGAACTCTGACCCATGTGAACGAACGTTTTGGAGACGGGAAAGTGGCGATGCAGACGTGAGGTGGTGAACTGAAACCAGATTATTGATCCACTTCATGGGGCGGCTGTGGCTGAGGGGTAGAGTGGTCGTCCTGCAACCTGAAGGTTGGCAGTTCAATCCCCAGTCTTCCCAATCTGCATGCCGAAGTGTCCTTGGGCAAGATGCTGAACCCCGAATTGCCCCTCATAGATGCACTGTATGAATGGGTGAATGTAAAACTGTACTGTAAAGAGCTTTGAGTGGTCATCAAGACTAGCAAAAAGCGCTATATAAATACAAAGCCATTTACCATTCATCATTTACATTAAAACCAAAAGCTCGTGCTCGCGCGACATATCTGTTCCACACAAACCTTTTAATTGAAAAATATATAAAACAACTTACAGCAAATTACATTCAGATTCCATTAAACAGAGTTTACAGAGCCGAGTCATTAATAGGTATTAATAATATCTTCTAACACTGTGCATGTATCATCAAATCACTGCAGTGAACGTGACTGTGCCATCAGGCGCACAGAGTGCACAGGAGATCACTTACAAGAAATGAAGAAAAACTATTCACTTTCCAAATAGTATCCCAGAGTGGAGGTTAGGATCCACTAATGTGAGGTAATCGGTTCAATTGCTCTAAATAAATAAATACTTCCGTGACACTGGTGCCTGATTCTGCGTGATGTGTGCACGCGAATGGAAGAATGAGGAGGAAGCGAGGGTTCAGCGATGTCTGATCAGCTGATATAGATTCTATGGATCTGTGATCTTTGTGCTGAACTGAGTCCAGCATCACACAGATCGACCGACGGAACCGAACCATCCCAGTACAAACACAAGCATATAATAATAATTGTTAAATTCTAAGGATTGAGGACATCACACCTGTCTCTGAATTTAATAATCCTGCAGTTTTGGATGATTCAAATACGAACATGAGATACAAAAGGTTCCCTCAAATTCTGACAGTGTGTTTTTTTTGCCTCCAACTGAATTGGATCTTTTTTATTTCAGGCTCCGTTCTTTCTATCGTCCTCACTCTAACTCACTGTATTATCCACAGCAGCAGCCGAGTATCAGTGTATTTTCTTAGTGTCATCACTGCTGTCCCATAAAATCGCTCTTCACCTCCGCCTCACTAACAAACACCTCGATGTCAGTATCAGAAAGTTTTGCTTCCTCTTCTCAGCACTTGATGCCGTGACTCTGTCATGAGTCACCTTGGAAACCCATTGGTCAGCAGCATAATTTAATATTCATGAGGAGCTTTGCATTGACCATTTATGGTTGAAAGTGGGCGTGTGGAGGGCAAAGTATGAGGCAGATCCAAGTACGAACGTTTCCATGTGGACTGTGATTTATAAAGTGAACATTACGATAAATCAGAATTTTCTTTTGCATACGCCATTTCCGGCTTTTCTGCGCACGTACACTTTTAGTATGAATCCGACGCACTGTTTTATAAATGAGACCCCTGGTCTCAAGCCTGAATATTGCAGCTGAAAGACATTTTTCTCCTGAGAGGCATGTACCTCAGTCAAGCAGTGATTCCAGCATTTTAAACAGACAGCCCAGCTTAGACAAAGGGTTATTATACACATGTACAGATTTGTTAATCTACAAAAAAATATTATATCTGAGGTATTGTACTGTCTTACCTTTGTGTGCTGAACCACCTCTGAAAAATTCCTTCCACTGGTTGACAGACCCATGTTCCCCACTCTTTAACAAACAAATAATGGTAGCACAGAATTAGCTATGTCACGTTATAGGAATCTGAATTACCTCAGCAGAATGAGCTATGTAATTTGCGTTTTTCTATTATACCTGAAGTATTTAATGGCAAACTTAGCCATAACTGGGAGGATCTCCAAATCATTGACTGAGCCCTGAATTGAGCTCTGGACTGATCCCTGGACCAAAGCCTCTCTTCTAGGCCATTCTGAATCAGCACTGGTCATATGCCTGCTGATGGGATCAGGAGACAGTCCCTTGGGTGGACTGACAACTTTAGTGCTTCTTATGCTTTTTCTCTTTGTATCTGTTTGGTCAAGTTGGAGAGAGTGGTAGTCCGGGGCTGCAGATGGCTGAGTAGCATCTTCTGGAAAAAGACCAGACCGCCCTCCCAAGGTCCCAAAACACCAGCCTAGTGGAACACAAAAAAGTAATTTGATGGATTAGGAGATCCAACAGTGTGGTAGTTTCAAGGGTTTGGTATGCCTTACTTTAATCCAACATTTCAAGGAGCCATTAAATTATCTCACCTGTCTGGCTTCCTTCCATTGGTAGAACTTTGATGATGTCACCCTTGCAGAAACTGAGCAGACTCTTGTCATCTGTCACAAAACTCTTCAGGGCAATGACATGACCTGAGTCCTAGAGAGCATGGAGAGGGATGTCCAGAAGGATAGTATATGGACTAAAAGTGTTGTGGCTAAAATACATGCATGGGGTCACATTGCCAAACGTTGCTACAAAGCATCAAAAGGACAGATAAATAAATGTATGATGATAATAGAATTCTACCTTGATGAGCTCCTGAAGGAATAATTGGATCATGGCAGTGATCTGAGGGGCTCTGTTGGACTGCAGCATCAAGTTTTCATTCTTCAGCTCCAGTTTCACTCTGCCTGCACCTTGGTGGTCAACTGAGAGCACCTCTGCAAAACTACATTGGGGAGAATACAGCAGAAGATAAATATAAGACAATGCCTGTTGTCAGGGCCTCCAACTCTGCCTAGCTACAGTGTGTCTCTCTCCCCCTCTTTGTGTGTGCGTGTGTGTGTGCGCGTGCGCGTTGATTACTGGAGTCGAGTCAGGTATGCAGGAGACCACCAACTGCCAGTCATCACCATCATCCTGCTCAGCTACAAATACCTGGTTCCTCCCTCAACAATCGTAGACTGTTGTAGTCAGTTGCATTTCCAGCCATTCTTGGAAATATATTCTTATGTTGTTTTTGCCAGCCAGTAATCCTGTGTTTCTCTGTACCTGCAGTTCCTCTGCCTGACTGCTGCCTCCATCCATTGCTCCCTCCTGTCTCATCTCAGGAATGCAGCCACTACCTGTCTCTGTCGATGTGTGCTGCTTGTGGGTTCTCTGACCAGTCCTAACACGTGTAACAGTTTTAGAATTTAAGGTGCACTAATCAAGATGCTTACATTAACATAAAAAATTACTCTCAAACAGAAACCAAAAACAGAACTGGAGGATGAATATTGGACTAAAATTCATCAGTGGAACAGAAACACAACTACAAATGAATGTTATTGCTGCAACTGTTTGCTAACATGTTCTCCATCAACTTTATGATGTTATAATACACTGCTCAAAAAATAATGGAACACTTATTCGTCACAGTATAACACCAAGTCAGTTAAACTTCAGGGATATCAATTTGTCCATTTGGGGAAGCACAACTGATTGTGAATCAATTTCACCTGCTTGGGTGCAAATGAAAGTGACAACAGGTGCAATAGAGACAAAAGCAAGACAACCCCCAAAAAGGGAATGGTTTTACATGTGGTGGCCACTGACTGATTCTTCTCTAGTTTTGTGTTCTGCTAGTGTCCTTGTCACTACTGGTAGCATGAGGCTATACCTGCAGCCCAATCAGGTTGCCCATGTAGTCCAGCTCCTCCAGGATGGCACATTCATATGTGCGGTTGAAAGAAGGTATGCTGTGTTTCTCAGCTATGTGCAAAAGTTTGCATGGATGCCTGCGATGTGAGATTTGGAGCCATTTTGCTTCAAGCAAGGGAGGACGGTTGTGAGAGACCAGTGGCCTACTTCTCAAAGAAGCTCAATAAACATCAGCAAGTGAATTCAACCATTGAGATAGAGGCCTTAGCATTTGTACTAGCTGTGAGACATTTTGAGATCTATGTTGCCAGCAGTGAGAAGGTTGTGGTGTACTCTGACCACAATCCTTTGGTGTTTCTGGCTAAATTTGGATGTGCAAATGCTGGGGTGTTTCGTTGGAGTCTGGTTCTACACACATACAGCCTTGAGATCAAGCATATTGCTGGCAAAAACAACGTTGCAGCTGATTCCTTGTCCAGGGGCTAAGGAGAGTGCATTGGAAAGTCAATGAGGGTATTGGAATAACGAATTAAAGGAAAACAAAGCCTTTCTGATGGCCTAACCCTTTTCTTTTTCTCTTGTGTAGGCTTAGTGAATTTTAGCTTAACCAGTCAAATTTTTTTTTAAATTGTTAAATGTTAGTCTAGCGTAATATTTTTTTTTTCTGGGGGGAGGAAATGCCACAGCACAAACAGTCCCCTGATTGGCTGTTCGGCATGGCTGGCAGACGAGGGGGATGGGCTTACCTAGTTACACAGGCCAGGGAAGTTTTGGAAAAGGGAGGGGTGTCAATATCATCAAGGGATTGAGACCAGCTGAGGGACGTGTAAGAGTGAAAACTTGGAGAGTGTCATCGGAGAAAGTACTGTTGAAGTACACTAGTGCGTAATGCTGCGTGATGGATGCACTGGAACTCATAGAGGAGTATGCGGATAGAAGGATGAGGAGGAAATGAGAGTTCAGCGACTATGATGATTTCCTGGCCCATGATGATGGCTGAAATGAGTCAGATCCACATACGCACGTTTCCAGATTTATAAAAGGAACATGGCCTATAGGTGTGCATGCGCACGGTTTTATAAATCTGAATCATTTATTACGGCATAAAATTGCCTATTAAAAAGTAAGATGTTCAACAGTGGAAAGTGACTTATTTGTACTTGTTAAGACCACTTTGTTTGTTTTCAGTTTGTCAGACTTTGGATGGCATTATTTTTAAATACCAGGATATATGTAATGTAATGAACTCTCCTTACATTCAGCTGCTGTTTTCAGTAGTTAATTATGATTATTATCTAATTTTCTCATTAAGGGTAAATCAAAGGTGCAAGTTTGCTGTAAAGGGTGGTCTTGCATCAGCTATTCTTCTAATAATAATTTTCTATCCATATCCAAATAATTAAGTAATGTTCTTGATTGATTCTTGGTTTTCATAGCATCCTCAATCAAACTAATCTGGACTGGTCAATATATATCTTTCTTGACTAAATGCAAAAGATGGTGTATTTTGGAAGCCCCCAAATATGTGTACCTTTGCAAGCTACCCTATTTTAAAATACCACTTGCTCAGCCCTATATGGAATAAGTCAGGTGAAGAGATCTCTCCACTCAGAGAACATGGATTATACATGTAAACTTTAATATTGTTTAGTTTCTGTTGTCTTCTGATATGTTAGCTGCATTTTTACCTGTAGCTTCTAAGCAGACAGAGATGTTTTGGGTTGATGCCTGATGCTCTGGCTACCTTCAAGAGATGAATCCGACGATGAGACACACCCAAAAGCTCAGCATCCCCACTGTCTGACTGCAACAACAACAACATACATAGATATTAGTATTTTACCATTTACTATACCGTTTAATATAAGTCAATGGTCACTTTATCACCACTTCTTTATCACAATACCGCTACTTCTACTACTCCTGCTATTTTTTTGCAAACTGATTTAAATAAAAACTTAAATCTCATTACAATAATGGAAATAATGAAATAATCTGTTTGTCATTATGGGGCCACCTTGACCTTTGGCTACCAAAATGAAATCCAAGTTCAAGTGATTGTTTGTGCAAAGGCGTTGCAAAGATATCGCATTCACAAAGCACATTTTTTAGGGTGATATCTCTGGAACGCATCAATGAATCCTTTCAAATTTGGCACAAACATTTAATGATTACATTTTGATAGTCAAGGTCACGGTGGCCTCACAAAGTATGTTAATGTTTTTCTTGAACATGATATCTTAACATCAGCATGAGAGAATGTCTTCAAATTCTGTAAAAACATTAACCTAGCCTCAAAGATGAACTGATTCGATTTTGGTGCCTAAAGGTCCAGGTCACAGAGAACTCGCATTCCTGTGAATGTGATATATCAGGACTGCCTGTAGGAAATCTTTTTTTTTTCATCTGGCACAATTCACTTTTCACTCATGAATGACAAGATTAGAGTTTGGTGGTCAAAGGTCTAAGGTCACTGTGACCTCTTAAACAAATGTTCTACTTTGTGAATGTAATATTCCAGGAATATCTGAAGGGAATTCTTTCAAATTTGGCACACATGTTCACTTGGACTCACTGGATAAACTGATTAGTTTTCGATGGTAAAAAGTCTACCATCGCAAAAAGAATATTTTTGCCCCTTGAATGTGATATCGCAACACAGACTTGAGAGAATTTCTTCAAGTTTTGATTATCTGTCACTTGGACTCAAAGATGAAGTGATTACATTTCAGTGATCAGAGGTAAAGGTCACAATCACCTTATAAGAATCTGGGGGGGAAAATGATATAGAAATATGTAGACAGAAACTCCACTGGTTAGCAAAGGCACACAACTGCAGTGCTGCAATTCTAGTTTGATCTTCTTGAAGTTCTTAAATCTTTAGGAAACAGTTGGTTCAAGTCTGATCCAAACAGGGTGAAACTGTTTTTCTATGCTGACACAGATGGTAACCAAAAACAGCCATTTTTACCCCTTCTAAACAGCTGTTGTCCTGTGGTTTTGATTGATAAGTTCCAGTACCACACTTTTATTTCATTTGTTGCATTTAGGTAACTTATAAATTACTACTGTACTGTAACTGCTATAACTGTATTTCATTCATTGCTTTTATTCTAGTCGTAATTTCTTACTCTTTTTAAATGTTTATTACCCATTCAAAGCTTTTGAATTGTTACTGTATTTGAAATTATCTATGAAATTAGAGATACTGAGATGCTTAACACATCCAAATCCCACATTATCCCAAGCTTTACCACAACTCACCATCACAGGGAATAGTCGACTAAAGTAGTTTTCCCAGTTGTCTCGAGCAGCAATGACAATCCTTTTTTTCATGTTGTCATCCTGGATGGTGCTTATAGTCATTCCCACACTGAAATTTGCTACAAAACAAAATTAGATGTGATCCACTGCACGTACACAGATATTTCATGTACTGCCTCTGACTAACTCAAGGCAAATAGTTTTGGTTAACTTGTAACACCAACGTTTTAATACACATTTTAAAAACTGTATCCCACTCAATAGTAATCTGTCATAACTCTCACAGAGCAAGTCCTTCATCTTCCTCTTTTCCTCTCTGCTGATCCTCACACAACTGTCAGAGTATGTGTCCCTCATGATCTGTGCAAGTGCAAGGGAGATCATTAGTTTAGAATTGAATGGTACTGTAGAATAATTTCTTAGTAAACTACACCAACCTGTTCACATAACAGATTGAGAATGTAAGGATGGTTGAACATCTCTCTAGGGTAAAACACCTGAAGACAAATACATAATAATAATGGTTAGAGAAGCAGGCTTTTATAGGAGTACAGTGTTTAGTTCAAAATCCATGAGGAGTAAAAAGGAATTATTGTTACAGGCAGATAAAAAGATGCCATAAATATTAATCTATGCATAATATAAAAATCATAATAATAAGTAATATGTCAAATCTCATAAATAAAACTCCACACCGAATATATATAGTAATAACAAACGTTTTTTCTTTGAAAAGGAGCAGCGAGAAGAAAAATAATTTCAATGTTGATATTATATTATTATGTATTTAACTTCTTTTCTTAATATTTTGAATAGACAGGATTGTTATTGGTAAATGTAAGTCACAATGTATACTCCTCCAAAATCTCCCCTACACATTGTATGGACATGCACATCTAGCAAGCTGCTTGATTTGACTCTTACCGGTAGGTGGATTTAAAACGGAGACAACAAAAAAAGGAGTGGTAGTACACACAAGTATAAAAGAAAGAGCAAAGTAAATTTATTTAGGAAACTTTATGTACAGCCCTGAGAGGCAAAACACCAGAAGACCAATTGACTGTCCTATTTCTCAATACCCTTCAACTGTCCAGGAAATTAACAATTTATTCTACCATAGGATCTTGGATACTTCATTTTCTAGGACGCATGTGGTTTTTGCTGTGTATTGATGCACTTTATGTGTTGTCCCGAGCCACTGCTTTGTGAGAAGACCATGTGAAGGCTATAATGGTATCTTGGAGGTTCAATGTATAATGACCCTAATTTAATAGTGGGACATTTAAACCTATAAAACATAACACTGACTCGATGTCAGCTTTAAGGTAATGTGAGCAAACAGCTGCTTATTTTCTCAGGGACTCAAAATAATAAATTAGCATTAATTTGAAGTTGTTCCTGGCTAAGCCTCTTGATGAATACTTGTCCAATATTTCCTCGAGTTTTAGCAAAACAAGTTGATAAAAGATGCTAAAGTGCTCTGTAGAACTAAGGGGACGCTCAGAGCTGGTAATAATTCTGTTTGGATATGTCACTATGAGCAACGCCTTTGATAATATACACCTGATCCTATTGCTAATATAAAACTGCTGATAAAGTCCTGAGTGTGATTGTGCATGTTTATTTCTTACTTCTTTTCGCATGAACAGTTTTCCCAGCATGTTGGAGTAAGAGAAGTAGACCCCTGCTGAAAAGCGCTGAAACTCAGACTGAATGCTGTCCTCTTCAGGCATCATGTCTTCAGGTAATAAACAATAAATGAAAAATTCTTCAGTTATTGGCAAGTTGGCAGCATTTGACAGCTGAAACATAGTATCATACAGATTCAGATCTTAATCTCCTTGCAAACACAACGTCCAGAAAATATGATAAAAGCAATTCTCACTGAGAGATGGGGCAGCCATGGATGGTGGGTCAGGGATGTCCTGCAAGGTGGATGTTGGATGTGGAGGAGTTGGTGGCAAGTCAGTTGGGATAGGTGGAGTCTTCTGCGAACGCTGTGAACCAAACAGGCTTTCCAGGGAGCGCTGCTTCTGCTTCATGTCTCTGGAGATGATGTGGAAATCCCCCCCGGAAGGAGGCGAAGGTGGGGTTCTTGGAAGAGGCTGCTCCCATTTAGGCTTGACTGGCGGTGAAGGAGGCAGGCACTTTTTCTGCACGCAGTAGGGACAGAAAATATGATATTGCATTATCCAGTAGAAAGTGGCTTCGAAAACATTTAAAACATTTAAACCCATTCACTTTTTGTACACTTTATTTTGTTGTAGACTTTAATGTAAATGGATAAATCAAGCTTTTTGGCAATCTACACTCAATAACCTATGATGACAAAGTAAAGTTCTTGGAATTTTTTTGCCAGTTTAATAAAAGTTAAAACTGAACTTATTTACAAAAGTACTCACAGCCTTTCCTGCAAAAATCTTTCCTGAGATCTGTCAAGAACTTGATTCTAGAGTTGTACTGTGGCAAAATTAATAACATTTAAAACAACCAGGACTCCTGCTACAGTTGATTGTCCAGCGAAACTGAGTTAGAGGGGAAAAAGGGCCTTGGTCAGGGAGGTGACGAAAAACACAACAATCACTCTAACAGTGGTCTTGCATAGCCAGACTTATCTCCACAGTAATCTATCAGCGGTAAAGAATGGTCTGACAACACACATAATAATTTTGCAATAGGTGAAATAGCAACTAAACCCGCTATGCAGTGACAGTTTACAATTAAATCTACAACACAATAAAGTGTGCACAAATGGAAAGGGTCTGACCACTTGCTGTTTCCATTGTATTTCTGAGAAAAATACTAGTATAAACTTGTCTTAAAGAAACATAGAATGATTGTGGAGCTGAGAGTTGTTGGCCAATTTAGTCTCCCTGAATTAAAAAGGCAACAGCAGAGCTGCCAGGGGAGACACACGAGGAGGAACATGAGGAGGACAAGGACACTGGGCTGAGGAACCTGAAAAGGTTGTTGGACAATTTATGTTTCTTTTAAATTTATGTTTCTTTTAAATTTATGTTTGGTGTTCTCAAATAAATAATGCTGAAAAGTGAGTGGTTCGTCTCTGGTTGCTGTTGGGGGACCCCGTTGGCATCGTCCATTGCCACAATTATGTCCTTTTTAATTAGCGGCCAGGCTGCTCTCACAATGTTATTCTTCTTCCGAGGAAATCCACCTTCCCATGCATGAATAAACCAAACTAAGCATATAGGTCCAGTCCTATGTCAATAGTCCTCAACTGGCTTTATGGGCAAGTCCTGATGGTGGTGCTACAACAACCGTCTGAAGTTAAAAAATTTGAAAATTCATAGCAAATCAACTGTAAGTGCTACAACTTTGCAATTTTCACCAAATTATAGTTAGTTAGTTGGCAGCAACTATGAATTCCAATACTAAACAATACTACAACAATTCAATTTTTTACACTTTTTGAGAAAAACTGTAAAAAATATATAGTTTTTATCTATAATAATTAACCTATATCCTCCTACAATTTTGGATAAATTGACACCAAATTTGCTACACTGCATCATCAGACTGTCTTCCACAAATGATCCAACCAGATTATTGTTTTATCAAAAATTGAGCCCACAGTGCATCAACATTTTTTACAGTAAACAGTTCTGTAAACAGATACTGGAAATTATCACTAAATAAATTCCCAATGTTCATAAAAATTAATGACAAAATTGTCATGTAGGTGTCAGGTAGATGCAACGTGAAAGATTTCTGAATTTTATCTCAACAACAGAATCTTTGAAAATGTTTTGAAATTTATCAGTATGTCACCCATTGCAGTCAATGGAAATACATCATCTTTAAACATCAGTTTCTCAATCATGGAGCAATCAAACTTTGTGAAAATAAATCACAGACATCTCTATACTGTCTAGATGAAGAACAATTCAATTTTATTTGTATAGTTCAAGGCACTTTACATAGAAGGTCAAGACCTTAAAAATGATCAAAATGTTATCTTGATAAATGAATCTTTTACAGCAGCCATGCAGACTGTCTTTAGTCATAGTGTCAAGTTACATCATGAGTGAAGTGAAGTCACTTATGTCTATTTAAGCAAAATGCATCATGAAAAGCTAATTTTCCTCTTCCTCCTGTACTTCCTCAAAATGCCCGGCCCCTACCCATTGCTGTTTATAGCAGCTATTATTTATGTTTGTATTTTCTAGACCTCACTGACCTTCTGTTCTGGCATTGGTGAGGTGTTTTTGAGTTTGGCCAAAGCTTCCTCTTTGGGGTCACACTTCTTTAGAAAATGCCGTGCAGAGGGTCTGTGAAGAGAATAAAAACAGTATATTACCAACAATAAATAAAGAATAGTTTCATAGCCAGGAAACCAGATCAAACCGCAAGTTCATATTTATTTATTTTTTAACATGGTTTGGCACCTGTGGGATATTAATATTGTAGATTATCTAAAATGGGGCAGGTTTAATACGATAACTGATTTATATAGTGCTTTAAGTATAGTTAACAGAGGAATAACAACACATGCTCATCATCAATTTACTTTTACCTGAACAGAGAATGTCTTTGTTCTGTGCATGAGTATTTGTACATCTCTCATTGGAAATTACATCACTGTAAGAACACTCAAGATTTGAGCTTATTGGTTTATAACGGAAGATTTCGGTATCTTTACAAACACAATGACTTAGAAACAACTACCCACCACACAAAACTACCTATTCCTCCTTTGCCAACACCTACAGCTACTTCCAGAATTAGTGCCTTGACAGAATAGATATGCGTCCAGATATCTGAAATCTGTGATGGCCAAACTGTAGTTAAACCTTTCAAATTTAGATTCCAACGTTTAAAAACATGTTTTTAATGTCATGAACTGTGAGTATGTTTTCATCTCTAAGCTTTAGACCAATGCAACAACAGTGAGACAAGGTTCAGAGACATCCCAGTGTTTAACTGCAGAATAAGGTTAACTCCAATTCAGAAGTTATACTTCATACAGTTGCACATTTTGGATATAGGATAGTAGACATGATGAACATTTGGGAAGAGTGCACACAAAAGATGGAACAGTGAAATTGACCTGGCAGGCTCAAAGGGTTTGGGCTCTGGTAGAGCTCGGTTGTTGTACAGTTTGATGATTTCTCTGATGTTGGATGTGGGTTGGACCCGAGACTCTGTAGGGATTTCGATCGGAGGATCTGTTTCCGTAGGAGAAGGGACCAAGGGACACTTCACTGTACAAGAAGACAAACAGAAATATATCTCAAGCTCTTCATTTTCAGTGTTCCTGTTCTTTCCTATATTTCTTCTACTACTACTTCTACTACTCCCACATACTTTGACCAATTAAAAAAATTCAGCTCATTCAGAACATTTCTACTATTCATTTTTATGATACAATTGATATATATATATATATTGAATATTTTTCTCATCCAAATGAATGAGGAAAATCTGCAACTCTTCAAAAACTTCATGTCTTTGAAATCTTTCTTCTTCTCTCTACATTCTACATACCTTATTCAAACTGGGTCTGGATATTTCTAGCTTTGCAGATATTTGGACTCATAACAGTGGGCAGGAGCATACAGCTAACACACTGCTAACGAGTACCAACAAGACTGCCAACAAACAGGAGGGCTGTGTACTGGATACAAAATCTACAAGTGGCAGTCCTCCCTTGAACTCTCTTGTGCAAAACTGAACAGTATATGATATCTCTGCAACATGGAAGGACCAGGGAGAACTGGATCAGCATCTATTGACCTACATAACTTATCACCCTCACAGACAAGAGTAAGAACTTTGAGTAATTTAGAAAGTAAAAGGCTACAGGGAAAGTTAATAACTGGGCCTTTAACTTTGACTGCTGTGAAATACATGAGAAGCATGTGCAGTAAAAGCACCAAAAAAGTATATTTTCCCAAAGATATATTCTCGGATATGGCAGGAAGAATCTAACATATTGTAGCTGCTAGTGGTGCACCGATGTATCGGCCGTATATCGGTAGCGGCCGATATTCGCCTCGTTTACTGCTATCGGCAATAAACTTGACTTTCACCGATAACTATTGCCTGACACAACATGTGATGGTGCCCACACAAATAGCTCTGTTACATTGTAACCATGACATCTCCACAGACACGGCCCAGCATGGCTCGTGTTAGCGGTTCAGATGAATCTACTAATGCAGGTTCTGAAGCTGTTTGTTTGAGACTGGGAGCGATAGTGAGTTTACGCACGCACGCACGCACGCACGCACGCACGCACGCACGCACGCATGCACACAGGCCCTGACTGCAGTGTGCAGTGCTGGAGTTTCCTGTATCCCCCTCCACACTCCTGCTGACCTCCACTCATTTAAACTAATAAACACCAACACTCATTACAAGTTATTAGGACCTGATCGGTACATGAAGTAACTTAGTGTTCTTTTGATTCGCTCCAGAGTTTATGAGGCTGCATTTAAACATAATGTGTGCGCTCAGTGCAACACAAGACGTGACGCGCACAGTCAGGACTCCCAATTTAACAACAGGTATAAGGATACAATGCTGTAACCCACATGCTTTCACACACATACACACATGCTCTTTTCTGAAATCTCACACGCTTAACCCTGACACAGGTGGAGATCAAACAATCAACCGGTTCCACGCCAACACAGGTGTTTTACAGGTAAACTGTAGGATGTGGCCAGGTAAGTTGATGTGTCTTATCCCTTGTGTTGTTCCTGGGTCTAATTGACCCAGAGTGTGTGTGTGTGTGTGTATGTGCGTGCGTGAGTGCGTGCGTGTGATCATACGCAAGCCCTGGCCGGTCAGGGTGACCCAAGGATTGTCATTATCCAATTCTCATGGGGTAATTGAGACCAATGGATTGTCATGGGAGGGGTCATTTAGACCCCAGCACCGACCCCCAGAACCGACCCCCAGCACCTCTGGTGCTCTGCGTGGGGTCATTATGACCCACACCTGATTCCAATTGATAATCAGGGGGGGTACATTAGACCCATATATAAGGCTCAGTGTGCCACTCTCTCACGGACCATGGCAAGATGTCACGTCAGAAGCGTTTCACCAGAGAACAGGTTCTCCAACAGCTATTCTCCCAGCAACCATCCTCTGAACCCGAAGAGGACGCGAAAGAGCCAGACCGAGAAGCGGACGGACAACGAGATGGAGAAGCAGACCGAGAAGCAGACCGAGAAGCAGACCGAGAGGACGGAGACGGAGACGGAGACAACGACCCAGTGGGTGATGCTTCTGCAGATTCCTCCTCCTTGGAAGAAGAAGGAGAAGGAGGACAAGACAGCGGCGACACCACCACCACCACCGGACTCGTGGAAAGAGAGACCTTCCCCTCAAGAAACGGGGAAATAACATGGTCCTCGAGGGCGTACAGCCGAGAAGAGGGCCACTGCTCCTCCTCCTCCTCCTCTGCTGCGGCTCAAAGCGGGGTCATCCGGGGCCCCACGATCCACGCGACGTCCCGCACCGGTGACCTTGCCTCGACGTTCCACCTGTTCATCACACCGACGGTGGAGAACATCATCCTGGAGATGACGAATCGGGAGGGTCGTAGAAAATACGGTGACGAATGGAAAGGGATGGACGAGACCGACCTGCGCGCCTACGTAGGGCTGCTGATCTTAGCGGGCGTGTACAGGTCCCGGGGCGAGGCCGCCGCCAGCCTGTGGGACGCAGAGAGCGGCCGGGCGATATTTCGTGCCACGATGCCCCTAAAACTCTTCCACACGTACTCCAGACTGCTGCGCTTCGACGACCGCGAGACAAGACGCACAAGACGAGCCACGGACAAATTGGCGGCCGTGCGAGAGGTCTGGGACACATGGGTGTCGCGGCTACCGCACCTCTACAACCCGGGGCCCGAAGTGACCGTGGACGAGCAACTGGTTCCGTTCAGAGGTTAGTCTTTTTTTAAATTTATATTATTATTATGTTATGTTATGTTATGTTATGTTATGTAGATAGCGGCTGTTAGTCCTCGTCCTCATCTCATCTCCTCTCATCTCTTCTCCTCCTGTTTTTCTCTCTAGGCCGGTGTCCATTCCGTCAGTACATGCCCAGCAAGCCGGCGAAATACGGGATCAAGTCGTGGGTGGCCTGCGATGCGAAATCAAGCTACGCTTGGAAGATGCAAGTGTACACCGGAAAGCTGAGTGGCGGACGGCCAGAACGGAACCAGGGGTTGCGGGTAGTGCTCGATGTAACGGAGGGACTGCACGGTCGTAACGTCACGTGCGACAATTACTTCACCTCCTACCAACTCGCGCGGCAGCTCCTGGAGAGGAAGCTCACCGTGGTCGGCACTGTTCGGAAGAACAAGCCGGAGATCCCGACCGGGCTGCTCGCGGTCAGGGGAAGAGAGGTGTTCTCATCCAAGTTCGCATTCACGCCCACTGCCACTCTTGTGTCCTACATCCCAAAGAAAAACAGGAACGTGGTTCTCCTGAGCACCCGACACCCTGAGGCCGACATCAGCGACCGCGAGGATGGGAAACCGGTCATCGTCCTGGACTACAACCGCAACAAAGGTGGCGTGGACAACCTAGACAAGGTGATCGGAACGTACAGCTGCAGGAGGATGACCGCGCGCTGGCCCCTGGTCATATTTCACAACATTCTAGATGTCTCTTCCTACAACGCCTTTGTGATATGGAGAGAGATCCACCCAGACTGGATGCTGGGCAAGCGGAACAAGCGGAGGGTGTTCCTGGAGCAGCTGGGAAAGGCTCTGGTCACTCCGTTCATCGCACGAAGGGAGCGCTTCCCCCGCACGGACGCGTCTGCCGTGGTGGTGAAGGCTATTAAAGCTGCTGCTGCCGCACAGAGAGCTGTTGACTACGACGCTCGACCCGATTGTCTGGCCTCCTCCATACCCCTAGCAGCAGCCCCGCTCAGGGCGAGTAAGAGGAAGAGGTGTCAGATATGCCCCAGGAAGAAGGACTGTAAAACTCACACCATGTGCCGTGGGTGTAACAAATACATCTGCAAGGGCTGCTCACATGTCTATTGCGCTACGTGTGCGCCATAATGGGGGGGGGGGCTATGTGAGGGGGCCAACAGCCGGGAGAAGCAAGGACAACACAAGGGTTATAAGAATAGTTCACCCAAAAATGATAATTCACTCATTATCTACTCACCCCAATGCCAATGGAGGGGTGGGTAAAGTTTTTGAGTCCACAAAACACTTCTGGAGTTTCAGGGGTAAACAGTGGAGCAGCCGAATCCAATACAACTGAAGATGTTAGGGACTTATCTTCAGATGTAAAAAAACAACAGGAAAAAAACACAACATGCCTACATACTGCTCCTACATGGTGGAAATGATTCAAATATGAATGTCGGGGTTGCAGATACTTGGATGACACCACAGGAGCCTAAAAGTCCACCAGAAGTGGCTAAGCTAACGGATGTCCGCATTTCTGATGGTCCCTGAATGCAACTCATTGGGAGCTATCAGTGGACAATGTTTACCCCTGAAACTCCAGAAGTGTTTTGTGGACTCCATTGGCATAGGGGTGAGTAGATAATGAGTGAATTATCATTTTTGGGTGAACTATCCCTTTAAGGAAATATCCATGCATCTAGACAGCAGGTGGATCATTACCAGTACATATGTAATATGTAACAGATACGATTGAGAACAAAGTGCACACTCTGGAATTAATCATCCCCATGGGTCTGAACATTTCTAAGGTTGTAGTGACTGATGTTGCTCTCTCTGATCATTGCTGTATTTTCTTTGAGAGTTCTATCTCAGTGTGCATAAATGTTCAAAAAGAGGTCATCACAAAACGATACATCAAAGAAAACACTATTGAAATAATTATTCAGGTGTACCCTCACACACCTGCCCTCTCTTTTATCTCAGTCAACCAACTTGTAGATCACTCTAAAATAACAAATGTTATTGATGACATTGCTCCTAAAAAGGTTAAGGTCATCTCTGGTAAGAAAAGATCTCCATGGAGAAATGCCACACTGGTCAGAAGAGAAATAAGAGACTGCCAGGTAGAGAAAAACAAATCTATGTTCATTATGAAATCTACAAAGGCAGACTTCACAATTATAATCAGTGATTTATAAATACAAGGCAGGCTCATGACCAAAAACAATAATAATGCACATGCCTTGTTTGCTACTATTAACAGTCTAACAAATCCTCCGGTGTCTGTTGCATCTAAACTTCTATCAACTAGGGCCTGCTGTGATTTTGCCTCCTTGTGTTTACAGATCTCTCAAAAAAATGGAAATAGCTGCAGCTATTTCAAAATGCTGCTGCTCGAGTCCTCACTAACACCAAGAAAGTGGCTCATGTCCCTCCAGTTCTCAGATCTTTACACTGGCTGTCTGTCTGTCAAAGAATTGACTTCAAAATCCTATTGTTGGTTTATAAAGCACTGAATTGTTTAGGGCCAAAACATATTTCTGATCTCTGTACGTTATGAACCCCTCAGGTCGTCTGGATCAGCTTTCTGTCCCCAGAGTCAAAACCAAACATGGAGAAGCAGCATTCAGTTTTCATGCTCCACATTAATGGAACAAGCTCCCAGAGACCTGTAGGTCGGCTGCAAATCGTAGTTCTTTTAAATCACTGCTGAAGACTTTCCTGTTTGCCATGGCCTTTTATTAAATCATACAATTACTCATTTCTTAAACTGCACTGTTATTTTAACTCTTTTATTTCCTACGTTATGAATACATTTTTTTATGCTATATTTAACTTCTTTTTAACTTTGAGTTTCTTTTTAAATTATTCTTTTTTGTACTGTCTTATGTTGCTTTTACAATTTGTCATGACGCCTTTTATATTTTATGTAAGGCACTTTGAATTACCTTGTTGTTGAAGGTAGTTTATTTGTGTAGCACATACAAATAAACTTGCCTTGCCTTAAATATTTCTGACATCTCCTGAGATTCCACCCCTTTATTTTTACGACTTCTGGCTCTGCTGTTATGGACATTTTTCTACTGCCTTCAAAGCTTCTACATCTTTCACGTCACACTATCACTACTTCTCACAATACACACATTTTTGCTAATTTTATAGATAAATTTGTCCTGTTTAACACAATCAATGGGACTTTTAGTTGTTTCCCAGTGACCGCTTAAAAAACTAGAGGACCTTTTTACCGACTTTCATATACTAAAACCATTGGATTTCGATCCAAATCAGAAACGTCGGTCATTTTTAAACTGCCATTTCGCAGTCATTTTTTACACTATGTACATCTTGTACATATGTGTCGTGTTTTGTGCGAAAAATTCAGCTATTTGTCTTCAACTTTTTGTTAAAAATTCAGCTAATAAATCTTCAGCATATTATGAGGTGATAAAAAATACTGATCAGGGAGACCAAGCATTCATAGAGCTGAGGCACCTCCTACTGACGAGCTTGAACACAGGGTTTAATATTTTTTTTTATATCAGAACTAATGGATGACTTAAACATTTGTTTTAAAATATGGGATAAACCATGAGTAAGAAGACTGTTTGATTTATACAGGAGTCTGACTGCTTCTTTTGATATGTCTATGAGGGGAAGTAGTAAGAACATGCAGAACAACTTCCCTCTACAACAAATTGACTCAAATTAAACCTATTAACATATTATGAATTACATCTTATTGCTTCACACGCAGTGTGTTACTTAACTTTATCTACTTGCTATAAATTCAGTTTTTCAGCCACCTCCAGCTTGTTGCTTAAAATCCATCAGTCTTCAGGTTGTAACTACAAATTCACTAACACAAGCAATTAACAATCAATACTGTATTTAATTTACACCTCATAATTATGTTGACATTATTCTGTTTCTGCAATTCTTTTTTTTTTTCTTTCATTTAGCTGCTTAGAGTGCACAACTCCTATGTTCTGTTAAATGTGCAATTTGTGCAGCTCGCTTGCATCTTTCCCACATGGAGACTATGGTTATATGTCAACATGTAATGTATTTTTAGATCTTTTACAGAAATGTAGAATGTATCTTCTCTACATGACTGAGTGATGACAATCTCCCTGTCTCATGACACCTTTAGTCAACCTGCAGACAAGACAGGAGTGCCCATACAATAGCTGTCATATGCACAGTTATGCTGTGGTACAGTAGGTGCAGTTGATGAGCCAGGTGGATGTGTCTTGCACATAGCTGGTGGAGGTTCTACACACCAGAGAAGGAATTTTAGCTTGCTGCATATCGCACAATATTGCAACGAACCAAGTGGTTACATTGTTACCAGAACCAGTGGAAAATATGCCAGTGTTATATCACCTATCACTTGTTTTTCAGCCATATACTTCCTCTTGGCCTCCTATGATTGCAGTCATCCAATTGTCGGGGCTATTCTTTCATATTGATTCAGTTCTTTATTTTAGTGACAGTGCAACCCACAGAGGACATAGCATTAATAGTGTCTTAATTGCCCTGCTGACACTGCTAAAAATAGAAAACTTTCCTTTCTGTATCTCTGAAAGCAGGAATTCAATCTCGAAACTCAGATTGTTCCTCTTTTACTCCTTGATGTCCTTTTCATTAATGAACACTTCCTGAAATACAGGGCAGGAAGCGAAGCCTTATATTAGGGCTAATTTGCTATTCTCATGCACGTTTGCTTATATACGCACAGGTAGCATTCATCATCTTCGCAATGGTCATTTGCACATTTTTCTGAAGTTAGAAGAATTTGCTGAATCTGACATGTCATGTTCTCACAAACTCACATGGACACATGTAAGAGACATTTGGGACAAAAATACAAAAAAATTCTTGCATGAGGTCTATTGTTATTTACCATCAGGCTTAGGTGCTGTAGGTGGGGGTGATGGACGATCTAATGGCAAGGGAGGGTGCTGCTGTGTAAGTGGGCTGGAGAGGACCAGATGAGGCTTTGGGGTTTTGAATTCACCTTGGGGCTGAGTGCCTTCAGAACAGTGGGGGAGAGAGATGATGAGGAATGAGAAAAACAAAGACTGAAATTGGAAAAGTGTTATGTATAACATTTAAAAACACTATATTAGCTTTAAGACATTGAGACAGTCAATTAGAAATCTTAGCAGCATCCGCCTCCCCTGTATTTTAACGATTTATATTAATAATGAATAATAATGAATTACTAACACAGTATGCTTTCATAAGAAACTGTGTATTAAAACGCTTTACTTTGTCAGCTCAACTCACCAATCTTTTGGAAATAGTGTCTCTTGTCTGTAAAAGACGGCAGGTTAACTGGATCCGTTGACTCCATTTTTCTCTCTGGCTGTGGTACAAATAAATACACATGTAAATACACTCAGTAACATCACATTTTCGCATTTAGGAAATTAAAGAATAAGGTTGCATTATTTCAAATAATGAAACCACATGTTCTGAGCTAAACTAACAATGAATGTTTCATGCTAACATCCTTCAGTCTTTGGGTTGTGGCAGCAGAAGGATGGTCAAGATATCCCCCTCCCCACCCACATTTTCAGGCTTCTCCTAATGAGGTGTTAGCGACTAGATGGGATATGTCCTACAGCAAGCTTGGGTCTGCCAGACACTCAGCTGCAAACCATCCCAGCAAGCATTGTAGGTCACCATCTGATGAAGCCACCAGAACAACATTGCAATGGGGGCCCTGAACATGGCCCATTTGGAATCCATGTCCCCAGCCTCCACCGAGATGCAGGATAAATTCTTAAAGAGGGGAGTTTAAGACCTCACAGACAGTGGTCTACGCCAGAAGTTCCCTGTTCACCCACACTAGTCATTTGTTTTTTACCAAGTCTGTCCAGCAGCCTTCTGAGCCCACCAATTTGATCTACCTCACCACCAGGTAGTGTTCAGTTGATAGCACCTTTCCTCTCTTCACCAATGCATCCAAGACATACAGCCGCAGATCTGATATCAAGTGTTCTTGAGTAAGATACTGAACCCTGAGTTGCTCCTGGCAGCTGTGCCAAAAGTGTATGAGTGATGTATGATACAGAAGTGCTACACATAGATGCACTGTATGAATGTGTGCTTGAATGGTTAAGCTGCATAACTGTATTGTAAAGCGTTTTGATTGGTTATCAAGACCAGAAAAGGGCTATATAAATACAGACCATTTCGCATTTACATGACTAGCACAGAAGTCTAGTAACAAGACACCACTCAGGATATGATCAGGCAGGCCGTTCCTCTTAATTATGTCGCTCTACTTTCTCCATACTTGACCACATGAGCATTGAAGACCCCCAGCAGAACTAGAGTCCCCAGGCGGAATTGTCTCTGCTGTTTGGTGCATAAGTACAGACAACAGCAAGGGCCTTCACCTTAGCAACTAATAGTCGCAAAGCATCAGGGAACCAAACTGTTGCGCTGGGTGTTGATCCTTCACTATCAGGAATGCTTATACTGTAATTTATTTGGAATTGTACCTGACACACACATCATCCTGCTGCTGGAAATAATCACTAGAGCACCAAACATGTATTAAACAAACACACTTTGTCCCCCTGTTTGAGTGACATTTCAAGGAAAGTGAAGGGAAGACAGAAGGTAATGAAAGATGCACTAAAGTATTGTTTTTTACCGCATTAAAAAAGTCTCATATTTTTTAACAAACTAATTTCAAGTTACGTAACTCATAAAACATAACCCACAAATAAATGTACTGAGCGCAATATAGGAGTAAGTATAGTAGGTAAACTAGAGGGGTACATACCACCAGACCAGCAGTACATGCAAATCATGCATGTATTTGAGGAGTATTTGATCAAGTCATGTAACTGGACACTGCTTTAATACCACAGATTTCTGCCTTTTCATGTGTCTTGACAGGAAGAAATATATTTCACTCATTAATACAGTGTCATGCGAAAAAGCTGTGAAAACAAATTAGAACCAATAAGCATACAACTTGTGCATAAAGATTGGACAAAACATAAATAATGCCCAAGGGAAAATTGCAGCAAGAGGAAAAACAATTAAATAAGAGGTGTTGACACAAAAAAAAAGTTGGGAGGTTATAAATCTGAACATAAATAGAACAAAAATAAGTTGTAGAATAAAATGTTGAAAGGAAAGCAGTCAAAAAATCAGGAAGTGTAAGATAAAGATGTGTGAAAATATATATTACATACTTCTGGCTCAATTTGCCTATAGGTAGGGGTGCATTTAGTTGTGGGTGTTTTGGACTGGACAGGTGGGGCTGAGTGAGCTTTACTGATCCGTTGATAAGACCGACTGCTCCACATCCTCTCCTCTTCTTGCTCCTCCTCTTGCTTTCTCTCCTGCTCTTTCTGTCTCTGCCTCTGTTTCTTCTGCTCCTCCTGTATCTGCTGTTGGGACAGACTCATTGCTTGCAAGGTCATTTGTTGGGCCTAAAGAAAGGGAAAAGAGAGGACAGGGAAATACAAGTTAGGGAGGCAAGAAAACAGTCGAGGGGCAAATGTAGTATTAAATAATTAACCATTATGCTGTAAAAAAAAAAGATTATATGCTATTGGTGCTTCTCCTCACCATGAGATATGCCTGCTGGTTGATGAGTGCCTGCTGTGCTGCTGCTGTCTGAATTGGGTCAATGACAGGAGGAGCAGGCATGGGAGCCTGAGGCATCATCATGGCTGTGTAGGGACAATTGTCAGATAGAAGTCATTTAAATACATATCAAAGAAACACTGCATTTACTTTATTTTATTCATTAATATTTTCACAAATCGACAATGACATCACATAACATTCATTGAACCCACTGTTTGTTCATGTATCTTAAAGCTAGCGTTACATATTATAATAGACCATTTTCTTAAATTTTTTGTTTGTTGAGACTGCTTCTTCACATTAGGGTAGATAATGTGCATACAGTAAGTACGCAATTATATTTTCTACAATTTACATAGTGTTAAGGTCCCTGTAAAATGTTTTATTTTCTCTGCATTTCTCATAAAACTGGATGAAAAGTTAATGTCAGGGGATTACCTGGCATGCTTGGCATGGCTGTCATGGTAGGCATCATAGGAGATGCATAATAACTGGGCATTGAGGAGTTAACTGGCATTCCTGGAGAGAAACAACAGTTGACATAAAGTCATAAAGATTACAAAAATTGAAAGATACTCAAATAATACTGAATACTCAAGACATGAGAAAATATCACAGAACAGGACATAAAAAGTTTTATTTCCGGACAAAAAAACTTCTACGTACCCATAGAATAGCTTGGCATCGACATAGGACCACCTGCAATACAAGTAACCTTATTGCAATTTAAGTTACATTTCTTAATAAACTACACTTGGAACAGACAGGCAATGATATTTTCAAATTCTGCTACCAGTTTTCTGATATTCTAAATTTCCATTTTTTACATACTCACTGTTAATATAATTTATTTACTCATGTGTCTGGGCATAAAATGGATGGATTACTCATTTACATTTTTAATCAAATCAAAGAAGGCCTTCATGTATCCTGTTTTACTGCTACTTCTATTAATTTCATTTGAAACCCACTGTACCTGTATCCTCTGTTGCTCTTCCTGATTAATATTTTTTTGTGCATCAAGTTTCTTATTTGAAATCAGTGTCTAAGTGAGATGGAGAACATATTTGAATCTTTAAATTTACCATTGTATGCTCTAGAGCTGCAACAACTAATCGATTTAAAATTTATTATAAAAATAGTTGGCAACTAATTTAGTAAACCAGCCAATCCCATGACTTGTGTAGCTCACAAGACAACACTGTCTGTCTCTCTCTCTCAACACACACACAGAGAGAGAGAGAGGAGAGAGAGAGAGAGAGAGAGAGAGAGAGAGAGGAGAGAGAGAGAGAGAGAGAGAGAGAGAGAGAGAGAGAGAGAGAGAGAGAGAGAGAGAGATTGTAAGTTGCAGCCCTAGTATGCTAACAAATTAAATACAAATCTTATTGCATAGACATAACTCAACATTCTGTGCCCTCACCACCTTAACAGTTATTAGAACAAAATAAAAACATGTTCATTTTTGAAAGTATAATGCAAGTGATTGTTTTTTCAAACTGACCTTCTCAGAATGAAAATTGACATTTGTGAATGTTTATAATGCAACCATATGACTATGTGATTATGTATATACACAAGATTTGGACTATATTGTGTTGATGATAGTTTTTGTACCAGATCCATACATACCAGGATACATTGGTCCGATGCCTCCTCCTCCTCTCATCCTGTGGTTTAACATTGCTACTCTTTCCATATCCTATGCACACACACACACACACACACACATAATTACGTAATACATTACATTGTGAGTGACAGAGCAGCCACAAAAGAAAGAAGCAACCCCATGACTTAACACTCCCAGTGAAGTATATATAGGGACCAGTGTACACACTGTGTACACCCCACAATATAAAACTGAAGTGTTTCTGATGAACAAGGAAACATCAATCACAGGTTAGTGTTATATAATAGAAATAAATATAATGAATTCACTGACTGGAGGTCCTTGGTCGAGGACAGGATCGAACAAGTCATCAACGTAGGCATCTATCTGTTGACCGTGCCCTGCAAACAGACAGCTTATGAGACCTTTTACAAAATAAGCCATGTACATTATGTACATATATATCTGTTTCACCTTCAGCCAAATTAGGTAAAAGAGAATAATTTGGAAATGCACTGTGTGAACAAAATATAGAATCTTGAATATATTTCCATTACCAAACAGCACCCGTGTGTGTGTGTGTTGTCAGTTATTTTAGTTTTAATTCTACAGTTGTATAATTAGATGTAAATCTTTATTAAAAAATGTTTATCTTAAAAAGACTGACAAGTTTTTAAGAAATTTTAAAGCACGGAAAAGTTGAAGAGGAGAACACACACAGAATATTTGGTCTTTTCTGCAAACAATAACACTTTTTAAACACATGAACATGTTGAAGAGGAGAATATTTAGTCAGAAAAATATTCATCTATCTTGAGGTTTTACACACTAGTGTTTACATATTAAATGTGTCTCACGTTCCATAGTTTTACTGCTACAGCTTTTGGTTAAATTGTTCTGTCCAAGTGTAGCCTATTCAAACAGAGTTTATTTCTTTTCCGTGAGAAGAGATGGTTTAGGAGATGCAACCGCACCACACGGTGTGCACTGAACTCGAGTCTGTGGATGCAGTTCAAAAAACGGGTGTGCGCCCCACTCACTAAGCCCAACCTGAACCAGAATATGATTCTAAACATTTGTTTGAACCCTACCCGGCATATCCGGTCACGATGGGTCCCGTCAGGCTCAGGTTAAGTATCCACAGATGCTCAATTGAGGGTTCACCTGCAGTGCTGTGTTTTAAATGATCCAGCTTAGATAACTCTGTGGACCTTCCTTTTATTTCCCCTTCACCCTCTCTTCTGTGTTTGACAATATTTATTTTGACTTAAAATCTGAGATCAAACTATTTTTTGACTTCAACTATGCGAGAGATTTCACTGAATGTGTAAGTGCATTCCATGCATTGTTTTTTTGTGGTATTTTATATTCACTGCTGGCACTACAAATTATAATGACTTTTCTTTTGAGTCCGATAGGAAGCAGTCTTCAAAAATGTATTCAATCATTCCTGGTGTCTTAAATGTTCTTTTCAGTTTCTGTGATTTCTGTGGATGCACAATAGACTGTATGTTGTGCACACAGCACTGCATGCCCTTTCATGGGCATATGCTAACAACTTATGAAGAGATGGCATTCATCAATACAAGAACACAGATGTGAACAAATCTGCAGTTTAAGAATGTCTGAGAGGGGATAGCAGAATTAGCAGGTTATCAGAGGAAGGTGAAATGTATGCACCAACTTAAAAGGGCAGTGCTACCGATAGCCTTGGACGCTGACCAGAAAATACAGCTTTTACGGAAAAGAAGAGAGAAGTTCGGCAGTGTTTGCAGTTCTTACAAAGAACAGAACCGATGATTTGGAATTGAAATGAAAAAAGTATCCAGTATACTGTTATGGCCCATGGAATGTTTGCAGTGCACCGTCTCAGGGATCTGTGTGGACCCTGGCAGAATTGGACAGATTTAATTTATGTGACATGAGCACATTTGGACCTCTGTGACCTTGCATAAGCAGAAACCATAAATTAGCCACAACACCTACTTTCACGTGGATAATCTGATTCCCAGGGGCTTCTCTCATAAAGGGGAAGTCCAGGAGCTTGCACTGGCGGTGCCGGAGGGATTAGGTCATCTATATCTGTAGCCGGCATTCTGGAGAAAAATAGTGAGAGGGAGATGGAGGAGTTGGAAGGAGACACAGAGATGCTCACGTTGGTCATTCTGGATCGCCCCCCAAAAAACTAGTTGCTCTTTAACTGCTTCACCTGTCTCCGTGACTGCTGAACAGGTAGTCAGAGTTTGTAGAGGAGGCTGATTCTATTGGTTGCAGCACGTCAGCCTCTGCTCCAGCCAGCAGATCCATGACAAAATCTGAGCCAGCCAGATCTGACCAGCCTTCATCACTCAGCAGAGACACTGACCAGCCTTGTACTGCCTCCGACACACCTCTATGACACACCAACAACACATAGAGCAAGGAAATCTGGGAGAATGTTCAAGCTTTAATAGAGACACTTGGAGTACCTTGGATGTTTGGCATTAGATGAGTACCTGAAATGAAGAAGCCACGCTGCTAGCTGCTCGCCAGTGGTCCATGACTCAACTTCAGTTGTCAGCTTCTCATCTGTAAAAATATCAGAGGATGGTAATTTTATGCCCAATATTTGTATTTCACTTTTTGTCTGTTAGTTAGCTTTACTACGCAAAAACGTCTTAACATATGTCAAGAAGGGTTGAGATCTCTATGCCTGATCACTGTTAAAGACTCCTGTATTAGACATAATAGGGGACATGTCTGAGCATGTTTAAACTTATTTATGCATGTTTTACTCAGTCCATAGCAACACATAACAATACAGACTTCTGTTTCATATTAACCATGTGATTTACATCCAAAAGAGTGTAATGATTTAATATTGAAAGTATGTATGATACTGATCTATAGGAGGATCTATATACTGAAAGTCAGGAAAGCACCCACACATACTGGAAAATAGGGAAGTACATTACTTACTGACTAGAAGACAGAGAAAAGGGGTTTAATATTGTAAACAATTGTAAAGGAGAAAGAGAGTTTCGCCCCAAAATTGCAAAGAGTCTTCAGAAGATTAATAATGACATCAGCAAGATTAACAGCAAGATGAACAGCAGGATAAACGATGCCCAAAAACAGATAGTGGAAGTGGAGGAACATATTCAAAGCATAGAGGATGCTACTTTTGGAGCTTCTGGAGCTATAAAAATAGTTTGAGACTTGACTGACGGAAAAAGAGGGACGCTTGAGAAGGGAGAACATAAGGATTAGTGGTAAGAGGGAAGGGGCAGAGGAAAATGCACCGTCGATGATTGAATTGGTTGAAAACCCTCTCTGGGAGAAACTATCACGCAGCCCTGTGAAGATCGAAAGAGCGCATATTTCCCATCCCCGAAAAGACCTGCCACCAAGATCTATTGTGATAAAGTTTACAATTATCAGCAATAAAGAAATAGACAGCGTGGCAGAAAAAAGGCTTCCTCTACGCGGGAAGGAGTTTGTTCTTAGACCATGATATACTGTATGCGCCGAAGAAGTTGAGAAAATGGATGGAATACACAGAGGCAAAAAAAATACTGAAAGAAATGAAAAAAAGGTTGGTTGTTCTACAACGGAGAAGGCGACTAAAGACATGGTGGTGAGACGATTGCAAATAATGGTCGTCAAACCAGCAGAGAACTCGCTGCAAGAGGAACAAACGTCTGTCATGGCAAACTAGCCAAACTCAAGATGAGAAAGGCCCATTGGAGACAACTATGGGATGAAAGACAATAGCTGCAGACATATGTTGTAACTGAGAAGAGACGCACACATTAAAGGTGACAATATGACTGTTTTCTTTAGGGTCATCATATTTTAAAATAATTGATGTAAGATACAGATCGATCTCTTTTTGTATGTTTAAAAATGCAGGACTTCAATAGTTAATTAGTGCAGTAGAACGTACGAGGGATATTCTCCATCTTATGTTCTAAAAAGAGAAAGCATTTAGTTTAAAAAGGCATAGAGGTAATGATGTCTGATCTACTGAGCGGGCCACATGGCTTTTATAGTACTGCCATACAAGCCAGTAGTCAGTCAGATTTTGATTGGTTGAATGGAACTGCTTTCAATACCCCAAGTGGCTGTACAAGTACTTCGCCGTGCCCTTTGGGTTAACAAATGCGAACGACATTCTTCAACATCACGGACGCGATAATAGCGGACATTTAGGCTGAAAAACATGATGTAAATGTCAAATTTAAATGTCGGTGCTTACGGACACTTCGATGACACATAGAAGTAGTATGGAGGCATTTTATGTTTTATTTCTGTAGATTTTTTACGTTTGAAGAATTGGTCACCATTTACTTCATTTGTATTGGATTTGGCTGCAACGCTGTTTACCCCTGAAACTTCAAAAGTGTTTTATGGACTCAAACTATTTTCACTATTGGGGAACTATCCTCCTATGCTGCATTGAGATGGTCCAAAGGGGCACGCATTAAGTATTACATGATGCACCAGGCTGATTGTTCTGCTTAACTGTTCAAATTATGCCAAAGTTGTCATGACGCTGAGCTCATTTATCTGAAGAGCTTTTGGATTTTGGTCAAACACTTTTGATGGTGGACATTTTCATTGTATTTTTGTGTTTGGATTTGGCATGTGTTTAGTTGTTCTATTCTGAGTCCTGTTTCCTGGTTTATTTTGAAATCTTGCTCCCTGTGTGTCTGTGACTTTATTTTCTGCTTTTTTCCTGTCTCCCGCCCCTTTGATTTTCCTTTGTAGTTTTTCTTGTCATCTTGTCCACTGTTCATCTTGTTCATTGTTTCAGTTCTTCCTCTTTTTCTGGATGTGGAATTTTGGACTTTGAACCCTGTTTTGCTGTAAGTACTGCTATAATAAAGGACTTTTTTAAATTTCTACCTCAACCTGGTTCGTGAATTTGGGTCCTCCTGCTTTCCTTATTCTGACAAAAGTATTATCTATAAATAAATCTTTAAAATGTCCAAGACCCAAGCATTTCATTGCCAGCGACTGCTAAATGTAATTGTTGTGCACATGACAATAAACTCTTGAATATTGAGTCTTGAATCTACCTTTCCTGTGCCATTCCTGAAAGACAGGTGGTTAGAAAAGATGATTTGACGCAATGGGGCTTAGAAGATGAACTGTTAACTTAAGTTGAGCCCATAGTCTATCACTAGTCTAGTCTACCACAGGGTTCCTGATAGATTTAGATGAGTGGAGGGGAAGTGAGGATCCAAGCAATGCACGATAGAAAGAGTCAGAGTGGAGTTCCATCGCTACCCAGTGAGGACAGTCTGGCTGGCTGTAAAAAAAAGACCAAAATGCGAGACAACGCAAATTAGCAGCCCAATAATAGATACAACAATTTGGAAGAGCCAAGCTGCTATTAGCTTTGGGTTTTTGAAGGTGGGTCTAATTAGGACGAAGGCGCTTACCCTGCCATAAATAGAAGGAAATGGTCTAATCAAGTTGGTCAAAGAAGGATCTAGGGATAAATAGTGGTAAAATCTAGAAAGGTACAAGAATTTAGGTGAGGTGGTCATTTTGACTGAGTCAGAGGTGACAAATGTGCCAGTGCTTGCTTAATCTGATTTAACAAAGTGGTAAAAAAATTCTTTAAATAGATTTTTGTATTTCCTTGTGACTGAGATGCCCAGATAGGAGAACTTTTATTTTCAATTTTGAAAGGCAGATTTGTGAGGTCTAAGGTTTGTGCTACATTTTTAATGGTAAAGAGCTTCCTTTTTGGTAAGATATAATTTGAATTGCGAGAATCAACCGAACTGACTGAGCAGCGACAGAACAGAGGGAAGTGGAGTACTTGGCTGTGAAAAAAAAAGCAAAAGGTTCTTGCTTTTGTTGAAATTATGTGACTGTCTGGCATTCGGATCGGATAAATATTTAGTTTTAGTTAGAATTAGTTTTTTTGTAGAATTTGACAGTCTCACCATTGAAGGTTTGAACATCCACCTGCATTGTGCCCTTCCTCTGGCTGGCCATCCACTCTAGCTGAGTGGGTGGGTAGATGCGCGAAGTGGGAGCTGGTAGCTGCAGACTTGTCAGCATTTTGTGCTGGCACAGCGAACGGTACTCCCTTGGACCATGGTCTGACACATACCTACAAGAGAAATACTGAGTTATGACAAATTAAGTGGTGTTTTTTAGACAGGAAATAATGAATTTCACCATAGGCTTTTGGCTGTACATAAATTTTGGATGTTTTCATTTATCCAAGGCAGTTTTTTTCCTGAGGGCTTAGACCGAACCTTCACAGGTGCAATAATATATAATGAAGACAGGCAGATTGAGGTAAATTGGTTGGCCAGATCGTTGGAAATATAACAGTCAGACAGGTGGTGGCTTTAGTGATCAAATAAAGCGCAGAACTTTGAGACACTATGCTCATTAAAAATGCAAGTACATATACATTTGTGATCTGATACGGTCATATCCAAAGTTTTCACAACTGGTATTTTAACAAGGGTAAAAAAGAGGTCCAGTGTATAACCTCCATTATGAGTTTGTCCTAAATCAACAGTGTGCACATTAGTGGAGTCATCTACATGAAAATTAAAATCACCACACAGGACAACTCTGTCATAATTTAAAACAAGCGTGGATAAAAACTCCCCCTTTTGGGGGACGATAAATAGTAGCAAATAAAATCGGGTTGGAAGCATCAAGTTTAAAAGTAATCGCTTCAAACGAAGAAAATTCATCATAATGTACCTGATGAAATTTGTAAGTCTTCTTAAAAACACTCACCAGACCACTACCCATACCACCGAGTCTGGTTTGGTTAAAACAATCACAATGTGGGGGACACAGTGCAAATTAGTTTTCAACAAAGATTCAGTTAAAAACATCAAATCCAAGTTTGCTGATTAAATCAAATTATTAAAAAGTTAAATCTTTTTAGCGACTATCTGGGTCCAGGCTGACCATTTTCACCAACTTTGCGAGGGAGCTGCATCACCAGGGCTTGAGCCGAGAGTGGCGCAGCTGGAGCAGGATCTAGACCTGTAGCCAGCAGCAACACCGTGAGGGCTGGACCTGAAGCCAGGAGCATCTCGCTGAACCCGGAGCCAGGAGCGAGAGGAGGAGGAGGAGCTGGACCTGCAGCCGGGAGCGTCTTTGCTGCCTGTAGACCTGGAGCCAGGCGCTTCGCCGTCAGCGCAACAAAGAGCAGGTGGCGGTGTAGCACCCCTCCTCAGGTGGATGTTGTAGGCGGGATCCTGCCTCAGGTGGGGAGGTGACTGGGAGAAGCTGTCCACCAGGCGCTGTTGCACTGCCGGCAAGTCCTGCGTGGTTGTAGGGGACTGGCAGGCCAGAGGGGGGAATTTATTTTCAGGGTGGATTTCCTGGATGATGTTTGGAGCTGCAAACCTGCCTGCTGCTGTGCTTACCACTCACCAACCTTCAGTGGGCTCAACACACTGAGTAGAGCTGGCTGAGGCCTTGGGTTTAGCTACCAAGACGATCCAGGGATCAGTAGTGTGACCAGGGGCAGCCCCCGTAGCTTCAATGGTAACGTAGCAGGTGGTGTCGTTATCCGCCGGTACCGGAGCTGAGCAGTCGTGGGAGCGGGCCAAGCTTGTCAAGTCCCTTGCACGCCAGGAGTAAAGCTGTTTGGCCTGAGCACTAACAACAGTTGATGATAGTTCTTAAAACAGCTAAAATCAAGGTCCTAGCGACGAGAGTCATGAATCCAGTCAAGGTAATTATTAAAAAACACCTAATATTTCAGATTGAAAATGTGTCAAAAATTTAGTAAAAAGTAAAAGGGAATCTTTTTGCGGTTAGTCTGTACATGCCAGCACATGTGCAGTACACATGAGATGAATAGCATCTGTTTTGGTCTCCACCAAAAAATATCTGTGGGTCATTCAGTAACTCTGAGTCAAAGGGGGTAAAACTCCCTCAGTACAATGAATTTTGCCCAGGCGGTTATGTTTTCATCTTTGTTTGTTTAATGGACAGTATTTATATAAAATCTATCTGACTTTCTTTAACTTTATTGGGGGAAAAACAAATCTATTAAAAGGTTCAGTGTGTAAGATTTAGGTGAAAGGGATCTATTGGCATTGGTGTTTCAGCATTTTAATCACAAGACATCCTCTTCTAAGGCTGGCCCACCACAGGTTGATCAGACTTGGGTGCATGCCCCAAGCATCTTAGGGCCCGGTTGGGATCTTTCCTCCTGATCCAGAGCTATTGGCAGCATTGTTCTGCAGCATGTGATGTTTCTTTTACGTACTGGTGTAGGGCTTGTTCATGGATTCCCAGATCTTTGAGCAACCTGATGGTGGGTGTTGCAATGAAACCCATGTAGCCAACCTCCACAGGGCAAACTATAGCTTTCCAGCCATGTTGCTCTGCCCCAAATACCATTTCTGCCTTTTCCACTGTGGCAATGCTCCTTGCCACGGGGCTCTCCCACACACAGCCAGAGACACACGGGTTGCTTCTAATCATATTCTTTATTACACAAACACAAACTTGGTTCAAACATAAGGTAGACTGGCTTTCCAGCTCAGTCAGGGCGTCTCTCCAGTCTCGGCGTCTCTCCAGTCTCGGCGTCTCTCCAGTCTCTCCAGTCTCGGAGTCTCTGAGTTCGTCCTGAGGCAGCGCCGACGCTGCCTTTTAAGCACGAGGACCAATCAGCTAACAGCTCTCACCTGCGCTGATTGATCCTCTATGAGCAGGTGAGGGTGCTCTCCCAGCCCGCTCAACTCCACATACCTCCATCACAAATTTCAGGCCAGGGATTTATCCGGCCTGACCTACTCCCCCCCCCACGGACCAGGAGAGGAAGCGGCTCTCCGGAGGTCGAGCAGGTGGGCGACGCCGCCCGTGCGCCCCGGAAAAAGGTACCGGGCCTGCAGGTGTCGGCCTCTCCACCGACGGGGGACACTTGACTGGGGCTGCAGGTGTCGGCCTCTCCGCCGACGGGGGACACTTGACAGGGGCTGCAGGGGACGCTGGCTGCACCGCCAGCCTGGGTGCAGGGACAGGGGACGCTGGCTTCACCACCAGCCTGGGTGCAGGGACAGGGGACGCTGGCTTCACCGCCACCCTGGGTGCAGGGACAGGGGACGCTGGCTTCACCGCCACCCTGGGTGCAGGGACAGGGGACGCTGGCTTCACCACCAGCCTGGGTGCAGGGACAGGGGGAGTCGGCTTCACCGCCGACCTGGGTGCAGGGACAGGGGGAGTCGGCTCCACCGCCAGCCTGGGTGCAGGGACAGGGGGAGTCGGCTTCACCGCCGACCTTGGTGCGGGTGCAGGGGACGCTGGCTCTACCGCCAGCCTTGGTGCCGGGGCTGGAAGGGGGTTGGAGACCGGAGCATCCGTCGACGTCACCACAGACGCACCTCCCAGAGCCACGCCCTCCACCAGTGCTGCGCGGGGGCGCGGAATCGGCGGCACGCTGGTCGCCGCCCGCGGCCGCGAAATTGGGGCCGCGCTCACCGCCTCCCTCGGCGCGGTGTGGCAGGCTGGAGCCGGAGCGGGTCCCAACCGGGCCAGCTGACGCTCCGTCCGCATCGCCCCCCTCTCCCGTCTGGTCCTCGCGCTCTCCTCCCGGTACACAGTCACCAGGTCCTCCATCATCGGAACCAGTTCCCACACCGCCTGCTGGTCTCTGTCTGTGGCTGTGTGGAGCCCCTCGTTGGGCGCCAGTGTGGCAATGCTCCTTGCCACGGGGTCAGAGACACATGGGTTGCTTCTAATCATATTCTTTATTACACAAACACAAACTTGGTTCAAACATAAGGTAGACTGGCTTTCCAGCTCAGTCAGGGCGTCTCTCCAGTCTCTGAGTCTCTCCACTCTCGGAGTCTCTGAGTTCGTCCTGGGCTCGTCCTGAGGCAGCGCCGACGCTGCCTTTTAAGCACGAGAACCAATCAGCTAACAGCTCTCTCCTGCGCTGATTGATCCTCTATGAGCAGGTGAGGGTGCTCTCCCAGCCCCCTCACCTCCACATCCACTTATTCGCTTCATCAACAGCATCCTCCCAGGGTACTGTCAATTATATGAAGTAGACGACGCGCAGGGTGTTGGACCAGAGTATCAGGTCTGGTCTTAGGGTGATAGCCAACGTCCACCATCATCTCCCAGTCTGGAGGGCTTTCTCCAGCTGAGGGGGCCCTCTCCATCCCTGTTCCCTTTCTCGGACAAATGTTGTCCTGTGAACTGCATTTGATGTTTTGGATGGCAAGGCATTGTTCTAGATTTTCTCCTAGATAGCTATTGTACTCATCAAATGTCGACAATCATCTTCATAACACAAAATCACCCATATCAATACTGCTAAGAGAATCACTATTAATCCTTAAACCATCAATGACCAATTTAGGGACTTTTATGCATTTTTGTATACTTCTGAGTGCTCAGTTGATGAGGCACAATACAAAAACTTTTTTGAGGTGCTTTCTAATGATCACCTGCCTTCTCTGATGTAAATCAAATGTTGCGATTAACGCCTAAAATGAGCGCAGGTCAGCGGGGGAGTGAGCAGAAACTACTGTCCTTGTATGCTGACAACCTTTTGTTGTTCATCTCCGACCCAGACAGATCTATCCTCCTGGTGCTGGCTATTTTGGTCGACTTTATAGGATTTATGTCTTTTGTTTCTCTTGTTCTTGAAAATTCCAAAAGTAAATCATCTACTCAAAAAAAAAAAAATTCACCCAGAAAAACAAAGATGTGCCATGCCCAAGCCCAGTCACTACAAATCTTTGTCTTCCTATCTCTTTCACCAGGCCTGACTGTACCAAGTTTTCTAACATCCATAGGCCCTCAAACATTTATTTACGGGGCGTAATAAGATAGTGCTCAATTAGGCTTGTCAATAAAGTGTACAATACACTTTGCACAAATCCCAATTATTTTATTAACAATAAAGGGCTAGCCAAAGTGTAGCACCTACTTGAGAAGGGGTTTGTCCAGTGTGGGTGATGGGACAAAGGCACTGAGGCAGCAGGCCAGCAGTAGCCAGCCCCTCATAATGTCCTGCTCCTCTTGCAGGCCCAATGTGTGGTGAGCTAGCTGAGCCAGGATCTCATCCCTCAAAGCTGGTCGGCTCTGCCCCTTCTCAACGATGTAGTACCCAGCATCTGCTCCTGCCAGCTGCTGAGGTCTGACTCCGCTGTAAACCGTAAGATCTGAGGAGAAAAGGAATGAAAATCATGAGTTGACTGCGACAAACTCTAATTTGAAGTCAATAAAACACTACAATATACCAGTTTGTAAATTTCCAGGGCAGTTTTTGCATCTTCTGGCTCCAAAGAGGTGAGTGGCCTTTGAAGGGAGTATCCCTGAGGCTGGCACCATGTATCCTGTGAAACATGAAGGCATGAAATAAAATAATACATCCATTACAACATATGTTAACCTAGGAATGAGTCTGATAGAGCCAAGCAAAAGTATGTCGGTATAAAATGATCCCCCATGATTTAAAGACAAGTCATCCTTTTCCTTAAGAAAATAAGATTATTTTCCTACAGTTTGTGAAGTTCTATTCATTTCTTCCTTGGTTTAAGTCATGAAACTGTTATACAAGAATAAATACTTCAAATTCCTGATAGATCACTGCAAAACTATTATGCTAAAATTAGGGATGCACCGATATGGAAATTCTTGGCCGATACCGATTCCGATATTTAAAACAACAATCTAGCCGATAGCCGATACCGATACCGATATGTTTATTACTTGAATAATATGAAAAACAGAAAAAGTGACAAGTGTAACTTTAGATGCCATGGATGGACATAGACACCTATTCAGCCAAACATGTAACAGTATCACCAGGCCTACTCAAGACATCATCTCAACTGTAAACAGATGCTTACAGAACACTAGCATAAACCCTTAATGCCATATACATTCAAGTCAAGATGCAGTGCTACTACTAGCCTGCTGTGCAACACAACACAATAGGAGGCTCTGATTACAACAAATAAAATACAAATATTTTTCGATGAAAACTGCCTGCCATACAACTACCTACTCAATGACAAAAATGTTACTTTCTGTAATATTATATTTGTTAAATTAAATAACAGCCCAATAAAAATGTTTCTCCGTGCCGGTCAGCCCGCGATTCTCCGCTTGTTGTTGTATGTAACCCGTTCAATCTCGGGTGTCGGGGGTAAATGACGTATTCTCCAAGCAAGCCTTTAGCCCCCCCCCTCTCTCTTTTTATCTATATGACTGCTTGTGTGGCTGTAGTGGATGGGCAGAGGGGGACATTTCATTATGGGATTGGGAAAATTGTGAAAATTAAAACTCCAGGACAACAGAAGGGGAATACAAAGTATGGGATGCATATTTGATCATTTATATCATATAAAATATGTCATTTATGTAAGCTATTTTATTTAGTGACTTTATTGTTGAGGGTTGATGTGTAGTTCCTGTTGTAAGCGGGTTGTTTGCATAGACTGTATATTGGGACTCTTATTTTGAAAGGGGATTTTAGCGGAAAGGGGTGCTGTGAAGAGGAAGTTGTGAAATGTGACGGGGAATAAACGGGTGATGTCCCGAGTTAATGATTCAGTCTGTTTCCTGGCGCGATGCGCTCGCTCGCACGCCGAAACCATCGGTGAAGGGCGCTGGCGCAGCGCGGCGCATTGCAGCCCATGTGAACCGCACAAAGGTTTAACAGGGGGGTGGAGGGGGGCGCCTGGCTTTCCTTGGCGCTGCGCGGAGCGGCGCGGCGCGCTGCAGAAAACATACCAATGAATATCGGAAAACGTTATCGGTGAAAGTCAAGTTTATAACCGATATGCCGATAACAGTAAACGAGGCGAATATCGGCCGATACCGATATACGGCCGATAAATCGGTGCACCACTAGCTAAAATTGTATGAGAAATAATATTCTCAAGTTTGGGGACTTCTGGGGCCTGGATATATATATATATATATATATATTACAGTGGGGCAAAAAAGTATTTAGTCAGCCACCAATTGTGCAAGTTCTCCCACTTAAAAAGATGAGAGGCCTGTAATTTTCATCATAGGTATACCTCAACTATGAGAGACAAAATGAGAAAAAAAAATCCAGAAAATCACATTGTCTGATTTTTAAAGAATTTATTTGCAAATTATGTTGGAAAATTTGGTCAATAACAAAAGTTCATCTCAATACTTTGTTATATACCCTTTGTTGGCAATGACAGAGGTCAAACGTTTTCTGTAAGTCTTCACAAGCTTTTCACACACTGTTGCTGGTATTTTGGCCCATTCCTCCATGCAGATCTCCTCTAGAGCAGTGATGTTTTGGGGCTGTCGCTGGGCAACACGGACTTTCAACTCCCTCCACAGATTTTCTATGGGTTTGAGATCTGGAGACTGGCTAGGCCACTCCAGGACCTTGAAATGCTTCTTACGAAGCCACTCCTTCGTTGCCCGGGCGGTGTGTTTGGGATCATTGTCATGCTGAAAGACCCAGCCACGTTTGATCTTCAATGCCCTTGCTGATGGAAGGAGGTTTTCACTCAAAATCTCACGATACATGGCCCCATTCATTCTTTCCTTTACACGGATCAGTCGTCCTGGTCCCCTTGCAGAAAAACAGCCCCAAAGCATGATGTTTCCACCCCCATGCTTCACAGTAGGTATGGTGTTCTTTGGATGCAACTCGGCATTCTTTCTCCTCCAAACACGACGAGTTGAGTTTTTACCAAAAAGTTCTATTTTGGTTTCATCTGACCATATGACATTCTCCCAATCCTCTTCTGGATCATCCAAATGCTCTCTAGCAAACTTCAGACGGGCCTGGACATGTACTGGCTTAAGCAGGGGGACACGTCTGGCACTGCAGGATTTGAGTCCCTGGCGGCTTAGTGTGTTACTGATGGTAGCCTTTGTTACTTTGGTCCCAGCTCTCTGCAGGTCATTCACTAGGTCCCCCCGTGTGGTTCTGGGATTTTTGTTCACCGTTCTTGTGATCATTTTGACCCCACGGGGTGAGATCTTGCATGGAGCCCCAGATCGAGGGAGATTATCAGTGGTCTTGTATGTCTTCCATTTTCTAATAATTGCTCCCACAGTTGATTTCTTCACACCAAGCTGCTTACCTATTGCAGATTCAGTCTTCCCAGCCTGGTGCAGGTCTACAGTTTTGTTTCTGGTCTCCTTTGCCAGCTCTTTGGTCTCGGCCATAGTGGAGTTTGGATTGGGACTGTTTGAGGTTGTGGACAGGTGTCTTTTATACTGATAACGAGTTCAAACAGGTGCCATTAATACAGGTAACGAGTGGCGGACAGAGGAGCCTCTTGAAGAAGTTACAGGTCTGTGAGAGCCACAAATCTTGCTTGTTTGTAGGTGACCAAATACTTATTTTACCGAGGAATTTACCAATTAATTCATTAAAAATCCTATAATGTTATTTCCTGGATTCTTTCCCCCCATTCTGTCTCTCATAGTTGAAGTGTACCTATGATGAAAATTACAGGCATCTCTCATCTTTTTAAGTGGGAGAACTTGCACAATTGGTGGCCTACTAAATACTTTTTTGCCCCACTGTATATATATATATATATATATGCAGTGTGTGTTTACAGTCTAGAGAACCAGGACGGCATTGATGTATGTGCATGCTCCAGTAATACTCACCTTTAATATGGACTTGGCATAGCGAGAGAATGGATATCTGTCTATATCCAGAGGCAGGGTGAGCTTGTGTTCTGCCTTCACCTGTGGAGGTGCAACCTCTATTACCCGTAGCAAATGCTGCAACCCTGGTGAAAGATGATGGAAGTAGAATCAAGAAGGACAGAGCCCTATATATGTGCAGTCTGTAGTCTTAATACACTCAGTCCTCCAGTTGAGTTTATAAAGCTGACCTGCAGCACTGAAGAGTCTGGCTGACAGCTCAGCAGGGATCTCCAACTTGCCCACATCCTAACAATGGTTATCAGTAGAGAAACAGGCTTAGTTCTTTTTCACAGGTTAAAATCTGTATTTTTTTTCACTGTTACTGATCTCCATGATGATAGCATTAGATCACTTAGTTTGTTGTCTTACCATTCCTGCAAAGACAGACTCTGTCTTTGTTACAGTTTTTTTGTTCCCCTTGTGAAATTCCTGAAATGAAAGACATACAAAGCCAGTCAATGTAACATCTTGTCCTTGTGTGTTAAGTATAATTGTATCTCATAATCTAGACGTTATGTTCAAGGTTCAGTGTGTAGAATTTAGTGACATCTAGTGGTGAAGTTGTGGTACCTGTGGTAGCCTTCAGTTGTCATAAAAGGTGTTTGGGCTACTGTAACAAACATGGTGGCCTCCATCGAGAGACCCGCTTCCGATGTAAATATAACAATATAACAACAATTCGTACAATTTAGATATTTACACTAGTGAAAACTCACTAGGATTATTTCATCCCCCAGGCCATAAAACTTTTAAACTCCTCCAATCTGTCATAATTCCACTAACTCTGCACTTTAGCATATGTGCACTATTGCACACACTTGCACTATTGTTTTTCTTTTTTTCTTTAGGTGTATATATATATATTTTATATATATATATTTTATTTTCTATTTTAAATTTTGATATTCTATTTTATCTTATTTTACTCAATATTTTTTCTGCTTGTAATATTCTGAGCATTGCTATAAGAGAGCCTGTGACCCAAGCATTTCATTGCAAGCGACTGCTTAATGTAATCGTTGTGCATATGACAATAAACTCTTGAATCTTATATTTCATTTATGCCATAGATCCCTTTCACCTAAATCTTACACTTTTGACTGTTCATGCTTAATTTAGCATCCTTAACCTCAAGCTGTTTGTAGAACCACTGTGTATTCCTCAGTCCTCAGGTGAATTATTAGCTTGTTATCCAGGTACGTACATCATAGAATTCAATGCTTCCTCATATTCCCATGAGGTGTTTATTATTTAACATCCTGTTATATACTTCTGCAACACACTTGGTCTTGCTGCCCTGCTCATATAATTGGCCAAACAACTCCAGAAGGTTTGGTTTTCTTCAGAAGGTAGTAAAGTGTTACTTCAATAAAGCACAGCAGTATCACTCCAATATGATTGAAAAAAAACCCTCTCCTTTCTAGTTTAAATGTTTAGATTTATATTCCATTGTATGTTGATTATTCTCTTGATTATACTGGATACAGGTCTCAGATAAAGACCTAAAATATAAATATATATATGTGATACGCAATACAGATTTAACTTGGTGTACACACGTATTTAAGTGCAAATATTCCTCTTTTATCATGGCTTAATTTCACTAATTTCAAAGTTATCAAGTAACTCACAACTGTTTTCTACAAATACACAGGCAGCCCAACCCTGCCCTAGCACCACATGAGATTTGCAATGACTGCCCTTCCCAAAGCAAATAAGTGTATCATAAATCATAGCAGGAAATGTCGTGATTATCGAAGTGATTTAATTTGAAAGAACTATGTTTTCTGACATTAATCATAGGAAAATAATACAACAAAATGAACAAGAAAGAAAAGATAAACATTTTATGAATTTCCATTTCAACCTAGCTGAAATAACCCAGTTGATATAATCAGTTATTCTCTTATTTATTTTGTATTGCTCCTCCAGAGCTTTAGAAGACACTGTACAACTAATAAGTAACTTGATATTTGTGTGTAACATTGGTCACATGTTTTAAACTTAAGTAAATATTATGCATTACTGCTTTTTATGTTAGAATTTTAAGCACACTCAAAATACATTTGACACATTTGCATTTTCAGCTGCCTAACAGACTAAGAGTTAATTGGAATTACTTACTGCTAAGTGGATCAATTTACAAGTATCTTCCTTTTCTCCAAAACCCCCCAAAAATCACCTAATCTTTTCTATAGGAACACTCCTTAGAATTGTTTGACACATTTCCTTGGAAATTATTAGGAAAATTGTGAGTTACCTAGATCTCTGAACAAGAGTGCAAAGAAATAAAAATAAAAATTCATGTCACAGAAAAGGTGAAAATTAATCATTTACATAAAAACATGTGCTTATATTGTATCAGAAGGTACTGTAAGATCTGTAAAACTCCAAAATTAATCTTGTATTTTAAACTTAATTCTAAGGTTAAGATTATGAACAAGTCAACAGCTGCCTTACGCAGTCTGTGAGTAGACACCTCATAGCACCACTTTTCATGGTCAAAGCCTCATAAAACAACGACAGCATGATAAGAAGAAAAATAATAATTGTAAGTTTAGAGAGAATAAAAAAAATAGATTAAACCCAAGCAGTACCTGATAGAAGAATCTTTAGGTTGATTAAAAGACAGTTTCCTCTGTAACTATCCCCTGGGTTTGCACTATTTTAGGAAAAAGAAGCCTCCTGTTATAGCTAGAACTAGAAGTCTAAGGAACGGGTTACAGAAGGTGGAACAAGAGATTTAGTGTTGTTTCAAATTTCACTGAGAGAGGTTGAAGTCCATGTCCAGAGGAGTGTGTAAGCAGGGCGTGTGTGTGTCTGTGTCAAAACGACATGACTAATGCAAGATAAGAAAGTTGGTTAAAGGAAAGGGATGAGATTTCTTATAATAATAATTAATACAAATGTATAATAAAAAACATAAATTGACAATAATCACTATATAGATTCCATTATGAGGTGAAAAAATCAATCTCAGAGACAATTAAAAAAGAAAGGTGACCAAAAGTACTTTTTGGCCAAAGGTTGTTGTTTGTTAGAGCAAAGGTTTACAGCACAATAAACTAAGCAAACATGAGGTTGCCAGGAAACCCAATCAGGGACTTTGCTGGGCAACATCTCTCTTTACTATTTACCTTCCTCCAATGACGTCTCTTAATGGTGTCTCTTGTTACCAGTATAACCGCCCAGAACTGGGTGAAGGACTGCTTCAGACGCTTGTAGTACTTCCTAGATGAAGGGAGGGGGTGGCAACACAAAGTATTCAATGTTAGTATATCACTCTCTGACCTCATTTTAGGCTTCAGGTGAAACGTAACTCCCTCTCAGCTCTAATTTCGGCCTCATCTTTAGGTTTTCTATTCTTCTCTAATTCACCTCTTCATCACCATTAATTAGGGCCCGAGCACCGAACGGTGGGAGGCCCTATTGAAATTGTAAGGATTATTATTATTATTATTGTGATCCAAATGAATTGGCTTTTTGAGGGCTTTAACATGCTGAACTTCTGACCAAACTTTGCAGAAAATTAGCGAAGGATCATCCTTCGCCAAAGGACACGATGTTGTCATAACTCCAGTGTGCATAGTCCTATCACTACCAAACTTCTGTCACATGATTAGAGTCCAAGCCTGAAGAGCTCTATGTGTCAATATTTCCTCAGTGTCATAGCGCCACCTACTGATTCGCCATGAAACAGGAAGTACTTTGTAAATCCACTCTGCATTGCACCGGCTCCGAACTGCTGACCTATGATCACAATCCTGACCTGAACACATCCATATATTAATATTAGTTCAGGGTCATAGCGCCACCTACTGATCAGTGTGAAAATTAAGTTGTTGTAACATTGTCCAATTGACCCAAAATTGCTCACGCTACATCAGAGCCCCTACTTGAACAGATATATTAGTCTGTAGGTAATAATAGTGATGGCGCCACCTACTGGCAACCGGAAGTAAGCTTTGTTTTACAACTATCATTCGATTTACATAAAACTTTCACAGTGTGATGTGCAATTGATAGCGTGGACCGTAATGAGCAATTAGCAGGCAAGGATCGACATCGCTCGACGGACGCAGGAAGTGAAGTGTTTATCCTTGCCGCAGTGCGCAAAACGCATGCAACGCGGAGACGTGCGCTTGGTCATTGATCGCTCTCTCCACCGACTGCAACAGGCTTCAACGTGCGTGTGCTCGGGCCCGTCAGTGCTACAACGTAGCCCTAGTTGAATATAATATTTATAATTGTGTTTTTATTGCTGCTCATTTGAAATTAATAATTGTGTTCTCATTACACTACACTCATGATACTAGGTGGAAATAACTAAGTAACAAGTTTTTGTTGTTCAGACATTCTACTTTTCTTGCACTCTGGCTATTATACACACATATATCACAGTCACATTAAGTGATTTAAAAAAACAAGTTTTAAAGAAGATGGTTCAAATCAGTTGAGAACTGGATTCCTATATGTCAAAACTGATTCGCTGCTCTCAGTTTGTCTTGGACAGGTCTGCTTAAAATCCAAATCCAAAGATAGGATGGGGCCCATTACACCAAATTTGCATCATGCAAGCTAGAATCTGGAACAAACCAAACAAGATTTTTTTTTAAACTGTTTCACCTCTGACTACAGACAGATGGTTAAATCGTCAGAGGTAGGCTACGCTGTGGTCCACTGCTGACATTTGGTTTTATTAAGTTCAGATTAAAATTATTTCTACTTTGTTAAAATACTTTTTGTGTTTTTTTTATTTGACCAGTTTTTTCTAACTAAAATCCTTGTTTTCTTTAGTGTCACAGCTCATGCAAAGACTAAAATAACGACTCAGGTGGGGCAATTCAGAAAATAAAAATAAAATACAGATTAAACAGGCTTACAGCTGGTCCAGGAAAACAGGGCTAGTGGGTTGTATGGCAGGTCTATGAAAGCCATGTGAGAGCCAAGCTCAGTAGATAAGACATCACTACCTCTAAGCCTTTAAAAGAAAAAAATAAACTACACACCTACACTTATAGGCAGCAGAGTCAAAAGCTTACCTATTTAAGAAACTACATCAAATGTGGTTGCGATAAAATAATATAAAAGGAATAAAGGACTTCCAACAACACAGTGGTACCAGAGTTACAAATCGGATGTTAAAAAAAGCTGTCCTATAAAAATAGGTTTTGAGCAGTGTTTTGAAGCTAGGTAATGAGTTGGCGAGCCTAATCTCGTCAGGCAGGGAGTTCCAGAGCCTCTGGGCCCTGACAGAGAAAGCCCGGTCACCCTGACTAGTCAGCCTTGACCTAGGGACCGCTAACAAGGACAAGTTGCGAATGGGATTGTAGTGAGTCAGAGCTGTGAAATGTAACAAGTGGCCAGCCCATGCTGAGCTTCGAAAGTTATTAAAAGAACCTTCAAATCAATCCTAAATATGCAAAATCATTACTTATCTTCCAAAAGTGAAGAGTCTTTAGTGTGACCGCCCCCATTAAACAGTGGTCGGACAAAGACTCGTTGTCTTTACTTTTACCTTACTTCTACTACTTCACTTTACATATTCAGATTTGACTTCTTCACACACTTATTTAGTATATCGTCTTTCCTTTTTTAGTGTCTCACAGTTAAAGTTACCCTATGGATTTACTTAAACTTATGGTTTTAAATGGTTTTGTATTTATATAGCGCTTTTCACCCACTAATAGGGAACGTGAACTGGGTTTCGACCATCGTGAGACAGGTTAGTTTTACCCTACTGATGATGTGTTGTTGCAATAGTAATTCTTATGTGCGTGTTTAAGTTACTTTCCTGCGAGAGATCCTATTTTTCTTTAAGCCAAATAAACAGCCAGCTAATCAGAAGACCAGTGCATCATATACTCATTTTTGTTATACTTTTAAATAACTTTTACAATTAAAATAAAATTCTTGTTTAAATATTTTGGTAATTTAACGTTGTATGACCATCACCAATTTTTCCCAGTATTTCTATAATGAAGTTAAGCTTATTCTTATCAATTCATAAATTGCCAGTAACGTTATTACAGCAGAATCCATTTTATCACATAATCTGCCACAATCACCCAAATAGTAGTAATAGTAATAATAATAGTCACCTTTCAATTTCATTGCTAGATATCAAGATGTTTCATTTATTCCATTTTGTATTTTCTTTGCATTATGATCCGTGTAAACATTCCCTTAGTAGATAGTCAATAAATCTCATATATTTGTATCTGGTTGTTGCATTTGTGTCTTTTTAAGTAGAGAACAAGATCCATTGAATCAAAAATTCACGACTTCATGATCTGGTAACCCCAGTAATGCGTAATCAATTTTTGTTCAATAAATACATTTAGTTAGTTAGTCATTTCTGGGGGTGAAATTCCCTTTGGTGGAGTTGTCGCAACCATTCTAATTCCCTGATCCTGCCACAAGGAACTTTTATTGGTAATGAAACTTTCTACACTCCCTTCTCTCTCCAAGCAGTACCCAAGGTCAGGTTATAGATAAAGGGCCAACCAACAGTAAATTGTAGTGTCTACGCTCGGGGACTTCCATATCTAACTCAGATCCACCAGACAGATAGACACCAACTTCAACTCTCACCAACTCTAACTCTTTTGCGTATATTTCATCAGTGGCAAGACGTAAGGACACAACGTGATTTAGGAATGCATATTTAGACTTAACAATCCAATAGGATGCAAACACCTACATGTAACATAGAGAGTGACAGAAATTCTAGCCATTCATGGATGTGCTGTTGGAATGGATGACGGAAATAGAGGAAGATACAGTATATGGGGATGCTGTGGGAGACATCTTAAGACTTGGTGGTGACAATTGCTCATGTTACTCTGTTAGCGTTTGTATATTGCTCCACCTTCTGGTCTCCTTGATGCATAAAGTCTACATTAAAGTAAACTCCCTGAGTTCTCTTTTCACCAGCTTACAGAAAACTTCCATAACAGAAGGCATCTGGAATGGACCATAACACAGTAGAAATGTGTATTGTGGTCAGACGAGTCAGTATTTCACGTCTTTTTTTAAAGAAATGGACCAAAGATGAAAAGGAATGGCAATATTACAAAGTGGAAAATGCCTTACTGTCCCAACGTTTTGGAAATAGGTTACAAGAATCCAAATAGATTTTTTATTTAAAAAAAACAATAGAATTCATGAGGTCAAAGATCAGATAATGTGCTTTTGTATCGTTTTCATTGTAATACAGGTAAAATATCATTTACAAATCAGTGTTTTCAGTATTAATTATAAATGTAACTTACCGTCCCAACTTTTTCTGATTTGGGGTTGTAATTACATTATTTCTCAGGATGTTGGAAGGGACGTTGCCTTGTATTAACAAGCAGCCACTGTTGGCCAGTATCATCTACTTTCTTGTCGTGTGTTGGGGTGGCAGCTTAGGGAGCTTTGGTGCTAACCAACTGAAGAAGTTGGTAAGGGAGGCCAGCGCTGTGGTGGGGATGTGGCTGGACAATGTGGAGCCAGTAACAGATAACAAGATGAGAGGAAAGCTAAAAGCTATCAACAACCCTTCTCATTACCTCTGTACCAAACTGAAGTAGGTAAGGAGCACATTCAGCAACAGACTCATCCAGCCACTTGGCTCAAAGCACTTAGGGGGCTCCTCTGTGCCATTAGTCAGCTTACCACAGTCAAAGACTCAAAACCAAGAATCACAAGTGCAATATGTATTTAATTGACATTGTCTTCTGTAAATCCAGAGATTTTGTCACAGCTTTTATAAACCTTCTATTCCTCTCTGGTCTCTATGCTCTCTATACCTAGCCTGGTGTCCTCGAATGTGGCTCTGAATGACAATGGCTTTCTGTCTGAAGAACTTGAAGTTCCTTCTGCAGAGGAAGCCCCTGATGTTCCTCTGGATGGTGATGGCAGCCCAGGTCTGAGTGTTGTTCCACTTCTCTTCCAGCTGCTTGTACAGAAGCTCCTTGAGGAACAGCTAACACACATATAAGTCTGAAAACATTGATATGTATAGTAAAAACTTCCAATGAAACTCATGAATAAGCAAATAGGTACCTTGGTGAGACCCAGTCTGTACTGTTCCTCCTCTGCACCAACCATGTCCAGCAAAGCCATTGTCTGTTCTTTGTCTGACACCTCACTCAATTGCTGGGTCAACAGAACCCCATACCTGTGAAATGGATCATATGGCAAGCTCATCTTGGAAGCCCTTAAATCCCAAATGATGCAAATGATTTGAGAGTGTCAGCACCATAACACAACTTCGACAGATCATCTCTGTTCCTCCATACAAATTAATTACTTTTGTTGTGGAGGGTGCTCTAAATAAAAGAAGCCTCTATGAAATAACAGATCAACTGTAGGAAACACTCTGCTTTACACTGTTGTTGCTTGCAAATATTTATCTGAATATTCCCACAATTAGAATGAATCAGTTGTTGTGAAGTGCTGTACATCTTTAAGTAACAAGTACTCTAATAATGATGCAGGCAGGGAGGCTTTGTATATTTGCAACACCTTTCTATTAAGTAGGAGTATTGAAGCCGGATGGGAAATCCCTCTTTCCGGATGTGGATAGTCTCCAGCATCCCTCCATGCCTCAGCTGGGCTGACATATAGTCCACATCAAAGATACCTGGAAGCTGATAGAAGATATGTGAGATCCAATGCATGCATTGTTTGTCCAGGAAAATACTGTCGGTACCTGATGTTATAATACTAGATTACATTTAAATAAATCAATTGAGGTCACCTTAACATAGTTTGGCTTCAGACAACGAATAAACGTAGTTTTGCATCTGGTTATAAAGTGAGAAAAAGCAAAGACAAAAATTACTTATCAAGAAGTTGTTTCATCTTTAGACATGCCTGCAACTGAGACCTGTTTAGTATTTAATTATCTTAAAAGGCACGACAAATGTTTGGCATATCGTATGAGTATTAACCAACAGCAATACACATGATTAACACATATTCAAGAAACATCCTCATCAGAGCCATTCAGTCATCTCGCGAAATCTCTTGTAGAGCTGGTATCAGAGATGATTTACACCAAATTAATATTTTGGATATATTTGTCATGGATCTTTATATTTCCATTACATATATTTAAATAAATGACCCCAAGAAACCACAGCTGCGAAATGCATGTAGTCAAACTGTATCCCCTTCAAAGGTTTTTACTGATAGAATTCTTTGTGTGTCGGTACCTCTCCAGGCGGGTGATGAGTTCATTCAAGGACTGGAGGAAGTGTGAGGCAGCAGTAAAGTGCTGCTGTCGAAGGCCTTTCCTTCTCCAGCCAAGCTCTCTCTGCTGAATGTAATCATCGTGAACCTTCTGGAACATCTCTGACACCATCTGCTGAACACGGCCTTATGAAGTAAACATTTTTTTCTTTGTTGTGTGTTAGTGTGTTTTTGGATTCCTATGGATGTTTTTGAAATAACTGGTTTCTCATATTTAAAATCAATGTACAATGTATTTCCCTAAATATTTTTACTCTTTAGACTACTGCTAGTCATGATACCAGTAATGAATCATTTTCACTTTAAAACATCATTTTTACTGTACAAGACTAAAGAAGGACACTATTTTCACCAAAGCAAATAAATAAATAAAATTTATTTTCACGAAAGGTTTGACTTTTTTATCTCTTAATTATCAGCAGTGAATATATAAATTGGTGACATTTCTGGACGGATTTCTGGATTGCTTAAGTGATTTTCACTCCCATGCATGTCTTCTATTTATATTTTTCATAAATAAAAATAAAAACACTGTCATTATGACATCTGTTACATAGAAGTATATGTCTCCGGTGATATACACACCTGAGATACTTGAGTAAGATACTAGGTACTGGACACTTACTCTCCAGAATGTTTTTGTACCTCCAAATGGTTAAGCAGTGAATCTTAGGGTCCCTAGATGCCATCCACTCAGTTGATGCCCAATAATCTTCATCCAAGCCCTCTGACTGCTCTTCTCAGCACTCTGGAGAAGTCTAGAGCAGTTGGTTGGTCTTCCCTTGTACTCGTATCTCAAGCAGTCTTGTAGTTGATCTGGCTAGACCTTTGTTTTCCAGCCATATTGTTGAGCATTGGCCAGCTCCACATATTCACGCTCATAAGCCTCCTACACTGCATCCTCCCACTGTAAGCTTGATTTAAACTTGCATGAGTGAGGCTCAGGGGAAGTGGCGAGTCTAGTTGGACCCTCACCTTCCCAAAGAATTGTTTGTGGTGTAAAGTGTGGAGGAAAGGTGTTTATGGAGGTAGCTCGTCAGAGCTCCTCCAGGTGAACCAGGGAGAGTTAATTGGTGCAGAGGGAGAAACACATGAAACATAAGATAGGAGGAGACTGAACAGAGCTGAGCCACGATAAAGCTATGTTCTGTTATTTGAATTGATGTTTTCTCTGTTCTCAAAATTAAAATGAATTGTTTGTCTCTGGCTGCTGTTGGGAGACCCAAATGTTGTTTGCCAAAGTGGCACCAAATGTGGGGCCCAACGTGGGCAACGTGAAGTTGGAGATGGAGCTGGCTGGAATGACAGAGGAGTTCATGGCCATGTACCGGGAGCAGGCAGCGGAGAGCAGATGGAAGTTGGAGGCTCTCTAGAGGCAGGCGGACAACGCTGCTGTAGCGTCTCCTGGCCCTGTTTTGGCCCACTCCTGTTCCTGGGGTGAAGACGGCAGCGCCCGCTACTGTTCCGGGTCCCCGCCCGGTGGTGAAGCCGGCGCCACCCACTCCTCTTCTGGGTCCCCAGACAGCGGTGAAGGCGGCGACATCCGCTCCTCTTCTGGGTCCTCAGAAGGCAGTGAAGGCTGCTTCCACTCCTGTTCCACGTTCCCAGATGGCGGTGAAGCCCGCTCATCTTCTGGGTCCCCAGATGGGGGATGAAGGCAGCGGTGCCCGTTCCTCTTCTGGATCCCCAGGTGGCGGTGACCCCCCAATGTGTTTTTTGGCAATGGGAGGTATGTGGAGGTAGCTTGTCAGAGCACCTCCAGGTGAATCAGGGAGATTTAATTGTCACAGCTGAGGTTAGTTGGCCAATTATTCTCCCTGGATTAAAAAAGCAGCAGCAGAGCTGCCAACTCAGAGGGTGACACACATGAGACAGAGAAAGACACATGGACAGAGCTGAGGTGAGCTGCCACGATGCCAACTGAGACTACTGGACAATTTATGTTTGCCGTTCTCCTCTGAGGCATGTTGAAACCTGAATAGTTTGTCTCTGGCTATTGTTGGGAGACCCCGGTGGCAGCGTCGTTTGCCACAGTGTTGACATATGTTTTCCAACTTTCCAGGGCTGTAGGACCTGGGAGGGTTAATATGTGTTTTGGCATTGAGTGAGGCTGGTCTTTTAGCCCACCGGGATGTCCTTTAGTGTTGTTGAAGTTGGGAATAGAAGACGTGGGATCCTCTCCCCACTACTGGCTGAGATTCTTGGGAGATGGAAAGACATCAAGGCAGCCATGAAGGTGGAAACTTATGAATGTCCCTATCTTCCATTGGTCTATCCAGGAGATCTTTCTTTTTTCCACTCCTTCCCATCTCACTCATTGCCCTTGCCTTGCCTGATGCTTTCATCACTCAGATCACACCAAAATGTGGTCAGAGTGATCAGATCTCAAGACTCATTGAGAAAAATTGGGGTGCATTCAGACCTGGGCTGAGCACTGACCACTTGTTAACGGATCACTCAGGAAGATTATTCATACCAGGTCTGAACGGGGTCAATGTAAATCCCCTGTTCTTCCTTCCTTTTGACCCAGGTGACATTGCATTACAATGTCTGTACCAACTGATCACGCCTATATTTGCACAGTCTGATCACTCCCCTCTCCCCATTGTTTAACTGTTCCTGTGTCCTTCACTCTGGGTCAGTCTACTGTGACTGGGTTGTTATGTATTTACAATAATTAATCATCCTTAGGGTAATGGTGTTGTTATGAATGAATGAGATTGTATGTATTAAAATTGAAACGGGTGGAGAAGAGTGACTGAAATTGTTGTCTTTTTAATTCATGATACTTTCAGTATTTTGCCTGTTAACCAATTCCAAAAATTCTGCTTTGCTATGCTATGCTAAGCAAATGGGCCCACATTGACAACCTGTGTAAGTTTCTAGTTGTTTTCACCTTTAACTGACTGCTGGCAAAAAGTTCCACCACTTCTGTCTTGAACTGGTCATGGTTCTTATTCAGGAAATTCTGAACCTAAAACAAGAAAAGAACATTATTTAAAGTACAATTGTTGTCACTGCATCAGCTGCAATAAATTGTTGTGCTTTTCCTGGTACCTGATAAGTGACAGCTCCAGCATAGTGATAAATAGTAAAGACTGGAAGTGGGCTTTTGGGCTTGGCATAGTGGGGGTTGTTCCCATGGTGGTAGTGGCATTTCTGGAGGAAGGTGTGGTCAGTGGCCTGAAAAATAAAAAAATGGAAAAAAAGAAAGTCCTTTATGTTCAATCAATCAATGACATTTTATTTGCATAGCCTATATTCACAAATCACAATTTGTCTCATAGGGCTTAACAAGGTGCGACATCCTCTGCCCTTAACCTTCAACAAGAGTAAGAAAAAACTACTAAAAAACCCTTTTAAACAGTGGAAAAAACCTAGAAACCTCAGATAGATCCCTCACATGTGAGGGATCCCTCTCCCAGGACGGACAGAAGTGCGAAAGATGCCACGTGTAATGGAGAATTTACAACATTGATTAGAAGAAACAGTTTGTAACATAATGGAAAGTATATGAATTGAGGAGTTATTGTCAGTTATGGTAGAGTATGTGAGTAGGCCTATTGTATATCATTAAAAATAATAGTCCACGATCAGCTGCCACCACGATCAGGTGCCACCATAATCCACAGTCCATCATCAGGATCCACCATCGTGATCCATCATCAGCTGCCACCTCGATCATTCCTCCCATCCACCCGAATCAGTATTCTGGATGTATTCATCCAGAGTACCAATTATGCAACTATAGAAGAATATACAAATCACCGTAAAATCTCACCAATTTACCTAAAATTGGAAAGACAGATCTTTTGGGTGTTTATTGTTAGAAATAACATTTGGAAGAAAAGAAGAGGAAAAAAAGGAAAACCAAACACATTTTCAATCATTTAGAAAGATCTTATTTTTAAAATAGAATATCAACTGTAACTGTAACAGTGACTACAACATAGATTCCCCCTCCAGATCCACAACCATCATGAGGCCTTTTCGGCAGCCTCCAGGATGCTCTTTGTGGCTCTTTTGCGCTGCAGTCCTTTTACTCCAAGGAGTTTCAGTGTCTTTATTAGAGAGTGGCCCTGGCACCCAACTTCAACTGGCTCGCAGCGGGTTTTTCCATTCATTGGTCCTGCATTCTGCGACAAGATCTCTGTACTTTGCCCTCTTGCATTCATTGGTTTCTTTTATCTGGTCTTCCCAGGGTACGGTAAGTTTCATCAGGACGACTTGCTTTGTAGACTCCGATGTTAACACCATGTTTGAGCAGAGCGACATAGTTGCAATGTTTTTTTGGGAACTTGAGCTGCCTTCCTAGGTCGACTTTGAGCTGTGTTGGCCATGCCCCAGCAATGCAGGTTGGTTGGACTAGGGAGAACATCATATACTGATTGGATGAGAAACTTGATGCGCCATGCTTCGGCTTTCCAGAGCTCAGTCAAGGTAGTCTTGCGGGGTTCTGCTCCCATACAGTCCAGGCGCCTTGCTTGTACATGCCACCCATCTTGCTTCTGCGTTCTTCCTCCACCTCTGCTAGTTTCTCCTCCTGCACCAGTTGACGCTTCTCCTTTCCCCGGGCTTTGTCATAGCATGGTTTGGGAAAGCTGCCCACTCCAGCCTGTCCCACCGCCACCGTACCCACCAAGATGCTGTGCCACAGCCGTGCCTCTGCTCTGTCGACAGCTTCATGTGCCTGCCACTTCCTTCCGGTCTTGACACAGATTCCTACTGAAGCCACTTTAGCATCTGTCAAGTCGCTCCTGGTTTGCTGAAGTGCGGTTGTGTCCTTCAGGGATTCATCAAAGTACTTGCCAAGGCTCTTGACCGGTTTCTCTGTCACTGTCGGAATCTGGGTCCCTCTCAGGGTAAAGCAGAACTTGTCAGCCCCTCTTCCCTTCTTCAGGACTAAAGACCTGGACTTGACTGGTTTGAAACTCATCCTTGCCTATGATATGAGTCGTTTAAGCCCTTGATGGAGCCATCTGCAACCAGGGACAGATGTTGTCATCACCGTTAGGTCATCCATGAATGCTCTTATGGGGGGCTGCCTATTCACGGATTTGTACATGGGGCCTCTACATTCCACCTCCGCTGACTTGACAATCATGTTCATAACCAGGGAGAACAGTGACACTGAGATTGTGCAGCCAGTGATTAAGTCCTTCTTCAGCTGATGCCATGCAGATGTTGTTGATCCTGAGGAGATTCTCAACCTGAAGTTGTTGTAATAGTCCAGGATGAGGTTCCGGATCATGTCTGGAACATGGTGTCTAATCAGTGCTGTTGCGACGAGCTTGTGTGGGATCGATCCATATGCGTTGCCTCCCGGATCAGTTGGGTTACCACTCGTGTATGCTCTAGGCATCCAGGTACCCCTGGGACTCCCTCCTTCTGCACTGAAGTGTCTATATATGCGTTCTTAAAGAGGAACTCAGTAAGGCGTTGAGACACAATCTTGAAAAAGATGGTATGAAACTGCTTGATGTTGCTTGAGTCCTCTTCCTTCGGTATCCAAACACCCTTCGCTTGCCTCCACTGAGCAACCACCTTTCCTCTCTGTCCCCCGCGCAGCGTCCGCTGTCCCTGCACCCAGGCTGGCGGTGAAGCCAGCGTCCCCTGTCCCTGCACCAAGGTCGGCGTTGAAGCCGACGCCCCCTGTCCCGGCACCAAGGCTGGCGGTGAAGCCAGCGTCCCCTGTCCGTGCACCCGCACCAAGGTCGGCGGTGAAGCCGACTCCCCCTGTCCCTGCACCCAGGCTGGCGGCGAAGCCAGCGTCCCCTGTCCCTGCACCCAGGCGGGAGGTGAAGCCAGCGTGCCCTGTTCCGGCACCCAGACTGGCGGTGAAGCCAGCGTCCCCGGGCCCGGACCCAGACTGGCGGTGAAGCCAGCGTCCCCTGTCCCTGCAACCAGACTGGCGGTGAAGCCAGCGTCCCCTGTCCCTGCACCTAGGCTGGCGGTGAAGCCAGCGTCCCCTGTCCCTTCACCTAGGCTGGCGGTGAAGCCAGCGTCCCCTGTCCCTGCACCTAGGCTGGCGGTGAAGCCAGCGTCCCCTGTCCCTGCACCTAGACTGGCGGTGAAGCCAGCGTCCCCTGTCCCTGCACCTAGGCTGGCGGTGAAGCCAGCGTCCCCGGGCCCCGGACCCAGGCTGGCGGTGAAGCCAGCGTCCCCTGCAGCCCCTGTTCCTGCGTCGGCGGTGAGACCGAAGCCTGCAGCCCCTGTTCCTGCGTCGGCGGTGAGATCGACGCCTGCAGCCCCTGTCCCGTGTCCCCTGTCGGCGGAGAGGCCGACACCTGCAGGCCCGGTAAATTTTGCCGGGGCGCCCGGGCGGCGTCGCCCACTAGGCCGGCCGCCGGAGAGACTTTGCTTACCTCGACGCCCACCTGCTCGACCTCCGGAGAACCTCGGTGGGTGGGCTGGCTTCCTCTCCTGGTCCGTGGGGGGGGGGGAGTAGGTCAGGCCGTATAAATCCCTGGCCTTAAATTTGCGGTGGAGGTATGTGAAGGTGAGGGGGCTGGGAGAGCACCCTCACCTGCTCATAGAGGATCAATCAGCGCAGGTGAGAGCTGTTAGCTGATTGGTCCTCGTGCTTAAAAGGCAGCGTCGGCGCTGCCTCGGGAGGACTCGGAACTCGGAGACAGAGACACGCTCCGACAGAGTCCCGGAGACTGAGCTGGAAAGCCAGTCTGATTATTGTGTGTTTGAAGTTGTGGTGGTTTAATAATAAAGAATATGTTTAAAAGCAACCCGTGCATCTCTGGCTGTGTGTGGGAGAGCCCCGTGGCAAGGTCCATTGCCACAATGTGCCTCTCCTTTATGTCTCAAAACTTGTTCTGTGCCATGTTTTCCAGCCAACCTGGAGCTCCTACTTCCCTTGTTTGAGCTCTTTACCTGGCACCTGCTGACTGGCCTAATCAAAGCCTGAGAAGCTTCTCTCTCTATCTGTGCAGCCAGGATCAGCAGCATTGCTATCAGCCATCACTGATGGTTTCTGATAACTTTAATTTACAATAAATTTGTTTCGGCATAACTTGTTCCTCTATGTTGCTTCCCTTGAGCTGGGTCATAACGCAAGTTGTCATCTCAAGTATAACCTTCTCAATTGATTGTGTTATCAAGATCTCAACCGCTGATTTTATGTCTTGACATGTGAACAGCATACCTGCTGGGGCCTGGAACTGTTTAGATGAGAGTACTAAGTCTACCCTATTTTTCAAGTGGATAACCGGACCATTATAACTTTCCTTTTTTGAAAGGTAATACTGGCGGTTGAGACAACAACTCCCCATGTCAGGTAAATCAGTGGCTCTCACACTAAGATAGATATTCAATGCCGTTATTGTCATTGTACAGTGCACAACAAAATTACTGTCTCCAGTGGATCACACATATATACACACACATCAAAAACAGTGGATCACATACACACATAAAAACAGTGTAATGTAAAAGCTATATAAATAAGTTAAAAGTCAAGAGTTAAAAATTAAATTGCACTATATAAAATGTGTCACATGATGGCAGTGATTGCACATACTTGATTATTTCAGTGTTGGGGACTTTTGAGCAGAATTTAGTTCTCTAATTGTACTTGAATAGAAACTTTTCTGGAACCTGGAAGTGTGGGTTTTTAAAGACCTGTAGAGCCTCCCAGAGGGCAGTAGAGTAAAGAGGTGGTGACCCAGATGGGATGAGTCTCTGATTATGTATTTGGCTCGGCTGAAACAACGTGTTTTGTAAATGTCCTTTAGTGTTGGTAACTGTGTTCCAGCGATTTGTTGTGCAGTCTTAATTACTCTTTGAAGAGCTTTCTAGTCTGCCTCAGTGCAGCTAACAAACCACACCAGCATGCCGTATGTGAGAATGCTTTGAATGGAGCAATGATAGAAGGAGAGAAGCAGCTGCTGGGACAGGTTGGCTCTTTTCAGCGTCCTGAGGAAATACTGCCGCTGCTGTGTCTTCTTCACCAGAGTCGTGATGTTTGTGGTCCATGTGAGGTCCTGGGAGATGTGCGTGCCCAGGAATTTAAAGGAGGCCACAGTCTCCACTTTGGTCTCCTCTGATGTGTAGGGGAGCAGGTTCCTCCTTCTGTTTCCTGAAGATGATGATCATCTCCTTTGTTTTGTAGATGTTAAGTGCCAGGTTATTGGTGGAGCACCATTCTGTTGGTTTGCAGACTTCATCCCTGTTGGCACATTCGTCACCATTGTGTATCAAGCCAACCACGGTGGTGTCGTCTGCAAATTTAATTATGTTGTTTGTATTGTAGGTCGGTGTGCAGTCATGTGTGTTGAGGGAGAATACCCCTGTGGGGCTCCGGTGTTGATTCTCAGGGGTGAAGAATGGTGCCTTAGCCTTAGCCCCCCTAATGGCTCTCTTCAGATCGGACCTGGCAGTGCTGTAGAGATCACTGTTTCCTGATCTGAAGGCTGTATTGCGTTCCAGCAGCAGAAGTTTGACATCCCTATTCATCCACGGTTTGTTGTTTGTGAAGGACCAGATGCATTTATCAACTGTAATACAATCAACACAGTTCTTTATGTAAAACAGGACTGTGGATGTGTAGTAAGTCAGTCCTGGAGTTGAGAGGAAGCCCCCTCAGGCCATGTCTTTATGATTCTCACACTAGGTTTGGAGTTACTTATGAGAGGTTAGTAAGCAGGCATGAGAAAGAGGGATAGATGGTCAGACAGGCCCACGTGGGGGAGGCTGGAGACTCTGTATCCTTCCTTAGCATTGCTGTAGACATGGTCCAGTGTGTTAAGACCTCTCGTGGCACATGTCACATGTTGTTTAAAATTCCATCAGGGTAAGCATTCAGTGATTTACCGATGGTGGTTAGCAGGGCGTCCAGTGCAAGCTTGGTGTTGGCACTAGGTGGTATGTATACAGCCATAGCAATAAGGCCTGTAAACTCCCGCGGCAGATAAAAGGGCCGGCATCTTATATGATTGAGTAGATTAAGGTTTTTTAGATGATTAGAAGTTTATAAAGTTGCATGTTATAGTGACCTCAATATCATCTAAACAACCACAACAAATCTGTGTAGAATAATATTGAAACCTCAAACATGTTTGATACATCCTTGGTTCAGGCTGTTGTAGCTGACCCTAAAGATCCCAAAGAACACAGATGCATTCACATTGAAAACATATAATATGTACATTTTATGTTTACCCAGTTGTCCCCAATAAATTTGGAAAATTGATCAAACCCATTTGTTAGAGATTTTAAACATTGAATAAGGTGAATACCCGAAGGATAATAAGAGGGATATATATATATTTATGAATGTGTGTGTGAGTGTGTGCATATCTGTACCTGGGGGAGGCAAGTCTGCTCGTCCAATATATGCAGGATGCCTTGTGGCCTAGAGGAAATCAGCTCCAGACAGGAGTTGAAGTTCTTGAGATGCATGGAGTTCCACTGGATCTGTTCTGCACTGTACTCTTCCTATAGGACACACACAGTGATACTGCAGTGGGTGCTCTTTGGTTTAAAGAATGATAGTTCTTGGTTTCATTGAACAGTTTACCTATTACTTAGATGAAAACACAGACTACAAGATCATTGGTTTTAGTACTACATGCCTGTAGGTGGTCTAAATTTTGACATTTACATTTTTTCATCTGCAGGTCAACTCATTTCTCAGTTAAAGGTTCAATAGTTGTAACTAATTTATGTGTTGTCAGATTAATATATATATATATATATATATATATATTAACATTATTTTACAATCAGCTTTAAATAGTAGCTTTTAAGGTGCAATTATCAAATGTTACACTTTTTCACTTGCAAACTGCATGTCCATCTCTCAGAAGAGCCTTATAACACCATACTTTTTAGGCAGTAAAGACATTTTCTCATTAATGTGTATACGTTTTAAATTATTTATATGCCTGTCACACCTGATCCTTTTTATTTAATTGATATGCAACTATTGAAAAGAGTGGTCAAGGTGTTGTTCAAACGCTGTAAAGACTTAAAAGCAGATGAACAAACCAAAGTCAGAACAACAACTTCACAACCCTGGAAATAGGACCTTCCAAGGAGCATGGGAGTACAGTGTAATACCAGTTGTTGATAATAAACTGTTTATGTTTGATAGCGACGTTAAAAGCCCTTAGCAAAAACTAATTAAGGGTTTTGGGTTGTGAACAAGTCCAAAGTTGGATTATTTTCAGATCAGGATTTTCATGATTCAGACCAGGTCACTTACTGTAAGTTGACGATACTTATATTATTTAAATAATAAATGGTGTGCATGTCTTCCTCAAGCTTGGATTGTCCACCAGAAGCCTGGGAGTTTTAGAGCTCTGCACAGTAACTTAGCTGTTCCTACATTGAACTGTTCTGGACAAAAGATTAGTGAAGAAATTAGTGAAGAACCGCCTAAGAACCACCCTAACTCAAGAGAACCTAGAAGTGTTCCTTTTAATGGCAACAGAGAAGGAGATTCTTATGGCACTTGACAAGATGGCCGAGAGCAGTGAGTTAGTGTGCCGCCTACTGGTATACTAGTGATAATTACTTACTGGTTACGCTTAGTGGTTTTCTTTATGGATACCAGTGAGTGAACATTGTAATCTCAAACTTTTGACTTAGTTACATGGTTGTAGCTTAAGTTAAATATCAGTGTGTGTGAAATTTTTGATACTTTTAATATGCTTGATGCTTGAAAATAAAGTTAATAATTTGAGCAAGTGTATCTCATTCTCTTTATTAAAGTGTAGGCTAATTGTTTTGTGTGTCTTGCCTTGTACATTTGTGTGTTCTATGATTGCTGTATTCTTAGTGAATTTTTGAGGGTTCAACCATAGCCATAGCATTCCTTGAAAACTCAGTATTTAAATACTTGTTGGTCAGTCCCATATTTATGTTTTGTAATTTGGATAATTTTCCTCTCTGATAAACAGAGTGGCCAAATGTATAACTAGTCAGGTAACTGTTACATCAACAAATAGGGTTAGCCTGCAAAATTAGATGTGAGGGTTGACAGCTATGAGTTAGAGCACCGCCCTGGAAGGTGGGATTGGAGAACTCCCCGCCTTTATAAGGACAGGTGTGGGCAATTACTTCCTCTTTTGTCTGATGCCTGTTAGATGGTGACTGCTGTGTTTGTGCAGGTAAGGGGGACTGGGAGAAAGATATGTTTATATTGTTCTGCTTGAAATCTAATGAGGTGTCTTGTACATTCAGTTGGGTGGCTGTGTCTCGACCCAGATTTCTGTGACCCCATGTTTGAGAAAAGATTCAGAGTTCACCTCTCCCCTGTTTGAGCCACAGTACAAAGTCAGCCATCCATTGTCGCTGTAAAGTAGGGTCCCATTTTGAGCAGGGTTATATTTAATAGCAGCGTAAAGGGTGATCCCCTCTAATGTATTTGGTTGCAATTTGATGGCTGACCTCATCTCCCCCTCATTGCAGATCAAGTGCCAGATTGCTACTTTGCCTACACCTGTCTGTATTGATTGTTTTTTAAAATATTTTATTGTGACCCTGAACCAACTGAGTGTCTCACACCTTTACTTGTTTTAGGCAGCTGGGTGACCTACGGGGAGTATTCAGGGGATGCACACCACTTTGCATGCTGTGTAGTAGGCCTGAAGGATGGCGGTCACTTGAAAAGTGTGTTGTGGTCTCGTCCTTGCAGTGTGAGTTGCAGTGGTAGTGATCAGTGTGCTCACGTGGTGGTGTCTATGGGGGTTTGCGATAGAATCTCCCCCTGGTAAGTACGCTGCCTACATAATGGTCGCCGCTATTTAGGTTAAAGTGTGTTTTATCTCTGTGGTCTCAGTATTTGTTATTTTAGCTATTATAAAATTCAAAAATAAAAAGGTATTTGTTTTTACCTATAATTGTTTCTTTTTTTCTTTCTCAGGTCCTCCATTCTAGTCCTCCCATTATTAAATAAAGATTTAATTGTGAACTGAATGCACGTCTCTGATCTTCTTGAACCCCAAAAGTTTGATGGTGTCCATACACACTGAGATCATTGGGGTCTAGTATGACCCATAGACAAATTTGTAATTCTAAACACTGTCGGGTCACATAGAGATCTGGGGTCTCATTTATAACTGTTGCGTACGCACAAAACAGGGCCTGAAACGTACTTACGCCACTTCCCACACAAACGTTGGGATATATAAAAACAAACTTGAGAAAATTTGCGCATTTCCACGCAAACTCTAACCCATGTGTACGAACATTTTGGAGACGAGAAAGTGGCGATGCAGACGTGAAGTGGTGAACTGAAGCCAGATTATTGATCCACTTCATCATTGACATTAAAACCAACAGCTTTAGTTGTGCTCGCGCAACATATCTGTTCCACACAAACCTTTTAATTGCAAAATATATAAAAAAAACTTACAGCAAATTACGTTCAGATTTCATTAAACAGTGGAGTTGCAGAGCCGAGTCATTAATAGTTTTTAATAATATAGAGTAACACTGTCACAAGCATATAATAATTCTGTTAAATTCTATAGATTAGGGACATGACAACTGCTCTGAATTTAATAATCCTGCAGTTTTGGATGATTAAAACACGAACATGAGATACAACAAGTTCCCTCACATTCTGACAGTGATATTTTTTTTTTTGCCTCCACCTATGAATGTATTTTTTTTATTTCAGGCTGCATTCTCTCTATCGTCTTCAGTCTCCCTCACAGTATTAATAGCAGCAGCAGATGTGTTTATTTATTAATGACATCACTGCTGTCCCATAAAATTGCTCTTCACCTCCACCTCAAACAAACACTTAGAAGTCAATGTCAGAAAGTTTTGCTTCCTCTTCTCATCGCTTGATGCCGTGACTCATGACAGCTGCTATCATTTCTTCGGTGGAAACCCATTGGTCATCAGGATAATTTAATATTCATGAGGAGCTTTGCATTGACCATTTATGGTTGAAAGTGGGCATGTAGAGGGCGGAGTATGAGGCAGATCCAAGTACAAACGTTTCCAGGTGGACTGTGATTTATAAAGTGAACATTGTGTTCAGGTGTGCGTGCGCACGGTTTCATAAATCGGAATTTTCTTTTCCGTATGCCATTTCCGGCTTTTGTGTGCACGTACACGTTTAGTATGAATCCCACGCACTGTTTTATAAATGAGAACCCTGGTGCTTTGCGTGAAAAGGGTGGCCTGGAATGGAGTCAAATTCCCGGCCTGAATTATTGTCCCAGTCCACCCCTGTCTTCCACATCTGTTCCAATTGTTCTTTGAGCCACTTCTAGATCTTCTTGTGCTCCTACCTACTGATGTTACTGTCAGTGGAGATTGCAACATCTATCACTCCTGCCATCTTCTAGTCCTTGTCAAGCACCACTATGTCTGGTTGGTTAGCCATAGATTTTTGATTTTTTTCATTCAATGAGAATTCACGCATTCAACGCACAATTGGAACCAAGGAGATTGCATTTTGTTTACCACTTAATCTAACACCTTCCTCAAGGACACCAAAGATAGCAATCTGAGGGGATTGGACCAGAGTACAGTCCTATATCTTTCATAAAAAATTGAACTAGAATGGCACTCAGTAGGGAATATACCTCTGCCAAGGGCCAACAGCAGACATGAATCTATGGGTCACATGTGCAGCTGCCCAGGGTGGCATCATGCCGGGGGTGGCACAAGGTGGTCGCAAAAAAGATGATTTTCTATTTTCTATTTCATCATGTCACCGTGTGTCAGTTTACCTTGTCAGAGTAGGCATTATATTTCCAGTTAGTGAGCAGCAGGCAGCGAAGCTGAGGTCTCTCACACACTCAGAAGGAGATGGGGACGGTGGCCAGTTGACCTCAGGTCTCCCCACAGGAAAAGACGTCTACTTCTGAAATATTTGGGAGCACCCTCGACCACTGGCCAGGATGAGGAGCCATCCACCTCCTCAGCCACACAGGCATCACCAATATTGTCTGAGCCTGAGGATGAAGACCCATTTGGTTCCACATAGAGGACCATTCATGCAGAGGACAGTCTTATGATAATGGGGACAATATGAGAGGCAAAAACAAAGGTGTTGGAGCCAGACTGCTGGAAATGAATCCACAAGCTCTGTTTGTGCCATGCAGGGCTCACGGATTGAACCTGGTTGTAGCAACCTAACTCAAAATACACCAGCACTGCCTGCTGGCGTCTCAGCTTTTTAGCTCTGTCTCTGTGTGACTGTTCATGAGTGTCTCTCAGCGTGGGTCTCCGTCTCCGTTCTTCTGTCTTTTTGAGGCAGCTCGGCTGCTCTGCTTTTGTATCAGAGGATCAATCAGCTAACAGCTCTAACCTGCGCTGATTGATCCTATGGTCCTGGTGATGGTGTTCTCCCTGCTACCTCCAAAACCACGGCAAAGAAAAGTTTGGTAATCGTTTTAATTCAACAGCATGACCGTTGCCATATTGCCATGAAAAAGGACATTTCACTAATATGACTTTACATTGTCCACAAGATTTAACATGTTTAATGACCTTGTGACCACATTTACATTCCAAATTCAACATAATCATTGCACCATCTACTGGCAACAGGATGCACGCCTCAACAGGATGTGACACGTATCTCCTTCATTCACTGTGCAAACGCATAACGCAATACCAAGATGTGTCAACCAACCTCTTGCATTTTGGTCATCTTTCCTGTCATATGGGTTTACAGCTTGGCGCCAAGCTTTTGGTCCAGTCCAGATGCTAGGGCTAACGTGTCATTATTCCACTGCCACTAAGAAAAAAAAGTGCTTGACGAGCTCCACTATGGACACTGTGGTGTGGTGCGTATGAAAGAAATCATATGCAGCTATATCTGGTGGCCAGGACTTGATAAAGCTATAGAGGAGAAAGCAAAGTCATGTTCAGCCTACCAGAAATTGAGAAACCTCCCACAGCTGGCTCAATTACATCCGTGGGACTGGCCTGAAGCACCATGGCAATGAGTCCTCATGTTTTTTAGTTGTAGTCGGTGCTTATAGCTAATGGCCTGAGGTTGCTGTCATGAAAAAACCTCCTTAGAGAGAACCATCGAAGAGCTAAGGTTAATTTTCAGCTGTTATGGTCTACCGCAACAGCTCGTTAGTGATAACAGCCCACAACTAGTGTATGAAGAGTTCAATACACTTAATGGAAAAGAACAGTATTCAACATATCAAGTCTGCGCCAATACCCCATATCACTTGGCTAAAAATGGGCTCTCTGAAAGATTGACAAACCATGAAGCAAGCTCGCCAGTCTTTACAATGCACGGCACCTCAGTTCTTTTCTGTTGTTGTACCAAATACACATAATGCAACCACAAAGTAGCCTCCCGCCTTGGCTCTACTGAAGAGACAACTTCACACTGGTCTTGACTAGAGGTGTGGAAATTTCTTGATTCTTAGATGCATCGCGATGCAGACGTGGACAACGCTGCATCAAGGCAGTGACAGAACATAATCGATTCATGTTTTCTGCTATGTTCATTCTTTTAACCATGTCCTGCAGCTGCATAATTATAACCACCGCTGCTTCAGAACTAGGACAGACGCACATTAAATGTCTGGTCGTCCCCCACTGACCTTTGCTCACTTTACACTTTGACAATAAAGACCAACACTAATCAGAAGTTATTAAGACACGTACAGTACTTGACATTTAATTAGTGTTTGATTCGCTCTAGAGTTTATGAGACATGTTCAAACCTGCTACACACAACATGAGACGTAACGTGATGCGAACAACCAGGACATCAGGGTTAAAGGGAATGATTCCGGATTCATGATCAAATACCATCAATTAATACCTAAATATATGTAATTGTCAGTTCGTGTGTGAAGAGCGACAGAGACGAGCATACACACACACACACTCACACACACTCCTGCAAACAGAAGAGAAGTTCTTCCGGTAGATTATGACGCAACACAGATCTCCAGTTAAGCCAATTTTTGTTTAGGGAGGCTGTAACAATGGGGTCACTCAAAAGCAGCTCTATGTGCATTTGATTCACTCGGCATGACTGTTTTGCAGTGGTCTCTGCATCACTAAATACAATTTTAAAACATCTAATTGCAACAATGTCCCATGCCTGCAATAGTGTTCGGACAATTATTAAGCAAACCTACATCTCCACTTTGGAGTTAATGGTATGGTTGAGATATTGTACTTGGTTCTGCCTCTTCTTCACCACCACCTGCTGTGGATTCAAAACTACACTAAACTACTAAGTGTTTCACACTCGCAATGCACAATTTTGCATTTAACAAAGCGCATATTTGTATCACATATATACTTTGACACTGTAACTAGCATTCATACCTCATCAACTTCTAGCACTTGTTTTGTACCTTTACTAAGCAGCAAGCTTTTTTCCCCTTTTTTTATATTTGCTTAGTTTGGCTTATGTGCAAATTGAGCTTGTAAAGCTTTTCTTTTTTAACTCTGGTTTTCATCTCCCCCTATGATGTTTCTATTCTCAATCCTGACTTTCTAATTTCTCTTTCTTACTCACATCACACACATCCATCAGCTTACATCTGGGTGTACAGTTAAGTGAGCCTACTGCAAAATGCTGATGTGTGATTATTCATTTATAAAGTTATTGTCTTAAGTGACCCTGTAACCGGCCATTGCAGCCAAACAACCAGCCCAGCCCACCAGGAATCATCTCCTGATAAACCAGGTCATAAATAATCGCTTTGGCCGGTGAGTCATTAAAAGTCATGTTGTTATTGAAGGTATATTATAAATCAAGTGGTTGGTTGTTTTATATACATTAAATTAGTTTTTCACTTTCTAATAAGCCATCAACAGTAATACATGTTAAAAGGTTATCAATAAAGGGTAATAGGTCTGACATTAACTAACTCATAAATTCTGCAATTCAAAGCTTCACTTTCTTATTTAGTAACGTTTCAGCATTTTTGAGAACAGGCTTATTTACATTCATTCAAAGTGTTAGCAAATTCAATCCTATATGTATATTTTATTATATGGCTGGATTCAGGATGTGGTTACTACACTAACCCATCAACACCACAGTGGTAAATGTTAATAGATGGATTTTGGTCAGGTTGCATCACAAAATTGTTCAGGAAGTAAACAATTAATAGAAGGAGATTTACTTCATGTTTTTTTAAACTCTCAACCCAAAAGCAGTTGTATTATGAGCATCTTAACTGATCTACATCAGTAATGTTTTTAGTAATAATCCATTTACAAGGTCTGCCTTATTTAAGAAGGTCCCAGACAGTCAGTTGATCATTCATCTAGCCTTTATCCAACTTACCTGCTCCTGAGAGATCACTGCCTTGTTGACAAAGTGCTGCAGCTGCTCATTGGCAAAGTTGATACACAGCTGCTCGAAGCTGTTAACTCCCAAGTCCTACAGAATAACAGAGAATCTGTGATGTTACATCCAACACCACAAGATATTCTTTACTTTATGTCTACAGATGTCAGTCCAGGATACTAACCTCAAACCCATAAATGTCCAGAACCCCCACTGTGCTGTCCATCTTTGAGGGACTCAGCCAGTCATTGATCTGCTCCAACAACCAGTCAAACAAAACCAAATACAAGGCTTTGGCAATGGCATCTCTATAAGAGAGGGAAAGAGAGAGGAGGCATATGCACCTTTCAAGTTTAAAGGTACAAACTCACAAGTTAAAACTTTGATTCACAATAATTTCAAGGCTGCTCCAGCAGTTTTACACAACATCAATTCAATTGTAGTAGTACTACTGTCTGAAGATATAACCCTGAAGATGTCAGTGATATTGACAAGCAAACATTTAAATTATAATAACCAAATAAATCTGCAACCAGCATTAGTGGCCTGGGGTGGTTGCAGGATGCTGATTGATGTACTTCAGCAACCACTGTGACACTGTGAAAGAGTGAGATGTTATTTCCAGTATGGAGTATGGAGTATGTAGCAGTTGACATACTTTTTAGCACATTTAGCAACACTTCCTGTGGCCACTAGGTTGAGCATAAGAACATGCAATGAAATACATGTCATGTCGTCATGGCCAGGGACCTCATTTATAACCTGAAACGTGCACACGCCACTTCTCACGCAAACGTTGGGATTTATAAAAACAAACTTGACGGGAAAATTTGCACATTTCCACGCAAACTCTGACCCATGCGTACGAACATTTTGGAGAGGGGAAATTGATGATGCAGACATGAGGAGGTGAATTGAAGCCAGATTATCGATCAACTTCATCATTTACATTAAAACCAACAGAGTTCTTTGTGCTCGTGTGACATATCTGTTCCATAAGAACCTTTAATTAAAAAAGACTAACAGCTAATTACGTTCAGATTCCATTAAACAGCAGAGTGATTAATAGTTTTTAATAATATCTTCTAACACTGTGAGTGTATCATTAAGGACAAGTGTGTGTAAAATCGCTGCACTGAACGTGACTATACCATCAGGTGCACAGGGCGCACTGGAGATCACTCACAAAAATATATAAAAAAACATTCACTTTCACAGGAATCGGTCTGATTGCTTTAAATAAATAAATACTGCGGTGACACGCGTGTGTAATGCTACTTGATGGACGTAGGCGAATGGAAGGATGAGGAGGAAAAGAGTGTTCAGCGATCACAAAGATTTTTTATCCCATGATGATGACTACTCAGCTGATTTAGATTCCATAGATCTGTGATCTTGGATCTTTGTGCTGAACTGAGTCCAGTATTACACAGATCGACCCGATGGAACAGAACCATCTTAATGCAAACACAAACATATATAAATAATTCTGTTATATTTTATAACTTGGGGACATCACAGTTGTCTCTGAATTTACTAATAAAATAAAAATATGTACAGGCGATATAACAAGTTCCCCCACATTCCGACAGTGTGAAGTGAAATTTGTTTTGCCTCCTACTTTGAATACGATTTTTTTTATTTCAGGCACTGTCTTCACACTCACTCACAGTATTAGCAGCAGTGTATCATTGTATTTTCTTTATTAATGATATCACTGCTCTGCCATGAAATCGCTCTTCACCTCCACCTTACTAACAAACACCTCAATGTCAATGGCATAGACCATTTATGGTTGAAGCTGGGCGTGTGAAGAGCGGGAAGTGAGGCGATCCAAGAACCAACATTTACAGGTGGACTGTGATTTATAAAGTGAACATTGCGTTCACATGTGCGTGCGCACGGTTTTATAAATCAGTTTTTTTTCCGCGCACGCCATTTTTGGCTTTTGTGCGCACGTACACTTTTAGTATGAATTCCACAAAATGTTTTGTAAATGAGGCCCCTGGACTCTAGTCAAATGTGAAGTTTGGTGGCAGACTGGACAATGTGCATTTGAGTTACACAACTTCTTGACAATAGAACTGGACTGTCTTTATGCAAAAGCCAAGGATTTATATAGCTCCTCCCCCCACTGGGCCGCTCTCATCACAACCTTCTTCGTCTCCTCCCTGCCTACATCCCTATGGTGAATAAATAACCCCAACTAAGAGGTATGCGAGGAAATGGTCTAAGGACACCAGCATGGCACTGAGGGACTGTTTTGAGACCATAGACTGGTAAGTTCTGTGTGGGACACACAGGGAGGACATTGACAGTTTAACCCACTGCATAACTGATTACATAAACGTCTGTGTGGAGAACACTGTACCTACCCACAATCACTTGTGCTTCCTAAATGGACAGATTGATATCCCTGAAGTTTAACTGACTTGGTGTTATACTATGACGACTAAGTGTTCCATTCATTTATTTGAGCAGTGTATGATATTGCAGTTAATATTAAGACTTGTCATACATTCCACGTTACAGGTAAGCCAAAACAGTCTATCAAAATGCCGCCACTTTGTCCAGTACTTGTGGTTTACCCATTTGAGCATCTAATTATCCTGATTGACGGTGATGTGCCAGGTTACATGTTATCCGGCTGCCTTTCCATACTATCAGAGCTAAGTCTGTGTTTAAGGCTTTCACTTAGTTTATTTTTATATTTGGTATAGCATATTCAGACTGACCAAGGTTTAAATTTATCATCACATTTGTTTACTCAAATTCTGAAATTAAATTATCTGGCATAACAAAGCATGGGCTTATCATGCACAGTCAGTGTGCTCTGGAATGTTTCGACCAGCCCAGTAGGTCTTTATTGCGAGCATACTTCACTGAGATGAGTAGGCACTAGATCTGCACGATATTAGGAAAACATGCGATAACGTTTTTAATATCGCGATGCCGATATGACTTGCTATAAATAAACACAAACAGTCCCTGGCTATGGACTCAGAAACCATAGACAGCTCCACAGCCGGGAGAAGGCGCATAGCCCGTTAGCAGGGTCACCAAGTCCAGGGCAGACACCAGGGAGCCATGCACAGCTCCACTAAGTCCATCTACAGTGTTACTTTAGGTCTTTCCACACATGTTTGGACATAACACAGAATATAGATGGCCAGTAGGAATGGCAACAAGCATACTATGTGAAGATGCAAAAACAAAGGGTTGGTCCCAAGACAGCAACATGTCTTGTAACAATAATCAACACAACCACCAGAGTACCATCACTTGTGTTAAACGGAACCATTTGAGATGGTTTGAGAATCTAATTTGAATGCCTCCTGAATTCCTCCTTGTGGAAGTGGTCCAGGCACATCCACCTGGAAGGAGACAATAAGGCAACCCCACACCTGAGTGATTACCTATACTATATAATTTAAACTAGGTAGGCCTTGGAATAATCCAGGAAGATCTGCAGGACATGGATCGGGAGAAGGACATGGGATACCATCCTTGGCCTTTTGCCACTGCAAGGTCCAGAATAAATGTGAGGAAATTGATAGATGAATGGATAGAAGCCAAGAACAAGTGTGTGCTAATTGTGGTTACCTCCAGTCTGCATCACCATTAGAGGAACTGTACTTACCGGGATTCTATGGCACGTTCCACAGACAGGGGGCAGTAGATCTTTTCATAGGTTGTCTCCTGTAGATGACAGTACTGATCAGTGTGCACATTTACAGATACATGAACAATTAAGCCAGAAAAAGCATGACTGGTGCATGAGGTGCTACTGACTGTGACTCTGTGAGTGATGATGGTCTGCAGGGCTTCTGAGGAAATCTGCAACAAGGAGCCAACTCTTCTGGTCTCAGCATCGCTGAAGATGTGGGACACCTCAAAGGACTCATGCTGAAACAACACCTTAATGTATGAAACCACACCAAATTTGATTTGACTAACACTAACACACACACACCTCATATGAGCTGAAGCAGATGTTGCCTAGCTGCAGAATTGAGGACAGAATGGCCCAAATTGAGGAGACCTGGTTAGCATGGAGTCCAATGGTCTCAAAGCAATGAACCAAAAGTTGGAAGTCCTGTTTGTCCTGCTTCCCATTCAACTTACAGGCACCACCCTAGTGGAGAACAGATTAAAAATGTATATATATATATGTGTGTTACACATTTAATGAGTGAAAAGGAAGCAAGACCATGCAAGAGAAAAGCCATAGATGATCATTCAGTGTTCACTAATGTGTGCTGTACTTGATTTAGGTAGTAATAGGTCTCAGGTCCCTGTAGGTAGAGCTCCTGTTTGTCCCAGTCGTTCATCCCTGCTAGGATCTCATAAAATACATGGTAGTTCCTCTCCTCATTGGCCTTTAAGGGAAATGAGACCAAAACTAGACATTGACATAAATGGAGTTTATGAACTGAAATGATGAATACAAAAATAAAACATACAAGTAAATAATAACAACAATTAACAGAACATCCAAGCTTTTAATAGTCACAGATGTACTATTGAAAACAACATGTTAGCATGCTTACGATAACAATGTTATCGTAAAATTCACATAAATTCAAATTCACTTGATCTCCATTTTTACTTGGATCTGTATCAATTTGAACATACTCATAAATATCAGTCCCAAAAAGTTTTTTCATGAATCAATTTTCAAAGAAAGAAAATTTAAAGGTTCTTCTCTGATCCATACCTCATCTTTCCACTAAGTTTTGTTGTAATCCTTGCCATAGTTTATGCATAATCCTGCTAACTAACAAACAAAATTAAATGCAGATGAAAACATAACCTCATTGGCAGAGGTAGAAGGGGTGCTCTGAGAGTGCATAACTCCGCCAAGCCTAATGCCTAATCTTGCCATCTTAAAGCAGCGTTTCCTATTTCCTAGTAATTAAGACTGTGGGTGGCCAATGATATTCAAATTTGTCTTGCCACATTTTCACTGTACTTCCTTGGGCCGTGTCCTACCCCTGAACAAAATTTCAAGGAATTCCATCAGTAGTATTTATGCCTGTGCTTGTGTTTGTTTAAATATGATTTGATTGGACTCTGTGATTGTGACTCTGTAAGGCTGCTCAGCTGCTGCCTTTTAAACCTGAGGATCAATCAGCTAACAGCTCTCACCTGTGCAGATTGATCATCTGGTACAGGGAAAGGCGCTCTCCCAGCCATGTGTCATGTGTACACAAAGTCTGACCACATGTCGTCTTTGTCCTGAAGACAAAGGACAGCTTCCAAAACTCAGTCTCCCAGGGTCCTTTATCTCTTCACACCTAAGTGAGAAACTTGCCCTAAAAAAAACGTTCTGGTGCCAGCATCTCACACACGCATCTCCCAAAAATTCACACACAGTGAGCTCTGCCCCATGGTCGAAGCACCCCATGTGGCCTTTTGTCTTCATAGTGGCCATAGCTGCCATTTTGAACCACACACACATTCATGAGATTGAATCAGTAAATTGGCTATCTTTTCCAATTAAAGTTATTATTTAAGATAAATATTTTAGTATTAATCTTAAATATTTTCTGATAGCTAATTTATTGGATGCCCAAAGGCACACATTTAATGGTGCCACATGGGAGGCAGAGTACCCAAACAGTACCACAATGCGGTTCAGCAATGGGCAATGGCACCCCAGTCAAAGTGAGTGAGCAGCATTTTGATCTTGCAGCCCTTAACACAATGTAGGCACCAAAGCCAATGTGATGTTTTTTCCAATCTGTTTTTGTAATCCATTTCCATCACCAAAAGCAATTCTGGGGTTGAAAATCCTTTTTTATCACTTTCCTAGTTCGTGTCGTTTATCGTGTGATATTAATTCTGAGCTTCCAAACCATTTTTTAACCAAAAAGCAAATCAATGAGCCAAAGAAGGAACACTTTGGGGAGTTTTGGGGGGACTCAAACACTTCACCCACCCCTCCATCGGTGAGTAAATAGAGTGATTTTTTATTTTTGGATTAACTATCCCTTTAAGGGCTGCAAGATCATTACATACTGTGTGATCACATATATCTTTAACATAAAACCTGATTGCTTATATTCATTGCTGCATATTTATAACCACTGCTGCTTCAGGATCAGGACAGATAAAGGTCCATTAAAGGTCCGGTCGTCCTGTGTCAGAGTGTCTGTCGGCGTCTGCTTCCTCCTCGCTCTCCCGCTGACCTGCTCTCACTTTACACATTAACACCATCACTGATCACAAGGTATTAGGACAACTACAGGACAAATGTTTACATTGTGTTGTTTGAGTCTCTCTGTATGTGTAAAGATTAACACAGATGAGCAGACACACACACACACACACACACCTGCATACAGAAGTTTTTCCTGCAGATTAGGATGTTGTTGTTTTTTTAAATATATTTTTGGGGCTTTTTATTGCCTTTAATGGATAGGAAAGCAAGCTTGTGAAGGGGTGACAGAGAGAGAGTGGGGGAGGACAAGCATAAATCAATCAATCAATCAAATTTTATTTGTATAGCCCATATTCACAAATCACAATTTGTCTCATAGGGCTTTAACAAGGTGTGACATCCTCTGCCCTTAACCCTCAACAAGAGTAAGGAAAAACTACTAAAAAACCCTTTTAACAGGGTAAAAAGAACGTAGAAACCTCAGAGAGAGCCACATGTGAGGGATCCCTCTCCCAGGATGGACAGAAGTGCAATAGATGTCAAGTGTAAACAGGCATCTAAATGGCCACAGGTTGGAATCAAACCCGGCCCTCTGTGGGTTGAGGCCTTGCCTCATGACACAGTGTTTTAAGTTCATTGTTGCAGAAGGAGTGAGGCCCTGTTTATCCAGGAACATAAATATGAAATCAGCCGTTTTTTATAAAGATCAGTTCTACATGTGAGTGATTGCAAAACATCCAAGGAGCAGAATCATTTGTTGACTAGCAGAGTAATGCGCCTCAGTGCAGTGGCGCTGCTAAGGGGAGCCAGGCGGGGCCACCTTGATACAGAAAAGGCTATAATTCGAGTTTGTCCTGATAAGCTTTAGGTGCAGCACGTCGATATTTGAATTGAAAACCTTATTTTGTAGATATTAAATTGTAATAACACTAACAGTCTATAAGACTCTGTCTCTAGTTTGTCTGGCTGATCTTATTAATTGATGAAAAATTATGTACACTGAAACTACTGATTGGCGGTGGCATACAACAGCAGTGAACCTAGTTGAACCGGATAAAATTTGCTTTTCCAGTGAATGTAAAATTATGGACTCTTCCATGATTCCTATTTTGAACAAACACCACACCACACTTAATATTCTCACCTGAAATATAACCCTGGACTTCTCCAGGAGATATCTGGACAATGAGGTCCCGACAACAACACCACTTTTAACAAAGATAAGACATGGATAGCAAATAAAAAAGCTGAAACCAATTTTGAGATGGGAAGCAACAAAGAAACAATATGTGAGATACAAAGGTTGAAATTAGCTGGACTCACTTGAGAATGTGGATGTGGAGGTACTTGCCAAAGCGGCTGGAGTTGTCGTTGAGGATGGTCTTGGCATTGCCAAAACTCTCAAGAATTGGAAAGACCTTCATGGGCTGGTCAAGGAAGAGAAAATAAGGGAAGTGAATTAGGGATTGGTTTGAAGGACTGTAACATATACATAATGATGTGCAGTGCTGCCAACTCCAGTGTTTTTGTGCATTTTTGACCAATATTTACCTGTCGTAGATTGTTGTTTCTGCCCTGGTACATGGTGCTGAGGTAATGGACTATCAGCTTGGTTGCCTCTGTTTTCCCTGAACCACTCTGGCCACTACAGAAGAACATGAAGAATTTGTTTAACATGTAAGCATGTAAGCCAATTATTACTAAACACAGAACAGCTGGGGCTGATGGGAATGCCATTGGGTTTTCACGTATTGTAACATTGCAAGGTTTATGAAAGGTAAGTCCAGTCAGTACAAAATAAACCCAATAGTTGTTGAGACAAATATATTAAAGTTTTGTATTGTGTCACTTCCGGTTTTCGCTGGTGTTAGTGTATCGATCTCTGCTCTTCTTCATTTCTCCTAATTCTGCAATTATCTGATCCACTGAAGCTAACTTCGAGTCACATTTACATTTGTATTTTTTTCACACTTATATCTCTCCATCTCTTTTTACAGTGATTTACACACTATTCCTGTCTTGTGTTAGCTTAGAAACATAGCTTTAGAAGTTGACAATGGCTTCTCTCTCCCCCTCTCACTGCCATGCTCTCTCCTGCTCAGTGTGCTGACTGTTACTCCTCTGCCTCCTTTAGCCATAACAGTATGTGTAACAAATGTAGTTTATTTGCCAGGATGGAGGCGGGGATTAGCCATTTATAATCGCGGCTCTGCACCATGGAAACAAAATCATTGGCTGATAAAGTAAGCCAGTCCCCGGTAGCTGGTACGAGTCAAGCGGTTGTAGCTTCTCTGACTGTCGAAGCATAGTCCTAAACTGAAGCTCCCAGTTCACCACTGTCGCTTAGTCTGGACAATTTATTGGAAACGTGAACAAGTACGTTTTCAATGAATTGTCCACACTTAGCGACACACCCGCTGAGAAACCAACTCTGGTTATTGGCATAGACATTGAAAATGTAATAATATTAAAACCCTCTTGTGTCTTACCATTTTTTAAATGACATTTGAATATACGATTATTGACTACTCTGATTCTGGACAGCAATTCTATTATAGTCTGTGTTTATCAGAAGATACTGGAAACAATTCACAGCCATGTGCCTGTTAATAGGTTTTTTGGGGGATAGTTTTTCCTTACTCTTGTTTAGGGCAGAGGATGTTGCACCTTGTTAATCCCTATGAGACAAATTGTAATTTGTGAATATGGCCTATATAAATAAAATGTTATTGATTGATCACTTGATTAATTGATTAATTGATAATTAAAATAAGATAACCAACTTTTTATTAGTCCATCTCACTACGTACTGAAAAATACTTTTAAAAACTTCCCTCACAAATATATAGTTAAATTTCCTTTTTTTTTTTAAAAAAAGCCTTAGTAGGAAGTAATGTATTTTTGGCATGATGCTCTGCAGCAGATAATTTATATCTGTTGAATACTTCCAACACCAGTACAGTGGTGTGGGATTGGGTCAGAAATTGTTTACTTAACATTACTTAATGCTACAGTGTTTCAATAGTTTTTGAACAGCAATACTTTTAGCTTTTGGACACAGTATTTTTTGAAGCTCTATGGCTTAGAGGAATAATATATATTAGGATTTTAATATCACAGGCCTACTTCTTTTCATTTTGATTCTGAGAATGTTGTATGGGAGTACACAGGAAAGATTAAACTACTTGGCAAAACTACACATAAATATACTTTAAAACTAATGTAATCGGTGTTCCTGTCAGTACCTTATAATGATGCACTGCTCCTGTGTTGAGGCCTGAGACTGTGTGAAGGTGCCCTCAGCTATGGCATACACATGGCTGAAGCAGAGAACAACAGAAAGGCAAACATAGTTGTGTTTCAAGAGAGAAGATATGTTTTAAGGAACTGAAATATCTTATGAGACACATGCTGCCAACCATCATTGAAATAAAGAGAAATTAGTATGTTGTGCAGTCTGAGAAGTATTTTCTTACGGTGGGTTTTTCTGCTGCTGTTTCCCCTGGTATTGCTGTCTCAGCTCAGCTGTGTAGATGTTAAGAGGCTTGAAGGGGTTAATGGACAGTAGCATGTTTCCAATGTAAGTCTAGGGGAAAAGATGACAGACATTCAATGAATGTACATATAATAATAATAATAATAATAATAATAGCTTGCATTTATATAGCGCCTTTCAAGGGACACAAATCATGTCGTTTGAGGAAAATTTCTAAAAACAAATTTGGCAAGCTTTGTAGGTAAATTGTTGCTAAATATTTGCAATGATGATAGTAGTTTAGTTATGGTTGTATCTGACTTGATTTATTTATTTACCAACATAATAACAGCTTTTTGGCTTCAAATATATTTAGCATGAATACATTTTGTCATCTCTCTTGCTAGTTCTTTTTGTGGAGATTTAAATTGCATTTCATCATCCTAATTGTATCTTTTGCTGCTCTATTTTAGTCTAATCCAGTACTCACATATATGTGTTGGAGGCTTCATCTTAAAGTCATTCACTTTGAATGGGGTGATGTACTGTGTTGTGGCTGAATAGCATCATGTTGCTTGCGCTTGCATGTAGCAGCGTAGGCACTAGCCAATCAAAAGGTGTTTAGAAAATACCCAAAGCACAGGCGCTAGCCAATCAAATCACATTAATGTGAAAGAGGCTGCTAGTGTGTGTTCATTATGGATTTTATTTCATGTATGTGAATTTAGTATTGCATTGATAGAGTAGCTACCATGACACATTAGGATGTCTGTGTCACAAGCATGAAACTGTGTTGTTAATTGTTGACGTTATGATTGGGCCAGCACCATGCATTGGCATTAGAGTAACCTCCATCCTCCGGAAGAATACCATGAAAAATAAATAAAATATAAAGATAAAGTGTATACAGAGTAATGCAGAATAGTCCAATATAAATGGAAATGAGAATAAAATGTGCTTAAAATAAGCAATTTTCATGAAAGAAACTAATAAATAAAAAAACAGCAAGTAGAAATGATTAATATGGGATATTGCACATCATATTGAATATTGCGCATGATATTAAAATAATAAGATGGTAATTATTGCATACCATCACAATGTGTTTTAATGTTTCCACGTATATATGTCTACACGTCTGTCTACTTCGAGGTACACGTATAGTCGCCAGGTTCTGCTAGACATCGGTAGAGACTGTGAAAAAAACTCAGCACCACCTACAGCTCATCAGAAACTTCGCAGCCTTGGTCTGTTTTGCTGAATGCCAACATCACCGGATCTGACTGCTGTCCCTGACTGGGTAAAGAGACGCCGCAAGTGGTGTGAGAGAAAGCGCGGAAATTTAGAGGCTACGCTAGCAGCAAACCTGAACCGACCGGCAATTCCATCTGCTCACCAATGTTCACTCCATTAACAACAAGATGGATCACAAACGACTCCTGAGAGCTGAATACCCAGCGCAACATAATGGACTGCTGTGTTGTAATTTTAACAGAAACATGACCAAATCATCATGATCACTACCGCTACTGGTCACACCTGTCAGCAACCATCTCAGCTGCAGTCCTCCCCATTCAGACAATTATTACAGACAGGCTTGCAATAAAACCGGCCTCAAAGTACACATCTTCAAATCCTACCTCTCCGACCCCCACCAATTAATCAGCATCAATAAATCCAACTCCAACACGGCCCCAGTCTCCCAAGGTGTCCCCCAAGGTTCTGTACTTGGTCCCCTCCTCTTTATTCTCTACATGCTCACCCTCGGTAACATCATATGCCACCATGGCCTCCATTCCCACTGCTATGCTGACGACAAACAACTCTACATCTCCACCAAATCCATCACTCCCGCCACTCACTCCACTCTCACAAACTGCCTAACAGATATAAAGACTTGGATGCAAAATAACTTTCTCAAACTCAACAGCGACAAATCTGAAATCCTCAACATCGGCCCCAAATCAATCACTACCTCCTACCACAATTTCTCCCTCTCTATCGACGGCTCCACTGTTCCCGCATCCACACACTTCTGTAACCTCAGTTTCATCTTCTCTCAACCTGTGGCAGCTCTCTGCTGCCTTTATAACCAGGGAAGTAATCAGCCAACAGCTGTAAGCTGCGCTGGTTACCCCCATGGTACAACTGGTACATATTTATAGCCTAAATGTTAGTGTAGCCAGCTGCGCGCTCCCTCCCTGCCGCTGCGGGGCGCTTTACTTGTCGTAATGGCGCACTGGTAATTGGGCGACGTCATGCGCCCCATATTTAAGGAGGCGGCCGTGCTTGGCTTGCCCTCCTTCCATTTCCGCTCCTCTCCGGTGGGTCTTTGGGTTAAGCGTGGAAGAGGTACTTTTGTTGCCACGAAGGAGTTTGGCGTTGTGGTGCAACAGCCAGCGCCTCCCTCAAAATATCCCCCTCATACGCAGTGCGACTGACCGCTGGCGTGGGATCACTCCGCCGGGGACCTTCGGGGTGCAGTTGCGGGTCTGCTTGGTAAGTAACATTGCCTATCTCTCGCTTATCTTACCCCAGCTGACTGTTTATGTTATGCTACAGCTGGATTCAGCTACGGCTGGGGAGACTTCCACCCTGTGAGGCAGCGGCTTACAGTCACTATCACCTTAAGACCAGAACTGATACTCTGGTCAAACGCCCTGCGCATTGTCTCCTTCGTAGAATTGACAGTACCCTGGGAGGATGCTGTTGATGAAGCGAATGCGAGGAAAAGGCTGCGGTATGCAGATATGGCATTTGAGGCAGAGCAATGTGGCTGGAAAGCAATAGTTTGCCCTGTGGAGGTTGGCTGCAGGGGTTTTCTTGCAACATCCACCATCAGGTTGCTCAAAGATCTGGGGATCCATGGACAAGCCCTGCACCAGACCGTAAAAGATACATCACACACTGCAGAATGCTGCAGCCAATGGCTCGGGATCAGGAGAAGATCCAACTGGGCCAGGGTGTCTTGTGATTAAAAGGCTCAAACAGACTAAACTAAGATACACAACATGTCCCTAATATCTGCTGTTGATCACTTACATTTGATAACCTCAACTGGAGTTAGGCATTAATAAGTGTGGTAGAACATACAAGGGATATTCAGTGTTTAGATTAAAAGGCCTAGAGGTAATGATGTCTGATCTACTGAGCCGGCCACATGGCTTTCATAGTACTACCATACAAGCCAGTAGCCAGTCACATTTAACCTTAGCCTTAGCGTTTGGCATGTATCGTTGATTACAAGGCCAAAACACTTGATGACGCTAAGATGCACAAATGAAGTTTTGTCCCTAACATCCACTGGTGGCCGCTACTACCTGCTAACATCTAATGGCAGTTGGTACCTTAAATTGTGTAGAAGACCTTCAAATGTACAAGGGATATTCACCATCTTGTCCTATATTCTAAAAAAATGTTACCTGAAAAAGTACTGAATGTCTAATAACTTGGGTCAAACGGAATAGAGGTTTTCAGCCTTAATAAACAAAATGAACACATCAACAGCATAAAGGGAAATTATATGCTTCTTCTCTAATAATAATACCAGATAATACCAGAATGCAGCAGTCTGCCTTACAGCTTGGGCCAGTGGCCCAATAGCAACATCAAATTACAAAGGCCTAAGGGGGTGACCCTGCCTATTCCCCTAGCAGAGAGGAAAGGGTTAGATCAGTTCATTAGTCTGAACTGCAGCCATAGGAGTATTGTAAAGAACTCGGACTGACTTCACAAAATGATCCCCCAGACCAAATTTCTAATTTCAAATGCATAAAACAAACCACTCAACCCATAAGAAAGCCCAATGGCAGAATCCTCGCCACCCTGGGAAAGCTGAATAATATTGAGGAGCCTTCTCATATAATCACTGGAGTATTTACCCTCAGTAAAGCCTGATCTTCATTGAGCTAGCCCTTTTTCCAAATGCATGGCTAGTATTTTGGAAAGCAGTTTTAAATCAGGCCGCTCTCAATTTTTTAAATTGAGAGCGGCCTGAAGCTGGTCTGGAAAACCACGGCCAGGAGCGTCCATGTGTTCATGGAAACGCTCCCACCTGGCACCAGAGACCATTATTCCGCACTCTGCCAGGCCCTGCGAGAAGAGTACTAGCTGTTCACCGACCAGGCCTATGCCACCCTTGGCACATTAACTGTTGCACAAAAGAGGAATGAACCTCAGAGGGAGTACTGAGAGCGGCATATTTCCAAGGGCGCAACGCCCATGGTCTAGAGGAAGAAACCTCCTTTAAGTCCTTATTGTTGCATAACCTCCACGAGAGTGTGCGGTATGATGTCACAATGCACTGCAGAGCAGGTGACCTCACTGTGCAGGAGATAAGGAGATACGCACAATTAGCCTGGGAGACGTGGACACGCCCAAACTGAGGGCCTGAGCATGACACTAGGGTCTTGGGTATCCAAGCCCAACAAAATGTGCAAAATGGCACTGGAAGGTAATGAGATGCCTTGTGCCAAGGTGAATACCAAAGTAGGGAACCAGGGACACTGACCCTTCCGACAACAAGGTCTCAAACAAAACCAGGGGGTGAGCGCTCAAACCAGCCCCACAATCAGGTAAGACATAGATATCAAAACACTTCTCAACAGAGAAGTAGGGATCGTCCAGAACGGAACCCCCATCAACACCAGGAAGGTAAGTATGGCAACAAAAATCCACAACATGGAATGCATCATGGTATGAAGGACTTAATACGGAGATGTGTGGCTGAGGCATTAAGGAACCTTGAGGTTCCTGCACGCTCACCTGCCCCACCAGGCTCCTATAAGAAGCCAGACACTGGCCCCCCATCGGCATGACTAGAGCAGGTGCCCTCCTTCCCTCCTTCCCCATTTCCAAAGTTTACTTTGTCGGTTTGGGAGGACCAAGCACTACCTGAACACCTCCAGAGACTTAGGAGACCACAGACACCGCTCCTTTCGCTCCTTTTCTCGTCCGTAAAGGCAATGCACAGCGCATTTACACCTCAGTGGTGATAGGAGGCTGCGTCAGCTCCCTTGACCTACTTGACTCTGGCTCTGAAATCAGCCTGATGTGCTCCAACACATTTTCAGAATTTGCTAAATCCATGCTCTACCTTGGAAAACCACTGCAGATTGAAATCTGCAACATTAATATAACAAGCTACATGCAGGATAAGTCACCCATCACCAAACATGCCTAGGTTGACATCACCTTCCAAGAGATGAGTCTTGCACATCCCATTTGTCATGGAAATTATTGAATCTAACTGTACTATTCTGAAATGTAACAAAATCATTCTGTTCTTTCTTAACTATGCTCGAAGTTCAGTTGGAATGACCTAAAAAAAACATCACGATATGAATTCTATGTAATGTTTGCGTCTGCCTGATACCAGGAAACATCTGTTAGTTTTCACATAGATGTCCTTGCAACTATTTGATGTTCAGTCTAATGTCTATACATTCAGGAGAGGAGGAGGCATTTTGCCTCCTATCTGACATGGTCCCACCACTGAACACGTCATGCTCGCGTGGTGTCGGAAGATGACGTGGTGACCTTCAGCTGTGCATTTAAGCCAGCACATCGCTAGGCCAAATTGCCAGACCTTCGATACTTGCAGTGGTGTTGAATGTTCTGTCCCACTTGGCCAAGTGTTAGCTCAGAAACTCTGTTTGTGTTCAACTCTATTCTCTGTAAATTGTTTTCTTGACCATTAATTAAATACTTTGATATCATTGAATTGATCACTCTGTCTGATGGTCTATTTCCTCACCAGGGAATTAAATCCAAAATTCCCAGCACACCATTTACATCTATGCCATCTCGGTACAGATTGGAAAGAGACAGGTTTTTCTCATCTCTACTCCTCATTCTTTGTGGGGGCGGATCTTCTCGTCACACTTGGATACCATCAACCAAGTCCTATGGTCCCAGGTCAGTGCCAAAAGATACTCTCTGTCTTCCGAGCCAGCCCAAATGTCATCTGGGCAAACCATCCTTCAGGCATGCCAGGTCGCCAATGAGGTTGATGTGATCATTCCTCCGCGAACCGCGGGGGCACCAATCCGTCTTGTAATCCACATCAGGTCCACACCGCAACCGCTCCACAGGGGTCCCCCCTTTGAAATGATGACAGGAAGGCACATGACTCTCCCACTGCACCTGTTGTACCATGCTGAGGACGTCAGTGTTGTGACTGCATACACGGCACACCAATATGTGGCAGAGCTGCGTGACCACCTCAGGACAACATTTGCGTGGGCACAGAAAAACCTGGAGGCCAGTGTAGAAGCTTCAAAAGCTTACTACGATAGAAAAGCTTCCCAGTGAGTACCAAGTTGGTGACAAAGTATTTTACTTCAAGTTTGTACAACCTGTGGGGATTTCCAAAAAGTTCCTCCCCATCTGGACAGGTCGAGATCGTGGGATAACTCTCCCCAGTAGCATACCGAATGAGGATCTCGAAACAGAGAAAACCATCAACATATAAATGGGTACATGCAAACCAGATTAAATGGTACAAACCTTCCTCACTTGCAGGAGGGGACGCCGCCTCTACACCTACAGGGGGGGAACAATCCCAACTCCAAAAGGGAGACCATCAAAACTAGTCACACCATCTATAGCTGCATTCCTCAACTCACTCTATCAGCATGCGCTTAACACTTTAACACCTTCATTCCACGGTCCATAGTAACCAAGGTTTGTTTGTTTCAGGATGATACTCCTTTGGATCTTTGGCATTTTTTCTCAGTCTACAAGTGGCTCGACCTGCTCAGGTGATTGAACAAGGCCCACCAACTGGCATTGTTCTTCAGAACACACCTGGACTCCTTATCACCCACTGCGGACTCTACACCCAAAGAGTCTACGAACGCCTAGATCCCTGGGATGTGTACCATAAGCAAATCCGTACTGCCAAGCAGACCACTGTGCATATTCTTGAACAGCTTCAAAAGTTCCTCGTCACTGAGTAAGACCTCAGTGATAAAAAGAAGACCAGAGGTTCCTTGGGGACCTAATCGCTGCAGCATCAGCTATTGGGTCCCTCTTCTCTATTGGCATATTAGCAGCCAATTCGGTCAGTCTCAATGCACTCCAGGGACACATGAGCGAAGAAAGGAAGGAAATGCCAGAAATCCAACAAAGACTTAACCTCCATAAAGAGCAGTTACAGGACCTGGGTAAAACACTCCAGGGCACAGTACTTGCTGTAAACCTCCACTCCGCTCTCCTAAACAATACATCAGAGAAGTTAGCTCATCTGTTAACAGCCTGAGTGTTTATCTGGTTTCCTTAGATCTCGTTGAGAGAATCCTGAAGTCTACTACCACTACTGTTTGCAGCCCTCCCAGGTACACTTGGCATTTAGTGTTGGCAGTGCAATTCCAATATCAGTATATCCGCAGAACCTAGAAATAGGATTTATTATTATTTATTTATGATTTTCAACTTACCGATTATTGAGCAGCAGAATGTGTACCGCCTGAAGTCCGTTCTCAATGTCGGGTTTTTGCAAGGTAACACACATGTTCACCTTAAAACACCACAACTACTCGCCTACCATGAAGAGGATCCCTTGCTCGATCTCATCCCAAATTTAAGTTTGTGCACTCAAACAAAAGACATTCATTGGATCTGTCCCAGCAACCCTTTCATCAGGGATTTTACAAATTATCTCTCTGGTCTGCGAGCCGACGCCCCAGAACAAAAGTGCAGAGGCAGCATGTCCACCAAAGATGAACAAGCACAAACCAGAGTAGAGCGAGCCGGTCACAGATGGCTGGTTAATACACCTGCCACTGAAGCCATAATGGCCTATGACCGCAATGATACATCCACTAAGTTAAGCCTTATAAACCAAACAATGTTCCTAGTAGATCCCCAAGGAGCCACCATACACATTGGTGACATTGTCCTCCATCATCTCAACTCTGACAGACACAATGTGGAGTTTGAGATAATGGATGCCTTTAGGGGTCACAAACTCACGATTGTGAAATGATTTGTAAACTTGAGCATCAAACCAACTAGACTTACCACCAAATTTGCTAAGTACATCAATACGTCACCAACTGATTATGCCTCTGTCTGCCTAGACATTAATGCCTCAAATGAAATGACATTAACTGCTCTAACCTCACTCAGGGATTACCCTTTCTGCACTATAACTGTTCAACAACATGGACTCTTGACACTAGAGCTGCTCTAAAGACTGTGGCCAGTACCCCCACTCTCAAAAGGGAGATGTTGGGATCTAAAGCCAGGTAAAGAGAACAATAGAGGTGCCTACATGTAACCCCAGAAGCCAGAGTTTTCAGCAGTTGGTCAAACTGCGCCAGAATTCCCCAGAGTTGGACTTTCCCTCTTTTTGAGTTAACTTTTTTATTTTATTTTATTTTTTAAAGACCTAGACCACAAGTCTTTCACTCGTGGGTCAAATTTACAGACTTTATTGGATCCACAGTCAGCTGCACACAGTCAGCTGTTTTTGCCTGCAGAAGGACAAAAGACTTAGTCGAGGAGATCAAATCTGCTCCTTCCTGTGCACAACACTAAGGACATAGCACAAACTATTCATAACAATAATGGGTTCTAAGAGCTCTTGCCAGGATTATGTGCTCACCTAGTCGCCATCACATGACCCGGGCTAGGTACTTTTTTGAGAAAAAAGGGTCTGAAAAGTCAGTAAGTCTCATGACAAAGGCATTACATTAGCTGTCATGGGTTCACAGGGGTGAAAACAATACCCTGCTCCTGGCTATGATGATGTGCAGGGTAATGATCTACATCCATTTGAACTTCTGGTGGAGAGTGCAAGTCCCAATTTATTGCTGTAACCAACTCCACACCTGTGATCTTCCCTGTGTCGCTGCTACTGCAGACAAAAATTAATGAGGCCCTCCTCTGATTGGCTGACTTCATTTTGAGTATCAAGCGACCAGGCCTATCACTGGTCTCCTGCTGGAGCATGGGAAAACTCTCTGGTAAACACAAATGGCGATTGCTACTGTTGAGAGTAACGTTATTAGACCCTACATATTTGATCCAGAGTCAGACCCCAAGACTGATACACCTGTACTGCTGCATGCAGAAATGGTTTATTCAGTTATTTTTTAATAATCCTCGGTTTAAAAGCTCAGTTCATGTAACAAAACACTTAGTTAAAAAACATTGTATTTGATATAAAAGCAGTTGCTTTAGAAGGTTGAAAAGATAAAGCGTATCGCATTAAGTGTATAATCGTGTGGTAGCGTAGTTAGCATTTTGCTTTTGTTGTCATAACGTACATTTTATAATAAGGTCACATGCCGTTATTTCGCTAGTAATGTCGCTTTTTCCACCTGTGGTAATTGTGCCATGATGCCAGCCGATAGACAGAATGTGTGCTGCATGGAGACACACAAGTTAGACTATGAAATAATCTGCACTGTAGCCAAAGTCGTTATGTTGTGGTACCAGAGTGTCTTATTTTTTCTGCTCATTAGGTTCTTAAGAGGATAAACCAAGTTCAGTCCCCCACCTGCATGATAGAGCATCCTGGCCTGGAACCTGTGTGCTTGAATGTCTATTCTCTTCAAAATGCATACAACATGCATCGGGCTGACTATGGGCCTTTGAGGCTCAGACTATACCAGTACGTTAGTAATGATTCCATTGATAATAATAGAGCTTAATTTGTATAGCACCTTTCATACAAAAAATTGTAGCTCAAAGGGCTTTACATACATACAATACAAAACATGTTTTTAAAAGCATGCAGTGTTAGGACCAGGGTTGCCACCTCCTTTTGTGCTCCTTGTTTTCCCTTCCCACACTGGAGCTGGGAGGGGCCTCCTGTGGGACACCGGCGCAGCTGACCTTCATCTCGTCATCAACTCCACCTCAGTCTATAAGACCTCAGCTCATCTCCCCTGTCGTCGCCAGATCGTCCATTCACTAGTGTGGTACTTATCCTGGCTCCTGTGACTACTTCTTTCTTGTTTAATGATTCCTGTTAACCCCGTGCTTCCTTTTGCCTCAGATTCAGCTGGGCACCTTCCGTTTGTTCGACTCAATCAACTCTGGCCTCACCCTCCTGGACTTTGGATCCCCACTGCCATCTACCTGCTGTGTTCGTGCTCTGCACTTTTGGGTCCGCTTAAATCAAATCGTAACATGCAGGAGTGTACCCTCATGGTTGAATGCACTTATTGTAAGTCGCTTTGGATAAAAGCGTCAGCTAAATGAAATGTAATGTAATAATGTAATGAGTGCAAGATCTAGTTAAAGGCTGAAGACATTTTTTTTTTTTGTCTTCTGTAAAAGACATTCACTGAACTAGCTTCTGCGATTGATAAGAAATACTGTGTGAAATTGTGGCTAGTGTGTAGCTATTAAACATTTATTATCATTGTGTGTGTGGTCAGTAATGAAACTTACATAAATACAGTCGCGGTGGAACCTCTTCTTCAAATTCAAAATCACAGAGCTCTCGCACACCTCTCTAAGAACATAGAGAAAGAGGTTAAAACTATGCATAAATGTACCTTCTCTGGATATAAAATACATTTTTCAAAATCACTTCTAAAAATGAATGTTCTCCCTTGCTTGCACTATTGAATGAGAATAATACCTATTTTATTCACACATTAAATAATTTGTAAGATAAGTGCTGGTTCTTTCATGACTTGTGTAGTACCCTTTTTTATTTTATTATTGAAGTAAATTAAACACATTCCAAAAAACTTTGTATTGTAGGGTGTGTGTGTGTGTGGTGTGTGTGTGTGTGTGTGTGTGTGTTTAAACTCACTTCAACTGAGATAGATCTTCCACCTCATCCACCTCTACAGGTCTTCTGCTTCCTGGCATTACCACCTGAAAGCGACAATAACAGTACTACCTTACCTGAGAACAAACAATTTCTAACAATTTAGCTCTTCACTTCTCTCCACAGCCATCTTCTAGTCTGAGTAATATTGATTTAATTTGATTTTTTCAAAATGTGAATGAGAGCCCTTTGTGTTTTGATTCTGCACTTCTCTGCTGCAAATATTTTACTCTTCTCATAGTAGTAGTGTAGCAGTGTGATAGTCAATATACAACAATAGAGTCAATTTTCACAATGATATTTTCGATAAAGAATAATTATAGTTTATAGAAAAATGCTACGAGAAGAGAGAAAAAATAGTGAAATGGCATATACTGAGGCTCTCTCGTGTTGTGTTCCAGTAAGGTAGAGACATCTACCTTACATATATAAGGTAAGGTACCTCAGTAAGGTAGAAAATCTACCTTACTTACATATATAAAACATATATATGTTGTGCGTGTGTATACAAAAACACACTTCAGCTGTTTGTGGCGAGGGCATCTAACGGGACGTTATACATAAAATACCTGTGTGCTGACAACTCGACTCTCCTGTGTGGGGTCCTCTAAATTCCAAGGGGCCCTGCCAACTGTCATCGTCTGTCAATTTGCTTAGCTTCTCCACCATCTGGTGTGGCAATGTGTTCTCAGCACAAAGCCAGTCCTGACAATATAGGGACTTGTTTTCTTGATGTTCTTCTTCTTCATGTGACAGAATGGTATTTCATACTATATCTTACTGGTGGTTTACTTCAGCTTTTTGTTTTAAGTAAATCTATTGGGCTTTATTTTTGATAGGACAGAGAAATGGCTGTGAAAGGGGTTTAGAGGGAGTGGGGGAAGACATGCAGCAATAGGCCACGGGTCAGAATCAAGCCCAGGCCGTTGCGGAGGCAGTAGCCTCTTTGGGGCGGCAGGTCTACCAGGTGAGCTATACGCCGTCCCCTTCAGCATTTACTATAACACCAAAAATATAATACATACCTGAGGGTCCCCATTCATCTGCAGGTTCCCAGCCCAGTGCACCTCTGGTTGGGTGATAGTATGCATACCACCCACATCCATCAGCTGGGCTACTTCCCTGTTTGTCTCTTCTTCATACAAGGAGCAGCCACCTGACATCACTGCATTTGCCTCCCCACTTGATAACGGCTGAATGGTTGAACTAGGTATCGCAGCTGCATCCTCTCTCTCTGGCTGTGGCCCTTTGGCCCATGTCAATCCATCACCTATCATTCCCCCTGACAATGACATCTTGGTTAAGTTGATCTGGAATTGGTCCATACTCCCTCTGGCAGCCTGTTGCACAGTGACTCCATCCTCACTGTCTAGAGCAGCCCTCCTGCCTTTATGCTCAGTGTTGGATGTTCTTTTCGTCGAACCACTGGACCCAGGGACCTTCCCTGCAACATTCTCGTCTAATGTAAGTGCTGGAAAGGTCTTCTGAGTGGACCTAAGCAAGGTGGGATCTGGCTTGACAGGGAGTACAAGCCTGGCACCCATTTTGTTGGGTTTGAGCTCTAAGGTAGTGGGCTCTCCTGGTGACTCAGGGGTACATGATGAAGTGGGAGGTCCAGGAGTTCGAAGGGGTGCTATGAGTGTCTTTTTCCTGCCCACGATGTTCATCCTGGGGAGTACTACAGCATATTTGGCTTCTACCTCAGCTGGGAATACTTCTTCGCATCCCTCCACTTCCTTTCTCAGGAGGCCAGTTTTCTCCACCATTTTATCCTCAAGGGAGCTCTTGTTTTTCCTTCTGACCAGCCTGGTGTTACTGGCAACTCTCATGGCCATCCTGTATTGGAGAACATTTCCTTTAGATTTTCTGGTGCTTTGTTTTTGTTTTATGGCCTGAAAAGACAGCCAGTGAGAGACTCCAATGGCTTTAGTCCAAACAGAAACCTTCTTTTTAAAGTTAAGCTTCTTCTGAATCCAACCAGACACTCGATGAGGAGATGCCACAACATTTATTCCTGCTATTAAACCATCTTTGGGTTTACTGGACCCCTCATCAATGGTCTCACTCGCTGAATTTTCCACATCAGGATTTGCTAACATCTTATTTGCTTTGTCTTGGAGAGATTTCATCTTGACATTGCGAAAAAGCAAACTCTGTCGCTGCCCTTTCACAGAACTTTGGGCATCCTGCTGCTCTTCAGGCTCCAGAATTGCTCTCAGGTCTTTACCTTTGCCCTTGAGCAGCATTATTTTGTCTTTGGTCATCGTTGGCTCAGTCTTCTCCTCCTCATGTTCTAGGTCGGCATTCTTTATTTTCTTTGCTACCAATGTCCTGCTCTTTTCTGTGTCAACCTTGTTGAGGGAAATACCTATTACTGATTTTATATCCTCTCTTCCAGAAGTGGATTTGTCTTCTTTCTTTGTCTTCTTTTTTGGTTTACTGGCTTTTTGATTTGCTTCCTTTTTTAACCTTTTCTTTTCTACTTCAACCCTCTGTTTTTCTGCCCTCTCTGCTTGCTTGTCCATCTTAGTTTTTTTAACCATCCTGTATGTTGGCACTTGTACATGTTTGGAGGGATGTGGAGTCAGTCCGCATCTTCTGTAGGTTTTATCAGCTGTTGGCTTGTAAGATAAGTCCAGGGTTATTTCCTTGTCTTTAGCCCCATCACAGATTAGGTCCTTAAATAGGTCAACTTAATTTACCTCTTCCTCTGCAATGGATGCCACTGGTTCCACAATTCTTGCTTCTTCTTAAAACTGTCCGGTTCCTCGTTTGCTGTCTGTTCTGTATATCTTTGAGTATCTGATGGCTCTGTCTCCTCACCACTCCTCTTACTCCCCTTTCTCAGGTGGCTCTGCGTCACAGCACCATTCCCCCTCCTCCTCATTATTACAGGTTTCCTGCTCAGTAGCATCCACTGAGCCTTCTGCAGTGCTCACTGATTCCTCCTCACTTGTCACTTTGACAGTTCACTTCTCTTGCTTTCAGTCTTAAGTAGCTTGTTATTGATTCTCCCTGGTTGTTTAGTAAGTGCTTTAGGTGAACAAGTTTGGTAGTCTTGTTTATGCCACCTGTATTTTACCATCTTTTTCATGTTGAGGTGGTGATATACCATTTGTTTCATTCCTTTTGTTATGCTTCACCTGCCTTCTTTTTAGTTTTACATTAAGCGCTTCAGCTCAGCTTAGATGCCTCTGAAACATTCTGTTTCACATTTTTCTGTTGATTTCCTTTTTTGGATGCCTCAGCCCTTTGCTACACAGCATTTTTCCTACCTTGATACTTGACTGGTGACATGAAAATTCATTCTTAAGTTTAAGATGCTTACAGAATAACAAAATCTGATAATTTGTATTTAGAGTGTAATTTTCCATATTGACTAAGAAAAGGAAAAAAGACACTGTAAATTTCGGTTTTAAAACATCAGAAAACATCTGACAACAACCCACAAACAGATACAATATGTTGGCCTTTCAATAAAAGTCCAGAATAGTTTGGCGATCACATTTGTAAAGCTCATTGAAAACTGGTCCCTTGCTCAATCTATCAGCATTTAGACTAGGTTTAACACTTTATGTCCCTGTTGCTTGCTCTGAGTTTGACAGTTGCACTGAATCTCGATTAAGATAAACTTGAATTTTGAATATTGAAACAAACCAGGAAGAAAGCAAAATTCATTCAAAATTTTCATACTGCTTGTGGCTGAAAATGGCTATCCTTTCCCATTGCAACCACAAACATGGCAGTGAGATGCTATCTTTAGATCTGCCTAAATATAGTTGTGTAGCCCATGTGCCTTGGGGGGGACAGTAGTAAGAGCTCAGTTCAACTTAATATACCTTACCAGGCTTCTCAGGTGAACTTAGGCATGGCTGGGGGCCGCAATGTGCTCCGGCTCGTCCTAAAGTGCTGGTTTTACTGATACTAACAAACAAACTGGGGGGCAGTTACACACCCAATATCAAGGAGATATAAAGTGACAATTACACAAACCCAATAAGTTTGAGTGTGGTTATGCATATGCACCGTGCCCCCTTGACAAAGGTGAGCTGGCATGCACCAATGCGCACACACACAAACACAAAGTCCCATCTAAATAATTCAGCTTTATCTGTCAGGCCATACTGCTCCATTGTTCATATGACCAGCTGGTGAATGCTTGGGAGGAAAGGTGAGAGGTTCTGCTTCAAGTGATCACCAATGGGTGCTGATGGAGGAGAGAGAAAGAGGTTTAATGACTTGTTTTTAATCTGAGAGTGAATGCTTGTCCTTTTGTACTGGAATATTAATCTATTTGACCTTCACATCAATTCCACTATGTCCAACTGACCAATTTCACTGCAATCGCAGTTCATGGAGCCATGTAAAAAAAGCACAAAAGTTAGCAGCAAATACTAATAGCAGAAGAACTACAGCAACGAATACTGTGATCCACTTTAAAGGGGTAGGACATTCAAGGAATCAGACTGTATATTATCAGCAAAATTGAATGTTATTTTACCCCATTAAATAAGTACTTTTACTCTTGTTGGGGGTTAAGGGCAGAGGATGTCACACCTTGGTAAAGCCCTATGAGACAAATTGTGATTTGTGAATATGGGCTATACAAATATAATTGATTGATTGATTGATTGATTTAGGGAACCTAAGCACGTAACAGATTTGAGGTGGTTGATTAAAGAGTAGTGGATGGGGTGATGATGAGTACAATCTAGCATGAAAGGCAAAATTAAGATTTTTGAGATAAATTAATAGTGATATGGATTCAAATGTATATTTGAGACTTGTAAATAGTAAACAAATGCATGACTTATGGGTCGATTGGTTTTGGGTTTCATGATTTTGTGGTCGGGCTTTCTTTTTACCACATGCATTTCACCATGATCTATGATACAGTTTTTCTTTTTCTGGTTTTGGGGCCAACCTGTCCAGTTAGGGGTCTCTGTGTCAAATACATAATGCATATTATTTGTGTGGGACTGACCCTTTTGTAGACCAATCATTGGACCAGTCTGCATGATGTGAAACTTATACCAAAGGGTTTTAAGTTCATGGCTTCCACAAATGCTATATAAGAAATATGTAACCTTTGTTCAACGAGACGCTTGCCTGACTTAACCGTGGTAAGATTGTCTCCATATATTGTATACAATATTTTCTAGATTATTTCCAGCACATTACTAAGAGGGTCTTAACCTCTGGCTGTATCAAGGACAGTGTGATTATATCCCAGCAAGGGCAATCAAAGTCCAACCCTAACGTCCTTGTCGTGAGAGGTGGAAGCAGGTAATGCTGACCAATAGGGCACTGGTGAAGCTCATAGGCCAATCACCTGTGAAGTGGATAAAAATGATTACAGAAACATTGATGAAGAAAAAGAAACCCCGCAACCTGGGAGATGAAGACTCTCCAACCATACAGGCTGAAGAGGAAATGAAGACACATTTCGAAAACCATACAGAGAGGGTGCGTCAGAATCTTCTATCTCCCAGGCAACCTACCAACATTGCAACCTGGAACATCAGGACCATGTACACAGCAGGAAAGACGTCAGTCATAGCAAGTGAGATGAGGAGATTCAAGATCTCTATCCTCGGTTTGTGCGAAACCAGATGGCTCCAGACGGGAGAGGTGAAACTGGCCAGTGGCGAGTCCATACTCTATTCTGGACACCCAGATGATAAAGCACCACACACAGAGGGAGTGGCTTTTATGCTCTCCAAAGAAGCACAGAGGGCCCTCATCAGCTGGGAGCCCATTAATTCCAGGTTAATTACTGCAAGATTCCAAACTTCCCATAAAAGAATCAACCTCCAACTCATACAGTGTTATGCACCCACCAACAACACTGAGGAGGAAACAAAGGACATTTTCTATAACCAACTACAACAGCTACTCCAGGCCAGGAAAGAAAAATATATCACTCTACTTATGGGCGACATGAACGCAAAGGTGGGAAACAATAACAGTGGATACCAACTGGTAATGGGGAAACATGGAATCGGCTGCATGAACGAAAACGGTGAGAGATTTGCAGACATCTGTGCTGACTACAATCTGGTCATAGGTGGGACAGTCTTTCCCCATAAACCCATCCACAAAGCCACCTGGATGTCACCTGACCACACTAACGAAAACCAAATCGACCACATATGTATAAACAGGAAGTTCAGGCGCTCTCTCCTAGATGTCCGTGTGATGAGGGGGGCAGACGCTGGGTCAGACCACCACCTACTGGCTGCAAAACTCCAGCTCAAGCTGAAGCGATGCAACAACCCCATCAACACAAGAACAAAGTTCAACATCCAGCTCTTCCAGGACATAGGAACAACTGAACTGTAGCAGACTACCTTACAGAACAGGTTCCAAGCCCTGCAAGAAGAAGAGCACAAATCAGTGGAAGAGCACTGGAACAACCTGAAAAACATATGGAAGGAGGCATGCCTAGAGAAAAACAAAAAACCATAAACCTTGGTTGTCAACAAACACACTGAAGAAAATTGAAGAAAGGAGGGCAAAAAAAGACACACTAAACAAAAGCAAAACCCGAGCAAAAAAGGCAGCAGCTCACAAAGAATATGAAACAGCAAATAAAGAGGTGAAGAAAAGTGCAAAATGTGACAAACGGAACTACATCGAGAATTTGGCACAGGAAGCAGAGGAAGCAGCTGGAAAAAACAACCTCAAAGAACTCTACATGACCACCAAGAAACTAGCTGGAAAGTTTAGGCAGACAAACACTCAGATCAGGGACAAACAGGGACGACTCCTCACCACCAAGGAAAATCAACAGCAAAGGTGGACAGAACACTTTAGGGAGCTGCTCAACAGACAGCCCCCTGCCCAAAAGGTAGAGATCCCACCAGCCACGCACACGCTTGACATCAACTGTGCCCCCCCAACAAGATCTGAGGTGAGGAAGGCCATCAAGGCATTGCGACGTGGCAAAGCCTTGTTGTTTTCTCTTTCCAAATGATTTAAATTGGCTGTCTGCGGATCCGTTTAGAAGAGTCTGAGAAAGTGCAGGAGTGAATTGGGAATTAACTCGATCTGTTGGTAAGATGGCAGGTCTGTGGTTACTTTTGAAATGATCATCTGATGAGTAGACAATTGAGTAATTACTCATCTTAATTGGAGTTGAATTTTGTGTATGTAGTTTGTGTTATCTGACACGAGGGTGTGAGTATGTACATTACATTACATTTCATTTCATCCAAAGCGACTTATAATTAGTGCATTTAACATCTATGAGGGGCCATTTAGGGGTTCAGTATCTTGCCCAAGGACACTTCGTCATGCAGATGGGGAAGACTGAGGATTGAACCGTCAACCTTCTGGTTGGAGAATGACTACTCTACCCTCAGCCGCCCCCGGTGTGTATGTATGATCTCTTTTTTTTTCGTCTGCCACCCGATGCTGGTGTCACGTTTTGGACAGTTGAGTTTCTTTGTGGTGTGTATGAGCATGCAGTGGGTGTGTGGGCTGTTTAGAATAGGCTGACTGTGTAGGCACCCAAGCTTTGAATTTGTGAGTGATTAAAATTGAGCAGCACATTGCAAAAAATAAATAAATAAATCGATAATTCAAAATTGTGAAAGAAAATAAAGTGACTCATGGTAAAGACGAATTCTGCATTGTGGTCTGACTCGCAGTTTGCATTAATTGCTTTCTTTGATATTCTATGAAGCACTGACTCTGTTAATAGCAAGTGTAACTTAGCTCCACCTAGTCCCTTTAAGAAAAATAATGCTATGATGAGACATCAGGTACACCACAGCGACCTCACTGGTTATTTTGGTTAATTTACTTTCATCATCTTTAGTTTAATTTCCTAATTAATCTAAAATGTATTTATATATTTCATTTTTCCCCCTTTCCTTTATCTCAGCATTCTAATCGATTACTTTTTAGTTTTTGCTTAAATTTCCAATAATTACAAACCAACAATAAAATTACAAGAATACATTTTATGTTATTGTAGGATTAACATTAAATCCTGCTATTTGGTAGTTGTTTTATTCACCAACAATAAATAAAATAACATGTATAAAAATCTTATTTAATTAAGATAAGATGGGTTTAACCTCCAGAAAAAGTGAAAAGAAAAAGGATCATTAGTATCCTGATACTTCAAATATTGACTGCATGAAAGAAAAGTATGGTACCAGATCTGTAGGTCAAACATTTGGATTGAAGATCGGCAGGTATAGCATTAGACTGCTTCAGCATAAGTATGAAAAGAAAGGATTAAAAAGTGATGAAAAATATAAAAATGTGTCAAAGAGACAGAGAAAGAAAGAAAAGAGCATGCTATTCACTGCTGAATGGGTGAATGACTCAAGTGAAGAGGGAGGGAAAGGAATCCACAGGCAGGGATAGTTCGGGAGGCAGACACCATCGCTTAAAACCTTCCTTTACGATAAAGCTTATAGTTAGAGCCGGTCCAGGCTTGTCTTGGACCTGCTCCTAGTTATGCTGCTATAGATCTAGAATGTCGGGAGACACATGACACACAGAGCTTCTCTTCCCAGCTTCTCTTTCCTCTTGTAGGTGAAGTAATACATGTTACTGACTTGACTTCTTCCCCGGAGTCCCGATGCCTTATTGTCCGCAGATCCAGGGCCGAGGTTGCGGCCACATCGTTGATTGTGATGGTGGATCGCGTATCAGAGATCGTGATCGTAATGGCGGATCCTGTATCGTGTTGGCATCTGATAGTGGTGGTGGACCACGATTAAGGTGGCAGCTGATGGTGGATCCTGATGGTGGACAATGACTGTGGACTATAGTGGCATCCGATCTTGATGGTGGATCATGATCGTGGTGGCTGCTGACCATGGACTATGATTACAACAAGACTGCTTGATATACAATATTTCTCCTCAGATACTCGACCATTACTGACAATAATCCATCAATTAATTTACATCCCATTATGCTACAAAGTGTTTATTCTAATCAATGCTCTAAATACTCTTATCTTTCTGATGTTCCCCATTACACGTGGCATCTATTGCACTTCTGTCCGATCCTGGGAGAGGGATCCCTCACATGTGGCTCTCTCTGAAGTTTCTACAGTTCTTTTTACCCTTTTAAAAGTTTCTTGTTTTTCTTGGAAACATTGTTTTTTCTAGGTGGCTCATTTGATATGTATGAAGCAAAGACTGGGCGTGGTGGCACACAGAGCTTGTGGCAGAGAAGGAAGAGTCGGCAAAGGAAGCAAACTCAGAGATGATGCCTGCTTCAAATGTGGCTTATCCAATCATTGGGCCAAATTGGGCCAACAATTATGATTAGAAATGTACACTCATCACCTAGACTACTCCATAATAATGATGGGAAAATGTGTACACAATGCAGTACTGCTTAATGGTTCGTGTCAAACGCAGAGAGCATTTAACAACTAGATGTGAACGTTTATTTCATGTTCAAACTATGACAGAGGACTCTGAAGAAATTGTGACTATATCAAGGTCAATATGATGTAGGCCTAATAAAAGGAGCTCCACCTTTAATTTTTGCTTCCAAATTTTAATGTTAGCCTTGTAAATATCCATAGAAACACAAAAATCGTTGATGGTGTTGAGGAATTTTTTACCATCCTCACACATTACTGTATATGCCACTATATATTATGTATATTGTATATTACATTATATCTGTACAGGAGAATAGTGTCTGTCTAATTCCACAGATACTACCTTCTCTCTCCAAGCAGTACCCAAGGTCAGGTTATAGATAAAGGGCCAACCAACAGTACATTGTAGTGTCTACGTACTACGGACACACTGTGATTTAGGAATGCATATTAAGGCTTAACTATCCATTAGGATGCGAACACCTACATGTTACATAAAGAGTGACAGCAATTCTAGCCTTTCATGGATGTGCTGTTGGAATGGGTGACACAAGTAGAGGGAGATATATGCTGATGCTGTGGGAGACATCTTCAGACTTGGGGGTGACAATTGCTCAAGTAACTCTGTTAGCGTTTGTATATTGTTCCACCTTCTGGTCTCCCTGATGCATCAAGTCTACATTCAAATCTTTTGCATAAGACATCAGCTGCTGCCTGAGTTGTCCTTTCACCAGCTTCCAGAGAACTTCCTTAACAAATGGTACAACACTTGTTTCTAAAAGCCTGAAAGGGATAGTTCACAGAAAAATGAAAATTCACTCACCGCCAACAAGAACTAAGGTAAACCTTCTGCTTTTAGTTCTTTGCAATAAGCACACAGCAAGGATTTAAGATGTTGATGGAAGCGCTCAAGTGCACCTTGGCTCTGTGAATGGTACTCAGAGGCCTTGTTATGGTTTATTTGAAGCTGTTTAAGAACTTGTGCGAATAACTAAGATGTGAAATTTGACCCTTCAACGTACTATTTGAGGGATCCCAAACACTGACATGAATTGGCTCAGGGTCTTCACAACAGATTTTGCAGAGATGGAGCAAAGTGGATAAGCAACCAGATATCTTGTTGGCTGACACATTACAGTCAACAAATAAGAACACCCTGACTTGGACCTGGGAAGAAGACCCACACAATAATCAGGTGCTCAAACACAAAAACTCACTGCAGGTATTGGATACAAAGAAGCCGTTTTTTTATTGTTTATTAGGTTTGCTTGTAACCTGACAAGTGTGACATATCTTTATGTATGCAGAAACATCACGTTTTAAACGTGGCCAGAAAAAATGCTGAAGGTTATGATTGTAGGTTTTTATCATACCCATATGTCCTGCAACATTATGAGCTGTCTGAATTACAGATGTCGAAGATGTTGAAGGAAATACGAATTGCAGAATAGGTTCACCACTAAATGTCTCACAATGAAATATCCCTGCTTCACTTTTCCTACCTTAGATGTAGGCAAAACTAAGTCATACAGATCCTTCAGAGATTGGTCCTCTATTTTTTCTTTCAACAATTCTAAACGAGAAACACAAAGATCAGTTGGCAGTGACAAGTTTTTTCCTATCACACAGCTTTTCCAAAACTGCCTCACCATCAGTCAGAGCGGCAGTCATTTCACGAGTCACGGCACAAACCGTAGACACAGCATGGTCTAATTCACTGAGCCTCTGCATTTCTGGAGCACAGACTGCAGAAAAGGACCTGGCTTTAAAGGCAGCTGCAGGGGATGAAGGGGAGACATCCCCAATATGCCACCGCCCCCCTTGCAGGGAGAAAGGAATAGGGGCGAAACATCAGTAAATGGCGGACAAGCTGATAACCCTGCAGCTGTCCTAATGGCCCAGGTGGAGGGGCAACATGCTAAAATACCAAAGCAGGAACACCATCTCACCTGTGCAACAATTTGACAAATCAAATGATCCTGCCCTCATTGTGGGTTTGTTAGTTGAATGTAGTTTTGCCGCTCATATTTCACCGGCACTAGCCGTTTCCCTGACGGCAGGTACAGCTTGAAAGTTGTAGGCCACTGTCTGGCTGTTGCCGCCCCCTGTATGTATAATTTTTATTCTCTTTCTTGAGAGTGTTAGTGGAACATAGCTCTGTTAATACAGGAATAGATCATTCTCTTGTGAGTGCAGTTGCTGCAATGTGTGTGATGTTTTGCACAATTATTGAAACTTTTGTTATTTTTCTTGATTGCTTTTCTGAATCTCCTTACCTATATACCCAAATTTAATTGTGGCGAAGTTGCCTGCCACCATGGGTCTCCAACACAAGACTAGAGGACAGCCCCTCACCAGGACACGTTTTTATTGACACAAAATACAAAATCAACTCCTTAACCCCTTCTCACAGGACCGTCTCTTCTCAGTGTCCGGTAGCAGCTCAGGTCTCTCTAATCGAAAGCTACTGTTTTCAGACATGCACTGAACTCCACAGTTGCTCCGTATTTTCTCCGAAGGAGGTGCATGTGCTGTTACAAGGACTTTTACTGGAAATCTTTCCTGCCATGGGCAATTATACTACAACAGTCACCTCTGTCTGACAGAGAACATTCTGGACTCACCCAATACGTGCACCTCGCACACATCCGGATACCATGTTGCATTCTCTCTCTTTAATATTTTTTTGACAAGAACCAGGAAACGAGATGACATTTCTCCTGTATTAGCTAGACTACACTGGCTTCTTATTCAATTTAAATTAAATTAAATTGTCCTCCTCGCCTACAGAGCCGTTAATGATATGACCCCATCTTACCTTAAAGAGGTCATAGCACTGTTGTAACAATTCACCTTATTTTAACTACTCAAAAGGCAGGCGATCACTACACCCTCCCCCCCAGCCAGCCGCTTATCAGGACTGTAGAATGGTTTCACGTGGACCACATTTACATTATCCACCCTCATTTTATCAGTTAACCAACGAACAGAGTAGTTTACAGGACCTAGCCTTTTCTCTACCCTGACAGGCCCTCACCATCTGGATGCAAACTTGGCTGAGAATTTAGCTGAGGCTTTAGACAATGGGTGTGACGAAACCCAGACCAGATCCCCAACTGCAAAGTGTACATCTCTGCATTGTGCATTACAGTATCTGGTTTGTCTGGCTTTTGTCACGCCCACACGTCTTTCCACCTCCTTAAGCATTTGTGTATGTGTGTGTAGTGTGTAGTATGAGGGAGTGCTGGGTACAGTGGACTTGTGAATGAGACGCTCTAGTGGGCCAATAACCCTTGTGTTGTCCCTGCTTCCCCCGGCCGTTGGCCCCCTCACATAGCCCACCCCATATTAGGACGCACACGTAGCGGAATAGACAAGTGAGCAGCCCTTGCAGATGTATTTGTTACACCCGCGGCACATGGTGTGAGTTTTACAGTCCTTTTTCCTGGGGCATATCTTACACCTCTTCCTCTTACTCGCCCCGAGCGGGGCTGCTGCTAGGGCTATGGAGGAGGCCGGACACTCGGGTCAAGCATCGTAGTTAACAGCTCTCTGTGCGGCGGCGGCGGCAGCTTTTACAGCCTTCATAACCGCGGCGGACGCGTCCATGTGGGGGATGCGCTCCCTTCGTGCGATGAACGGAGTCACGAGAGCCTTTCCCAGCTGCTCTAGGAACACCCTCCGCTTGTTCCGCTTGCACGGCATCCAGTCTGGGTTGATCTCTCTCCATATCACGAAGGCGTTGTAGGAAGAGACGTCGAGAATGTTGTGAAAGACGACCAGGGGCCAGCGCAGCTGTACGTTCCGATCACCTTGTCTAGGTTGCCCACGCCACCTTTGTTGCAGTTGTAGTCCAGGACGATGACCGGTTTCTCGTCCTCGCGGTCGCTGATGTCGGCCTCAGGGTGCCGTGTGCTCAGGAGCACCACATTCCTGTTTTTCTTTGGGATGTAGGACACAAGAGTGGCAGTGGGCGTGAATGCAAACTTGGATGAGAACACCTCTCTTCCCTTGACCGCGAGCAGCCCGGTTGGGAGCTCGGGCTTGTTCTTCCGAACAGTGCCGACCACGGTGAGCTTCCTCTCCAGGAGCTGCCGGGCGAGTTCGTAGGAGGTGAAGTAATTCTTGCACGTGACGTTACGACCGTGCAGTCCCTCCGTTACATCGAGCACTACCCGCAACCCCTGGTTCCGTTCTGGGCGTCCGCCGCTCGGCTTTCCGGTGTACACTTGCATCTTCCAAGCGTAACGACTTGATCCCGTATTTCGCCGGCTTGCTGGGCATGTACTGACGGAATGGACACCGGCCTAGGGAGAAAAACAGGAGGAGAAGAGATGAGATGAGGACGAGGACTAGCAGCCGCTATCTACATAACTAACATAACATAACATAACATAACATAACATAATAATAATATATTTTTTTAAAAAGACTAACCTCTGAACGGAACCAGTTGCTCGTCCACGGTCACTTCGGGCCCTGGGTTGTAGAGGTGCGGTAGCCGCGACACCCACGCGTCCCAGACCTCTCGCACGGCTGCCAATTTGACGGTGGCTCGTCTCGTGCGTCTCGTCTCGCGGTCGTCGAAGCGCAGCAGTCTGGAGTACGTGTGGAAGAGTTTTAGGGGCATCGTGGCACGAAATATCGCCCGGGCGCTCTCGGCGTCCCACAGGCTGGCGGTGGCCTCGCCCCGGGACCTGTACACGCCCGTTAAGATCAGCAGCCCTACGTAGGCGCGCAGGTCGGTCTCGTCCATCCCTTTCCATTCGTCACCGTATTTTCTACGACCCTCCCGATTCGTCATCTCCAGGATGATGTTCTCTACCGTCGGTGTGATGAACAGGTGGAACGTCGAGGCTAGGTCACCGGTGCGGGACGTCACGTGGATCGTGGGGCCCCGGATGACCCCGCTTTGAGCCGCAGCAGAGGAGGAGGAGGAGGAGGAGCAGTGGCCCTCTTCTCGGCCGTACGCCCTCGAGGACTATGTTATTTCCCCGTTTCTTGAGGGGAAGGTCTCTCTTTCCACGATTCCGGTGGTGGTGGTGGTGGTGGTGTCGCCGTGGTCTTGTCCTCCTTCTTCTTCTTCTTCCAAGGATGAAGAATCTGCAGAAGCATCACCCACTGGGCCGTAGTCTTCGTCACCGTCGTCGTCTTCGTCTTCTTCGCTATCGCCTTTGTCTCCGTCTCCGTCTCCATCCTCTCTGTCTTCTTCTCGGTCTGCTTCTCCATCTCCTTGTCCGTCCGCTTCTCGGTCTGGCTCTTTCGCGTCCTCTTCGGGTTCAGAGGATGGTTGCTGGGAGAATAGCTGTTGGAGAACCTGCTCTCTGGTGAAACGCTCCTGACGCGACATCGTGCCATGGTCCGTGAGAGAGTGACACACTGAGACTTATATGTGGGTCTAATGTACTCCCCCTTGATTTCAATTGGAATCAGGTGTGGGTCTAAATGACCCCACAGAGCACCACAGCGCCCTCTCTGGGGGTCTAAATGACCCCTCCCATGAAAATCGAGAATGACAATCCATTGGTCTCAATTACCCCAGGAGAATTGGATAATGACAATCCTTGGGTCACCCTAACCGGCCAGGGCTTGCATATGATCACACGCACTCTCTCTCACACACACACACACACACACACACACACACACACACACACACACACACACACACACACACACACACACACACACACACACACACACACACACACACACACACACACACACACACACACACACACACACACACACACACACACACACACACACACACTGGGTCAATTCGACCCAGGAACAACACAAGGGTTAAGGTTGCATCCCAGGGCTAGCACAGCAGGGGTCACACCAGTGGTCTTGTCAGGGGCCGAGCAGGAAGACCAGAGAGCCACAGAAACAAACTACAGCCACAACATAATACCCCAGTATAAGGCCGTATAATATTAACTTAGGAACAATAGTTAAACATAAATATAAAAAAGTAGTCAAAGATTAAAACAAACAATATCCCTCCCCATGATTACAAGTGACATGGTGCAGTCCAGAATCAGAATCAGAAAGTATTTATTGCCAAGGAGGTTTACACCTACCTGGAATTTGCCTTGGCATGGCATATAGGTGCATACAATGAACAGTACTTCAACATAAGAAAAAAAACCAAATATAAAATAAAAAGATATAAAAAGTAAGTAAAATGCAAAAACAGGAGTGCAATGTAAATGTGCAATATGCAATGTGCTGTAATGTGTATTAATGTAACACAGACTTGAGGCGTGGGGGCAGGATAAGAGTCCAAGTCAGGTGGGGGTCCCGGGCCTTGTTGATAAGGCCAACTGCAGCCGGGAAGAAGCTGGTCTTGTGGCGTGAGGTTTTGGTCCTGATGGACCGCAGCCTCCTGCCGGAGGGAAGTACCTCGAAGAGTTTGTGACCCGGGTGGGAAGGATCGGCCACAATCTTACCTCCACGCCTCAGGGTCCTAGAGGCAAACAGGTCCTGTAGAGATGGCAGATTGCAGCCAATCACCTTCTCAGCAGAACGGATGGTACGCTGCAGTCTGCCTTTGTCATTGGTAGTGGCAGCAGCGTACCAGATGGTGATGGAGGAGGTGAGGATGGACTCGATGATGCAGGTGTAGAAGTGCACCATCATTGTCTTTGGCAGGTTGAACTTCTTCAGCTGCCGCAGGAAGTACATCCTCTGCTGAGCTCTTTTGGTGAGGGAGCTGATGTTCAGCTCCCACTTGAGGTCCTGGGAGATGATGGTGCCCAGGAAGCGGACGGACTCCGCAGTGTCGACTGGGGAGTCTCTCAGGGTGATGGGGGTGGGTGGGTGGGGCTGGGTTCCTTCTAAAATCTACAACCATCTCCACTGTTTTCAGAGCATTGAGCTCCAGGTTGTTCAGTCCACCTGCAGGTGGAGTCAGGCACACTCAGCTGGGAGAGCTTGTCCTGTAGCAGAGCCGGAATGATGGTGTTGAAGGCAGAGCTGAAGTCCACAAACAGGATCCTGGCGTAGGTTCCTGAGGAGTCCAGGTGCTGGAGGATGGAGTGAAGGGCCATGTTTACTGCATCGTCTACAGACCTGTTGGCTCTGTAGGCAAACTGCAGGGGGTCCAGGAGAGGGTCAGTGATGGCTTTGAGGTGGAACAGCACAAGGCGCTCAAATGCCTTCATCACCACAGAGGTCAGGGGGCGACGGGTCTGTAATCATTGAGTCCAGTGATCTTTGTTTTTTGGGGGACAGGGATGATGGTGGAGGTCTTGAAGCAGGCTGGTACGTGGCATGTCTCCAGTGAGGTGTTAAAAATGTTTGTGAACACCGGAGACAGCTGATCAGCACAGTGTTTCAGGATTGATGGAGAGACAGAGTCTGGCCCGGCTGCTTTGTGGGGGTATAGAAGCAGATTCCTCCACCTTTCGACTTACCGGAGAGTTCCGTGTGGCGGTCCGCTCTGAAAAGTTGGAAGCCAGCCAACTGCAGCGCAGAGTCCGATATCGAACCACATAGCCACGTCTCTGTGAAGCACAGAACGGAAGATGAGGAGAAGTCTCTGTTCTTACCAACTAGTAGCTGGAGTTCGTCCAGCTTGTTGGACAGTGAACGCACGTTGGAGAGGAATATTCCTGGTAGCGGTGTGCGAAGTCCCCGCCGGCGGAGACGCACAAGCGAACCGGCACGTTTAACTCTCCTCCGTCGCTTCACTGTATGTACGAAAGTGAGGGCACCTTTGACCAGAATATCCAAAATTTCGACAGATTCTCAGGAGTTATGACCCTGATGTTCATGAGCATTTCTCTGGTGAAAGAGCTCCCGGTTCTTAGGCAAAACACTGAATTAACTAACAAAACAAGACAAAACATTGCGCACCAACACACCGAGGCAGCCGTCCGCGGCGCCATCATAGCAGCATTAATTAATTAATGCTCAAAGCCATTTAAGGTTCTCTGCTGCAGCTGGGCCTCCTTCTGATGAATGGCCAGATGACTCCAGCAGCAACCCCCAGGAACTGGTAACTCAAAGAAAACTTGATTAATTATCAGAGAAAAGAAAGATATAAATAAATGAAGTATGTTGTATTAAACCAAAATCTATGTGTCCAGTTATTTATCTGTGATGTGGGTGCGTGTGCAAATAGAAATAAACTAAGCAAATTAGGAATTAAGAAAGGTTACCACCATGTTACTGAGTTTCAGTGTGTGTGGTTGCTGGTGCGGCCATCACAGGTCTCATGTACTGCTGTGTTGATGTCTTGATGGTGGTTCCCCACAAAAGAGGCGATCATGGTTTTCAGTGTCCTATTGACCCTCTCCGTCAGATTGGTCTGAGGATTTTGTGAGCTTTTGTGCCATGAAGTCACATAGGCTGGACATCAGTTGGCTTGTGAATTGGGGGTTCGTCGGACCCCAGGTAAGTGGGCACCCCCCAGCGTGTGAAGATGTAATTTTTTAGGATCTGGCAGACTTGGTGTTTTGGCATCTTCAGGGCGAAAAAAGCCCGACCAATTTACTGAACATGAAGAGTTAGCCACCAGTTGAATGCCCAGGCTAGAACTCTGCTAACATGAAGAGTATTCTTAAGACAGGATTAGAGAAACAAGGTAATCAAACGGCACAACTTCATAGTGAGACTAGTAACAAACAGACCCTTCTTAAAAGTGAGTGCTTCAGAAGCTAAGGAATAGGAAGAATGTGTCCACTTCCAGTGGTTCATGTAAGTGTGGTTCGTGTAATCTGTGGGGACCTGGGCACTGAGTGACAATCAAAACTTCAGCTCTTAATCACTGCAATTGTCCGCGTGTTTGAGACTGAGTCCATGATGGACTCTCGCTAAAGTTTAGCCATGGTGTTTCATGATCCAACAGCAGCCCTTTTACAGTTGGCCACCAAGCCACCTGCAAGATTTTCTAAAGAGTCTTTATCCTCCCTAAATGACCTCCAAACAGGCTGTTGTTGAAGCAAGCAAGGACCTCTGACACATGCACCGCAGGGATGACCATATGGTAGTTGAATCCACCATACTTCGATGGCACACCCTCGTACAACGCTCCTTGCTGCTGTTGATAATGAATGCGGCCAGGTGCAACAGCGATACACGCAGTCCATTCTTGTAGAGAAGGTGCATGGAACAGTGCATCTGGGACAACATTACAGCATCCTTTCTTGTAATGGACGCAGGAGGAGAACGCCTGTAGCCTCAGTGTCCATCTGGTAAGGCAGGATGAGGTTTTGGGACAGTTGAATGCCCAGGCTAGAACTCTGTGGTCTGTGAACACGTCAAACGTTTCACCTTCCAGATGATGTCACCACTTAAGCCCTAACAACTGGCAGACATTTCTTTTCTGACGTGGAATACCTCAGCTCGGCAGCATGAAGAACTCTTGATGTAAAGGCAAAGACTTTCTCTTCTCTTTCAATGGTCTGCATCAGGACAGCTCCAAGACCCACATCGCTGGAGTCACAATGAACCTGAAAGCCAAGGTGGTTGAGTCAGCACTGGTGGGGACAGTAGGAAGCTGATCAAAGGTGACCTGACAATACGTAGATCACTCGCATGGCACTCCCTTGAGATTATTGAGTGGGGCTACAATGTCTGCCAGCCGAGGAATAAACTTAAACCCCAGAGGTTTCTGGGGTTGGTGGGCTGGTATCATAACCTTCTTTTCAAATCAGTGGGTTGCGGGTAGGCTGCAATGGATTAAAAAAATGTTTGGGGTCTACTTCCACTCCCTGGCCTGAAACTACATGCCCAAGGAAAGAGAGCTAAATCGGTTACAGGTGCCATTTCTTGACATTAAGGGTTAGATGGGCCTGGTGTAGTTTTTGGAAAACTGCCTCTATGTCACAAAGATGTCGTTCCTGAGTTCTGGAGAAGACAATGATGTCGTCTATGTAGATGAAGCAGATTTTCCCTCTTAACTCCCCCAGGACGTTTTCCATCATCTGCTGGAAGGTGGCTCCAGCATTCTGTAAACCAAATGGCATGACCTTAAACTGAAACAGGCCTATATGCGTGACCATGGCAGACTTGTGTTTGCTCTCTTCATCCATTGACACTTGCCAGTACCCACTCTGAAGGTCGAGAGAGCTAAAGTACCAGGCCCCTTGTAAAGACTCCAAGATTTCATGCACCAGTGGCATTGGATAAGCGTTGTGGTGGGTTTTAGCATTAACTCTCCTGTAGACAACACATAGGCAGGGAGCAGAAGCGGACTTAACCATTAGGCAAAGGTCTGCAATTGCCTTGGGCCCTGAACTACCAGGGGCCCCATAAAACACCTAATAAACGTATTTTAAGTTTTTTTTTCATGGAAGTTATTCAGGGCGTAAAAACAAACTGGAGAGCAGTGTTGAGCCAGTTCGCACTTAAAAAGAATGAGCTCAAAGTTTAGTCTAAAATAAAGTCTGCAGCGAATCAAACAAACACCAAGTTACTTCATGTACTGATCAGGTCCTGATAACTAGTGATGAGTGTTTATTAGTTAAAGTGAGAGCAGGTCAGAGTGGAGGAGGACACAGAAACTCCAGCTCGGTACAAACCAACTGCAGCTTCTGCTCTGATCACTGAGCAGCTGATCATGAAGCAGCGGTGAGAGAAAACTCTGCTTTCACTGTTTCCACTGTTCTTCAAAAAGTCACTGACCAGCTGCTTCACGGTAACGCTCCGATTATCTCACTGATTGTGTCGCTCTGAGCGAGTGAGTGGGGGCGGGACCCCGAGACCTCTGTGTTTGTGAGCGAGCACGCACACACGCAAACACACATTTTCACACTTCGCTCCTGGTATTTCACATGATGGCCTATACATGACGATTTAAAAAAACGTTTTTAATAGAAAGACATGAAAATAAAAACATTCAAGGGAGAGTAAGAGAAAGACAGGGACAAAGAGAAATGGTAATCACTTTTGAAAGTATATTTTGTTATTATTTCTGTTGTAATTGACCTATTGTCTTGTGTGTTATCTTCTCACTTAAGTAAAACAAGATATAAGACAGAGGCCCATCTTCAACATTAATCAGATATCCTGCTGAAAACCAAGGTAATAGATGACAGATCTTCCATGTGAATGGACAATACGGTACATTCTTATTGTACAGAGATCATATTGTTTATGAAAATAAGAGTTTACTGTGAGTGCACTATTAAAAACTATTAATATGTTTTGTTGGGTTGGAAAGAAGACTTTCTTAGATAAGGATTAAAAAAGGTGGAGAACAACGGATGCAGAGGGCCCCATGCCTGTGTTCGCCTTGGGCCCCCAAATTTCTAAATCCGCCACTGGCAGGGAGTTCCATCTTTCTATCAGAGACCCCACCTTGACCACCTGGTCCACAGTGGTCACAATGCCGCGTAGGCCACTTGCCAACCTTGGATTGCATGCACTGAGGATACGTCACTCAATGAAATTAGTGACATCAGTGGAATTCCTTGACTCACCAAACTGAGGAAACTCCATCGTAAAAGGAGGTTTGTGGGTGGCTGCAGGTAGTGATGGGAGAGTAACATTTCCCTCAGACGTATGGCAGGCCCTGGCGCTGCAGGAGTGGAGAAGCTGATTGGCCTCCAGGAGAAAAAACCTTTATTGACAGTCTTTTGAGGTTCGTCTCCCCACCTATTATCCACAAGCCACTACCGCCTGACCAAACCTCTGCAGCTTAGTGTCGAAGTATTACTTAGCTTCCTGAGCCATTGCCTCAATTGCAGTTCTTTTCACGATTGAGAGTGCTGTCAACTGCTTGTTTGAGCCACTTCTCCGAGGTATCAACCTTCGCTTGAAGGTCCTGAAGCTGTTCCACAAATGAGGCTGCCGCAGTGTCCTCATACTCATCAGCCTGCTGTTGTTCCTCATCAGGAGGCTATAGATATACAGTGGGGCAAAAAAGTATTTAGTAGGCCACCAATTGTGCAAGTTCTCCCACTTAAAAAGATGAGAGATGCCTGTAATTTTCATCATAGGTACACTTCAACTATGAGAGACAGAATGGGGGGAAAGAATCCAGGAAATCACATTGTAGGATTTTTAATGAATTAATTGGTAAATTCCTCGGTAAAATAAGTATTTGGTCACCTACAAACAAGCAAGATTTGTGGCTCTCACAGACCTGTAACTTCTTCAAGAGGCTCCTCTGTCCTCCACTCGTTACCTGTATTAATGGCACCTGTTTGAACTCGTTATCAGTATAAAAGACACCTGTCCACAACCTCAAACAGTCCCAATCCAAACTCCACTATGGCCAAGTCCAAAGAGCTGTCAAAGGACACCAGAAACAAAACTGTAGACCTGCACCAGGCTGGGAAGACTGAATCTGCAATAGGTAAGCAGCTTGGTGTGAAGAAATCAACTGTGGGAGCAATTATTAGAAAATGGAAGACATACAAGACCATTGATAATCTCCCTCGATCTGGGGCTCCACGCAAGATCTCACCCCGTGGGTCAAAATGATCACAAGAACGGTGAACAAAAATCCCAGAACCACACGGGGGGACCTAGTGAATGACCTGCAGAGAGCTGGGACCAAAGTAACAAAGGCTACCATCAGTAACACACTAAGCCGCCAGGGACTCAAATCCTGCAGTGCCAGACGTGTCCCCCTGCTTAAGCCAGTACATGTCCAGGCCCGTCTGAAGTTTGCTAGAGAGCATTTGGATGATCCAGAAGAGGATTGGGAGAATGTCATATGGTCAGATGAAACCAAAATAGAACTTTTTGGTAAAAACTCAACTCGTCGTGTTTGGAGGAGAAAGAATGCCGAGTTGCATCCAAAGAACACCATACCTACTGTGAAGCATGGGGGTGGAAACATCATGCTTTGGGGTTGTTTTTCTGCAAGGGGACCAGGACGACTGATCCGTGTAAAGGAAAGAATGAATGGGGCCATGTATCGTGAGATTGAGTGAAAACCTCCTTCCATCAGCAAGGGCATTGAAGATGAAACGTGGCTGGGTCTTTCAGCATGACAATGATCCCAAACACACCACCCGGGCAACGAAGGAGTGGCTTCGTAAGGAGTGGCTTCGTAAGAAGCATTTCAAGGTCCTGGAGTGGCCTAGCCAGTCTCCAGATCTCAAACCCATAGAAAATCTGTGGAGGGAGTTGAAAGTCCGTGTTGCCCAGCGACAGCCCCAAAACATCACTGCTCTAGAGGAGATCTGCATGGAGGAATGGGCCAAAATACCAGCAACAGTGTGTGAAAAGCATGTGAAGACTTACAGAAAACGTTTGACCCCTGTCATTGCCAACAAAGGGTATATAACAAAGTATTGAGATGAACTTTTGTTATTGACCAAATACTTATTTTCCACCATAATTTGCAAATAAATTCTTTAAAAATCAGACAATGTGATTTTCTGGAATTTTTTTTCTCATTTTGTCTCTCATAGTTGAGGTATACCTATGATGAAAATTACAGGCCTCTCTCATCTTTTTAAGTGGGAGAACTTGCACAATTGGTGGCTGACTAAATACTTTTTTGCCCCACTGTATAGTTTCCAACAGGCTGGTTAACTCAGTGATGCCACTTTGATTGTGTCTAGTTGTAACATGACGACCCGGGTCAGCATATGCATTGGGGGTGGTATTTTTATGCAAATCGATCGATGAGGGAAGGTGCATCTTCTTCATGAGCACTATTACCCACAGCTGACCCCTGCAGGCTTGAGGTAGACATTATTGTTTGGTGCAACTGCAGCACAAATAGTGGAAATATGCAATGTAGTGTTGTGTTATGCACTAAATGCAATAAAGAAATGTATGAGATGTGTAACCCTTGGTTACACTAGAAAGAGTGTAAATGTGGACCAGGATAGGAGATACTAGGTTAATAGGAGCCCTGGACTTGAATATCAGTAATGAGAATTACACAACAGGATTGCCTTAAATTAACTTGTATTTGAACACCAACAGCAGTTCAAGTTTCTTTGACAGTTAGAATACAGCATCAATTACCCCCAAATAATAAACAGAAATAAATCAAATTAAAAAAGTGTGCAGATAAAAGTCACTTTAAAGTCCGTAAATCCAGTCTTAAATGTCAAATTTGTGGATTGTTTGCTGGGGCCCAAGCCGTCTTTGTACAGGGTCTGTCCTACCACACCGTGGAGTGAAGAACATGGAAGTCAATATTTCTCTCAAAGATCTTTATGGTGGCTCGCCATCCAGTTAACTGGAATCTTGGTTCTTCGGTGGATGTCCTCTCTGGCACCGGAGAATTCGTATCTTCACCAAACCTGACCTATAGACAGGTCACACGTGTATATGGAATGTAATCCAAACACAGTAATATCTTGACCATATCTGCTAACATGAACAATTGCTCACATATCAATACAGCCTCCATTTCAAGTTATGGCCTATAATTGGCTCTGTTGTACAACAAAATATAATTATTTTAGTTCAAACTCAACACTAAATTAAATTAGAATACTATAAAGGTCAAGTATCAGTATCAAAACAGAATCACATTGACTTAAGGCATACATTCATACACATATTAGTCCTTTGGTTTTTTATGCAAGGCACATAATGGCTACATGGTAATACTGAAGTTCAATGAGTAGAAACTCCACAGCTATTGGGCAAAAAGTAAATGAACATGGAGCAGTGCTTTAAATCTGCCCTAATAACCTCTATAAACAACATAGCTAACAAGGTAGCTTTTGATATTCACATTTAACAATAGACAATTAACATACAAAGATCCGAGGCGACAGAATCGCGGTTCACTCACCACGTTTTCCCCATATCTCACATGCTAATGCAATTAGCGAATGTCAATGAAATTTTACATCGTAACCGTTAGCCTAGCAGTAAATCTCTTCTTAATCAACAACTACGGATGTCTTACTACTCACCGTTGAATAATGAGAATTCCTGCACAGGTCAGCAGGGTTACCTTACACATCGACACAGGATTTTAGATAACGATCTGAGCAAAGCAGGTAGTATGCTTTTAGCTTGAGCAGCAAAATGGCAGACAGGATGCACACAGATAAAAAAAACTCGACATAGAGTAGATTTACCTGGGAGGATGGCTGGGTACCTCCCTATACTGGCTAGAAAATGTAACAGTAGGTCACCCAATGAGCCAATACAGTGTAATTTAAAGTGTACATTCTCTCTCTCTATAGCAATTACACAATACACAATATTGCAGCCTTAAGAATGTATTTTCACTGCTTTTCCAATGTGGGCTACAGATGCATTAAATGTGTATGTGCTATGTACAGTGTATGCATGGGTGTGTGCTTAACAATGGAATTTTTGATACTTAATAACCAGTATTTGCCTTCTGAAGGTGAAAATTGGTACTCACCACAAGGGATACATTGATAGCTCTGGACCTAGCCTCCACATTAGTGTTTTGTTTGAGAGGGCAAATATTTATTGGCTAGAGAACATAACCGGTAAGTGAAGTGTTTGGGAAGTGGGAAAAGTTTATTCATGCTGAGATCCCAAAAGCAAAGAAACCATACTTTGATTATCATTGTAGAGTGTATTATGATTAATTTTGAAGGTAAATTAATGGTGAGTGAAATTTTAGAATCAAAAAGAATTGGGCCCAATGATGAAAATTGCATCAAATGTCGAATGGAAAGAAACAGATAATCCTTTGATTTTCAGTTCTCCTGATGAGACCGTGATTCAAATCTGGTGTGGTACCTCTATGCTTGCAAAAACTCAGGAAGTGAAAACTTGTTCGTAATGCATCACAACTGACACAAGTTAAAGAAGGAGCAAACACATTGAAGCAACATACTGTATGCTCAAACAAGTTCCTGATTGTTTGTGGGCAAAACATGAAACTGATGTAGGGTTAGTGAAATCAGCCAACCAAAAATAAAGTTGAAGCCAAATGTGAATCTTCCGCAATGTGCTTAATATCCATTAAAGGTTGAAACAAAGCAAAGCATAGGAAAACTAATTGAAGGGTAAATAACAGCATGGGGGCTAATTAAGTCCCAAAGTTGCTGTAACACTCCCCTGTTACCGGTGTTTAAAAGCAGATAAGTCATCTGGTACATGATTTACTTCTGTAAATAAATAGTACAGGGTTGGCCAGCGGATGTTCCAAACCCTCATACGCTTCTCACAAATGTTCCACCTTAAGCTAAGTTTTTCACAGTAATTGATTTGTGTTCTGCTTCTTAAGAATTTCATTAGCTGAAGATTGAAGAGACTAGTTTGCATTCACACACAAAGGTAAACAATACACATATAAGAGTGCAGGAGCAAGTGAGCACAGTGTCTGGCAGCAAAGGGGGAGCAACAAAGGACAAGAAGGGACTTTTGATGTCCCATAAGGGTCTGGTGGTTGAACCTGTGGCGTTGTTGACTTTGTTGGCATCTGGATCGCACAGCGTTGGACACTGTGCGAGAGGAGAGGTGATAAGAAAAATAAGACAACAGGAATGTTGGCCGTCACAGAGAAGCCCTTCTGCCATCTACAAAAACTTGCATTATTATTATTACTCGGATTATGCTCAGCGTCCAGCCTGCTTCACTCTAAACTATGCAGTCAACAGCGTCACCCTGAAGAACTACAGGCTTATGATTTCAAGGTGGTCCATAGACCAGATGCATGGGATGGCAACGCTGATGCACTCTCCTGCCACCCCTTCTACAGCGATGAGTGCCGCTACTGCGAGAAAGGGAGGCACAGGAGAGCGAATGTCTACAGACTGAGGTGAAATGTGCAGCTGTGGGACCAGGGGGACCGTCAGCCGATCAGGGACTAGTGGCTGTGGATGCAGCAGAGTTAAGAAAAAATCTGGAGGAGGATGTCGAAATCAGACCAGCACTCATGGTGGCAGCACAACACAGCCCTGGTGGGAGGAGGTATCTGTGATTTCTCGGGCCACAAAGGGACTATGGTCAATGTTTGAAGCCCTGCGCCTGTCTGATAGGGTGCTACAAAGGGGGTGGAAAGAACCAGCTACAGCAGAGACACTGTGGCAGGTGGTTGTACCAGGGGACCTGTGGGAGACATTGCTCCGGGTTGTCTCTAAGACTCTCCGCTGCCTCTGATAGTGATTCTACTGGGGCCAGCACATGTGAGATGTGGAAAATTATTGTCGCCGCCTGCTGCAACAGCTGCACCGCACGTACAGGCCACACAGACAGATCTCATTCCCAGCTCCAACAGTTTCCAACAGGGGGCACCCTGGTCCCGGGATCGATGTCCTGGGGCCATTTCCCCGCACAGAAATGGGTAACCGCTACATTCTCACCGCCATGCACTACTTCACCAAGTGGAACCGGAAGGAAGCGGAGACCATCGTAGATGCTTTGGTGGAGGAGATGTTCAGCAGATTCGGGGCACCCAAGTCATTCACACCAACCAAGGCAGGAACTTTGAGTCCTGCGTGTGTTCCAACCATGTGCGAAAAATTGGGTCCCATAAGACCTGCACCACAACCCTCCACCCGCAGGGTGACGGCCTCGTCAAGAGGTTCAACCGCACACTGGCACAACATCCTGCCATAGTGGCGGCTAAACACTAAAGAGACTGGGCCACCCATGTTCCCCTTGTGCTGATGGCATACCGGTCTGTGTCCCAGGACTCCAGCTCCTGTTCCCCCTCCACTCACGAGTTTGCCAAAGTTCAGCTGCAGAGTGCAGGAGCAAGACAGAAGAGGAATACGACGTGCATGCCAGCGGACGGCATTTTTAAGCCGACAAGTTGGTCTAGGTGTATAACCCATCAGAGGAGGAAGGGAAGGTGGATGCAGTATCCTGGAGAGACTGGGTGAGGTTGTGTACAGAGTCCAGCTGCCGCTGAGAGGAAGGAAAGTTGCCCTCCACAAAGATAGACTGGCTCCAAATCGGGCTTATCAGGTTCCCCACAGTCTGGACCTTTTCCCCTTTGCCCTGTCCCTGCCCAGGATTCAACACACATGACACTCGGAGCTTCTCTTTCCAGCTTCTCCTTCCACTTCTCAAACTGTTATCACATCAATGTAATTCATATCCCATCAATACATGTTACTGACTTCACTTCTTCCCCGGAGTCCCTTTGCCCTATCGTCCGCAGATCCAGGGCCGCAGGTGTGGCCACATCATGGATTAGGCTCTGTGGATCGTGTATCAGAGATCGTAATGGTGGATCCAGTATGGCGGATTCTGTATCGTGCTGGCTGATCGTGGTAATAAAGGCGGATCCTTTATCGTGTTGGCATCCGATAATGGTGGTGGACCACGACCGAGGTGGCAGCTGACGATGGATCCTAAATGGCGGCAGTGGACAATGACTGTGGACTATAGTGGCATCCGATCTTGATGGTGTATCATGATCTTGCTGGCTGCTGACCATAGACTATGATTGCAGCAGGACTGCTGATACAGAGAGGAGTATTTCTCCTCAGATACTTGACCGTTAATGACATTAATCCACCAATTCACCTGTTCACCCTTATCAATGCTGCTAAAACCTTTATCTTGGTCATGTTTACAGCTGACATCTATTGCACTTCTGTCCATCCTGGGAGAGGGATCCCTCACATGTGGCTCTCACAGGTTTCTACGTTCTTTTTACCCTGTTAAAAGGGTTTTTTAGTAGTTTTTCCTTACTCTTGTTGAGGGTTAAGGGCAGAGGATGTCACACCTTGTTAAAGCCCTATGAGACAAATTGTGATTTGTCAATATGGGCTATACAAATAAAATTTGATTGATTGATTGAACTTCAGCTTCAGCTTTCTTCCCCCCTAACGCAGGCCGGGCGCGGCCTCTGAGATAACGCAGACCACCTGACCACCTGAGAGACTTTGTGTGTCCCCTTGTGGACAAGGGAATTTGAGAAGGGGAGGTAGTGTAACGGAACTGGTTAACATGTTAATGTTGGACTGTTATACTGTGTTTTATTGCTTATAAATGGAGTTCAGCTAAGTTGGGGACACACCGGAGGCGGAGGCGGAAGCGCCGCGAAGCGTCAATTCTCGTCCAAGCAGCCGCCTGGCTGTTCACACCGGATGCGCATTTCTCTGCGCTGATCAGCCCGCGATTCTGCTTTCTCCCCTGGTTGTTGTAGGCTCCGTTCAATGTAGGGGTTCGGTGGTAAATGATGATGGTCTTCACAAGTGACTGACCTATGCAAGCCTAAAGCCCCCTCTCTGTCTCGGTCTGCTTGTGTGTTTGTCTGTCTGTTTAAACACAACTGACAAATTTGGAAGTACATAATAAAAAATAAAAAAATTCTAGGGATGCTGCCCTCCAGCCCCCGGAAATTGGACCTCAATATTGCTTAAATTCTGGCTACGGGCCTGACTGAGTTGTGTGAGAAAGCATACTTCTTATTGGGTGAGAGACAGGTATTGTCCTCAAGTTAGAGTGAGAACTGGGATGCTACGTGGGAGCTAGTGAGAGTGTGATAACCGGAGTCAGAGTCAGCCAGGTTTGTTATTTTGGCGTCGCTGACAGCCTACAGTAACCTGTGTACTCTTCACATAAACCTGCAAGCAAAGTTTTGTTTCTTCAATACATGTTACTGACTTGACTTCTTCCCCGGAGTCCTTGTGCTTTATCATATCAGATCCAGGATTGCACCTAGGGCCACATAGTGGATCGTGATAGTGAGTCGTGTTCATGGATCAGCAGCTGATTGTGGATTAAGTCTACAACGTGATTTGTTTAGATATGAAGTGTACCTACCCACATATATACTACTATCTCTGACCTTACCTCTATGAGTCTTTTCTTTCCATTCACAGTTGGGGGTTTCTCTATAATTTTGTTAGTTCTCTCGTGGCATTTGATATCATGCATATGACAACTCCTCTTGAATGTTACCCTCCAAGAGAGCTGCCACTATTAGCTGGCCCAGCCTCAGCCAGGTCCTTGGAGAGCTCAGGTTGCTGTAAAGCCACTGCTGTGGCCCTGGGAAATTAATAGGCAATGGGTCATCTTACTCTGTAATGAATGTTCAAAAACTCCTAGATGAGCATGTGTACCCACTAATTTCTCCTTTGTTTGCCTCACCTAGTTTCTGCAGTTGACACAGACTAGACTAGATTATAGTTGGGCTTATTTTAGTGGAGCACAAAGAGATTTTTAAAGTGCATATATATTCACTGTCGTGGACTTCCTCATAGAACAGAGATAAATGATATGGAAAAAAATATCAGATACTAATTAAAAACTTGTGAGTGTACGGAGAAAATAAAAAACAGACACATTCTGTATTTGAAAATAACATTATAATTATTAACATTAAAATGTAGTGGGAAGTTACACATAAAAATTGATTCTCAATCAGTTCACTACAAAAATATATTCTTGGTTAATGCAAACATTCTCAGCATTCTGAAACATTGCAGCAAAATATTTATTTGTATCTAAAAATTAAAAAAACTGTTAACTCAGGCGCAAAGATACACATGGCACATATATACTGTATTTATTTTTTTCAAATCACTACAATAGCTTACAATTACATTCCTGAATTAGATTATTCATTTGTGACATAAAAATGGTTTATATAAAAATAATTAAAATCCAAACCCCATAGAAAGTTGTCCCCCCCCCCCAGACAAGTACAGCAGTTAGAGCTCTGCAGTAGTGGCAAAGTACCTATGGCCACTAGTTATTTTATTGTGGAATAAAAGTGGATTAGAAGAGAGAGTGGTCTGTGAACATTAATCGGTGGTGCAATATATAATGGTATGACAAATTAAGAGAATGAGGAATTAAAAACACAAAGCAAGTAACAGTGTGGTTGAACATACAAAAAACTACTTTTGTATGTTTGTTTTTTTTATCTCGTCTGGGGCATCATTAAAAACATCCTCCCTTGAGAGTGTGTGAAAAGTATAGAAGCTAATTTAGGAAAAAAAGATGAAAATGTAAGCACTGCCAAAAATAAAATACTCACTTTGTGGAAGTTTATTAACTTTGTAACTGTTGTTAACAGTATGAGGTATGATGACTAAAAAATGACTAAGCCACAAATTTGAATTCACAATTACGAGACACTAGGTAAAAGTCATGACATCTGAGTCAAATCATGAGGCAAGAGCAAAGAAAGAAATGCGAAGTAGGACACAAAATTAAAATGCCAAATCATGTTATACAAATCAACATATGACAAGTAAAAATATATCCTTTGAGTAAGAAATATGATTCATTACAACACTGTCAAAACTGAAAACAAATATCAACTAAATTTTTTACAAAAACATCACTCATAAGTATTCTCTGTACTTCAATAAAGTCTATTTTAACTTAGCATCTTGAAAGCTTAACTTACTAGCTCATGATTTTGGCATAAAAGTAGTTCATTAGTCAACAGTCCATTTTAACTTGGTGTTTCAAAATCATCACTAAGTATTTGCAGAGTATGTTGTTTTTTAATCTAATATATCATAATTTTGACTCACAGTTTAAAATGTTCCTATATTTTAAATTATGCAAAACTTAAAATAAACAATTCAGCAACAAAAGGTTTTAATCTTACTCAATATCATTATTATTTCTCCAGCTGTATATCCATGTGGGGAGATAAAGGCTAGTGAGATGCACACCAGAGTGGACAAACCATTTCCACAAGCTAAGTCCACGTGAAAAGACTGGTGGCGATATAAGCCTTTCAAAATGATGTAGGGATGATCACTTTAATTCAAACAGCTTCGAAAAGTGGTGTATATGGCAGATGTGAGATGCTAGATTGATGATTAATGGCACTGGTCACATATCAGAAATGTAGGCTATATCATGTAGCTTTAGGTTAAACAGTTGTGACCGTGCTGCAATGTGTGGTCTTTAGGCACAGGTGGTGTCTCTTCCTTTGTTTCTGTCTACAATGACTGTTCGTCTGCAAACAGCTTTGTGGTCTTTAGAGTGCACGACTGCGAAGAGCCCTTTAGTGTCTCTCTATGAGGGGCTGAGGTCAACTAAGAATCAGCAGGTAGTCAGTCACTGGGTAGAGGGGTCAGGGGACAGTAGTGGTTGTGGCTACAGGACTGCAGTACGCTTCATAATCATCAGCAAGTCAGTTTACTCTGAGGAGGCACAAAAGAAAAACAGACATTACTGTTTGTTGATTCCAAAACTGTCAGTGACACAGAAGTTAGTTATATATGATGCCGCTCACCTTCACTGACAAGAAGCATCCCTCAAGCTACAGCACTCTTAATATGATTCTCCAGTAATGACCTGAGGTAAACAAAAAATAGCTTCTATTCACAATACTTGCTTGTTTATTAAGACAAAAGGATTGTACATTTTTTTAATTTGGCCAAAAGTGATTTTTTTGTGATCTATGCATGTTATATACATGTTATGTGGGTGTAGTATTTCCAATTTTCTGACTTCAAAATTCACATCTTAATTTTAGGCTGTCAAACGATTACATTTCTTAATTAGATTAATCACAGGGTAGCTGTGATTAATCACTATTTGTAAATGCCCCAAAAATCCTCATTTTCTCTGTATATTATTGTGGGAACAGAAAGATAAATGACAGAAGGCGTATATATACGTTTAACTTTTGATTTTTTATTGATGACAAGTCCAAATGATAGTTATTAAGATAGAAAAATGTTATAAAATCCAACTAAAACATACCACACCATAATTAGATTTGTCTCTTTGCTATTCCTCTGAGCAAACATAGGATGATCTTATTTAGAATTTTATTTTATTTTATCAAACTCAAAGATAACCTTTATCCTTAACAATTGGGGCATCTTAGCCTTTGCTCTCTTTTTTCTTTTTAGCAAATATAGGATGGTTGAATAAACCTTTTTTCTTTTCTTTTTTAAATCAAACAAACAACCAAACCTTTACACAATTAAATGGGAATGTGAAATCTGAATCTGAGCCCTACCGTAAAAGCAGTGTTGTGCCAGTTCACACTTCACACAAGAACGAGTTCCAAGTTCAGTTCATGCAGATGAAAATGAACTAGTTTACGTTCATAGTTCATTTTTTATTGGGATGATTTAGGTGACAAACGTACGGTCATGTGTTTGGTTATGAATCAATGGTGTCGGATCATGTCTGCGTGTCGCTCCGCTCATTTTAACACTGAGTCCTGACTGTGAGCGTCACGTCTCGTGTTGTACTGAGCACAACATGGGTTAGGGTCATGATGTTTAAATGCAGCCTCAAACTCTGGAGCGAATCAAACAAACACTAAGTTACTTCCTGTACTGATCAGGTCCTGATAACTAGTGATGAGTGTTTATTAGTTCGAGTGAGAGCAGAGTGGAGGAGGACACAGAAACTCCAGCTCGGTACAAACCAACTGCAGCTTCTGCTCTGATCATGACGCAGCGGTGCTGATCACTGAGCAGCTGTGACCAGAGAAACTCTGTATTTCACTGTTCTTCTACAAAGTCACTGACCGGCTGCTTAACGTGAACGAGCTCTGATGTCACTGCGTGTGTCGCTCTGAGCGAGTGAGTTGGGGCAGGTATGGGTACATGGAGCGGTCATTCTGTGCATGCGCTAAAACAATTTACGCGTTAATTCCACAAATTAGTCAACCTGCGTTAACTAGTTAATTTTGACAGCCCTACTTAATTTCTTGATTGTGATTGGTTATTAAAAGTTGCATGCTGCTGTTAGAAACCAGTTTACCATCGTAGTAAACAATGAGCGGCTGATACTTACGTCTGGTCTCCTTCCAGTGACTTCTGGATCTCCTGAAGTACTTCTGTGAGAAACCACAACATTACTGTAAATAACCAGTGGACTTAACACTCATACCTGTGGTAATGTCATAGTTCAGTCACATTAGGATGCAGCTTACAGGTATTGAAGGAAGCTGTACAAATCATGCAATGGGATGATGATTAGTAAACAAAGCTGTGTTAAAATTCACAATGCCCAATTGCTGTTGTGGGTTTGTCTCATGTCAATGGGAGCAGAAACCTGACATACCTGTTAAGAGAGGCGGCAATGCAATTACAATCGAAGCCAGGCTGAACGGATCAAATAAGCCATTTCAGATATGACCTGCGGATAAAGTCCGGAAAATTGGGTCTGGACATTATCCGCGTTTTTTCTATTCATGTACAACGCAGCGGGTGGTTCTCTGCACAAACGCGTTCACAACAGCAACAAATCCTCTGCATTATGGTGAGAGGTGGTGCAGCTGGGTGCAGCCGGCAGAGGCTGATCACGTGATATTCTTGACAACACACAGACACAGGTGTCTGTGTCTTATCGCCATAAACCCTCTAGACATCTTCACTGGTGTCTTCTTCGTGTGTGACACTGCTTTTTCACCAGAAGATATTTGTTTTCTTTTTTTCATTTTTGCATCTATTGTGTGTTAGAAGCGTGTTAATTCCCCGTCAACGGTGAATCCAGCAGGGATAGGTATTCTCACATCCGACTTTCTATGGACTTTATGCTAGGGGGCCAGACGGAGAAAGTCTGCAGACAATCCGAAGGCTCTCACTCGGGCATTTGCGTACACACATACACTTCCTCGGGAGAAAGTGCAGAGAGTATCTGGAGTTCAGCAGATTTAGAGTAACAGAGGGGCCTGCTGTGTATTTCTATTTCATAGATTAAATATGTTCTCTTCTCTGTCTCTAGAGTACTCACTCTCGTCATTCAGCAAAGCATGCTCCATAACACGTCTAGCAGCACTTTCTGGAACACACAAGCAGCAGGCAAAGGACACATTAATGCAGCCACAAACAAGATGTTTGTGTGTGTAAAAACAGATGGACAGTACATAAGCATATATTCTAATAATATCAAACTACATCTGAACATGTAGTGTTCTCTTCAATAGCACATGCATGTTTAAGTATGATGCTTAATTTCAGGCCTCTGAATAACATTTTACCTGCATCCTCAGAGTCTTGTCTGGCATTTCTAGATGGAAAGAGGAGACAAAAACTCATAAATGCAAGAAATGATTTTCCACAATAAAACAAATAAACTCAGAGGGTTTATACCCATGACTAGATGAAACGGGCGGTGGCCTGTGTTGCCTGGTGGTGCCTGAATAAAGAGGAACCTCTACAAGACAGCGAGGCTCAACCTGGTAGCGGGTGGACAGCGAGAACCGTTCGAACTCAGATGGAGAGATCAGATAGAAGCCTGAAGAGACACAACAGTAGGAAGTTTTTGAGACGTGCAATCAAAACAGAATCAACATTTGTCTATTGAGAATACTGACATTTTAATGTGAAGTAATTGTGACAGCTGCACCACAGATCTGCTGCATGTCACGGTCATTTGATGTTCACACAGGCAGAGTTTAGTGAAGCTGCTATGTGAGGTTCCCGGTATGAATACTGTATTTCCTCGAATAAAATTGCAGCTATATACTCAACTAAATGAGCTGCACATCTTCCGGTCTTGCAATAAATATCAAAACCTTGTTAAAACAAATGACTGGATTCAGTCAACAGAAACGCATGAGTGCTTTTACTTTAAAACAGGTACAGGAAGGGTTGCAATATTTTTGTTTGTGACATATTCAACATTTAGACACGGAAACTGTGTTTTGCTGTGAACCGCATGCAGAACACAGAAGACAGGCGCAACCTCGACTAGAACAGCTGTGCTGCTCATACAGACAGTATGCATGTTCTACTCTCCTAACATGGGTGCCAGAAATAATAGCAAGATGTTCCACGCCACTCAAATAGTCAGTGTGGTAGCTTCAGTATTTTTATTAATTGGCTTATCTAACTAATTCTACAGGCATCAAAACATAACTGAGCCTTTGTCAAAGCTGCTCAGGTGTTTTACCATTTCTCCAGCATAGGACATGTTGAATACAAGAACCGGCACTTGCCGTGTAATACAAGGCAACTGTTGCAAGATCTGTAAGTAATCATAATGTTGTGGATCATCTATGTATTTCATGAAGGCAGCATTATACATTTTTGATGTTGCTGGGTTCTCTTTTAACCTCCTCAAAAAGAGAAAATAACAGGCAAAGTCGGGAATAAAAATGTTTGTGTTTTTTTAACTGGTCTCCAAGGTCCAAACTTCCAAAATTCAATTAACTAACAAATTAAAGAAAAACTAAGTTGTCTATATACAAAAGTTCACTTTGAAAAACAAATGGAGTTCCTGAATAACAGCTCCTTTTAAACCAATCGCCCCTCCCACCAGGTTAAATATTTTTATAAGAAAACATAAATAGTTTTTATTCCCCAATACCAGGTCTTCATCAACAGAAAAATAAACAGGAAATAATTACACTTACATTCATGTCTTTCCCTCAAGTGAAACAGGCAATTTATGGAATCAATTTTGTTACAACAGCAACAAATCCTCTGCATTATTTATGTGAGGGCTGGTGCAGCAGCATGAAGTAACATATTCATTCCGCTGCAGGGATCACGTGAAATTATCTATAACACATCGACACCTGCGTCGGCTCTTATCACCACAAACTTTATTGACATCTTTACTGTTTCCTTCTATGTGTGTAGCGCTGCTTTTTCACCAAGAGATTTTTATATTCTTTGTGTTTTTTTTTAATTTAGCATTTGTCGCGATCAACCATCAACCCCTCACCCGCTCGCTGAGAATCCAGCTGATGACTCCCTGCTGTTTTCTCACATCGACTTCTGCAAGAAAGCCAGCAGAAACTGCAGAGGCGCTCACTCTCACATTTGTGTTCACACATAAACCTCCTCCAGAGAAAATGTGGAGAATCTCCAAAGTCCAGTGCATGTTTGAAAGCAGCTCATAAGAGAGACACCGTCAACTTGGGTCATCTCTTCTTCAGGTGAGATTTTAGTCAAAAAACTATATATAGTAATCTTTTTGTTATAATATCTGTCAAAAGTAGCACGCTAGCTGACTTTAGCCTTAGAATCTTATCCGTTGCTTGGCAGTAGCATCAGCTGCTCCAGTCTCTCTGTCCTCCTCCTCGTTACTGCTGGAGTAACTACAGCTATCGCGACACTCACGAGTTCTCGTGAGAAGAGATCAGCAATTAACTGCTGCAGTAACTGCTGCTCACGAGTTCTTGCGAAAACTAGCGATAGCTGCAGTTACTGGAGCATTAACTAGGAGGAGGACAACAGTGGACATTTAGGCTAACATGGTGTAAATGAAGCCGTTTCGAGTTGAATGTAAATGTCGAGCCTTGCGGACAATTGGATGATACCACAGGAGCAGTATGGAGGCATTCTATTTCTGCTGTTTTTTAACATTTGAAGAAGTGGTCGCCATTTACTTGAATTGTATTGGATTTGGCTGCAACGCTGTTTACCCCTGAAACTCCAAGAGTGTTTTGTGGACTCAAACACTTCACCCACCCCTCCATCGGCATAGTGGTGAGTAGATAATCAGTGATTGGGTGAACTATCCCTTTAAGAATGGCTCTGTAACCCCTCACAGTACTATCTGGGCTGAACTTTGATACAGACCTAGGTTCCAGAGAAGGATTTCTTCCGATTCTTAGGGGGGACAAATTAGGGTTAAATTGCCCCAAAATTAGGCTTGAATTTGCAATGATGAAGGCTGTGGGCAAAGAAATGTGTTATATCATAGAGAGTATAAGTACAAATATGTGAGTAGACATGTTTTTTACCCTGGCCATGCTTGGTAAAGACACAGGAAGCGATGCCGCTGACGTCCTCTCGACGGATACAGGGGTACTGAACCTGCAACTTGACTGCAGGCAGTGACACCACATGTATGTCCCCCTGATTGGTCAGAACCACAAGGCCACTCTCACCATAGTCCTCTGATCGACTGCTGCCGAACCAGGCAATGCCCACCCTCCGTACTCTGGAACCATCCATGGCCGTCAGCTTCAGCTTCATTTTAGCACTCACCTTAGGGAGGGTGAAGACCTGATAACATAGGAACAGAGTCAGCTGAATAACTACCAGTGTGAGACAATCAAGCAGTATCAGACTTCTTAACAAAGGGACAGGGTAAATAAATAAGGGTGAGAACTTACTACAAACCTGTCTGGGGGAAGAACTTAGGACAACGTTGTCTTAAGTCTTAACATTGTCTGCATGTCGTGCAGCAGAAAAAAACTGTGAGACCTCGAATTTCTAGAAGTTTAGCGCAGCTGAACCACAGCTGGTGTGGCCGCTCTAATCTGTTAACATGTGCACGGAAATGAAAAGCAAACCGTAACACAGCCGTTCTACTGCGGCCAAGGCGTTAGGATAACAGCGTCCTAGGTTCTCTTCTTCTAATCAAACCATCTGTCTTTTCTGCCCAAAATACGACCAGAGAAGACAGATGTTTTAAAAGAAGAGTGAAAGAAACCTGGAACCTCACTTAACAGAGAGGGTGACACATCCTGCTCCTCACATACACTTAACAATCAAGCACAATCATATATCAAAGAGCTCATTGCAATTGTCCCAATAGATCACTTCCCTCCCAAAATACAGGCTCAATTGAGGTGAGTGGAGAAAAATTGTGAAGAGAGGAGAGAAGTTTGGTTCTGCTGGAGGTTTCTTCCAGTTAATGAGGGAGTTTTTTCTCTCCACCGTTACCCAAGTGCTTGCTCATTGTGGGAACTCTTGAGATTCTCTATAATTTATAAGGTCTCAACCATACTATATAAAGTGCATTGAAATAATGTATGTTATGATTTGGCACAATACAAACCCAATTGAATTGGTCGATGGCACTTATTATTAGCCACCTACAATACTGTCTGAAGTACTCTCTCCTGACAACTCAATTCCCATTAAATGGATGTACTATTTACAGGTATCAATAGCCATTCATACCTTGACAGAGGGTTTTCCATTGTACACATGTACCACTCCTGAAGATATTCAAAGCCTCATATATCTTATTCACCTGTGCCATAAACTTTCATTCTTGTCCCAAAACATTAAAAACACATTAAAGGTTTTTTCTGCTTACTAAAATGGTTTCTTGCTGGGAGTGGGTGGTGGTAATGGTCAGTTGCCAAGAGTTTCAATCATTGCTGTGATTATAAGACAGGAGGTCATACTCCTCTGAGCAGCACTACTTCTTCAGGGCAGACGGAATGCTACAATTACTGGCTATAGGAAAGGTTTGAAACGGACTGATCGGGCTAGGGCAAACTGGTTTGCAGGTTAACTATACTAAAAGGAAAGAATTGATGAAAATAGAAAAGCATGGCTCAGAGGTGGAAAACAATGCAGATGTTAACTCTTACATTTAATGAGTTTTCCATCCCTGAAAACAGCTCTTGGTGAGTAAAGGAATTCATTTTGATGCTGAACTTGAACAGTTTATGGTAGATAGGTGTTGGGCCTCACTCCCAGACAAAGGAATAAGTGAGGCCTACGCGGACTGATATCCTGACTAGAGTTATTTCCGGCCTCACGGCCGGAATGGGATTTGAGAAGCCTGAGTAGGAGTTTTATGGCGGGCAAAACCAGAGACCCCCGAATGCCTGCGGTGGGGGGAACATTCTTCTGACCACCTCCCTGAATCCTTCGCTCATTCCCAGTGAACTGAAGATAGCTTACAACCTCTCCAGGTTTAGTCTATATCATCCAGGCACGAAAGGGAGCAACTTACCAAACGTTTGTATTTTGATTTTTGACTTAAGACTTTATTTTTGTAAACCGTCCCGTTTTGTTTTTACCTGAACTTTTATTTTGAAACTGCCGCGGAAAAAGTCCGACACTCGCAGGCCGAGTTTATCTCCCAGACTTTTTCTCCATATCCGAAACTACAGCTGCTTTTTAGCTGTTCATCCCTGCAGAAGAGCAAGTCGTATTCGCTACGAAAAGCAAGACATTTATTCGCTTTAGGCAAGATTCATTCGCCCCAGGGAATGAGACGAATTCTCCCCATCCGGTCTGCAACCTGTCCCGCCAGCGAAGCAAAGAGGCCACGAAACCATTTCACTTGTCTTCCCGGAACGCGCCGATCGCGCATCAAGGAACCGTGGAACATCAACAAGTAAGAGGCTGATGTCTGGGCAGAGATTAGTTTAACCATTAGCGTGTTTATTATTTGAGTGTATCTTTTGTTGAGACCGTTAGGTCACACTGTGTCAGAGCGCCGTGACGCATCCACCCTCCCGGCCACGCCGGGGCACTGTGTTACCGTTAGACCAATTTTACGGAGACATTTAACCCATTGAAAAATCGGTACACAACGAGACGGATCTTAGTCCGTCCGCTTGGGTACCGGGTGGTGAAGTTCTGTAGAATTGTGTCGGACGGCGTGTAAGATCTCCTCTGATCTTTTATTACATGTTTCTTTCCTCTACTTCTTCTCTCTCCTAAACCCGCCGGAACATACGTGCCGACCTGTAACCACACACCTCACGATACATATACATATATATTCTGAGGCCTGGGTACTGCGGTCGCATCTCGACGGCGTTCGGCGCTTTGAACCACGAGATAGACTCAAGTATCCTTTGTCCTCGATTCACATCACGTGCACCACTTCGCGCGCGCGCCGTCATAGATTGTGTGACGTGACAACACGTGCGCAACTGCGGCGCTATTGTGCGACACCACACGTGGCACAATCTCGTGCACCATTTTAGCCTTTGTAATACGATACCACTGACAAGGTTTCAATCGCCACTTTCTTCGCGCGCGCGCGCGCGCACACACACACACACACACACACACACACACACACACACACACACACACACACACACACACACACACACACACACACACACACACACACACACACACACACACACACACACACACACACACACACACACACACACACAGATATACCCATTGGAGGCATTATATATATGTTTACGATTGTGATGGAAGCTTGTGGTGTTTGATCTTTGATATAGTGGGTGTTTGCTGTAATAATAGTCATTGATTGACATTGATGTCATTATCTTAAATAAACCCCATTTGTAATTAAAGTACCGGTATTTTGTGATTCTTTATACATATGTATGTGAATATAGCTGGATTATGACTGCCTGTGCTCGAACTTAAAACCTTCACTGTTCATTATATAATCATTAATAGCAAACATTGAGATTTATAATTGAACTTTTCAGATTATGAGACTGATCTTTATCGACTAATTGTTGGTCCCTGGATACCAGGGTGGTGCCCCGTCTTTGATAAAAGTAGAATTACAACTTTTATACTTCTTAATTGATAATTTTATGGTTCCCATTACTTATCTCAGTATTCGTAATTGATAACTTTATCATTTGTTAATGAATGAATGAATTATTTTAATAAAATAATTTGTATTACTTTCATAATCATATTTTATGATTATTGAAAATTTGCCAACATTCAGTCTACCTACTATTGCACAATATAGGTTAAAGTTAAGAGCTTCAAAAGTACTGTTGGCTATGTAGCAATAAGTTTCAAATGGTTGCTTTAATGATCCACACTATTAAACTTGGTCAGCTAGAGTGGAAAGAGAGTTGTTAATATCACTGTCAGGGTGCTGTCTCTGGGAACATGACATGCCCTCTCTGCATGTGAGTTTTTAGGCAGCAACTGTAGAAACAGTTTGCCGTCTTGCTGTTTGCACCGTGTCGTGAAATCAGTTTAGCCACCGAGACCCAAAAATACAAGTTGACAGTGAATTTATTTGGATTGTTGCATAATTTGAAATGCTATGACAAGTGAAATTATCTTCCTTCTTAGCTTAGCTTTAAACCTACAGCCTTCTCTTCCATCACTTCCATCCGCTTCTAAATCATATATGACACTCTATAGTGCCACTTGAAAAGGGAAGTCCATGACTTTGGAGGCCAGAACTTCTGAGGGTGCACTAAAGGGATCTATTGAATTCAAATATTTACTCCAGAACTCGCTTACTCCACTTTTAACTTCATATCACAAGTGTCTGTGAGGTTTAATGGTGTGTAAATAATATGTGTGTGTGTGTCCCTTACCTTAAATTGTTCCTCAGATATGACAAGGAGATGGTGTGATCCATGCATGTCGGGTGATCGAGCCAGGTCGTGGGCCACCTCTAAGGCCTCAGGGAGAGGAGCACCATGCCCATCCAACACTGCTATACCAACAACAGGTGCCCGGTGCATCAGTTGGATCTCCTTAGCTGGATTCAAGTATGCAATGACAGATAAGAAAGGGCATTACAAAAACAGGACAGAAATGAGAAAACAGTGCACCCTGAAAAACACAAACTTCCAGAACTGTTCATTACCTGGCTGTGCTGTGATAGGCTCATCTGCTCTGTGCTCTATAGGAGGAAGGCGGAGCATGTATGCAAACACACAGCCACCATTTGTCCCTGCCCATAGGGAGGGTGTGTTATGTGAACCTATGAAGAAATGAGGTAAAGAACTTAGGTTATAGTGAATAAATACAATTTTTATAGACTACATTCAGTTTTTGAAGGTATAACTCACTGTCTGAAAGATAGGTATCAGCAAAGTAGAGCGTTCGCACAAGACCGGTGAAAGAGTCATCTGAGGAGCGAGCCTCTATCTTCCTCTGAACAGGAGCCAGCTCCATTTCTGCCAGCTCGGCCTCCAGACGAGCATTGGCATCCTGAAGCTGCTCAGAGAGAAGAGAGAGATAGATGTTTCAGAGAAATATAAATGAAATGGGATGCCAACAGGGTGTGGGCGTCACTCCATTGTAAAATATGTTAAAGGGGACATATTATGAAAATTCCACTTTTTTAGTGCTTCTACACGTTCATTTGGGTATCTGGCATGTCTACCAACCCAAAAACTCTGGAAAAAAACCACTCGCGTGTTTTGTTATGGTTCCTCTACGTCAGAAACGTCATGCTTGAGTGACTGCGAATGAGCTTCCTATGTACTCTCTCGTCACAATACAGTGGGAGTCTCCCTACATGGCCTTGGCCCACCCCCCGCCCCCCCCACACTCGTTACGCCGGGTTTACACCAGACACGGAAGTGCCGCGCCATTCTCAAGCGCGCAGCCGCCTGGCTGTTCACACGGGACGCGCATTTCTCCGCGCTGGTCAGCCCACGATTCTGCTTTCTCCGCTTGTTGTTGTACCCGTTGAATGTAGGGGTTCGGGGGTAAATGATGGTCTTCATAGCCCCCCCCCCCACCCCTCTCTTTCTCTCTCTGTCTATCTGCTTGTGTGCTTGTAGTGGATGGGCAGAGGGGGACATTTAATTATGTGATTGGGAAAATTGGGAAAATTAAAACTCCAGGACAACAGAAGGGGAAGACAAAGTATGGGATGCATATTTGATAATTTATATCATATAAAATATGTAATTGATATTGTTTAAAATCATGGGGGGAGAGGGGGGAGGGGGGAGCTGGCTCATTAGCATTTAAAGGAACAGGCACTCAAAACAGGTCACTCTGTGGAGGGCTGTTTTAGACAGGGTAAAAAGGGTGCTGTTTTAAATGATCCTTGTGGTATTTTGACCAAAGTATGTTACAGACATTTCATTAAGACTCCAAGGAACCATATCAACTTGTGGCAAAATGGGCATACGATGTCCCCTTTAAGTAGCTCACCCTCTGTTGCCTCAGATTTCGTCACCTCAAGTTCCAAGGAATTGTAGTGCAACAGACAGCTATAGACCTACCTTTGCAGCATTGTTGACATGATGTTTCCTTAGTGAAACTCTGCTCCGTCTGATTCTCCTGAAGGACTGTCTGAGGGATTTCTTTATGCTCTTCACCCTGGACAGAGGACCCTCCATTGCAAGCTGGTCCATAGGGTTTAGGGTGCACCTAAAGGAAAGCATATACTTAGTATATAAAACAGTATCTATAAGAGTTATACATGCTTTTGGGGTTGTGGAGTCAGTTAAACAACTTTGTGGGTGGGCACGGCTGTTTTAAAATAGGGGCACGAACCACGAGAAAACTACAATTAATGTGGTGTTGAGGGGAAATACAGATGGCTGTATCCCCAGCATGAAAATAAAAACTCTGAATCAGTTAGTTTGTTCCATGTCCTCTGTTTCAGGAAAGCTTAAATGTGCATGACTTGTTTCACGTGCAGTTAGCCACTTACAAAAGCACCTAATGTAACATCTAAGAGAGCAATGTGTCCAACAGGAGATTATCCTATATGGCTACATTGTTTAAATTTGTTGTTTTGGAAAGTGTAACCATTTGGAACTGTTCTACCTTTTTCCCCCTTAAGCCAAGGCCTGCACTTTGAAGCAGGATATCTGGTAATCAAGGTAACCTCAGGCTTAACGTGTTACAAAGCCTGTTTACCAGGGTAAATCACCATGGTAATTTGAGCTGAATGACTAACAACTTCGACTACAACTACCACTATTCTGCTTTTCAGATGAAACAGTCCGACATTACTTCTAGCTTCTGTTCATACTACTCAGTAATAAACTTAAAGTGCCTGTGCTTATCTACATATATCTATAGGATAATTTTGAATGTTTCCTATCAATTCTAGTTAGGCCAGGGAGGCCAAACCAGCTCACAAGGGACACACAGAAACATCTACAGAGTTAAACTAGTAACAAAGGCAGGTGAAGTAGAGTAAAGAATCAATTTGCTCAAAACCTGTTTGTAGATGGGTGCTGAATAAAGCAGAGAATTTCTGACGAGTGCAAACTTAGTAAATTTGTAAGTACAAACACAGCTTTAATTTATTTGTGTCTTCTAACCTGATGAGGACGTTGTTCTTCTGTTGGTAATCATACAGGCCAAAACCATGGCTTGTGCCAAAAGCTACCAGCTTCCACTCTGTGTGCAGGGACAGGGCTGTGACCACAGCAGGAGGCTGGCACTGGACCAGAGCAAAGGGCTGGAAGCCTGGCGGGAACAGTACTGGGTCTTCTCGCACATCCAGTCGAGTGTGACCCTTATCAACAATAGAACCACCAATCATACAGCATTAGTCATGAGGCTAGAATTGGATGGTTACATATATAACAATGACAATAGGGATGCAACAGGGGAGTAATTTAACAGTACTGTAAGATTTTGCAGCTTTCAGGAAATAAGTGTTATAATTGCTAACAGATGAGTAATACTTTTTGTTTTTGCAGTTGCCAACACAACACTCGTTACCTTCCAGCGGAAGCCCTCTTGGCCCTGCAATAAGTCCATAACTTTTGCCTCTACAATCTGCTCCGCTGCCTCGTCATTCAGTTCCAGCACCAGGATCTGCAAAGGCAAACCCAGGACAAAGTAGATTACAAGTAAATAAGCAGAACAAAAACTTTGTGAAAACTGGTTTGAAAGTAGGCATGGGTTGTAGCGCTTAGATTCTGAAAGTATTTTTAAATATTGGACAGTCACAATGCTCCACTGTCACAAATCATAATATCACAAAACATGATTAGAAAAAGTGAATGAAAGTCCACCTCTTCAGTGTTTATGTTAATACCCGGTAAACCTCCAATGGAAGATGCTCAGGAGGCAACATGATGACGACTCTGCTCCCTTTTCACCACAACAGTTCAGTACAACACCAGCATTACTGCTGATGCCTCACTGACCTACCTGTACATCTCCCATTCCATCTTCCCCTCACTTCTGAACTAGACAATGAGATACCCCTTCACTTAGGGCAGCAACTCACACCCAATCTGGCAGTCCACTGTTCAAATCAATATTAATGAAATCTGCCAGGAAACTAAAAGTAGTGAGGCATATGGTCTTGTTTCATATTCTTGCTCCATGAGTTATTCCCTATTCCGCATAACTGATTGTAAAAAATGGACTACACGTCACCACTTCCTCCCATTGTACAGAAATGAAGCTAAAATATCAAGGATATGGTGCCGCCATCTTGCCCTTTTGACATAATTTGGAACTGCAGTCTTGATAGGAGTGATTGTGGTGTGCAGCCATGGTATCTGGGTCTTGTTGATACACTCATTCAACCAATAAATAGTCAGTCTCAGCCGTCAAACATAATGTTTCACCCCATTTTATAGATCAAGCAAACTTACCAGAATAATAAATTCTTGAATCAGTGTAATAACAACTACTTGAAATAATAGAAACCATTTTTGAGAAAACTATTTTGGGTTTTTCCTTGTACTTGGTCCATGTCCCATCCAATAACATGGAGCAGGCAGAGTTTATGACCTATACTGGTCGGACCTATACTGGTCGGTCAGGGGGTGATCAAGATGATTTGGCTTCACTTTTAGGAGCATCTTCTTAAACTTTCAGTGGCATTTTTAAATTGTGAGAAGACTTCTGGAGAGGCACAGTTTGAAAACGAAAATTAAAGCTGCAAGCAGCACTGAATGGGCCCTTGCACCCCAGCGCATGTTGGGAGTATAGGCAGGACATGCTGTTGCTTCCATCTAACATTGCGAAAATGAGTAAGAGCATCCAATTTGACTGTCGGGGTTGACACCACAGTTTGAAGATGTGGTAACCAGTTACTTAAATTATATTGGGTTTGGCTGCAACCCCTGAAACTCCAGAAGTGTTTTGTGGACTCAAACACTTCACCCACCCATCCATTGGCATAGTGGTGAGTAGATAATGAGCAAATTAAAAAATTTCTGTGAACTATCTCTTTAAGGATGATATCTTCAGGCGACGGCATCAGCACACAATGTGGAGAATAAATGTGCACTCTCCAGCTCCAAGAACCCACTTCCGGCGGCTGCTTGTCCTCTCTCCTCCCCAACTAGACACATTTTTGGAGACTCCATATTGTGTCACATGTTGTTAAATATGCAATTGAGTTCCATGTTGTGAAGTGTAGGGTTGTTTTTTTTTATTAATTAAAAAGGTCAGGATTGTTCAAGATTGGAGTGTGTTTGGTAGGTGAAGTTGTGGCGTTGGTTATTTGGTGTAATTTCCACCAGGCTGTCAGCGTTGTACATATGGTAGGGGTTTTGAAAGACGGATGTTTAATGATGGAACGGCAAACGAATGGTAAGTCTCAGATATGGATGTCTTTGCAAAGTGTTGTTCTATGTCTATCCCGAAGCTGTCAAAATGTTTCGGGTCAGTCCATTTGTGGATGTATTGAGTGGATGGGCAATGAAGTAATGAAGAAAGTTTGGTGAATCGACAATTCCTTGGGTTTTTGGAGTTTTGTCAAATGGCAAGTTTGATTCTCTGCTTCTTGTTTTTCCAGTAGAACTTTGTGATGGCAGAGTCTATGGATTTAAGGTGAGAGGGGGTTTGATATGAACCATTGAGAACAGGTAGTTTATCATGGGTAGTATGGTCATTCTTAATGTGGCATATCTTCCTGTGAGAGCGATCGGTAAATTCACCCATCTTTGATGGTTGTCCTCTAGTGTTTTGAGAAGTAGGTTGAAGTTACTTTGTCAAATGCGTTTTCGGAATCTACTGAAAGTATGGCTCTCGGTGAATTTGCATTGGATGTATATTGGATTAAGTTGATCTTAATCTGCTTAGGTTGTTAGATGAGTGTCTACCTTTAATGAAGCCTGAGTGAAAGATAGGTGGGATTGCTCTTTCTGTTTTTTTTCTTTGTCATTTGATTAAGTTGGCTAGGTATTTTCCTGATTTGTTATTGTATTCAAAATTTTAATGTCTGAGTGTTTGTATCATGAATTGAGTTCTCCAATTTATACATTCATTTAGTCGTAGATTGTATTTCCGTAAATCATGTTGGTTTTGTGCTGAGGGGTTTTGTGTGTTGATGTTGTCAGATTTTGTTCCAAATACGTTTCTTGCTTATTATCTTTTTCGTTTTCTTGTGTGTGTGATGGTATGATGGTGATTCTCTCTGGTGAATCATTTATTTCGAGGAAAGAAGCCCACGCTCTTTTAATGAAACTGTCAAGGTCTTGGTCTTTAAGTAAGGATGTATTAAATAGCCATCTGTTGGGTGGTTTGTGGGAATGGTTAATATTCCAGGTGTGGGAGACAGGAGATATCTAAGATGATAAATTGTCCTTCCAGGTCTGTTACAGTTTTAATATGGATAAATGAGATATTTTTGTCTATTAAAATTGCAACCTCTCTTTGCCTAGAAATGGTGCAGAGAATATGTGGTTAAATTGTGGTTGTCTTAACTGTTTTGAATTAACGCACTATGTCAAACATAAAACCCATAGCAAGGGCCATATCCTTGATTTGGTCTGCTGTTCCGGCATCACACCGTATAACATCAACTCTGCCGAACAAACCATCTCAGACCATAAAGCTGTGCTATTCAACACCAACCTGCTGCTAAGTAAATAAAAGGTACACCGTATCATATCATACCGCAACATCAGAAATGTCAACCCTGACGTACCCAGTCCCTGCCATCACTTCCTCACTTCTGTATCTCTTGGACTTTTACAATGTCAGTGTATCCACAGAAATCTCTGAAAACACAAGTTGTCTCTTTTGCCCAAACTGCTCCCTGGTACACTTCTGAACTACGTCAGCTCAAGATGTTGGGCAGGCGCCCTGAGAGGCTCTTTACTGGTCTACCGACGTTGCTAGTTGTGCTGTAATGATGTATGTGCACTAGAGCTCAGTGTCCAGGAGGAGCTTTTATTTGTCATTTTCTGCAAGTGTGCACCACAGCAGATGAAATAGTCAAGGTTTGAGTGATAGAATTCTTATAATTATAGTGATTGGGTCTGCTGTTGTTGAATATGCACTGATGGTGCAAGGGCAATGACTGTTCGCACAGCGATCTGATGAAACAGGTTCAAACAGTTGGCCCTGAGTCTGTTTGGAACCACTGTATCATCCATCATCAGGCCTTGGTGACCAAGAAGATCCCCCAAGAGCTGCACACATGAGGCAGGAAAAATTGTGGACCCAATTATATCACATGCTTTGAATGTCTGTTTCTTTTACATCCTCTGCAATGAGTTAGGGACACACTTCCAATAGCTGCTTCTGCACTTCAAGATCCAGTGGCAGTCCCGGGGCTAGTTCCTCACCAGCTTGTGTGATTTCAGTAGGGAAGTCCTCCTCATCAGATCTCCATTTGTGAAGCACATGGAGGACATGAACTGGGTTGCAATGTTGGTCTATCGTATCTTTAACTGAATAAACACACTTAAACTGAATAAACACACTTAAACTGAATAAACACACTGAGTGCCACGTCATTTTGGCACACAATCAAGTGCTGTGTTCAGGTACATTTTTTATCTTGTGTTGAATGAGGCTCAGTGGTAATGTTCGCAGCCTTGGAAGACATTGTGGGGAGGGCAGGGAGAAATCTTTTCTCTATCCCAGTGACGCCCCGTGATCTACTGACCATTCACAAGAAAGAGGTGATGTTATGATTATAATTGTTCCCTTCCTTGTAGATATTAGTCAAGCCCCGACATTTATATTCGACTCGAAACAGGGTCATTTACAACATTTTGTTAAACGTTTTTAGCCTAAATGTCCTCCAATATTGTCCTACGAGGTGCATTCATGGACCCTCGGACACACCATCGTGTATCTAAGTCCACTAGCTGAGCCACTTCCGGTGGACTTTTAGGCACACTGTGTAAATGACCGAGTTGAATATAAATGTTGGGGCTTGTAGACACTTGGATGACACCACACGAGCAGTATGGAGGAATGTTATGTTATTTATTACATCTGAAGTCTCAGTCGCCACTTACTTTAATTGTATTGGATTCAGCTGCTACAAAGTTTACTTCTGAGACTCCAAAAGTGTTTTGTGGACTCAAACACTTCACCCAACCCTCCATCGGCATAGTGGTGAGTAGATAATGAGTGAATATTAATTTTCTAGTGAACTATCCCTTTAATGTGTAAAGTGATCACATGTCAGCTGGGTAGCGAGGAGGGAGGACATGCAGAAGGGTAATATGTCACGGTACAAGGTACCCGGGCCACCGCAGCAAAATGAACGTAGCGGAAACCCGACAGTTCCTGAATGCACACATTGGGGAAATTATAAACCAAATTAACAGTCGCTTAGAGATTATAAATGTCAGTTTTGAAACATTTTCGCTTAATTGCCCAGCCCTAGTTGAGAGTGAGACAAGAGACAATGTATCCCACCAGAATCGTGTAGTTCTGGCCATGTGATTGACCTCTCATGCTTTTGTTATCAACCTGGGCCTGATGTTGGACACTGCAGGAAATTTCTGAATTATCAATTGAACTGCAGAAGAGGGGCATACACATTATATCTAATGTTTACAGGGAAGCAAGAGAGTTAGAGGCAAAGGCAAAACAGTCTGGCAGCGGAGCCAGAGGGCTGGGAAAACAAGGGGATGAGAGGCTCTCACAGAACGACATTTTTCTTAATTTAGAAAGAAATGGATGTACTTGAATGTTGACAGATCTTAAAAGAGTCATCTCACCTGTCCAGCAGTACCAGCCACACTCAGATAACCACTGTATTTACAAAGATGGATCTTCTGAATGCCGAGCCTAGGGTCATCACTGTAGGGGTCAAAACACCCAACCTGGAAAACAAACAATAACAAATTATTGAGCCGTAACTAAGCATTGAACTGTCATACAGTTGACAAAGACTGATGAAAACTAGAAATACCACACCAAGGTTGTATGCCTCCGACAGTGCCGTTTCAATCTACATACAATTTTTTTCAGATTCTTATAAATAACTTCCTCTTTGACTCCAAGTGACAACTTATCAAAAGTGCAAGAAATTCCGTCAAGGCGGTCTTCAGATATCACATTTAATAAAAAATGATATCAAGTATCAAGCCACAGTGACCTTGACCAAAATCTTATCAGTTCATCCTTGAGTCCCAGTGAATGTTTGTACCAATTTGAACAAATTCCTTCAAGGTGTTCTGGAGATATCGTGTCCACAAGAATGGGACGAACAGATGCATGGACGGTCTTAGGTTGTCGCCTGTGCGGAGGCATAAAAATAGAATGATCAACAGAGGCTATCTCCTTTTAGTCCCTATCCGAAGTCCAAGAACAGTGGATCCTAAATATCCCACAATGAAAAAAAAGGTGTCAAGGTGCTGATATTAATTAGTGCATATTTTATGTGTTGTTATAAAAACTAATTAGGAATTAAAAAATTAAGAATTGAAATTCACTTTGTTACACACAAAGCAGGAGAAAATTATTCAATAAGAGGATAACTACAAATGTAAACTATTACAAAAATCAGGCACATTGTCTCAAAAAGATGCAGAAAAGTTAGTCCATGCCTTTGTTACCTCCAGACGTGACTATTTAAACTCCTTATTATAAGGCTGCACCATTTAGTCTTTAAAAACTCTGCAGCTTGTCCAAAATTCTTCAGAACATTGTGAAGGTATTAATGTGAAACTATTTTATATTTATTTATTTTGTATTATGGTGCTAGCCATGCATTTACCTGACAGTTACTTTTATACTCACACAAAAAGAAAACATCCGACACAAAGGATGTATGCCTTGTAAACCAAATGGTTCATACAACCTTAAAACAAATTAGTGAACAAACCAAACATTTCCACTTTGTTTTTCAATTGTTTAGAAATGTATTAACACAAAAACCAAGACACTTTCAACTTTCCAAATAAAGCAATTTCCACTTCGGTGGTATTAAGAGTACATTTTTCAGTTAATAAACAAAACAAAACAGTCTCGAATTCATATCTCAGTCCTCAGTCTATAAATAACATAAAACGATCCGGTGGAACTTTTTTAGTTCATCAACAACACAAATAGTCACGTTTGAACCCCCATAGCACGTAAAATCAGAACCTCACCCGTAGCAGCCCCTGGTTGAATCCGACCCACGGCCCTGTGCTGCATGTCTTCCCCAACTCTCTGTCTTCCCCTTTTCACAGCTTGCTCACTATCCTCTCCACAAAAAAAAAGGCCAAAAAATAAATAATACAAAATTAAAAAAATATCAGAGCCGTATCTCCCGTTTTGGAGAGGAGACAAAAGTACTCGTTAACCAGCGTTAACAGTCACACGTCAGTCAAAAGTGAGCAGTAGGTTGAGTCCCAGCCAGCGAACTGCACATCACTCACGTCCAGATTAATCCTTCTGGTTATCGTCCGTCACTAGCAGAGAATTGAGTTGAACGAGGAACGAAACAACCTCGACTTTCTCACTCTACTACTTGCAGACTATTTCACAGGCGCATCTCAGGTTCACCTGACTTAGTTATGCTACTATAGGCCTAGAATGTCGGGGGATGCATGAGATATGGTTTGTATTTCTGCCCCTTACTCTGAATTTTGTATCTGAATTCTCAGATTTTCTTAGTTAGTTCTAAACACAGATGAAGACATTATAGTGGGTCATTTCTACATTCACGTAGATTAGTTTATTCCATTGGTTTTAGTCAACGTGTATATAACCTACACGTTTTAATCACACTCTTGCTCTTATTCTGACATATGTAATGGAAATTGACAATTTAATATTTCCGCAAAAGCACCTTCAATCTGACCATTTTAAAATTACATTTGAAATTACAATTATCATTTCCATTATTGGAAAGATAACTTACAAGAAAGCCCTCCAAAATGAAAGAAGCCGTTTTAGTTTACTATAGACCCAAATCAAACTTAATTTATTTCTAAAATCCTCAAAAAGCAGTTGTTAACTAGATATGTGATTACTTGCATGAGAATGATTTGTTTGAAGATGTTCAGTCAGATATATAATTCATCAACAGCACAGAAAAACACTGTGCACAATTATTAGGCAAGTGAGTATTTTGACCATATCATCATTTTTATGCATATTTTCCAACTCCAAGCTGTATAAACTTGAATGTCTATTGGATTTCAGCATATCAGGTGATGTGTATTTGTGTAATGAGGGAGGGTGTGGCCTAAGGAGATCAACACCCTATATCAAGGTGTGCATAATTATTAGGCAGAAAAGAGATTTAACTGAATCTGAAAATTGTATAAAGTCTGTCAGAGGGATGCAGCACTAAGTTGCTAAGATATTGGGGCGTGATCACAAAACCATCAAACGTTTTGTTGCAAATAGTCAACAGGGTCGCAAAAAAGACGCAAATTAACTGCCAAAGATTTGAGAAGAATCTAACGTGAAGCTACCAGGAACCCATTATCCTCCAGTGCTGTCATATTCCAGAACTGCAACCTACCTGGAGTGCCAAGAAGTACAAGGTGTTCAGTGCTCAGAGACATGGCCAAGGTAAGGAAGGCTGAAACCCGACCACCACTGAACAAGACACATAAGTTGAAACGTCAAGACTGGGCCAAGAAATATCTGAAGACAGATTTTTCAAAGGTTTTATGGACTGATGAGATGAGAGTGACTCTTGACGGACCAGATGGATGGGCCCGTGGCTGGATCAGTAACGGGCACAGAGCTCCACTTTGACTCAGACGCCAGCAAGGTGGAGGTGGGGTATGGTATGGGCTGGTATTATTAAAGATGAGCTAGTTGGACCTTTCCGGGTTGAAGATGGACTCAAAATCAATTCCCAAACCTACTGCCAGTTTTTATAAGACACTTTCTTCAAGCAGTGGTACAGGAAAAAGTTAAAGTACTCCACTGCGTGGCTAGCCAGTAAAGGCCTTAAAGATGAAAGAATAATGACATGGCACCCTATTGAGAACTTGTGAGCCCTTCTTAAACAGGAGATTTACGGTGAAGAAAAACAGTACACCTCTCTGAACAGTGTCTGGGAGGCTGTGGTTGCTGCTGCACAAAAAGTTGATCGTCAACAGATCAAGAAACTGACAGAATCCATGAATGGAAGGCTTATTACTGTTATTGAAAAGAAGGTTGGCTATATTGGTCACTGATTTTTTTTTTGAAATGTCAGAAATGTTTATTTGTACATTTTGAGTTGTTTGTTTATTATTCTCACTTTAACAGATGAAAATAAACAAGTGAGATGGGAAAATGTTCGTTTTTCATTTAGTTGCATCATAATTCTGCACACTAATAGTTTCCCAATAATTGTGCACACATAGATATTCTCCTAAGAAAGCCAAAACCTCACTTTTACTTTCTTAAATATTCAGGTTTGAGGTTTATTAACATTTTGGATTGACCGAGAGCACTGTAGTTGTTCAATAATAAAATGAATCCTCAAAAATACAACTTGCCTAATAATTGTGCACACAGTGTAGTTACCTGTTGTTAAACTGTTAAGTTACCAATGACCTTTTGAAGACCTCAGACAATGGACTTTGACTATGACTCTCAATACTCATCCTGCTGGATCTTAATGGTGCATTTGACACCATTAATCAAAAGATTCTGTTACAGAGACTGGAACAAAATGTTGTGTAATCAGCCTCCTGTAGCAGACAGATCTTAGTTATGGGCAGGTCCAAGCAGCTGCTCTATATTTTATATCACAAATCCTCTTTTACATTACATTACAGACAAAGCAACTTACAATAAGTGCATTCAACCAAGAGGGTACAAACCCAGAAAACCAAGAATCATGTAAGTACATTAGTTTAAAAAAGCCAAACTACAAAGTGCTATATGTAAGTGCAATATATAAGTGCAATATATATATATATTTTTTAATTTAAACACCAGAGTTGATGATGGTTATTAGACCATCACCTTCTTAACCGAGGTGTAGTCAGAAAGGTCTATCTGGAAATGTTTGTCCCACGACCCAGGAATTGCGAGGTGCTATATTTTTTCGACAAAAGGACAATATCTTGAGGAATGATGTTGCGTCTAATTACTGACCAGCTCTGCTGCTTCTGCAGCTGAGGTAAGTATTCTTCATTTAATTCCTTGCTGGAGAAATACATTGTTAATCTGTGACTAGTTCCACTGCTCAATGGCTGTTCTCAACTCTACAATTATCAGAACGCATTTCCAGAACTTGACCATGTCTTGCGATAAAATGTCTGAGTGCCTTTATTAATGAGTCTGTGTCTAGTGAAGGTGACACTTCAATTTGGATTGCTCTAATGGCTAGGCAGGTGGAAATGACACTGTATCTCTTCACTAAACCTCCCATTTCAACACTTGGCCCTACCACTTCCCCTTCATTTTGCGGGTTTTCGTGTAGGGGTAGGCTGGCCCAATACCTGTTGGGACGGAGGGGTAAGGCTAAGGCATAGGGCTTTATAGCCCTCGAAACTGAGATTTTTCTGACCCTCACTTCGAACGTAGGGGTACCCAGAAATCCTTGCAAATCACCGGCAAACTGTGAGAGAGACCCACAGATGTAGTATTTTCTCCATAAATAAGGATTCAAAAATTACGATAATGATTGTAATACCCTAGATTAATATCATTTCAATGTATTATGGTCCCTTTTTTCACAACAAGATTAAAACAAAAGATTGCAACCGCGCTAGCGTTAACATGCTAGAGATCTTTTTTTATTTGCATGATAGTCCCGTATTTTCACATAATTCCATATCGATCTGCATGCACCCCTGTCTGTTTTGGCAGTTCACAGAAATTGGTAAATTGTAAGACAGCCACCTCCAGCCCAGACACAATATGGCTCACAACTTTCTCTTGGGACCATTGGCCAAGAGAAAGTTGTGAGCCATATTGTGTGCATATTAGAGAATATGTGCCTTTTTTGGAAATGATCTTGCTGCTCTTCTTCGACTTGCACAGGAACAATGGGAAGTTTACATTGATGATCACCAACCCCAGAGTGTTTATCTTTTCTATGTCCAATACACAAGCAGCCAAAAAAGACATCCTATTCCCTCAAGAAGTTCATCTTCTCCTTGTGAGGTCTCTTCTCCACCTTAGGACACAAATCCAGTGTGTCCTCCAAGACGCATCCTCCTATCAGTTTGAACATGTTCCTTCCTTATAGTTCAAAGTTAAGATTGTATTTTTCACAAGGGCTACAGTAGTGGCAAAACTTATTTCTTTAATTCCAGAACGAGGCGGTGGTTTGAGTTTGTTTACACCTATGTTTATTGTCACTGAGCGTCCTGTATGTTTCCAAACACTGGGTCAGTTATGATTTTTACTTGTCTTCCAAGAAAATTAGTAATGTCACAGAATGTAGCTCTATGACGCCGCTTCTCCTGCAGCTCACAGGCTACAGTTCTCCACTCAAAGTTTATAAGGCAACTTCCTTATATCTGTCAACATATTGGCAAGCAGATCCAGCTAATGCATATATTTGACTCCTCCCATGGTGTTACAGCTGCTTCTGAAGAAAAGGCTGTAGTCCTGAAGAACTTTTACATCTTCTGTTTTGATAGGAGGCCATGAAGGAGCTTTATCCATATATGCAGATGCAACTTTCTGTTCATTTCCAAAATGCTCTAGCAATAAAGCTTTAACATATCCTCTCTCTGAATTTTACTACTGGCAGCTTCTCAAAAGTTCCTTAGGAGGACTCCCATTTTAATGGATATCCATGAACAAATTGGGATCTCTCTCTTTGACAACGATGAAATGAATTGCTGTTATATCAGAGTGTAGTAATCAGTCATTTTGCCTTCTCATAGTGCCCAACATGTTGTGATTCTCATTTTGTGACCCACAATTGGTGTGTTTGAGTGTTCTTTGTTGCAGTGCTATGCCTTGAATATTGATTCGGTTGACTTATTGACACAGGCCCAGAAAGAATTAACTGAGGTGTGATTTTTTTTCTGCTGAGGCTTTGCTCCTGGATCCAATTAGTCAAGTTCAGTTTCTTTTAGGTTTTGTTACATTGGTGGAATTTGTGGTTTAGGTTTTCCTTTTTCCAAATAAGAGTTCATTGCATTCGACCGTTTCCGTATGGAATTGTTTCCAATTAGGATGCTCTGAGAGCATACATTAAATTTAGCAATGTATGCTACAATATCCTTGTGCAATTTAAGCTGTCCTTTCTGTTCTTCCAGTTGATGTTTGTCCTTTAATGGTTTCTGTCTGCCTCATCTTCAAGACATGCAGAAGAAGAAGTAGCAGCAACCACTTTCCTTCAGTGGCAGTGTTTGTGTGCCAGTTGCTTGGCTTCCCACATTTGACACGTTAATTGGTTTTATGTCATCTTGCTAATCATCTGGCATGACTATGGATGTAACTGTGATGGTAATTGAGGTTCAGACCTTCATTTTTTGTAACAGGATCACATTGGCCAGCTTATGTTGCAGCTCCTCAGATTCACTCAACTACTGATTGACATCCTCTTTAAATGCATCATTGTATTTTGCTATGCTTGTCTTTTTTCTCCTCCTCTGAGAGTAAAATAATCAATGTGACTTCAATGAAGACTGAGTGGGATTGTACACGAGACATTTTCCTTTATAATAATTTTAACCCCCAAAATCCCTGAGAAGAAATGTGTTTAACCCTGTACAAAAGAAAAAAAAGTATTGTAAGGTGCACAAACTAATAAATGTAGGTAATCACAGTGATCAAAAAGAAAAAAGCCTAGCAATCAAGATTAAAAAAGTGCGTCAAGGAACAGTATTAGGCTAGATTAAGTCATACTAAGTCATTTTAGATAGATTCCAATTTGTTAAAGGTAAATAAAACTGATTTCAGACATGCACTGAACTTCATAAAATTGCCGGACAGTCACCGGAGGGGCTGTATGTTAGAACAAAAATGTTGGAGTGAAAGTCTTATGACTTTTTCTGGAGTTTCTCCGGCCAGCCCCCTAGTAAAAACTCAGTAGAATGTCCATGCCTCTTCATGCTGCTACAACCATCATCTGAATGCTCCACAGATATCTGTGTTGTTGTAAACGCATCTGAGCGGAGACTCTCCTGCTGCGTTGTTCATTTTGTTAAGGCAAACTTCGGAGAAAGGAGCCAATGAAGCAGACATCCTCCGTAGTTCATGTCATGTATAGTAATATAGTTTCACAAGGTTTGTTACCTTGGATGGCATTAGCTTATGGAGCCAAATCCAGGCCAATAGTTTTGATCATTTGAAAACTAACATTTTAACTGAGAGTTCAACTTTTGATCTTTGAAAAATACAACAATGTATACAAACCTTTTTTGGGGTTAAATATAATTGTTATTCAGTTCTGGAATAGTTTTGAATAAAATATTTATTACAATTTTTCATTTTCATATATATTTTGATATTTCAGGTCCTATAGTTTTCAGTTGCAGATTTTATATTTTCAGATTTAGATCTTTTTTTTTTTTAGAGTTAAATGTCATTTTTTTCTGTATAAAATCTTTTTTTCACTTTCAGATCGTATTTTTCCAGTTTCAGACTTATGTCCTTGATCTGGCATGGGGGACTTGGTCGCAACTGAGAGGGGCGTGCCATTTTAAGTGACAGCATAACAAAGATGACTCAACATTTTCTATGCACCATATTCACGTGATTGGCAGTTAAAAAACTGATGCCAGTGACAAAGTTCTGTTTTGCAAGCTGTTTTAAACCGTATTTGGCAGTATAAGACCAATTTACTCGGCCAGATTGTGCAACAACCACACTTTCATATTTGAAGTTTCGCACTTCCACATGGCACTGTGAACGCAGCGTAGCATCCACTTGAGATGGCGTCTGCTCCACCTGGACAAGCAGCTGTTTTTTGAAGAGATACTCTGGGAAATTATCCTCAAAATTATAACGATGATTGTAACATAGTGTAACATAAGTGGCGATTTTGCCAAAACTATCTTCAGACGAGGTGCATTCAGGGACTGTCGGGAATGCTATCGTCCGCTAGCTTAGCTACATCTAGTGGACTTTTAGGCTTAAAACTGTCTAAATGACTCCTAAAACAGCTTGCTAAACAGAACTTTGTCACTGGCATCAGTTTTTTCACTGCCAATCACGTGAATATGGTGCATAGAAATTGTTGAGTCATAATTCACGCGGTACCTACGTTCTTGAAGGCAACGTGGTTGATGAAGGTCCTCAGCCTTCTTTATTATGCTGTCACTCAAGATGACACGCCCCTCTCAGTCTGAAACTGAAAAAATACGATCTGAAAGTGAAAAAAAGATTTAAAACCCCCAAAATAAGATTTGAAAGATCTCAATCCGAAGATATCAAATCTGTAACTGAAAACTATAAAATATATATGAAAGTGAAAAATTTAAATAAATATTTTATTCAAAACTATTCCAGAATTGAATGAAAACTATATTTAACCAAAACAAACTTTTGAATACATTGTATTTTTCAAAGTTCAAGATCAAAACCTGAACTTTCAGTTTAATTTATTTTTCAAATGATGAAAACTATTGGCCTGGATATGGCTCCATATTAGCTTGACCCCCTGGCTCTACTGTCACAAACCTTAAATTTAAGGTTAGACTTAAAATGGCTCAAGTGAGCCCTGAACCATTTGTTAGTTATGTTGCTATAATAATGACAAAGTTTTTCATTTTAGTTGTGTGGAACATGTCGGCAGACAAAACAAGTTAAAATATACAATTTCCATATGTTTATCAAACAGGTTGTCAGCAAGCCAAGAAAAAAACAAGTCTACCTGAGATCTGTGCTCTTTACAGTCCCTCGTGTTTAGAATAAGCATTGTAAGAGCTCATTCAGGCTCACTCTACCACTGGAGACTGCAAGCAGAGAGGTGAGCCAGAGCTACTCACACAGTACTATAACATCAAGTCAACCATACCTAATATGAAAGAAGATAAAGAAGATCAACAATCCCAAAGGGAGGAAATTGCTGAAACAGTAACGCTGGGTTGACACCGGATGCGGAAGTGCTGTGGGGCGGCGCACAGCGCCAAGAAAAGACAGGCGCCTCCTTTCCGCCCCCATGTTACTCAATTGTGCTGTTCACATCGCCTCGCGCTCTGCACCGATGGTTTCGGCGTCAGGACTATTTTTTCCCGCTCGCAGCGAGCGTATCGTGCCAGGAAACACACTGAAAAATGATTTTAAACGATATAAATGACATATTATATATGATATAAATGATCAAATATGCATCCCACACTTTGGATTTCCCTGCTGTTGTCCTGGAGTTCCAATTTCCCAGATTTTTCCTTGACATTATTAAATTTCCTGATCTGCCCATCCACTACAAGCACACAAGCAGACAGACAGAGAGAGAAAGAGAGGGGGGGGGGGGGGGGGGGGGGCTATGAAGACCATCATCATTTACCCCCGAACCCCTACATTGAACGGGTTACATACAACAACAAGCAGAGAAAGCAGAATCGCGGGCTGACCAGCGCGGAGAAATGCGCGTCCGGTGTGAACAGCCAGGCGGCTGCGCGCTTGAGAATGGCGCTGCGCGGCGCTTCCGCGTACGGTGTAAACCCGGTGTAAGAGGAAGTGGAAGGGTAGTACGAAGATAATTTAAAGCAGATATTTAACCTTGATAGTGTATGCTTGGAAGAGAAATAAGTCATACACAAATTTAAGAAAATAATCAAGTTAATGATGTTTAAATAATACAAAAGTAATAAGATAAATGATTGCAATGAATGATTTTTCAAGAATCATTTATTAAATTGTTAATTATTTCATACATTTGTACTGATTCAGATTTTACTGCTTTTTGCTGTTAGCTTCAGGAAATATTAAATAAGCTTACTATCTGCATTTAAAGTAAAGATCTCTTAGACTTGTGTGATAATTTATTGTGTTATGGTTTTCCTTTAAAGTGCCAATAGCCACTTCTCAGTGATTTAAAAGTACAGATTGTCTGTGCCTGAGTCAGGTCCATAGACAAAGGCTCTTATTGGTTGATCTTAAATCATTTACAGGAACTATAACAGCAGTCATTTTATTAGTATTATTATATTATTATTATTATATTATATTTTGAAAAGTTGTGAACTTGGGTCTGAAAATTGTGTTGATTTCCTAACAGACCTCTGAAATAGCCGACATGCAATGTATGAAGATATAACTCCAGTTAAGTAAATAATTGAAACTTACAACCAGACATGCAAACAGTAATAGAGCAAATTCAGTTTCCTTTTATGAAATAAATTAACTTTAAAATTGGTATGTAGGATAAACAGATTTTTTTCTAAATGTATCATAGACTGTTATAAAAATCTGAGTGAAAAAATTATGAAAAGAAAATTATGAAAGTGAAATAAGTACAAAAATTCCCTACTTATTTCTAGTTTGAATACACAGTTGTTTTTTTCTGAGTTCAAGATCAAAACTTGGACTTTTGGTTTAAAAATTTAGTTTTTCAATTCCAATTTCTTCTTTCAAGATGTGTGTTTTTTTTAGGAAGTTTAGGCACTCATGAAGGCACTGTTAGGTGGAAATTAAGAGGAACAGCAGAGTTCTTGCAAGGTCCTCAACCAAAGTCAGCAATTTCTCCACTACATTTTTGTGTGAGATTTACTCAATAAAGCATGATTTTGTCAGCAACATGTCATTACATTACATTAATCCACAAACAAATGGCAAACTTCTGTAGATTGTCTGTATTAAACGCACAAACCTTTCTGAATGGAGGCCACTCTCCTTCTGTGCCTTGGTTTAAGTTGTCATTTGGGTCAGTTTCTGTGTGGAACACTATAGCTGTGCTTAACTTGTACATGGGATACAGACAGACTCCTGATGCATCCCAGAAACACACCGTTCCATCCTCATGCCTATACACACAAAGAAACATGATATTGTATATACGATTTACAGTCTGTCAAAGAAATGATCCCAAAATTCTGTTTTACCCTGTGAGCAACAGGTCTCTCTGTGGAGGGTCTGGGGCAAGGTTCTGGCCTCCTGTTATTGGCCATGGCTGCATGGAGAGAAAAAAAGTTTAACAATAATGACACATCTGTTCAAACAGAATATTGCATACCATACATGATTACCAGCTCTGCAGGTAACACATTGATGTTTCCCAGCAGTTTTGCCATTATATTTATAGGGCTTATATATTTATATTATAAGCCCTATGAGACAAATTGTGATTTGTGAATATGGGCTATACAAATACAATTTGATTGATATTCTAACAGTCAGCCAGATTAACACGATAACTTGAGATTCAATCTGCATGTAAGTAAACACATTGAAATATGGCTTTAACTGTAGGGGTGCTTGTTAGGCAATCAAAATGTCTATTTCTTTAACCTCTTGACATTCTGGTGAAATTCGCCTAAAACGCCTGTCTAAGGCATACCCAAAGTAAATTGAAAGCTGTTCTTGATCCATTTGGAGTACATGCATGGTTTTGGTCTCTTTTGAAAGGTAACACTCTGATTCTTTCCCCCAACAGTCAGAAACACTGTAAGTGCTACTGGCATTGAGTAATAGAAGTTGGAACACACTGAAGTAGAAGGTTTTTATTTACGCCTGAATATTTTTTCGTAAACAGATGCCTGCAGATGACTCTAGCTGGGACCTATGAGCTGGAAAACACAATGGGACCACAGCATGAAGCCTTACCTAGCCCAAATTCAAATTTGATAACATACCACAGAAAATGAATATTTTACACATGTTTTTCTAAGGGTATGTCTAGGCGTTTTCCAAAAAAGGCCATTTGGAGGGTTACCCTTGGTAACCATGGTCAAACACATACACAGTGAAACAAAGGGACACAACAGAAGAGGGGCAGGCACTCGTTGGCACTCTCAATAGCCAACGAGGTCTCTCGTTGGCTATTGCAGGCTGTGGACAGGACATGCCACCTCCTATTGGGTCAAGTGAGCTGTCAATCTAAAGTTCAGAGTGCAGCCTCCATTTTGAAATCAAGATATCGGCTATGTTTACATGCAAACGGGAGTTACGAGGGAAAATACATCAATAATTACACATAGCTGCCGGCTAGTTTGAAATGATGCAACAGCAGTCTATGGGTATTTATTGATGTAATAATGTGTTTTGGACTAAATATGTTACTGGATTGGATTGTCTGGACCTTTGGCAATGTAACAAGACCGTTTTTGTTGGAATGTTATCGATCTGTGGATTACGATGAGGCTTCTTAGGTGAGTGACCTCGATTTTGTTATTGTTTTTTTTTTTGTTGGTGGTCTGACAGAGGCGTTGATTGTACCTGCTGTGGTGATCTTTTCTTCAAATGGTTTGCATCAATCGAATCACAAGAATCTTAGCTTTCCAAAGTTAGTTACATAAGTACCTAGCTATACGAAGCAGTTGTGTAAATAACAAAGTTTGACGCTTAAAAGTCCGCGGGCCGTCGGACTATTACAGTTACTCTGTTAACACATGGTCTGTCGTGAACAAAATCTTCAGCACGTTTGACAGAAAAACCTTTTTTGTAGAGTTCAAACATGTAACTATAATGTAAGACATTTGTATTATTATTAACGTATGACAATAAATATTAGCGTACTTTGAGGTGAGTAACATTATACTCATAAATTTATCAATCAATCAAATATTATTTGTTTAGCCCATATTCACAAATCACAGTTTGTGTCATAGCGCTTAACAAAGTGTGACATCCTCTTCCCTTAACCTTCATACTAACCTTCTGAAACCTCAGAGAGAGCAACATGTTAAGGATCACTCTCCCAGGACAGACAGAGATACATGTAGATGCCGCGAGTAGCAGAGCACATCAATAAAACAACAATATTTACAACATTGATGAGAAAAGGCAGATTCTTAAAAAAATTAAGAGGTGTATCACTGTTTAAAGCATTCATACATGAGAAAACGACCGACAGAGATGAGTTTCACTGTTATTTGTCAACACAACAGTTTGAAACCCTCCACTTTGGTTACATCTGCCCAAGGTGTACCTTTTTGGAGTAGTGTGTGCTCTGCAGAAGTCCAGCAGCAATGACCCTTTCCCACAGTTTGAGGGGGATGGCGGAAATGTGGTGGGAGCAGGTGATTGCTGAGCTGTGGAGAGGAACCAAGTATGGTGTCTGAATGACTGGCCAGTCCTCTGTCTGCAGGTCGATCACCACCAACTCTTCCTCTACCAGCACCACTAGTGCGCTGGGATCTCCTGCAGATAAACAGAACAGTGATGTGTCTAATGAACGTGTGAACAAAGGGAACCTAGTCATAGTGCCCCAAGCCTTAAGCCACAGCACTTCCTTTCATATGAACAGTGACAGTGTTTTTGTTGGATGATATATTGTCCCATTAATAATGATGATGATATATTGTCATTTTAAGACCTGTTTGTGCCCCACTGTGGCCAGAGTTCAATCCCACTGAGAAGCTGAATTCTGCCTGCCTGCCTAAGAGAGTAGAAGTGTGGCAAAGAGTGCTGCACACAGCTCTAGAATTAAGTAATGGCGAAAAACACAAGAGATCTCTTATGTGGTTATGAGATGTGTAAAAAATCTGGAATCTGCAAGTTCTGTGGGCTTGTCCCGCATTTCAAATTGTTTTTGTTTTAAGTAGAAGGTTGTTTATTTAACCACCCAGGATACAGATATACTTATATTCTAACATTATTTTTTATAGTCATTAGAAGATTTAGAAACTTGATACGTTGCTTGAAGGGTGTTCAATGTTCAATGTTGTGTTCAGTGTTCAATGTTCTCAATCACTCATATTCACCCCTCTCTTTCCTTTTAAGCAGCAGATTCATATGAAATTATATCCCCACGAATGAAATATTTAAAATGTTCACAAAGTATGGAATTCGACAACTCGCCATTATCAAAATATTTGAATTCGGTGGGTATGTATTCTGTAAATTTGTTCAGTGTGAGTAGTGAAGATTGAAGGATTGAAGTGGGATTCTTTAGGGAGAGAGACATCCAAGGACATTGTCAACATCTATCTAAATATGGATCTAAGTAACAATTCAATTCTAATTACAGTCGATTTTCAGCCTACACCATTCCCGTTATATATAAATCTGACCATCCTCCTAGGCACAGAAGTCGACCTCAGTGTGTCTCTGTAGAAAATCATATTTATCCTCCTGTGTCCATTGATCTGATTAATCCAACCACTGCTACCGAAGAGCAACTAGTGCTTGATTCTCAAGAATTTAAATCAAGTAATTGTCCTCTGTCTATTACACCTAAACATCAGTAACATCATGTCTTTCTACATGAAAACTCCCCAGACTTTCAGATTCTCTGTTTGTCTGATACATGGCTTTCCCCTAAGATCCCTAATAATGATATTCTTGTATGTGGTTACAACTTTTTAAGGTGTGACCGAGTGAACAAAGCAGGCAGAGTATTAATTTATGCAAAAGACTGCCTCTCTGAACATGATATCATCTCATGCTCAGTACCAAAAAAAAAAAATTGTGTTGGATCTCTTTCTTGGTGGGGGCATGCACGTGAGCATGATTGGTATTTACCGCCCTCCTTCAGTGCATTTGGATATTCTGGAGGATATTGCCAAACTCTGGTTGCTGCATGCCTCCACGGAGCTATTAATTATGAGAAATCTCTATCTGGACTGGCTCTCGCAAACAGTGCTTGGAACAAAAAAATGTTTAACTCATAGACAAACCTACCAGACCTAACGGCAAAAATACTTTAAACTCCACATTAATTGACATCAGACTTACAAACCGACCACATAAATACCCTGCCCGCGGAGTATTCGAGCTTGGAATCAGTGATCACTACCCCATTGCCTGTGTCAGACACAGCCAAATCCCCAAGACCAAATTTGAAATCATTACAACCAGAAATTATAAGCACTTTAATATGCAGGAGTTTTTAAATGATTTAGAAACCTCAGATATTAATAAAACATTTTAAATCTCCAATCCAACCATGGCACTGAAAATCTGCTCTGAATCTTTATACGCTATTGCTGACAGCCATGCCCCCTACAGGAAACACAGAATTAAAAACAGATACAGTCCTTGGTTCTCCCCACAACTGTCCAACGTCGTCCTTAATAGAAACAAAGCATGGACCAAGGCTAGATCCAGTGGCAAACCTGAAACACTCGCACCAGTATGATATAATTCTAAATCTAATTATTATCAAATGGCTCTGTCCACCTCTGACAGTTCCTCTAAATTCAGAAATACTAAAGAATCTCTTAAGAACTCATCCAGGTCACACCTCCATCCAGAAATTGGATTACTGATAAATTATCCATGGTCAAAGCTTTTAATTACTATTTCCTCTCCTTCGATCTCTCATTCAATATATTTGTAAATCCTAGTATAAACAATTACCAAACCTGTCCAGTAGAGGGACCCCCAATCTAATTTCTTACTGTAAATTTTCTTTTAGTTTGGTAAACAGTTGAGCTTTGCATACATCAAAGCTCTATGTAGGTCAAAATCATCCAAACACACTGGTCTAGAAACTCTTGATCCATACCTCATTCATCTAAGGGCCCCTTTAATCTGTCTACATGTATCTGACATTTTCAACAGGCATAATCCCAAATTCATGGAAAGGTACAATAGTAGTACCTTTACACAAAAGTAGCAATGTTTCTAACCTTAACAACTACCGTCCTTGAATCCTTGGTCAAGCTACAAATACACACCCAGGGTTTTTCCTGGCCGAAAATTAGGCGGGGTGATTCTGAGCCGCCACAATATAAATACTAATCACCACATTAGGATCAATGCTTTTCTTAAATGAGTAAAAAATGTCATTCATAGCTGCGCACATTCATTCATAATGCAGCTTGTCCTGACTCTGCTCGCTCTCTTTCTCTTGCACTGACACACAGACATAAACATTGTCATCGGATGTGTGTAAACTCAAGCAGTAGAATTTTGTTCGGGAGGTGTTCGCAATTCTCTATGTAGGAAAAGCATTCGATACCGTTGATCATAAAATCCTCCTCCACAAACTAAAATCCGACAATCCGTCGATTGGTTCGACTCCTACCTTACAGATAGAACTCAGACTGTTGTTCCGTCTGACCATCAGAAATGGGTGAAACTATTGTCCAGTCGACCAATATTGTGACTGTTTTTTATTTACTTACATGTATTTTTATTGTGATGTTTTATTTTTGCTCGTGTTTAATTGTTTGTTGCTTTTTGTGAATGTCTCTTGTTCTCAGGCCTCTCTTGGAAAAGAGAGGCTCAATCTCAATGTGACTGTCTAATTAAATAACGATTAAAAACAAGTAGTACTAAATAGTGACCTTTCCATAGCTAAGTGTAATGAGTATAATTGCAATTCAGTTGTTAGTGTTGGTATGTGTTGCCTGCCTGTGTGCTGTGGTCCATCTCTGATGACAAAGAAGTCGATGATCCTGGAGGTGAAGTCCAGAGCCTCGTGTGTTTTACTGTGGATCACTGTGATACAGTGTCTGTCCCCATAACTGGCCCTTGGCATGCCACCACTGAACAGCAGGAACGGAGGTCTGTCACGCACACATATAAAAACAAACAAATGCATACATATTCATGTTCAGTGTAGTTTGCCCTGAAATTAATGTCTATCTGTCAATCTTCACCAGATCACAAATCAAAACCCCTCTGATTTTAAATATCAGTACAAAAACTGGGGTTGAAATTAAAAGAGTTAAAAATTATAAATATTTGGGTATCTGGCAGGACGATCTTTTAAAAACTTACATTAATGAGCTATCAAAGAAGCTGAAAATTAAATTGGGTTTCTTTTATAGAAATAGGCAGTGCTTTACATTCAAAAATAGATTGCAGATTGTGCAGGCAACATTTTTATCAGTGCTAGACTACGCAGATGTGATTTACATGCATGCTGCGACAAATACTCTCATGCTTTATATCACAGTTCCCTAAGGTTTAATACATGTGACAGTTATTGGACCCATCATTGTACCTTGTACCAGAAAGTAGCGTGGCCTTCACTTGCCACACGTAGGGAACAACACAGTCTTGTCTATATTTACAAAGCTATGCTTAATAAGCTACCATTTTATTTATCATCCCTTTTAAAAGTTAGAAATATATCACCACACTCGTTCTCAACATATCACCTTTGACAAACCCTACATGCACACGGAACTGGGTAAAACTGCATTCAGATACCTTGCTCCTCATAGTTGGAATAAACTTCAGGACTTAGGCTAGGTCGTTTTTTAACCTTAGAACAGTTTAAGTTTTTGCAAAAGTAAGTTTTAGTTGATGAATGCTCCTGTTTTTCTTGATGCGGCTATCTTATCCCTTTTTTAAGACATTTTTACTCCTCTGTACTGTAATTTTTACTTGTTTATGTAAATGCAGAGCACCATTGTAAACGAGAGCTCTGCTCTCAATTGGTTTATACCCTGTCTAAATAAAGGTTATCTATCTATCCATCTATCCATCTATCCATTTATCCATCTATCTATCTATGTTGGTCATATTAATAATCTGGAAAATACATTTCAATGTTATAATGTTGAGGCATTTCAAATCAAATCCGATTTTATTTTTATAACCCATATTAACAAATCACAATTTGTGTCATAGGGCTAAACAAGGTGCGACATCCTCTGCCCTTAACCCTTGACAAGTGTGGAAAAACTACCAAATGCTTTCTTTTTTTTTTAAAAAGGAAGAGAGGAAGCCATCATAAATTAATCTTACTACTGAATAAAGCAAACTTACCCTTCTTCTGTAGGTAGCTGAACTATTTTAGAAATGGCCTTACAAGGGAAATGTCCTGCAACAAGACAAGCCATTATCATTCTCCAGAAATATACATTTCATGCTCAACAGTAAAGACGACTTTAGTGGATTGCTTTTTCTCCTCACCATAAGGAATGTCTGATTTCTCTTCGTCCTCATTCACATCCTCTCCTCCTACCATCCATCGACAGTAACTTCCATCACTGTGCGAACTGAGAATGTAGCTCCCATCCTCTGTCCACCAAACACTCTCCAGTTGCTATGGGTACATTAGGTTATATTGAAATACTTGCAACTATTGCGATAACGCATGCTTTTTCAAAAGCTGAGTTTATATATGACTGGCTGTGACTCAATTCAGGTCACAGCCTAATACTGGGCATCACAGCAGTTACCTGTGTGGCAGGAATGTGGTGGCTGGCACACTGTTTCTCAAGATCCCATATGACCATGAGACCTCGTCCGTAGCCAATAACAATCTGGTTTGGGTCGACTGGGTTCTCCTTTAAGGCCTCTACATGTTCCAGATTCCTCCGGCCAATGTAGTCATCTGGAACACTGGAGAGAAGGAAAACAATATATAACTTTTGATGTTGTAAAGTGTCTTTGAGTACCATGAAAAGCGCTCTATAAATACAATAATTTATTATTATATTATTATAAGCATGGAGAAAGAACATCAACAAAGACGCTGAGTGGCAGAGCTGTTATCTGTGTCTATCTTTCTGTCTGTTTGTCATGGCAAAACGTGGGCAGTTTTAATCCAATTTTGATTAAGTTCTGCAAATTTCTTGGGGTTAGGGTCAGTACCTGTGTGTGGATGTGGCTCAGGTGAACCAGGGAGAGTTCATTGACACAGCTGAGATTAGCTGGCCAATTAACTCTTCCTAGATTCAAAAGGAAGCAGCAGAGCTGCCACAGGGGGGTGGGGGGGGAGAGAGACTGAAAGAGACACATTTGACAAGTGAATCTGACCTAATGAAGTTTGTAAGTACAGATAATGAGTTTATGCCAATGATGGCAGTATGACAATAAGCGCATGAGTGAATAGCTGCAGCTGCTTCTAGCCCGGAAGCCAAGTAACGGTTGCGTGCGATAAAACCTGACTGCATCTGTATTGACAGAGATAGTACACCAAAGTGAGACTACAAAAAAGTTATTTATTGCCTGAAAGTCTAGCGTGTAATTCTCAAAATTGTGTTATTGAATTATTGTTAAGATAACATTTAGTAATAAATAAAGGAGAGAGAAGTTAAGTAAAGAGTGGAGGCTGAAGTTGTTTCTGTATCGGCGAAGAGATAACAAAAATAGCTGTGTGAGTTAGCAGACTGTGTGTGATGCAGTTAGGGAGTGAGACAAGTAAAAGACTTTTCAGAGGTATCAAATTTCAGTAGTTCGTAATATAAAATATATAAGTTGACCTAAAAAAGATCAAAATTAGGTATTTAAATCAGTGTCAAAATTGCAGTAATAAAAACAATGATCTGGTGTTTGAATGCCCTGCTGGAAATCTAGAAATGTAGGCATATTGCTGAGTGTTATAATTTTCTCTACTGTGTGGTTTGTTCAAGAGTTTTTGCTGAACTATAACACCTGGTGATGCTGTCTGTTGATTTGTAATATCATATGCTGCCTTAAATTGTGTTGGTTAAGGTGATGGCCATAGAGGGAAGTTTGAGTGCTTGTATAAAATGATTCTGATATCTTTTGTTTGGAGCACTGTGTTTTTGAGCGGATCACAATTGGGTGTGGCTGTGTAATGCGTTGATTTTGCATTATTTTGCCTGAGACTAAGTGTTGGTTTCAAGGTTGAGAAACAAACTAAAAGGTTAGACCCAGCTTGGTACATTTGATGTGAGTGTGTGTGAGGATATGAAGCTCAGAATAAAAGACTATAAACCAAAAGATTAGGGCAAAAAAAATGTTGGAGTTAACAGAAAATTGGTGATAAAAAAAAATCCAAGCTGACCTGAAACTCAATAACATAGAAAATAATGAGACAAAAAAGCAACTGATGTCACAGGACGTAGCTGGATTGTATCCAATCCTGTCCGGAACAGTGCAGCTCACAGGAGATGTCAAGTTCAAGGACTATAAGGCCCACGTTCCAAAACTTTGCAGTACAGTGAAGAAAAAAGGGTGATGGACTTCTACACTGAAAAGGACGAGGCTCTCAGGGGAATGGGAATACTGGTTACACCAGCATCAACAACAAGTAGACGGAAATGAGGAGGTTGAGTAACAGGACAAGGAACACAGTAAGGTTCACGAAATGATATCTCAATTAGAGGCTAACGTTATAAAATACTGTGGGCCTCTAGGAGGCAGTGGACAGGAAGGGAGCATTGTAGGGCAAGATCAGATGCAGAGTAGTCAGAGGGAAAATCAAGAACAGTCTAGCGGCAGTGAAGGGCAGCATTGGGTAGAACGCATGCAAGTGCTAGGAGGATTTTGCAGTAAGCAGTGGAGATAGTGAGAACAGAGGGGGAGCTGGGACATCGGGGAGAGAGTATGGTCCAGTGACAGAGCTACAGTAGCCCCCCGACAAATATGACGCTGCAGGCCACTTTCCAACATTAATAAAAGGGTTACAGGTACAGTATATTCCTTGGCAAACACTTATCTAGTAAGTGGATAAAAGCATTTGAGGAGGAGACAGTGGGAAACATTTTGGTGACACGCTTGGTGACATCAAAGCTCTGTGGGCCAAAGTCGTGGGGGTGCCAGAAATGAAGGCCATTGTGCGCATGAGTGGACATGCTTGGATGATGAACCCACAGGCAGACGGTTTAACCCGTAACGACCCAGCCTGTGGGCATCCCTGAGAAAGGAGTAACAAGTTGTGATTGACCCCAAAGCTCTAAAGGGCGAGCCGATCTCTGACACTGAGAATCCAGCAACATATATCGGGTCCTCAGCTGAAGAGGTGGAAGCACGAGACGGAAGAAGATGCAGAGAGCAGTCCTTTGCGGACAGAACGTCAATAATAGAGACCATTCCCAGCCCGGTGAAAAGTAGGCTTGAAAATGTGGTGGGGCTGACATCAAAGACACACAGAAAGTTCTGTAATCATGTGGACCAAGCTGTTGAAAAATATAGAAGAGATGAACTTAGACTGGGAGAGCAGGAACGAGACATACAGAGAAAGGTCACTCGACTAAAATTGAATGAGCTGGCTAACAAAAATAAGAAAAATCTTCAAGCTGCCATAATGGCCCTCAAGCCAGCCGGGGAAGCATTTGCTGCTCAGCCTAGTGCTCCCTCAACCACACCTAACGCTCCACCTCCCAATGCACCACCCATTGTTAATGTCTATAACCAACAGCCAAAAACACAGCAGGCTCCTGCACTGAGGAGGCCACCTTCAGTGCCACAATGAAGGGGCCAAGGGAGAAGACCCATGGCGGTCTCCCTTGGGAGTCAGTTGGGGATGTAGCTACCCTGGACACATATGCCAAACCTGTCCATCACAGCCATGGCCTGCGCCGGAATGGAGGAGAGCAGGGTTATGGGGGTCAGCCTGCTCATGTGTGAAGTCAGGCCCAGGCAATCCGTGGCTACTTAGACATGTGTAAATCCAAATTATGACACACACCTCCCCATGTCTGATAAATTTGTCAAGACAGTAGGATTCTCTGTACAAAGACAGATGATTCCAATGACAGCTACAGTTCGGCTGTCAATTGAAGGCCGTGAAGCAATACTGCCTATTTTGGTGTCTGATCAAACCCCAGTAAATTAGTTAGGGGGAGATGCTTTGTGTAAATTAAAGGTGAAAATTTGGTAACATCACAAGGGGTGTACATTGATAACTCCGGACCTGGGGTCTCATTTATAAAACAGTCTGTGGGATTCATACTAAAAGTGTACGTGCGTACGCAAAAGAAAATTCAGATTTATAAAACCGTGCGCATGCACACCTGAACGCAATGTTCACTTTATAAATCATAGTCAACCTGGAAACGTTCGTACGTGGATCTGCCTCCAAGTCCACCCTCCACACGCCCAGTTTCAACCATAAATGGTCAATGCAAAGCACCTCATGAATATTAAATTATGCTGCTGAGTCATGACAGAGTCACGGCATCAAGCGATGAGAAGAGGAAGCGAAACTTTCTGACACTGACATCGAGGTGTTTGTTAGTGAGGTGGAGGTGAGGAGCGATTTTATGGGACGGTAGTGATGACATTAATAAAGAAAATACACTGATACACTGCATTATTAAATTCAGAGACAGCTGTGATGTCCTCAATCTATAGAATTTAACTGAATTATTAATATATGCTTGTGTTGTACTGGGATGGTTCGGTTCTGTCGGTCGATCTGTGTGATGCTGGACTCAGTTCAGCACAAAGATCACAGATCACAGATCAATAGAATCTATATCAGCTGATCAGACATCGCTGAACCCTCGTTTCCTCCTCATCCTTCCATTCGCGTGCATCCATCTCGCAGAATCACGCACCAGTGTCACCACAGTATTTATTTATTTAGAGCAACCGGACAAATTACCTCACATCAGTGCATCCTCACCTCCACTCTGGGATATTATTTGGAAAGTTTCTTCATTTCTTGTAAGTGATCTCCAGTGCGCTCTGTGTGCTCTGTGCGCCTGTGGCACAGGCAGGTTCACTGCAGTGATTTGATGATACATTCACAGTGATAGAAGATATTATTAAAAACTGTTAATGACTCGGCTCTGTAACTCCGCTGTTTAATGGAATCTGAACGTAATTTGCTGTAAATTGTTATATATATTTTTCAATTAAAAGGTTCGTGTGGAACAGATATGTCGTGCGAGCACAACTAAGCTTTTGGTTTTAATGTAAATGAGGAAGTGGATCAATAATCTGGCTTCAGTTTACCACCTCACGTCTGCGTCGCCACTTTCCCGTCTCCAAAACGTTTGTACGCATGGGTCAGAGTTTGTGTGGAAATATGCAAATTTCCCCGTCAAGTTTGCTTTTATAAATCCAAACGTTTGCGTGAGAAGTGGCGTACATACGTTTCAGGCCCCATTTTGTGCATATGCAACGGTTATAAATGAGACCCCTGGCCTCCAGATGAGTGCATTGGTTGAGAGGGCTTATATTTATTGGCTAGGGAACATATAAGAACCGGTAAGTGAAGTGTTCAGGAAGTGGGAAAAGTATATTCGTGCTCAGATCCCCAAAGCAAAAGAATCATACTCGGACTATCATTGTACAGTGTATTATGATTTATCTCAAAGGGACATTTTTGAAGAAAAATGGGAGGCATTGACCAGGAGTGTGAGTGGAGTAAACAACAGGGTACACAGTCATTGGAAAATAAGGGGCAGTGTTGAATGTCAATCCCAACTCTTTGCTGTCAGTTTCTCTCAGTGATTGACTTGTGTTCTGCCTTCTTTAGCATCCCATTAACTGAAGACTCAAGACAGTTGTTTGTGTTCACATACAAAGGTAAACAATACACATGTACGAGAATCCCACAGGGATTAAGACATAGTCTTCAACCAGATTTAACCAGGTTTTGAAGCAAGATCTCGATGGATTAGCGCTCAATCCAATAGGTTGATGACCTGCTAATTGCTGCACCTACACTTGATGATTGTCATTTCATTAAATTGCTGCAGAAACTGGCAGAGGGAGGACACTAAGCCTCCCTGGCTAAATTACAGTACTGCCAACCACAAGTTGATTATCTGGGGAGAGTTATCTTCCACAGTACAATATCAGTGGCAACTGGAAAGAGTGAGTAAAGCTCCCAAGTTCAGAATGAATACACGACTATGCAATAAAAATCGCTCCGCTCAGAGAAATCATGATAGAAGCAGTGACTCAGACATTAAATGCTCCCTTACGTTAGAAAAATTAGGCAGGGATAGAATTTTAAAACCCTCACAAAAGAGATGCAGACAGCTCCATCTTTAGCTATTCCTGATAACAGCAAACCATTTTTTCTGTATGTGTCCAATCGACATAACATGTATCAGCAGTTTTGAGGCAAGAAACATGTAGCAGTCGTAGAAAACAACTGATCGCGTATTACAAAACGAAGCTGGACAACGTAGTTGTGATGACCCTCTCAAAGCAGGCTTCTCTCTGCAGGAGCATGATGGGAGGAGCTTGGTCACCTCATCTGGTCTGGCTGCAGTGTATAAAATGTTGACATTCAGCCAGTTTGCCTCTCCCTCATTGCTTCCACAGCATTTGGTTTTGGTTATACTTTGATTTCAACATTTAAATTTAAACTTATTTTTAGGTTAAGCTCATGTGTGGCCTTCCCTACTTTGTCCAGCTTTAAGCCAGGTTGTGACAATTGGGGGCTCGTCGGGATTAAGTTTGATATTTGTAGTAACTTGACCCGGTTTGTTTTGTGTTAACAAAGAGCTGGATCTCTGGTATGCTTTCAAAATTGCACTTGGCTTACTTACACACATGAGTTTTGGTGTGTTTTCTTTCAGGGGGATAGAAATATTCTAGTTCTTTTGTCTATGTCTTGGTGGTTTCTTGTGCACTTTGGTTTAAGGTGACCATATTGGTTACTTGAGTTTTCTCCCTTCAGGTTTTGTTGTTAATCTCAATTAAATTATTGCAATTATCTCAAAGTGGCAATGAAAGTGGGTAGAGCTATACACTGGGGATCACATCTGTGGCTTTCTGGGGGTAACTGCATAGCAGGGACTTTCTGGATCCACTGGTGTCCAGTGAATAAATACCCCCCATCAGTAGCTGCCTGAAGACTAGGGTTAAGATTAGTTAATAAACCTAGATTGGGGAGACTCCAGTTAAATTTGTTTGGGCTTCCTTATGGTTTTGTTGGTGCATGTTTGAATTTACACTGTCCAATTTGTATCAGATTTGTTTGTATGGGGGTGGTTTCCTCCCTGTTGGGTGTCATGTGGTCATGGATTTGGTCTTGACACACACTTGTATAATGTTTACAGCCCCTAAAATCTGGACTGTCCCCCTAAAGTCTAAAATATGCGTCCTTAGACACCATGGCTGCGGACATCTAGGGGTGGAAAAGCTGGAGTAACCTGAGATGAGATGGTGAACATTTCAATCCTTTGCCGCCAAAGGGACAAAGACAAGATTACTTGTTCAATGTGGAATGCCTGTTTGCATGTGAAATGACTTTGTTTTATCTATGCCTCATGATTTGGACTTCAATTGTCCTATTGTCCGGAGGGGGCATCGTGCTACCCTTAAAAAGCCCACGATTAAAGACCCATCAGCTCACGTTTCAAATAGATTTTCTCCACTCAGCGACGCACCCGTTGAGAAACAAACTCTGGTCATTGGCGACTCGGTTCTGAGAAACGTGAGGTTAGCGACACCAGCGACCATAGTCAATTGCATTCCAGGGGCCAGAGCCGGCGACATCGAATCTAAACTGAAGCTGCTGGCTAAAACTAAACGTAAATATAGTAAGATCGTAATTCACGTCGGCAGCAACGACTCCCGGCTTCGTATGTCGGAGGTCACTAAAGTTAATGTTGAGTCGGTGTGTGCTTTCGCAAAAACGATGTCGGACACAGTAGTTTTCTCTGGCCCTCTCCCTAACACCACAGGTGATGACATGTTTAGCCGCATGTTGTCTTTTAACCGCTGGCTGTCGAGGTGGTGTCCTGTAAACGGTGTGGGCTTTGTAGATAATTGGCAAACGTTTTGGAGGAAACCTGGTCTTGTTAGGAGAGACGGCGTTCATCCCACTTGGGATGGGGCATCTCTCTTATCTAGGAATATTACTCAGTCTATTAAATGACAACCCAGAGTTGGGACCAGGAAGCAGAGCTGCAGTGCTAAACACTTCTCTGCGCTCCCTCTGGATCAGTCACACAACCACAAACCGATAGAGATTGTGTCTGTCCACCGTCCCATTAAATTAGTTAAATCAAACAATGACAGAGGGAGAATTCCACAAAAAAATCTAATACAAATTAACACAACCTCTGCAACAACTCAGGAAACAAAGACCTTTAAATGTGGTCTTTTAAACATAAGATCATTATCATCTAAGGCTATTTTAGTTAATGAACTAGTCTCAGATAACAAAATAGATTTATTGTCCCTCACTGAGACGTGGCTGCATCCTGATGAATATGTCAGTCTAAATGAATCTACTACCCCCAGTCATGTAAATACACACGTTCCCAGAGAATTTGGTCGAGGAGGTGGAGTTGCTGCTATTTTTAACTCCAGTCTTTCAATTAATCCTAAACCTAAACTAAGCTACAACTCATTTGAATGTCTTGTTCTTAGTCTTCCACGCCAATCCAAGAAACCCCAACAGCCAATCATATTTGCTGTAGTTTACCGTGCTCCTGGGGCTTATACTGAATTTTTAACGGAATTCCCTGAGTTTTTATCAAACCTCGTCCTAAAGACCGATAAAATTATTATTGTTGGTGACTTTAATATTCATGTTGATAATAATAAAGATAGCCTTAGCGTAGCATTTATTTCGATATTAGACTCAATTGGTTTCAGTCAGTGTGTACACCAACCTACTCATTGTTTTAACCACACACTTGACCTTGTATTATCATACGGTGTCAAAATTGAACATCTAACGGTACTTCCGCACAATCCAATTATATCCGACCATAATTTAATAACCTTTGATTTTTCACAATCAGAATATATGCCACTAATAATGAACTCATTTTCTAGATGTTTACCTGATAGTGCTGTAGCTAAATTTAAGGAAATAATTCCAATTACATTTAAACCCGTATTATCCGTCGATATAAACAACAAATTCATTAAAAACCCGAGCTCCACTGAGATTGACCATCTCGTCGATAGCTCTGTAAACTCATTACGATTAACATTAGACTCAATAGCGCCTCTAAAAAAGAAATGTGTAAAACATAGTCAATTAGCTCCGTGGTATAATTCCAAGACACATGAGTTAAAACAAGTATCAAGAAAACTAGAAAGGAGGTGGCGCTCCAGCAACCGTATTGAATATCTCCTAGACTGGAAGAGTAGTGTTAAAGCATATAAGAACGCCCTCCACAAAGCAAGAGCTGCCTACTACTCAAAACTAATAGAAGAGAATAAAAACAACCCCAGGTTTCTCTTCAGCACTGTAGCCAGGCTGACAGAGAGTCACACCTCCACCGAACCCAGTATTCCTCGATCCCTAAATAGCAATATCTTTATGAATTTCTTTAATGATAAAATTCTAACTATTAGAAATAAAATCAACCATCTCCTGCCCTCAATTGGCACTAATACCCTACCAAGAACAGAAATCTCAGAAACGGCTGAGAATCCTACCAATTATTTAGACAGCTTCTCTCTGATCACCCTTGATCAGCTGACCAAACTAATCTCAGGTTCTAAACCAACAACTTGTATCTTAGATCCCATTCCTACAAAATTACTTAAAGAAATTCTGCCCCTAATTGATAGTTCGTTACTAAACACAATAAATCTGTCATTATCATCAGGATATGTACCACAGTCTTTTAAAATAGCTGTAATCAAACCCCTTCTTAAAAAACCCACCTTAGACCCAGAGGTTTTAGCAAATTACAGACCTATATCTAATCTCTCCTTCCTGTCTAAAATACGAGAAAAAGTTGTAGCCAATCAGCTGGGTGAGTTTCTCCAGGAAAATAATATATATGAAGACTTTCAGTCGGGGTTTAGAGCGAATCACAGCACAGAGACAGCCTTGGTTAAAGTCACTAATGACCTTCTAATAGCTTCAGATCAGGGGTTTGTGTCTGTCCTCGTTCTGTTAGATCTTAGTGCAGCATTCGACACAATTGACCATAACATTTTATTACAGAGACTGGAACAGTTAATTAGCATTAAAGGAACCGCCCTAAACTGGTTTAAATATATTTTTCTGATCGCTCCCAATTCGTGCAAATTAATGATGAGTCATCTGTGCGCACCAAAGTTAACCATGGTGTTCCACAGGGCTCTGTGCTCGGCCCAATTTTATTCTCATTATATATGCTTCCACTCGGAAACATTATCAGGACACACTCGGTAAATTTCCACTGCTATGCGGATGACACCCAGTTATATTTGTCAATAAAACCTGAACAAAGTAATCAAATAACTAAACTCCAAGCATGTCTCAAGGACATAAAAACCTGGATGACCCGCAATTTTCTCTTATTAAACTCAGATAAAACAGAGGTTCTAATACTTGGCCCTAAACACCTTAGAGATACAATATCTAATAATATAGCTGCACTAGACGACATTGCCCTTGCTTCCAATGAAACAGTCAGGAACTTGGGAGTGATCTTCGACCCTGATTTATCCTTTAATTCTCACCTAAAACTAATTTCTAGGACCGCCTTTTTTCACTTGCGTAATATTGCAAAAATCAGACTTGTCCTCTCGCAAAAGGATGCAGAAAAACTAGTCCACGCTTTTGTTACATCCAGATTGGATTATTGTAATTCATTACTATCAGGCTCCAGCAGTAAATCGTTAAAGACTCTGCAGCTTGTCCAAAATGCCGCAGCACGTGTCCTGACAAGAACCAATAAAAGAGAGCACATTTCTCCAGTATTAGCTTCACTACACTGGCTTCCGGTTAAATCTAGAATAGAATTTTAAATTATTCTCCTCACCTTCAAGGCCCTTAATAATATGGCACCACTATATCTTAAAGAGCTGATAGTACCATATAACCCCACTAGAGCATTGCGCTCCCAGAACTCAGGATTACTTGTCGTCCCGAAAGTCTCTAAAAGTAGAGTAGGAGCCAGAACCTTCAGCTACCAAGCACCTCTCCTGTGGAATCATCTCCCACTTTCAATTCGGGAGGCAGACACCATCTGTACGTTTAAGAGTAGGCTTAAAACCTTCCTTTTTGATAAAGCTTATAGTTAGAGCCGGTCCAGGCTTATCCTGGACCTGCTCTTAGTTATGCTGCTATAGGTCTAGAAGGTCGGGGGACACATGACACTCGGAGCTTCTCTTTCCAGCTTCTCCTTCCTCTTCTCAAACTGTTATCACATCAATGTAATTCATATCCCATCAATACATGTTACTGACTTGACTTCTTCCCCGGAGTCCCTTTGCCCTATCGTCCGCAGATCCGGGCCGCAGCTGTGGCCACATCATGGATTAGGCTCTGTGGATCGTGTATCAGAGATCGTAATGGTGGATCCAGTATGGCGGATTCTGTATCGTGCTGGCTGATCGTGGTAATAAAGGCGGATCCTTTATCGTGTTGGCATCCGATAATGGTGGTGGACCACGACCGAGGTGGCAGCTGACGATGGATCCTAAATGGCGGCAGTGGACAATGACTGTGGACTATAGTGGCATCCGATCTTGATGGTGTATCATGATCTTGCTGGCTGCTGTCCATAGACTATGATTGCAGCAGGACTGCTGATACAGAGAGGAGTACTTCTCCTCAGATACTTGACCGTTAATGACATTAATCCACCAATTCACCTGTTTACCCTTATCAATGCTGCTAAAACCTTTATCTTGGTCATGTTTACACTTGACATCTATTGCACTTCTGTCCATCCTGGGAGAGGGATCCCTCACATGTGGCTCTCTCTGAGGTTTCTACGTTCTTTTTACCCTGTTAAAAGGGTTTTTTAGTAGTTTTTCCTTACTCTTGTTGAGGGTTAAGGGCAGAGGATGTCACACCTTGTTAAAGCCCTATGAGACAAATTGTGATTTGTGAATATGGGCTATACAAATAAAATTTGATTGATTGATTGATTGTTGGTATTAAACTTTCCCAGTATTCCATTAAAAACACCATTTTACATTACATTTCATTAAGCTGGCGCTTTTATCCAAAGTGACTTACAATAAGTGCATTCAACTATCAGGGTACAAACCCAGAACAGCAAGAATCATGTAAGTACATTGACTTAACATCAGAAAGAATAAACTGGTCCTCAGTCACATACTCATCCCATTTAAATGTAAAGTACAATTTAAAAACTGCTATAAACAGTGCTTCAAAAGTGAAAGTAAAAAGGTCATACAGTATGTGAAATTATACTCTGAAAAGACCACACTCAGCACATGAATACGTCCATTTCTGAAGACGCCACGTCAGTCGTCAGCGTAATTACATTAGAGGGCTTGTCCAATCACAGCCTCGTGTTCAAAGTCCTGCTACCGCAGACAAGAAACTACCAGCTGCTGTTTTGCGTGGTTCGATGAATGGCTCTGTTTTCGGTGTAAAAAACTTGCTGAAGTCAACACCACACTGTTTCCCCGGAGGAGAGGATGACTGTGTTGGAAAGCAAAGCTGCGTGCCCAGTGTGGAGGAGTCGAAGCGGAAAAGACTGGGACACAATCCCAAAATTACGGTAAGAGCTAAGCTAAAGAGAGAAGCCATTGCTAACTGCTAAGCTAAGTAACTCGCAGATCTGAATAGCGTGTAAACAACTGTGGGATTCGCGAGAAAGTTTGTAAAAGAACAAGAGAGCAATGAGTGCTTGAGCAGAACTAGTGCATGTTTAAATGTGTACGAACTGCTTAAACTTACGAGTTCGCGCCAGTTAAGTTTTTTCATAAAAGTTACTTTTTTGTCCTCTTGTATTTTATAGGAAACTATCCATCTTCGTCACACCTCTGAGGTAAATGGCAGGCGTCACGAAGCAGAGCAAGGGTAAGATTAAAAAAGAGACGCTTTGTGTTATGTAAAATACATTCTCTAAGTTTACTTTATCTGATCTATTTCTATCATTTTGTATTCACAGTCTGAGCTCCCCTCACATTTAGTCGAAGCTACCGCTGCAAGTCCAGATTTGCAGTGTGGAATATGATGTCATTGTATGTAAGTAACTGTGTAGTAATTGTGTTTTTTACTGTGGATCTTCTTACGGTGAATTAGCGAGGCTGTTTCCGTTTATTAATAATATACTCATGTAACTCATGTTGTTTTTCAGCTGCCTGTAAGACATACTATGAGCCAGTATGGAGGAACTTCCAGTACAGCCAACTGGACCTTGCAGCTCAGGCAGCAGCATTGAAAAGTCCAGCCCGGAGTCGACAGAGAAAGAGGAGGGCAAGATTAGATTGATCAGATAATTTTTCAGTTACATTTGTAGGTGTATTGTGTCCTTGAACTGTGCTGATTGTACTGATTGTGTTTACAGCTGATTGAAGCGGGGCAGTGTCCTGGTGGCAGATGACATGGATCCATCCTTCCACAGCCAGGAGCTCACAGACTTGTGTGCCACACTTCAAATAAGACTAGAAGCTACACTGAAGTACACAGCTACACACCATAGACGTCTTCACACTGGAGCAAATTCAGAGAGAGTGCCACCAAGAACGTGTGACCCAGAGGCAGCAAAGAGAAATTTCAAGCTTCACCTGATTTGACATCAGATCTCAACATGTACCTTGTGAATGGTTTTTTTCCTCTACAATATATACAACATATAACATCAAGCATCACATGAATATATGTATAGTCTTGAGTAACTGCAGTGCTTTCGGTATAGGCTTACTTATTATTAATATTCATAACTGAATTATAATTAATTATTATTATTCTAATCATTACTATTGTGTGGGAGGGGTTTACTCAAGTCTGTATTATAATGGACCAGGGTGACTAATAGCAACAGATCTACCAGCCAATCACGACTGACTTTGTTTCAAAGGTCTCTGGTTTCATCCAATGGTGACATAGGTTCTCGCCAGGGGTTTTACTGCGATCCATATGCTAATTAGATCCCACCTTCGCCCTGCTTCTAAAAACGGTCAACACATTTAATGCTAAAATAAATCTGGTTTGTTAATCAAACAAATGTAATAGTTTACCTTTTGAGTGCACTTACATGAAAAGGAAGAAAGAAAAGGGTGGGAGTATTTTGCCATAATCACTGTACTAAAGAAACATCCAACCAGCAACACAGAGGTTCTCACTATGATTATGATTAACGTTTACCATAACTCCACTTAGCCAAAATATATATATATATATAAATAAATAAATATATAAATATATATATCCCAACCCATTAAACACTGAAAGCAATATTGTCTTTAGTACCTAGAAGCCAAAAAGACAGGAGTGGAACAATGCCCTCTGCTGGAAGGGAGTAGTTCATGACCCCAAATAAATACATAAAATACATTTCACACAAAGTTCAGTCATGGACCCAAATACAATTTTTTTTAATCTTGGCCTATACAATAAATATTCCTTTCCAATACCATGAATGTAGGTGAAACGTACTGTGAGCACTACTTCATGGAAATGAGCAAAACTCATTAGCAGCAGTGATAAAAATAAAGTTATATGACTAAATTTGAGCAAGATCTGAATAACCTGCAAGAGCATGTAAAAGTATATAGCCTAGAACTCGAAAGACATCCAGTTATAAAGAGTTGACAGATGACAACAAGAAGGCTATGGCAAAATTTTGAAATCAATCAAATGAATGTCATCTGACTAGTTCATCAAAGTACAAGGTGTGGAAATGAAAAAAAATACAAAAATTTGACCAATAAATACAAAATGGTGGTGGGCTTGGGGTATGGCTCCAAAAGTCTTGGCTTAATAGATGTGCTTCCTAAATTTCACCTTCAGTGCTTGGAACCGTTCCAGACCCAGCTTATCGGTGCTCTGGCCCTAATAATGATTGATAAGCAGTTACAGCCTACCACTGTGTATCACTAACTTATTATTGAATATTAATTATGATGAAGTAATAAACAAATGTTGTGCAGTGTGGTGATGTGCTGTAATTGCCAACCTGCTAGCAACTTGGTCGAGACTGATGTTCCTCTCTTCCAGCTCTCTAAAGCCAGGGACTTCAACGATGAAGACATGCCCTCCCTCTGTACCCAACAGCAGCTGCTCCCCTGATGAGTGGGCCAGCACTGATGTCACTCTGGTCACACTTGGGGGAGCACTGAGAAGAGGAAAAAGGCATGGGAGACCATTAGGTGGAATGATGGATACCATGAAACCTCGCAATATACAATAAAACTTCATGGATAGCATTTTTAAATAAATAATTAAAAGAACAAAGGAGCACCAGGAACTAAAACTCTACCAACACAAGTTACAACCAGCATTTGCTGTTGTAGCCATATTGTTGATATTAGTTTGATCAATTAACTCCACCTTCATCAAAGTGCTTGGAAAGTACAGGATCATGTTTTTAAGGCAGAAATGACAGCCCAGAAACCATAATTAGGAAGTACATGTGCAGGAAAAAGATTAAGAAAGGGGTAAATACTTAGATGGTAGACAGGGTAAAACATTATGGAGGCTAAACTCTGGCATGTTGAACGACCCCACTTTTAGGAGTTCCATGGTGAAAGATCTAGGTGTATACTTACAGGATAATGGTATTGGGGACGTGAAGTTTAACCCTAGCATATTATCGGACACAGCCAAAGCTGTTCTCAGGGGGAATATTATAGCCAGGACGACTATGTTGAAAATCTATCTTGACTTATTTTGATCTTTTATTATTCTCATGCTCTTGTGTTTGACTGTTTTGTGTGCTACTGGATGCCTAAATTTTCCTCGGGATCAATAAAGTATCTATCTATCTATCTAAAAAGATAGAAGCCCCAAGAATGACAAACCTACAGGAAAGAGATCTAGAACAGGCACACATAGTTAATAAAGACTCCTCTATTATGTACACCAAATTAGAAATGCAAAGCAGGATATAGATAAAACACTAAGCAAGGAAGTTGAAAAAAAGTTTTAGGAAGCAAAGATATTATGAGGTAGGTCCCAAAGCGGCAAAACTGCTAGCCTGGAGACTACAAGCAGAAAACACCATTTATAAACTTAGAGTTACCGTTACAAATAAGACTACTTGTAATATGGATGGTATAAAAAATTATTTGAAAACTATTACATATCCTTATATTCCTAGCCAGACAAGGCTAATAGACAGAGAACTGAAGAATTCCTGAATTCCTTAGACCTTCTCACACACTGTAAAGAAATTAATGATAAACTTGTCTCAGCAATGACAAAGGAGGACATAGACAGACATATAAGCGATTTCAAACCTGAACAGTAAGTCACCTGGCACTGACAGGTTCCCCCCAGATTTGTACAAATCCATGAGATAACACCCTCTCCCTTTAATAGAGACCTGTTGTATTTTGAAAAAAGGCTCCCCCTTCCTAAAAGGAGGCTTTTATATCAGTTATCCCAAAGGAAGGAAAAGACTGGATGGACTGTAAAGGATATAGGCCCATCAGTGTTTTAAACACAGACTATAAACTTTACGCTGCTATTTAAACAAAGATGATGGAAAATGTAATCCCTTTTTTAATAGATGAGCACCAAACATGATTAATAAAAAAACAGACAAATCCAAGATAATATAAGGAGAGCCCTGCATATTATTGAACAGATTAGTAATGGAAGAAATAAGTTCTATTGTGATTAAGCTTTTGACTTGGTTCGATGGGAATTTCTCTATTTAGTAATAACAGGTTTGGCTTTGGTGAAGACGTTATATGCTTTATTCAGGCTCTTTATTTGTATCCTACAGCAAGAATAAAGGTTAATGTTAGCCTTTCTAACACCATAACTTTGCAACGTGGTTCCAGGCAGGGTTGCCCCACTAGTCCCAGTCTTATCAATCTATTCACTGAACCTTTAGCCTAAGCGATACTACATAAGACAGAATTAAAGGGTATATGTATAGTAGGAGAGTAGTATAAAGTAAGTCTGTATGCAGATGATGTACTGGTTACAATCATGGACCCAGGATCAGGCTTGTATTTCTTAATGAAAATTCAGATATAATAATAATACTTTATTTGTATAGCACTTTAAGCACACAGTTACAAAGTGCTTCACATAACAGGTAAAACACACAAATTTAGGTATACACAAATCCATACGTACATAGATACATACATACAAAATTGCATATAGACAACCATTCATACGAGAAAAGAAATAAAGATCATTCATAAAATGAAATAGAAATTAGTTTTCAACAGCTTCTTTAAGGGATAGTTTACCGAAATTTTTAATTATCTACTCACCACTATGAAAAAGGGGTGGGTGAAGTGTTGGAGTCCAGACAACACTTTTGGAGTTTCAGGGGTAAACAGCGTTGCAGCCAAATCCAATACAATTGAAGTAATAGGCGACCAGGTCTTCAAAACGTTAAAAAAAAAAGGAAAAAAACGGAAAATGCCTCCATACTGCTCCTCCATACTGCACGAACGTGAACGCTGCTCCTGGCAGGAGAATAACAACGGACATTTTGAGTCGAATTTGAATGTCCTACAGACACTTGGATGACACTAAAGGAGCGGTATGGAGGCATTTAATGGTTTTCATTACGCTTGAAGACGTGGTCCGTGTTACTTCAATTGTATTGGATTTGGCTGCACTTTACCCCTGAAAAGTGTTTTGTGGACTCAAACACTTCACGGGCCAGGCCTAGGAATATATGCATGCCAGTTCTTCGGAATATGGAGAAATGATGGTTTGATCTTGTCCTTTCATTCAGCAATGATCATTTAAAAAAAGTTTTAGAGTCAGAATACAATTTACATTGCTCTATTTTTGACATATCCCAGATGGCCTAAGTAAAGATGACACTTATCTCTAAAAGGTCCTGTTGGTAGCAGGAACAAAACATTACATAATACTGGCTGAAGAAAGATTGCCCTACTGCTGGCTAAGTATGAATGGTAAATTTGTCTTTATTTATTGATTATCCTTTGACCTCATATTTGTTCCTTATTATTACTTAAGTCTTGTTTTCCCCTTTTTCTGCTTGTGTGTATTCTTAACATGTGAAAAATGCTTACAAATAAAATAGTAAAAAATAAAAGAAGAAATGTCTGAGTGTTTCTGTATATCTTACCCAGGTGGTCCCATGAGCATGAAGCGTCCTATCTCCAAGAGCTCTGACAATCCCTTATGGGCTCTTAGAGTCCACATGTGCAGACTGTTGTCATCCAGCAAAGTCACCAGTTCAACCTTAACATGAGCCACAAATACAGCCCAAAAGAGTAATTAGAAGTGGTTAGCAAAATACATTTGTTATTGCTCTATGATAAACAAGTCAGCCCACCAAAAGCAATACTGTTGGCACAACTTGGCAGAGTGATGTATTTTTATTCTTTTACTGTACCTGGTGAGGGAGGAAGTGCACCTGTGTGACTGCAGCATTCTCATCATGTAGACCCATGAACTCCACACCTGGAGCACCATACCTGACCACAGGTCAAGGACACACTCCCAACGTGGAATAACAAAACCAAAGGTGGTCTGGATTACTAAACAAGTTTAGTTTAGTGTGGCTCTCTTTAGGTGACCTGGCTTCACTCAGTTGTGTAGCTAGTTAACAGTGATAGAATAAAATTCAATTTTCCAACTCATAAACATTATAACAATTACTTGAGCAATGCAAATAACCTGATTACAAAATTCTTTGCATCACAGCTTTGTTTAATTCGTATAGCTATTTACTGTTGTATGGGTGACCTGCTGTGGGCAGCCTCACACTTGTGGTGCGCTTTAAGTTTTATGCAGTGTCTCAAGTAAACCATTCAGACTGCGGCAGCCCGCCTCAGTCGAATAGGACAGACAGTTTCATAGTGATCAGAAATTGTCTTCTAATTCTCATAATAATATATAGGATCTCTAACTCTGTGTTTTGCATCATTGTATCATGTGTGCAGTGGCCCCACTCACTTGACATGCCTGTGTCGATTTATTTAATCATCAGCACTGTCGGTTAACTGTCGTCATATGATAAAAATCAAAAATGATTTTATGTCTATAAAATAATCTTACAGATGGTGGGGCTAATGGGCAAGTTATGTGATCAGTAAGTGCCTGAACACCATGTAACACAGATTACAGCATCAGCCCTACACACAAGCATTTTAAGAGAGATGTCTTTTTTCTATTTTGTATATTACTATTGCTATTTAATAAGGATTTTTTTTTTTAATTACTCGATTAAGTGATTGAATACTTGAGTACTAAACTTGCAACCTTTAATACATGAGTAGAGTGAAGGATACAGTTTGATGGCTCCAGAGCGGTTGCCAATGGCCAGCAGCTGCAGGGAGGGACTGTAGCCTAAAGCACTGGGCTGGTGGGGGAAACCATGCTCCACTGTCTGAAGAGGAGAGTGGACAGACAAGGTGAGGATAAGACTGGGCCGTGAAAAAATAGAACAGAGAATGGAACAAAACAGGTTGCAGATGACACGATGGACAAGTAACAGAGGCAATACAGAAAACAGAAATATTTATCATATTGTTGAAAACCCACCCATTGCTGACTTTGTCACTTACTGTAAATGAATACTTTAATTCCTGTGATGTGGTCCACATCAGTGTCTACTAGGGCAGTAATGATTCTCGAACCAAAACAGTGGTCCAAACATCCATTACCGAGACACTAAGACGGAACAGCGAAACCCTCTCGCTGCCTAATGCCACATGCTTCCAAAGCAGCAGGTGCAGCCAGTTGTGTGTGTCTGTCCAATCACACTCCAATCCAATCACAACGTTATCACCACGTAATCTGAACCAACACACAGAAGTGACTAGTAGCTTCAGAGCAATGAGTGTGGAGGTAGAAGAGGATCGTCTGTTTTACCTTTACAAAAGTGTGTTGTTGCCACTCGGGAGCAGTTGTTGCCTCGTCTTTAAAGTCACAATTAGGAGGAAAACATCTGGTGGATTGTTTTTATCCCAATGTATACCCGACTGAAGGACCGACTTGAACATCGACAGTACCGTGATTTCCCTTTATATATTGTATGTAGAAACACTGTTGTTAATTTAGCAAAACACAGAACGGATTATTTGTGTTGTATCCATTTTTCGTTGTTTGAAGTATATAACTGATCTATGTTTGGCTTGTCGGGGATTGAATATATACAGATTGAACTCTGGACTTTGAAACTGTGGACAGACACACACACACACCCTCACCTTTCCTATTCTTTTGATATTTTTGTTTACGTTGTTTTATGTGAAGTCAAGTCCTTATTGTTCTTTACTGTTCCAAATGTTGGCGTTTTAATTAAACCCAGAAATTGTCCCCCGCTTTTTCTTATGCAGCCACTACAGCACCCCCGAAAAAATAAAATAAAATAATGAGGTATCAACCAAACCGTGGCTCAAAAACCGAGTTCTGAACTGAACCATGGATGTGGAGAATTGTTACAGCCCTAGTGTAAACATTAAGACTTTTCATATCTTCAATTGATCAGGGTACTTTGGAACTAAGAAAGAAATATGTACTGTATAAACCATTTTTCAGATTTTGCAAAGCATCCATACTTATGGTTCTATATCATAAACTTTAATCATTGTCAAACTTTTCAGATCTCTGCTATCAATGTTCTCTGTAAATTGATAGACATTTCCTTAATCACCTGTTTATATATCCGTACTTGTCTGCTCCACCAGTCTGTGAGCAGCAATCAGGAAGTGCAGTGTCTTGTTTGAAGCATGAGTGCATTGGAATTTACATTTCTCTCTTAACACATGACTATAACACACAACTTGAATTACACAAGCTCTTTGTATCATCCAAGTTATTATTACAGGTTAGATTCACATGTTTTCCTTTCTTCAATTGGGCATAACTCAGTCACCTACCACTGCACCCAAATTATTTTCCCTCAGAAAATATTAGTACATTTTACAGTTTGCAACATCTATTTTTTAATGTCCCAGTAATGGGTCAGACTGTCAAGCCCTGATCATATTATAAAATGTCATAGCTGATTTCAATGTGAACACAGTGAAGATAGAGAACTAGAGCTGGGCCAAGACTATGGACCTGGCAGTGGATTAGAGCAATTTTCTCCAGAAGAATGCAGATTTCTCTTCCAAATATCTGAGTGACCTGGTTTCTAAATTTAGATATTTTTCAAGTATGCTGGGTGACAGGAGAGAAAATTTAACAGAGTGATAAATCATAATATATATATATTCAGAAATCTGATGTCAGGGTTCACTTGCCTTGTTGAACTGAAAGAGTTCTTGTTTGAGTCGATCTCTCTGGGACTCCTGACCATGTCGCCTAAACCTCTTCATCTTGTCCCAGCACCAGTATGGAGCTTGCAGGCTCACTGATGGATGCTGCATGAAGGAATGAGAGGACAAAGAGTGAGATAAAGAGAAAGGACACACACACAATATGATTCTTGTGTTAAAGGTAAATGCTCCAGTTTCATCAGTGGTAAGCACGTATTGGTGAAGTGAGATCGAATCAAACAAACACAAAGTAAACGTCAGTTGTATACGTGTCCTGGTTAGGATTATTCAGCGGAGTCCACGTCCAATTCACGATGCATCTAAGAGTGGAGAAATGTCCACAGCTCTAGTGCTCAGCACTGTGCAGGACACAGCAGTGCCTCAGTTATTGCAGCCCAGATTGAATTTATGAAAACATAGTCACTCTGGAGGACAGAGAAGTGTTCCTTTTGTGGCTTTTGGCTCCGACACAATTGTGTCTATTTCTGCTGTGAAATTATTTTTCTCTCTTATACCTTCAACTTCTCTGTTCAGCACACCGTTCGCTTCATGACAAACGGATGTCCTTATATGGAGAAATAGCGTGGCAGTATGCTAATTACAGAAGGCGGACAAACGCCTGTCAGTTTAGAATGATTCTGATTCACAAACATACACATGGTGGTGAGAACCAAATTGGCTGGTGCGCACGTGTCATGAATCTAGTGGCAATTTTGCGCACGCACTTATTTTCTGTGGAGAGTATCAACATTTCTGTGCACATGTTAGTGAATGAGGCCCATTGTCCTGCAGTAGCAGAACTCTGCAGAAAGTATTGTTGAACTGAGAAGCTAAATATTGTGCATGGAACAGATGTTGTAAATTTGAATTGGTATTCATGTGAATATTGTGTATTGAATAGATAAAGTTGCATAACTGCCTTTCTTTGTGTATATTTATGCTGGTACATTGAGCCTTTAATACAAATTGCAAATATAATAAATATGACCCTCCAAAGTGTTTTTTTTGGAAGATATCAGGGTGGTAGGTCTCGGCTTACGTTTAAAATAAAAAAGTGATCTTGGGCTCAAAAATGTTGGTGACCACTGGTGTAGTGTTTCTGTACTACAGTTGACAGATGTCTTATCAAGTAGAAATTTTAACATGCTTGACATAATGCGTGTTTATCTTGTTTAAGGTGTGATCTATTCATATAGGGGACAAATTAAAGTGTTTCCTTATTTGATTCTTAGTTCTTAGCAATTTTCAAATTTAGAAAAGGTTGGTAAGCAAGACAACAAGGGTACAAGATGAACTTTCAGAAAAGCAAATTTTTCCCAATAAACCCAATAGCCACAAGAATACTTCATACACTCTTTCCCTACCCACATTTTAACACCTCTTTCAACATATTCCAGTATTTATCAGGAAAAGCGTCTTCACAAAATTCAACCAGACTTTATCTTTGGGGAGACAAAAAACGGCGCATTAAAAAAGTGTATCTCCAATAGTGCAAATCGGTGGGTGGGTGGTATGACACTTTTCTAAACTACAATTGGGTATGCAGAATTCAGAAGCTTTTTTACTACTGTCTAAATCACAGAGTACCCCCCACACATGGAGATGTCCTCCTCTCAGGCTTACTCGCAGACACAAAAAACAGAGATTCACGCATAAAACACACACACCACACAAAACACACCAACTCAGCTGTCGTCTGACACGCTACTGTTTAAATGTTGATTTTTTTTTTTTAAATGACCGCCACAATATCAGCACTGATCACCACATAATGATCGATACTTTTCTTAAATAAGTAAAATCTTTTTACATACGTTGCATGTATTCAATAATTCAGCTTGTCCTGGCTCTGCACGCTCTCTCTCTCTCGCACTGACAGGCACTCACACACAAACGGTGTCATCGGACACATCTGTAAACTCAGACTGGGTAAAAACAGAATTTGAATTCTTAGGCAATGTATGGAGAGCCAGAGGAGATGGCTGGGCTCGCTCTGTTTGGCTCGATTGGGTGGACAGTATGCAGCGCATGATAGAGACACAGGGAGGAGCTGTAAATTAGGGCCGGCTCCTCTAACATGACAAATGCATACGTGTGGTCGCAAGAAGGTTTGCTCTGTCTCCCAGCACAGTCTCAAGAGCATCAAGGGGGAGGGCAGCAACCCAGCAGCAGGACCGCTATCTGCTCCTTTGTGTGAGGAGGAACAATAGGAGTCCTACAAAATGACATCCAGCAGGCTACTGGTGTCCATGTTTCTGACTCCATAAGGTTGGCATGAGGGCCCAATGTCCCCTAGTGGGACCTGTGCTCACAGTCCAGCACCGTGCAGCTTGATTGGCAGAATACCAGAATTGTCAGGTCCGCCACTGGTGCCCCATTCTCTTCACAGATGAGAGCAGGTCCACAATGAGGACATGTGACGGACTTGAAAGAGTCTAGAGACACCGTGGTGAACGTTATGCTGCTTGTAACATCATCCAGCATGACTGTTGGCAGTGGGTCAGTGATGGTCTGGGGAGGCACATCCTTGGAGGTTCGAAGAGCCAGTGGTACCTTGACTTTTTATTTTTGAAAAGTTGGATCAGCCTATGATTACATTTTTTATTTTTTTGTGTGGTTTTGAATGGGTTGATGATTTTGGTTTCCATTGACCGTTGTCGCATCATTTTGTTCTCAACAAATTCCACCGAAGCACAATGAGTCTGAAGTACCATCTTCGGGCAAAGCACATCTGTCAACACAGATGCTAACACACAGACGGGATCAAGCCATGTGCGTCAAACTACACTGTAGGGGTGTAACGGTACACAAAAATGATCACGAGCCTCCAGCACATCCGGTGCTTGTTTCATTCGTACTGACGCGTACCGAACCGAAAGGCCCGTACCAGAAATCTTCAGTTCGGATAAATGTACCATTACACCCCTAACTGGTGGAGTACAGCAAAGCTGGATCTGTCAACAAAACGACAACAACTGAGCTAACTAATGCAATCGCTAAATCGGTCGCAAAAGACTGCAGACCCATCAACATAGTTGAAGACAAGAGGCTTCAAGACCTTATCCAGACCACCTCAGGTGAATCCATGAACTGTATGGCAGTGAAAAGGCAACGAAAGTGGAGTAGACAGGAGACCACTGGATATCAGTAAGCGACCATAACTACCTCGGCATAACAGCACACCAAATCGATAATTGGCAGCTGCACTCCTTTGCGTTAGGTGTAGTGAAAACAGGGGAACAGATAGTGCTCGTAATATGAGTAGGTAATAGGAGTCTACCATTCGAGGCTATGCTTTGTGTAGGGCACATTATACAGCGGACAATTACAGTGTCACCATGACAGCGGCTTTGATGGTGCTTTAGCCAAGCGCAAAAAAATAGTCTGACATTTCAAACAGTCCTGCAAACACAGTAGAGCTGAAAGTTCAGCAAGCCTCTTGTGGACAAACAGAGGAGTGACCCCGGATGTAACCGCATGCTGGAATTCAAGACTTGAGATGATAAAGCGTGTCCAACACACTAAAAAGCCACTGAAGGCAACACTTGCCCAGCAGAAGCACAACTTAGCCACGCTAACCTCAGCTGAATATGATAGGCCAGCAAATCTAGAAACACTGCTGGATCCATGCAGTTAAAGTGATTTTCCGAGTCTCAACTAATTAGTTTTCTCCAAAATAATCTATTTAGAAAAAATTTTGGCCTGTCCACTAAATTGGTGTTGAAATGAAAAATGTAGCTCCTGGAGGGTGACAAATACGTCAGCTGCTCTGTGGTCCTGCCTGCACTCTGCCACCTTGTGCACACAATGGACATCTCAGATGTTGACCCTGCCTACATAGTGTGCTTCAAGGCTGCATTCAGAGAGGACCTCAACACACAAAAAGAGAACACAAACCTGTCATGGCTAAGGTAGCAACATCTCTAGACCCCCGACTCAAGCACCTCAGGTGAGTCAGATGCTGAAGGACAGAGAAACTGCAGAGAGGCGATGGAACCAGAGCTCCCAAAGAAGAAGATGGCCTGCCCCAGACTTAGTGGTGCAAGTCATATAATCATCGTGATATTCAACAAGGATATCGCATATCAAATGTTTTCCTAATATCGTGCAGCCCTACTTTCAAGTAATATTACTCAATTAAGTGTGTGAAAAGGGACTGTTCACTTTGTTTCTTTTAAGACAATGACAACATTGTTTATTATTAAGCTTTTAGCCCACTCAATTCATTATGGATGTTGTGGGCAAACTGCCAAGCACTCCCTGAGACTTTTTAGTAAGTCTAATGATGAGGCACTTAATCAGTTAAACCTCTGTACAGTTATAAAGTAGAGCCCAGTTTCAGCTTAGAGGCATGTCTACTACAGTGGTGGTTGACACACAGGTGGCCGTGGTGAGCAGGTTAAGAGAAAGAAGTGTGAAAGGGGACTATTCACTTTGTCTCTTTAAAGACATGGTATTAATTTTCTTATTAAAACTTAAATCTACTCAAAGTAACATTCATGTAGGTAAAATGTCCCTTTACAAACAATTTACAGGCAAGCAGTTTACATTCACTTTGCAGCAGAAGTAATTTTGTACTTAATGTGGTTGTCTGCTAATGAAGTTTGCAGTTTATGGATGTTGTTGCTCAGTGAATTAAGAGATTCTAATTGGCAAATCATTACAACTAAGCTGAGATGTCAAATATAGTTTAAAAAAAAACTCTAACCAGTTTGTTATACATTTCTTTATTCAAACACCATACTTGCACTGTTTTATCTCCCACCAAAATACAAGTAAATAGTAATAATAACATTTAATTTATAGAGCACTTTTCAAAATACTCAGACACTTTACAATTGTTAAAATTAATATACAAGTTACACACTAAAAAACAGAGCACACAACATACATCACACATTAAATGCAGTTCTGATAAGGTGAGTTTTGATTTGAACATTAGTGCAGTCTCGGATGTGTTTAGGGAGAGAGTTCCAGAGGGAGGGGGCAGCTATGGAGAAGGCTCTGTCGCGGCAAGTCCGTTGCTTGGTCCTGAGTGGATGGGACAGGAGGTTAGCATCAGAGGAGTGGAGCCGACAGGATGGAGTGTGGTGGTGGAGCAAGTCGGTGAGGTAGGAGGGGGCCTGGTCATGGAGGGCTTTGTGAGTGAAGATGAGGACTTTTTATTGGATGCGTTGTTGGATGGGGAGCCAATGGAGATTCTGGAGAACAGGGGTGATGTGATCACAGGTACTGTAGTTTATTTAGGACTTTAGATGATGTGCCATAAAGAATACTGTTGCAATAGTCAATTCTGGAGTAGATGAATGCATGGATCAAAGTTTCAGCAGCAGCGGTAGAGAGTGAAGGGCGGAGACTGGCTATCTTTTTTAGGTGGAAAAATGCCGTTCTGGTGATTTGGTTAACGTGGTGTTCAAAGGAGAGGCTGCTGTCAAACATGACTCAGAGGTTCCGGATGTGTGGGGAGGGACAAAGGGTGAAGTTGTCAATGGTGAGGCAGAAGTTGGGACTGGTTTTAGTTAGGACCGATGATGATCATATCCGATTTGTCACAGTTTAGTTTGAGGAAGTTGATTTGCATCCATGATTTAATATCAGGCAGTTGGTCAGAGTCGAATGAGTAGCAGTGGTGATGGATTTAGTGGAGATGTAGAGCTGGACATCATCAGTGTAGCATTGGAAGTAGAGACCGTGTTGACGTATGATATTACCTAGGGGGAGCAAGTAGAGGATGAGCAGGAGAGGACCAAGCACCTAACCCTGGGGGGTGCCTTGGCACAGAGGAGCGGTAGAGGAGGTGCAGTAGTTGATACTGATGAACTGTTCCTGTTTGCGGTGGGAAAGAAGAATGTTGTGGTTGATGGTGTCAAAAGCTGCAGTGAGGTCAGGGAGAATGAGGATGTTGAGGTGACCAGAGTCTGAGGAGAGGAGGAGGTTGTTTGTGACTTTGAGGAGGGCTGTTTCTGTGCTGTGAGCAGAAACCAGATTGTAATCGCTCGAACAGATCGTTGGAGATGAGGTGGGCTTTGAGTTAGTAGTATTTTAAAACATATGATTAATCATTCCCGATTAATCTATTTACGTGATAAACTGTTTTGAGCCCTTAGGGCTGTCAAAATTAACGTGTTAACGCGGGATGATTAATTTGTGGAATTAACGCATTAATGCATAATTTGTGGAATTAACGCATTAATGCATACGCAGAATGACCCGCTCCATGTACCCATACCCGCCCCCACTCACTCGCTCAGAGCGACACACGCAGTGATATCAGAGGTCGTTCACGTTAAGCAGCCGGTAAGTGACTTTGTAGAAGAACAGTTAAATACAGAGTTTCTCTGGTCACAGCTGCTCAGTGATCAGCACCGCTGCGTCATGATCAGAGCAGAAGCTGCAGTTGGTTTGTACCGAGCTGGAGTTTCCTGTGTCCTCCTCCACTCTGCTCTCACTCGAACTAATAAACACTCATCACTAGTTATCAGGACCTGATCAGTACATGAAGTAACTTAGTGTTTGTTTGATTCGCTCCAGAGTTTATGAGGCTGCATTTAAACATCATGACCCTAACCCCTAACCCATGTTGTGCTCAGTACAACACGAGACGTGACGCTCACAGTCAGGACTCAGTGTTAAAATGAGCGGAGCGACACGCAGACATGATCCGACACCATCGATTCATAACCAAACACATGACCGTACGTTTATCACCTAAATCATCCCAATAAAAAATTAACTATGAACTAGTTCATTTTCATCTGCATGAACTGAACTTGGAACTTGTTCTTTTTAAGTGTGAACTGGCACAACACTGCTTCTACAGATGGGCTCAGATTCAGATTTCACATTGAATTGTGTCAAGGTTTGGTTGTTTGATTTCAAAAAGAAAAGAAAAAAGTTTTATTCAACCATCCTATATTTGCAAAAGAGAGCATAGGCTAAGATGCCCCAATTGTTTAGATAAAGGTCATCTTTGAGTTTGATAAAAAAAATATTAAAAAGTTCTAAATAACATCATGCTATGTCATAATAAATAATGTAATTTAATTTCTATTGATGGTCCAAAAACTCAAAGTCAAAGCTGTCATTACAATAAATAAAAAATGTATCTTTATGATACCAAAGCTATATCTACATTGGCCATTTTTGTTCATAGTGTGAGCTTCACACCTCTGACCAGGATAAGTAACAGGAAACAAAGCTGGTCCAACAGCTGCATCTTTAACCCTAACCCATGTCCACAGAGTCCAGAAGAGCCAATTCTCCCATCTGGACAAGAGAGCGGTGCTGTGAGAATCATGTTTTTTGACTTCTCCAGCACCTTCCAACACCATCCAGCCCCTCCTGCTGAGAGACAAGCTGACAGAGATGAGGGTGGACACATACCTGGTGAGATGGATAACAGACTACCTCACAGAGAGACCGCAGTACGTCAGACTGAAGGACTGCACGTCGGACACTGTGGTTAGCAGCACCGGAGCACCACAGGGGACTGTGCTCTCTCCCATCCTCTTCACCTTGTACACATCTGACTTCCAGTACAACTCTGGGCTCTGCCACATGCAGAAATACTCAGATGACACTGCGATAGTTGGCTGTATCAAGGATGTACGGGAGGGGGAGTACAGGAGCCTGATTAAGGACTTTGTGGAGTGGTGCAGGTCCAACCGCCTACAGCTGAACAACTCCAAGACGAAGGAGATGGTGGTGGACTTCAGAAGAAAGAAACCACAGCTCCAACCTGTGTCTATCAAGGGGGTCGATGTGGAGGTGGTCAGGACCTACAAATATCTGGGGCTGCAGCTGGATGACAGGTTGGACTGGACAGCAAATATGGACTCTGTATACAGGAAAGGACAGAGCCGCCTGTACTTCCTGAGAAGGCTGGGGTCCTTCAACATCTGCAAAAAACTGCTGCAGATGTTTTACCAGTCTGTGGTAGCCAGCGTCCTCTTCTACGCTGTGGTTTGCTGGGGAGGAAGCAGCAAGAGGAGGGACGCTGCCCGACTGGACAGACTGGTGAGGAGAGCTGGCTCAGTGGTGGGCACAGAGCTGGACTCTCTGGTGACAGTGGCAGAGAGAAGGACCCTGGACAAACTGCTGTCCGTACTGGACAACGCCCACCACCCTCTGCACAACACCTTCATCAGGCAGAGGAGTGTGTTCAGTGGCAGACTGCTGTCTCAATCCTGCTCCACCAACAGACTCAAAAACTCTTTTGTCCCCCTGGCCATCAGACTGTACAACAACTCGCAGTGATGGCAGGAGGCACAACAGACAATGGACAAATCTCTCCGCACTACTCCTGGACTCATATATCCCAATCTGTAGTTCATGTTCGTATAAAACACTTTTTACTGTCACTTTATATTTTTAATATAAGTTTATAGTTGTATAAAACATTTTTATTTCTACAGTCACTTTATATTTTTAATATAGTTTATAGTCGTATGTGTAAAGCCAATTGCAATGTATGTATGTTCAATGTATGTATGTTATTGCTACTGGATGCTTGAATTTCCTTCGGGATGAATAAAGTATTTATCTATCTATCTATGTGAGAACCAGGGCTCCAGACCAAGTTTTTTTTTATTTTATTTTATTTTTAAAAAGGAGCACTGTAGCCCCTTACTGAAATTTGTAGGAGCGCAAGCAGAAAATATATAGGGGCACACCTTAAATCGACCTGCAATGCAATTATCACATTTTCCCCCATAAATAGACAACTTCCAGAAATATAATTTCAGGGCTTCAGACTAACTTTTTCCACTAGTGGCACTGCTTTTAGGGGCACCAGCATGGAAATTTAGACTTACAATGAAATGCAACACAACACACATTATATTATTAAATATATTATTATATTTTTTCCCCATTTTAATTGTTTTACTGAAATGTTTTGGTAATAAATAGAAAATTAACAAAATAAAAACCACAACAAAACAAGTAAACATGGAAATCGTCTTACAGAATGCCTTTCCTTCCCCTTCTGTTAGAGCGCATCTCCCTAAAAACCACTAGGGCATGGCACTTCTGAAGGCCAACACTTTTAGTTGGGCCTTCTAGCTCTTTAGCTCTGTCTGAACCTCATCTGTTCAGCCTCCATGGCATCAACCTCCTCCAAGCTAGTTCCCTCAAGACCTATTCTAATCAGGTCCTCCACTCTGTCCACATGCAGGGACCCTCTGACATCAGATTTAATCCGCTTCTGTGCTGAGAATCCTGTCATTTCTTTTTCTGAAATTGGCAAATTCTGCACTTTTATTTTTGTTACGTTAAGTCCATGCTCATTAGGGCTGGGTATCACCACTGATTTCTCAAAACAATTTGATTGCTATTCACAAGGTTTCAAATCAATAACGATTCAGTTAGGAATATGTCAGTTTACAATACCAATTTTGCTTGGATATGAAAGAAATTCTCAGAGTACTAAAGCTGTAAACTGTGCAGGGAAACCTCCAACTTGGTGCATTGTTGAAAATATTAAGATAGGCCTGTCATGATTACAAATTTTGATGGATGATATATTGTCCCAGAAATGATTGTGATAAATTATATCGTCATCATTTTAAAACAATTTCACAGCACTGAAAAAAAAAATATTATATCATAATCCTGCAAGTACAGCCTTTCAAAGCACAATGAACTTACAATTCTTAAGAATATTCAGTCTGACATTTGAATTAGAATAAAAAATATTATAATATCCTCAATAGATAAACCATAAATAAAATAAACCACACACACAAACCCAAACAATAAATAAAATTGACTCTCTGGCTCTGTTAACAAAAACTACTCTTGAATAAATATTAAAACATTTGGCACAGAGTTTATAACCAGCTCAGTAAATAGGATGGGATTGTTACGATTTAGATGAAACTTACAATTATGTATTTAGTTATTAATCGATGGTGTATCAGTTTTTAAATTGCATTTAAAAAATTGTTTTAATAATATCAGGAAATGCTCAGTTTTTAACTGAACAATCATTACAAATACACTCAGTTTTAAATTGAATGTAACAAATTATGAAATTCTGTCGCCAGATGCAGCCCATGGCCAAAACACTGCAGTTTTTTCCACTTATTCAGGCTCACAGCTTTGATTATATTAGCCCCGTTATCTGTGGTGATGCACACTTGTCGAGCATCTTGCAGCACTTTTGCAATGAGCTCTCTTGTATGATCATCAGGAGTAAAGCTTGTTTGGAAGCACAAACTTTTCCCCTCCCAGTTGTCGATGTGATGTACTGTTAAGCTGAGATAAGGCTCACAGGTTCTGCTGGACCACAGATCCGTAGTTGTGGAGAAGTGGGTCACATCTGTTAGCTTGTGGGCCACGTTTTCTCTTACTGAAATGCACAACTCTGGCAGCGCTTTCTCTAAAAAGAATTGTGACCAGGCAAATCGTACTTTGGGTTAAGTTTCTTTATGAGATTTTTGAATCCTGGCTTTTCCACACCAACCGGCGATGGGTTTTGTTACTGCGGCCGTGATTGCTTTCCATTTTGGACTTTTTTTGTCGTAAGGGATTGATTTGTCAAACGAAGAAGCCAGAGTCATTTGCTTCGGGGCTTTCTTCTTTGACGTTTTATTTGGTGTGTGTGGAGATGTGGACATTTGAGGCATTCTTCGTTTTGTAGTGGATGGTTTTTCAGGTGGTGAAACAAATTTGTGGCACTGCTGCCTTTTGTGGCAATGGTTTTGCAGCATATTTTTCAGAGAACCATGTTTTGTTCAACGTCTTCCTAGCAAAATCCGAAGCAGTGCCAGATGATAGATCCGGTGGCATTGTTGAACAGGCTTATGATGTTCACTGTGATTTATTAAAGGAATTTTCAGAACTGCAGTGTTGTATTCAAATATTGCTTCCAGAGGAAAAAAGGGATTCTGATCACAATGAGTGGTATTTCCCTAAAGTTGGAAAGTTTAAAGAATTTCAAGACATTATGAAAATATGGTTCAGAGAAGCTGCTATGCATGCCCATCAAAGCACAGTAATGCATCTGTCACCTGTTGTGGATACAACAATGCATGAGAGTTTGACTGCTATGTCTATTGGAATTATAAGTAAAGGTTCAGCTAAAAGCATGAAGAGCACACGCAGTTCCAGTAGTAAAGTCTCCACAGTTACATCCGCCCTGAGATGAGCAGAAACAAAAAGGGCAGCTCTCCTTGCTCGAGCTGCTGTTGTGCAAAGAAGTTAAGTTGAAAGCTGAATTTCAAGCTAGAAAAGAGGCTTTAGCTTTGGAAATCGCCGAAGCAAGTGCAGAAATTGATACACTTGAAGCTTCCAAAGAGAGATATGATTTTCAAAAGTATGATAAACGATATGACTCAACACAGTGATGATGACAATGATGCTGGTGGTGATGAGAATGATGAAGATAATGATGATGAAGATGATGGACTTCTAAATATCTCTACTGCCCCCAGTGTTCCCAAAGTGTATGTGCACCCTCCTCTTAAGAAAGGTCCTCACAAGGATTATCAAAATTCACACATGCTGAAAATCATGCAAAGACAAAATGAAATTACTGAAATGCTAATTAAAGAACAAAGACTCTCACTTCTACCAACAAGAGAAATTCCTGTTTTTTATAGAAATCCACTGCATTACTTGTCCTTCATGCATACGTTCAAACACTGTATTGAAAGCAAAACTGACAATGATTGTGATAGATTTTCTTCCTGGAGCAGCTCACAAATGGATGCCCTCAAGTGCTTGTCAGAAGTTGCATACATATGGAACCCAAAAAGGGATTTAAAGAAGCTAAAAAACTGTTGCAAAAGGCATTTGGAAATGATGTATTGATCGCTTCAGCTTATCAAGAAAAAGCCCTGAATAAGAGTGTACTCAAAGCAGAGGATAGAAAGGGACTTCAAGATTATTCGTTGTTCTTAAGAAGCTGTTGTAATGCGATGACGGATGTTGATATGCTGCAAGACATGAACAGTCCAACACACATGAAGGCAGCCATAACAAAACTGCCATACAAGCTTAGAGAAAGATGGCGCACTGTTGCTTATGATTATTACGTACATGCAGGAAAAAGAGCCAAGTTTAAGCAACTTGTGGAATGACAAGCAAATATCGCCTGTGACCCATTGTTTGGAGACATACATGATGCTGCACCAAGGAAGGACAGAAATGTAAGCATCAAAAAGCAGTGATAGATTTAGAAAAATGTTAGAAAACGCTTAAGATGTACAATATGCATGTTAAAACATCCCACAATATTGCACATTGTGAAGCAAACAGACGATAGTAAGAAAGACCATGTAAACACAGTATTTTATTATTAGAGTACACTTCAGTTCAGTGTGAAAATTATGAATAAACGTTATTGAAATACTACTGAATCAGACTTATTTTAGTTGACAGTCAGTTTTTGACTTCATACAGACATGGGTCCTTTTACTAACATGTGCGCAGAAATGTTCTTACTCTCCGCAGAGTGTGTGCACAAAATTGCCGCCGGATTCATGACACGTGCGCACCAGCCGATTTTGTTCGCACCACCACGCGTATGTTTGTGAATCAGAATCATTCTAAATTGACCGGCGCGGTTATGCTCTCTGCCACGCCTCTATTTCTCCATATAAGGACAACCATTTGTCATGAAGAAAGCGGTGTGCTGAACAGTTGAAGTTATAAGAGACGGACCCAAAAGGTAAGAAACAAGAATCTCACAAAAGCAGAAATTGAAGGCGTCGGAGGTGGAAGACACAAAAGACACTTTTCTGTAGCATGTCCTCCTGAGTGATGATGTTTAAAATTAAACCTGGGCTGCAATAACTGAGGTGCTGAATGCTGTGTCCTGCACAGAGCTGAGCACTAGAGCTGTGGACATTTCTCTAAGATGCATCGCGACGTGGACTCCGCTGAATAATTATAACCAGCGCTTCTTCAGGATCACAACAGACACACATTAAAGGTCCGGTCGTTCTGTGTCAGAGTCTCAGTCAGAGTGTGCTTCCTCCTTACTTCTCTGACCTGCACTCACTTTACACTTTAACAATAAACACCAGCATTGATCCAAAGTGATTCACTTTAGAGTTTATGAGACATGTTTAAACCTGCTAAATACTATAACTAAATACATGTGATTATCAGTTCGTCTGAAGACGAACACACACGAAAACACAAACACACACGAAAACACAAACGCGAGGATTAAATGGTGTCAATTTCATAGTTATTTAATACATTTGGTCAATGCATTAGTAAATAAGATTATTGCTGTCTATTTACTATTTTTATTTAAATAAATGCAGTTTTAATATACTATGCATTTAGCCAAAACGATGTGTGTTTACATTTTGTAGGACAGCCGGGCCTTCACCATTTGTGTGTACACATGGTCTGAGGAAGTTCTTACTCTGACAACAAATTTAGGTACGAACATATTGATGAATCCCAGATTCGTGCATCAAACGTTCGTACGCACGCTTTAAGCAGAGATTTGTGCGTACGCACTGTTAGTAAATGAGGCTGCTAAACTTGAATTTAAACAGTGTTGATATTCTTCCAGAAAGTTACTTGAATTTCACTTTGGTTTTCATTTATTTTGTTGTTGGACAGCTTAATGTAGATCGATATAGTCCTTTTACTTTAATGGAACAAGCAACTTTGGGACTGTAAAAGCAGTTCAGGCTATTTTTCGTTGTGGAAAAATGCCTAGTCAACAGGTGATTCTGCTCCTCTGATATTTTACAATCACTCACATGTAGAACTGACTTTATAAAAACCTGCTGAAATCATATTTATTTTTCTGGACAAACGGGGTGTCGCTTCTTCTGCAACAAAGGAGTTAAAACACTGTGTTACGTCATAAACTGCGGGAAGAACACACATGAACTGATAATCACATGCATTTAGTTATACATCGATGTCCTGGCTGTGCTCGTCATGCTACGTTACATGTGTCTCAAACTCTGGAGCGAATCAAACAAACACAAAATAAACGTCAGTCCTGTACATTTCCTATTAACTTGTGATCAGTGATGGTGTTTATTGTTAAAGGGTAAAGTGAGCGCAGGTGAGAGGGGGAGTAAGGAGGAGGCTCCGACAGAGACTCTGACACTGACTTTTAATGAGTGTCTGTCCTGATCCTTAAGCAGCTGTGTTATAATTATTCAGCGACAGGACAAAGCTAAGACAATTAACGCAGCGTAAAACATAAATCGATTATGTTCTGTCACTGCATTGATGCAGAGTTGTCCATGTCTGCATCGCGATGCATCCAAGAATCGAGAAATTCCCACACCTCTATAAATTCAAGTGCTCATTTATCCTTTACATAAACCTCACAACCAGATCACGTTCTGATTTGCCACAGCAGTAGGGATTTACACAGGCTACCTATTAGAAGTGCCAAGGTAACGGTAGTGTCCATAAATGCTGACCACTGATTTGCAAGACTGGGAATTTTGTGGCACTGTGTCGTGCTCTGCTCACATGAATACTCAACATTCAGCGCAGACGAAATCAACACCAATCAGTGTTACTCTATTAAAAACATGAAACTGGCGGTGTCTCAGGACTAAAGTTTTAAAGACGTTTTTGTGGTAGGACACTGTGATAATTTTCCCATCAGCCTTAAATTTAAAAGTATTACATTTGCGGTGCTGCAAATTTAATACTCTGAATTGAAGTTGTGGTCAATTTAAGACGTACATTTTGTTGATTTTAATTAAAGATTGTTTAAGGAGTGATGGGAACACTGATGTCATCCAGACCTCTGGACCTCAGCTGTGGCTGAGGGGTAGAGTGGTCGTCTTCCAACCTGAAGGTCGGCAGTTCGATCCCCAGTCTTCCCCATCTGCATGCCGAAGTGTCCTTGTGGCCCCTGTGACAACCCTGGAGTTGTCCTGCTGTGGTGGTGCTTGTGTCTGTGTTTCAGGCTCCTGTGGGCGGAGTCAGACCCTAGTGATCAGCAGTGATGTGGCACACCTGGGCTGACCAATACTTAAGAGGCCTGCAGACTGGGATCTCGCTCTCTCTCCTGCGCCAGGTCTGCCTCCACATGGACATCCCAGCTTGGCTTATTCGGGACTCTGGCTTCTATTTCACCCACCCACCGAACTGGTAGCCATGTCTCCCTTGAATGTGGTATTCCTTGTAAAATAAATAGTGCCACCGCTGAACTTTGTGACCTTCCTGGTTTCTTGTTGCACAAACGTGAGCCAATGTGTAACAAGTGGGGGCTCGTCCGGGATCTGAACCCGGGACCTCTCGCAGCAGCTTGTTACACATTGGCTCACGTTTGTGCAACAAGAAACCAGGAAGGTCACAAAGTTCAGCGGTGGCACTATTTATTTTACAAGGAATACCACATTCAAGGGAGACATGGCTACCAGTTCGGTGGGTGGGTGAAATAGAAGCCAGAGTCCCGAATAAGCCAAGCTGGGATGTCCATGTGGAGGCAGACCTGGCGCAGGAGAGAGAGCGAGATCCCAGTCTGCAGGCCTCTTAAGTATTGGTCAGCCCAGGTGTGCCACATCACTGCTGATCACTAGGGTCTGACTCCGCCCACAGGAGCCTGAAACACAGACACAAGCACCACCACAGCAGGACAACTCCAGGGTTGTCACACCCCTCATAGAACAACAAAGTGCCGCTAATAGATGCACTGTATGAATGTGTGTGTGAATGGGTGAATGTAAAACTGTACTGTAAAGAGCTTTGAGTGGTCATCAAGACTAGAAAAGCGCTATATAAATACAAAACCATTTACCATTTACCTCCAGAAAGTTTGATGTTTTTGAATTCATCTTTGGTTTTGCAGAGATGTTATTACTAATCTGAAACTCCACAATGTTGTTGAACAGCATTTAGTAATCAGTGCATGCTCAGGCACATGCATAATACATTATTTTCCCCCTGTTAATAGGGTTTTGTTTTTAGTAGTTTTTCCTTACTCTTGTTGAGGGTCATATCTTGTGACAAATTGTGATTCGTGAATATGGGCTATACAAATAAAATTTGATTGATTGATAATACTAATGCACTACATTGTTGGTATTGCAAAACCACACATGTATTACTATGAATGTTGAGGTGCTAATAAACTTCTAAGAAGCAGTGGCCATTGTTGATTTCTGCTTCTTCAGAGCCTTCTAATACAGCTTTTGTGTCTTTGCTTCCTAAAAGAATAAAGATATTTTTGTTATCCAAATATTCAACAATTTGTTTTACTATATTTGAACATAAAATAATACATAAGAACCGGAATCGTAATTGATGAAATTCAAACTATACCCAACCCTAGGTTTTCGAAAGTCAGGGGAGGAAAAACAGCCTGCCTTAAACTTTTAATTTCAAAAACTCCGTAGGGGTTGTGTGTTTAAATTTTGAGAGAGTAAGCTTGTGGCAATATGTTAAATTATGAAATGTATCTTAATACTAAATCCTTGCCAGACGTGAGTAACTGGAACCTTGCAATTAGAGATGAACAGGTGGGAACATTTTGTATCACAATTATAGTGACCAAAATTATCACAGTTAAATGGTCTAAATGGTCTTGATGACCACTTAAAGCACTTTACAGAACAGTCAGGTTTGTTTGGCCTTTCACCCATTCACACACACATTTATACAATGCCTCTATGGGCAGCAGTTTTTTCTATGAGGAACAATAGGCAAGTTGGGGTTAAGTATCTTGCCCAAGGACATGTGGAATGGGGACTGGGATAGAACTGCCTACCTTCTGGTTAGAGGACAACCCGCTCTATATCCTGAGCCACAGTTATATTACTATCAGTTTATATGTAATGACCCAATTCTAGGTTTTTTCCAAGACTATTTCTCTAAAATACATCCATCTCTCTCGCTTGATCGTTTATTTTGCCCCCATATTTGTTTCAAGGGGTTCACCATGCTGGTGGGATAGCACTAAATTTACTGAGAACAATGTCTTTTTGTATGACTTATTTTGACCTGATGCAGATGGAGCTTAAGACACGGTCCTTGTGTACATCAGTATCCTGTCCAGATTATCATATATTTGTGTTGCTTGTGCAGTCTGAATGCCAGAAAACTTTCATCTCTCAAAGTTTTACTCAAGCCAAGATTTAAAGAGACCACATTATAATTACAGATGTTGGATGAAGACACAAATAAGTTCCCATGAATAACAGAAATCAGTATTACAATGTCTATTTTATTCTATGTGTATTTTACTATTGTGTTTTGTATTCTCCAGAAACTAGTCAAACCGGTGAAACTCTACTTCCTTGTACACCCATACACACTAATTACTCACTCAAAACCAGACCGTTGAGTCAAAGGGCTCACCAACATACCTGCTGAGGAGACACGCCTTGCTAAGGTTAGCTTTAGACGTTTCCGTAACTATGCAATTCTAGCTGCATCTCACTTAGCTAATACTGAGTGCTAGCGAGGACTGTTCTTGCCTCTACGCATTTTTATTGTAGAGAACAACCAAGCAGATTGGATTAAAACATATTTACCAATCTCTAAACAATGAAATGTCGGCTTAATGTTGGGGTCATTAAAGACATGTGTTTAATAAATAGAATATGTTAAGTTAATCGTTTAGCTAAACTCTTGTTAAGTCTTTATAGGAGGATAAATATAACTAAATTCTACGAAACATGCAAAGGTGCCTTGGACGAGGCAACAATGCCTGATGTCTTAGTGGAATATTAAGAGTAATGATTAGCCAGCTAGCCAATGGGCAACTTGAGGAGTAATGTGTGACGTAACGAAAACAACTTCAACTAGCATGAGTTGGATTAGATCAGCGTGTTACGGCTGGGCGTACTGAGCAGATCAATTCCACTGCTGTTCATCTGGCAAGCGAACACCTGTGGGCATCAGCTCTGTGTATTCTTGCGGGCCCACCTCCGAACCCACCTGATTCAAAACGGCCAACGTCCTCCGTTTACTGCTGCTGGATAAGAGTCTTCTCCTGGCCGATGTCTAGTTGGCTGGCAGCTCTCACCTTCTCCAGAGTCGAGGAAAATGTGACCAGACCAAAAACGTAAATTCCAGATTCCAAGCAAGAAACGTCACGTTTAAGATCCGATAAACAACTCTGACGTTCTTTTCTCTCCACCGCTGCGGCGCTAGCCTCGGTGCTTCCTGCTAGGCTTCACTTCACTGCTTTGCTAACTCCGCCCTTGTGATGCATTCAATATACACTTCGTAAACCACACAACTTCCCAACACTTTACAGCGCATGCTCTGAAGCTTAAACAACTCTGGAGTTTCTCTTTAAGAGCTAAAATCACCACTCTCTCTAAAAACACGATACGGCCTTTATTCATCTTCAGAAAAATTACACATGTAAATATTATGTTATGTTTGCTGAAGTGATGAGGTGGTTGCATTTAGTAGCCAATAAAAAGTAGCCATTGAGTGAATTTATAAAGTATCATGTTTGAAAGACCAAAGAAGCCCCGACATTGATTGTTTTCAGTAATGTAGATGTCTTGAAAGTTCTAACCTATGAGATGGATTTTGGCAGATTCTTTGTGAAAATTTCACTTATAATTAACCACATACTTTTGGACAACATTTTAAGTCAGCAACTTGTCAATGTCAATAGTATCAGGTCACAATTGCATAATTAAACATTTGCTACATTTACATGCACACAATAAACCAGGTTACTGAATAAATTAGGTTAATATTAGAAATTGCAATTGGCTAATAGAATATATAAAAACCTATGTTTAAATGTAGCTTTTAAGAACTCAGATTTAATTACATTACATTACATATCATTACATCACATGATGATGTAATATCATTACATTACATATCATTTAGCTGACGCTTTATCATTTCCCTCCTTAAGTACATCAGGATTCATTTTCTATTAAAGTGTTAAACTGTTGCTTTGGTATTTCAGATATCCCCTTCATGAAATGAATAGTCAATACAATACAAAAATGTTTTATACAGCAAAATACTGCACAAAGGGATGAAATTGGACAATATATTGAACCAACACTGTATATCTATGTGCTGAATAAAAGCACTCTGGAAAATAATAGTGCCGCAGCAGGAATGACATCTGTGTGGATACAACACACTTGCAACAGTATAGAAAATGAGCTGTCATACATAGGTAAAGGTAGGCCTTGTGGACAAGGATGGTGCACAGCTTTCCTCTAACTTTGTTGGGCAGCAGTTTATCACACAACTGAACTACCCCGTTACAGGAAGAATACAGTCTTTATGCATAGCTAGCTAGCAATCTAAATATAAGGAAATCAAGCAGCAAATTAAATTACATTATTTCCCTGCATAATTAACGCCAGGGAACTGGGATTAAATGTGTTGAGTGGTGATGGACTGACATTGTTGTTGATGTTAGCTCACTTTAAGATCATCTATATACTATATATAAAGATAGTCAACATGACAGTTTGCAAAAGTGAAGCCAGAACATTTCGATTACCCCCTGGTGACTGTCTGCAGCATAGGTCATTAACTCTGCCTCTTCCATGTTAACAGATGGGACACAGGCCAAATTAGAAAGCCAAAGTACAATCCAAATACATTGTTTCTATTTGATTTCTGTCATTTTGTTAAAAGTTTTGTTGTGTTCAAGTTGTTCAAAGTTTTAATTCCTCCAGTAAATTTGGTTTTAAAGGTTTGGTGTGTAAGATTTAGTTGAAAGGGATCTATTGGCAGAAAATGACTATAAAATAATCCTAGTGATGTTTTCACTAGATGGCGTCGCTAGACAAGGTGCTTGAGGAACACCTGAAAACTGCAACAGTCTTCAGGGGTATGTCAAAGACTGTGTAAAATGAGCTACTGGATTGCATGTTATCAGTCATCAGGGAACGTATCATGCAGGAGAGGAAGTTGGCTAGATTCGTAGCCATCCAAGCAGATGGATGTTTTCCTGATGTTTCTACCCAAACTCAGTTGGTTCTTGTGTTGAGATACATCGACGGGTACCATGCTGTGCAGGAACGCTTCTTTGAGTTTGTCCCTATCTTGGACGCAACGGCCAACTCCATTACGAGTGTGATTTTGGGGAGACTGAACAGTCTTATCTCTGAGGATGAAAAAGGCAAACTCATCGTGCAAGCATACGACGGGGCCAGTGTGATGAGGGGAGAGAGGGCTGGTGTGCAACAAAAGGTACATGAACATTATGAAAATGCCCATTATGTGCATTGCTACGCACACGAGCTGAACTTGTTATGCAGCAAGCCACTTCTTGCATCCCAGCAGTGAGAGTTTTCTTTTCCGATATCAGTGTAATTGCCAGTTATTTTACCTGAACATCCAAACGCACTGGCATCCTCGACCAGATTGTTGCACGAAGGCTGCCAAGAGCATCGTCCACAAGATGGAACTTCAACAGCAGAATCGTGAACACTGTTTTAGAGAACCTAGATGACCTCATAGAGTGTTTCAAAACCATCAGGACCGACAGCTCATTTGATAGTGCCACAGTGAGGGAGGCATCTGGCTTCCTGAGGATGCTGCAGGATGATGATTTCCAGTTTTTCCTGCAGCTTTTTCATCAAATCATGCCTCACTTTGACATGATGTACCAGCAGCTGCAGAAGAAGGACATTGACTCAGTCTTCATCAAACATGCCCTCCAGAGCTATTGTTCATACCTTCTTGATATAGAACCTTATCATAATAAAATGTATGCATGATGTAATGTAAGCCTATATGGTTCCAAGGTTTAGACAATCAACTCGCTGGAAAACCTTGGTGGCCGTGGTAGTGAATGCCTGGAGGCTCACACACACCGGCGATTCCACTCTGCTGTGGCCCACGGCCGCTGAGATGTGAGATGATAAAAGCGATACGGGCTCGGTCGGTGGGGAATGCTACAGCCTGCAGTCAAAATGGAGTTCACACTGCGTTAAAAACGAGCGGCAATCACCAGAGTCGCGGGAAAACCTCTCCGGACGTCAGAGTCTGGTCATGGGGACACTGGGGGGCATGGCAGACGTGAACAAAAGTGAAGCTGAAACTTTGGCACCGGTGGAGGAGGGGAAAGCCATGCCTGTCAGCTCGCTGCTTCGCTGGGAACGTTTGTCTCATGGAGTCTTTGAACATGCTTGGTGAGGAAGGTAAGTTGCTCACCAAATGAAGTCGGCATCTGGGTGTGTTGGCTGCTAGTAGCAGCAAGATTTTCTCTCAGGCTCCGTAGTTCCTCCTCTTGTCTCACGATCTTTTCTCCATGCGTTCTGATGGCGTTGCGCAATGGAGCTGAGTAGGCTGGGTTCATGTTGGCCAGTTCGTACTGTTAAGGCTGAGTACATGAACTGAGAACCGAAAGCACAACTCTGATACGTCCAGTATGATGTCCAGTTTCCAAAAACAGTGTCGGTCCACGGAAGCCAAAAAGACAGGCAGAGGTATCAAAAAGACGTGAGGCTAAGGCAAGGTCAGTAAATACTGTACATAAAGGTGGTCAAAGCCCAAGACAAGACTAGACGTTGGTATATCCCTGGAACTCTTTTACCTGCAGTGGTCTGTTCTTAAAGGATGCAGGAATTTTCGTCTACCCCTTCGTTTCTAGGGGGGTCCTGAATACACTATGGTTGAAGGGGTGTTTGAAGGGCTAGATGGCCAGTGCCCTTACATCACATAGAGAAATGGGACAACACTACATCTTCATGGCCACACGCAAAACAAAGGGGTAGGACCAACTGGTAGGGCTAAGGGGTGAATTTGGACCAATTCACCCCTTAGAACCAATTGGGAGCCCATGGTTTGTAAACTGATTTGGACTTTCCTTCCATTCACATTTAATTTCCTTATAAGGTATTCTGAACAAAATTAGCTGTACTTCCTGGATCAAGAAATGCATATGTTAGTATTATTATCTCTCCTTGGATTTCACCTAAATGGGTGGAATGGATAAAATAGGTGATTTATAGATTTATATAGATATATTAGAGGAGAGATAATTTCTTATGTAAGTCATGAGAAAAAACTGAAAATGGGAAAACTCACAGAACAAACTAAACTTATTGCTTGGCTGGATGCTCCATATGCCGATTCACCAACCCTTGATTTATATAAAGAACGTATATCTTTCCCAAACCAGAATTCAACACATTGACTTCAGATCACACAGTTGAGCTACTTCTTAAGTCCCAAAGCAATTATTATGAACAACGTGATAAGGCCAGTAGGTTGTTAGCCCACCAGTTGCAACAAACTACATCCTCTCACAAAATTCCCCAGATCAGGACATCTACAGGGATTACAATTGACCCTGTTAAAATGAATAAATGATTAAGGATTATTATACTTCATCATACACCTCTGAAACCAACTCCGACATGGCAGATTTTGATAACTTTTTTTTCCACTCGCGAAATCCCTTTACTGCACCCAAATATGGTTGAAGAATCTATCTATCTAACTATCTAATACTGAACTATCTACTGCTATTATGTCCATGCAAGGTGGCATATGTCCAGGATGGTTCTAATCAGTACGTCTTTTCAATCACTTAGTCTACCTCCAACAATCAATCGTGCCTCCATTTCCCTTATTTAAAAAAAGGATAAAGACCCTCTTGCCTGCTGCTTTTATCGCCAAATTTGTTTGTTGAATGTGGATTTTAAAAAATGCTCGCCCTGCGTCTGGAAACTGTGATACCAATTATTATTTCCCTTAAACAATCTTCATTAAAAAGAGACATTCTTTTTTTAACTTAAGACAAATTTTAATAACTATATACTATCTCCCTACGATGTCCTTACCACAAGTTGTGATATCTAGATGCGGAAAAGGCATTTGATCATGTGGAGTGGAAATATCTCTTTTACACAAAAATGTGGCTTTGGTAAGAATTTCATTTCATGGTGTCCCGTCTCCCAGATAGTTGAGGTCATGTTTTGTTTTCTCCCTCATGTTTTTGTGTGTTGTATTCCTGATTTATTTTGTCATATTCACCTCTTGTCTCGTTTCAGGTACCATCCCTCCTGCCCTCCTGTGTTTCTTACTCCTGTGATTACCTGCGCCTCCCTAATGTGTGGCACCCGTGTCCAATTGTCTTTGTGTTATGTATTTAAACCCTGTGCTCCCCTCCGTCTGCGCCAGATCGCCTGTTCTCTTTGTGTCAGTGTTCCAGCATTATTCTTCCGGTGTATTCCCACATGTTACAACCTGCTCTTTTGCCGAGCAGATTTTGGATACCTCTGCCTGATTTCTTGGACTGTCTTTTTGTGTACCAAACCCTGCCTCATCCAGTAATGCCTTTTGTACCTACCTGTGAGCTTATCGAGTCGTGCTTTTGGGTCCCACTCTACCTGCTCCTGTTCCTGCTCCAGCGGCTTCCATGGTTCCGCTACACCTGTCTCGCCCAGTGTCCTTCTCTGAGCTCATCTATCCATTATCCTGACCTCCTCTTCTCTCTCTCTCTCAGCCAACCAGCGCTGGTGGACTCAGTGTCTGGTGCTAATTTAATGGACTATCAGTTCGCTGAGAGACTGCTTTCCAGATCCTTCCCTTTCCTCTCCATTGGCCAGTGCATTGGATGGTCGTATCCTGTGCAAAGTTCATGGTTGAGGTGGATGCCTCCAGCGTGGAGTCGGAGCCATCCTTTCTCAACGGTCCTCCAAGGATGGGCGCATACATACTTGATTCTTGTTGTTCTGGGTTTGTACCGTTATGGTTGAATGCACTTATTGTCTGTTTTATAATTTACATTGTTGTTATGGCCTGTTTGAATGTTCTCAGTGAGCTGGACATACTTGGCTTTGACTTGTTCAACATGTCGACAAGGACATAAAGAAGGAGTTACAAGAGAGAGCCAGTCGAATAAAGTCTGCTCTGGAGTGCCCAGACTTTGTCAGGAAACTGTAATAATCAGAACAGTCTGTCTGCCCCAGGCATTGTTCTGTTATTATGTTTGTGTCAGTTTAGTAACAAAACAATTTATCTTAATTTGTACTGACGAAGATGGAGTTTTAGTTTTAAATTGTTTCCAGACCTTTGGGATGGCATAACATATGTTGTATTATTGGTAGAATTAATCTTTTGCACAGAAATACATCTCCAGCAAGGTTTGAGGTAAAAATGGCCTCTATATGGCGCAGCTTAGGTACCACAGTTCTGGAGGATTTGGCTTTTGGGTTTTGGCTTGAGGTGCCACAGGCTCATGCCACGCCCCTCACACCACACCTCCCAATTTTACAGCCCGCATTATGGTTTGGGGGTTTAACTGGAGGTTCATGCCAAGCCCTCAATGCTGCACGCTGCAGCCAGACCCTTCTCCACCAGTCAATCATCAGGTAATTAGGTAAATACATAGGGTGTGGTTGTGTCGCTCCCAGGGTCATTGGAGTGCATTACAACAGTTAAAGAAAACAAAACACACACCACACAACAGACACCAAGGAGATTGGTATATAAAGGACACAGAAATCACAGAAAGCCAGGTAAGATATAATAAAACACATGCAAGTCAAATAAAAACTGAAATCTAATAAAACACAGCTAAATATGGCATGCACGTGTAATTTTGACCCTGTCACATATAGCAAGGGTGATATTAAAAGCATAACCAAGTCAGACAGAACAGTGGGACAGTACCACTTTCAGTACCGCTTTCAGAGGCGAGTAGGAGAAATGAGTGGCAACAGAGGCAGGTACTTTAGGAAGCTCTTCAGAGGAACCCACAAACATTAAATATCAGAATTATGCTGTGGAGAAGCTAAGGGGATGTAGGATGCAGGGCTTATTTAGGTTCTTTGAATGCACGTGAATATGGAAAAGAAATTAATCCAGCCAGATTCAACCGCCGTTTTGATCCACACTCCGTTCCATACGGTGGCGGTAATGCACATGTAAGTTATTTGCCAACAGTCATTTAACAAAAGAAGCAGAAGCAGCAGAAGGAGGAAGAAGAAGCAGAACAACAACAACAACGAAAACAGCTTAATCAGGATACTAGCATGGCTGCCGACAGCGAAGTAAGTGTCTCCATTGTTAAATTAGTTCTTTAAGGAAAACGAGTCAGTGCAGTGTATGTGTCTAAATGCGTGCTGAGTTCATGGTCTGCTTTAACCAGTGTATGTCTTCTCCAGCCCGAGTCGGAGGTGTTTGAGATCACCGACTTCACAACAGCGTCAGAGTGGGAACGGTAGGCGAGCTCATTGTAACACAAATAAGCAATACACCATCTGCTTCATGTTACACACACAAACAAGGTACCGTTTATCATCGCGGTTGTGTGACAATATACGTTTCATGTTATTTTACTGCACGTCATCTACGCTTCGGACTGAGCAACGCGGTCGTCTTAATTCATCTTTTAAGATGATGGTATAATGACGTTAACTTCTTCAATATAAGCAGATGTGGGTATGTCAATAAAGGAACATACATTTATAAAATAAAGAAACATTTGGATGTTCAACAACTTCCTTGGACATTTACGTGCATATTAATCAGTTTCCGAGGTACACCTAAATGCACCACGATGACGCATATGGTAAAGACGGCATGACCTGAAAACATCCCGGTAGCGAATCAGCTGCAGGCGGAACAGTTGAGGTTTTTACAGACATAAGTGGTATGGTACATAGACAAAGGGGGAGGGTTTAAGATCCTCTCAGTCCACAGGTAACCATAGGTTAGCGGTACGCAAGAAGAAGTGGGGGCTGTTATTTACTGGGTTTTATTAAATCACCAATATTTGGAACAGTAAAGAACACACTTAAGAACATGTTGGACTTGACTTATCATTTATTAATTACATAAACAGAAATAAATCAACAAATTTCTGCCACTTTCTCAGGTGAGAGGGGCTAACAACAAAAAAAGGATCTTCAGAACAGTCTAAGTAAACAAAAACAAATAAATCAGAAATGAACACTCACAATCAGAACCTATGAAAAATCATCAGTGGTTGGTGCATTAACCAGACATTTCAATTAAGTTTAAAGTTCTTCTCCAAGAACAACATCATGTCCACATTCTCAGGTGAGAGGCCTGCTCTCTGTGCTGTGAGAATGGGACTCATTTATTAACACTAACACACAGCTGATTTTGTTCTCACCACCACGCGTATGTTTGTGAATCAGAATCATTCTAAATTGACAGGCGCGTGTCCGCTCTCTGCCACGCCTCTATTTCTCCATATAAGGACATTCGTTAGTCATGAAGAGAGCGGTGTGCTATCTACAATTATTTTATTTTTTTATTAAATGGAGTTTAAATATACGATGCATTTAGTTAAAATGGTGTGTGTTTACATTTGCTAGGACAGCCGGGCCTTCATCATTTGTGCGTACACATGGTCTGAGGAAGTTCTAAATTTATTCGCAGAGTACGAACAAATTTAGGTACGAACATATTGATGAATCCCAGATTCGTGCGTCAAACGTTCTAACGAACGCTTTTAGCAGAGATTTGTGAAAACGTACTGTTACTAAAGGAGGCCCAATGTCCCCTGCATTGGAGAACACCCTAGCGTTTAGCCAACTTGGCTAAATGGGGACAAAAGACTCTCATTGGGCCTCATTTACTAACATTGCCCACAAATCTGTGCTTAAAGCGTGCATTGATTTAATTTAATTCATTTGTTTAGATTAAAGATATTTATCAAATACCTGTAGGGGATACCCAGGATAGTCATCCAGAATATTCAGTCAGACTCTTGAAGATCATGCCACAAGTGGTAGTGTGGAGTCAGTAGGGCTGGGCGATATGGAAAATAACTATGAAAACGATGCCGCATGACGTCTCCACAGATGTCTCCTGAAGCCCAGTTGGTTTGAGACTGGGAGTGAGTTAGAGTTTACACAGGCCCCGCTCCAACTTACTCACACAGTGACACACAGTCTCATGACCTGATCAGTACATGGAGTTTATTTAGTGTTTGTTTGATTCGCTCCAGAGTTTATGAGGTTAGATTTAAACATGAAAAATTAGTCGAATACGTTAAGTGTGCACTCAGTACAACATGAGACGTGTGCAGCCAGGACTCAGTGTTAAAGTGACCAGAGAATCTGGTTACATGATCAGACACCATCGATTACATATCTTGAATTTCCTTCGGGATGAATAAAGTATTTATCTATCTATCTATCTATCTATCTATTAATAACTAAATACATGATCTTAAGTATGTCATCTTAATCATAACCATCCCATTAAAAAAACGGAACAAAACAGAACATTAACTAGGTCATTTTTGGGACTGTGAACTTAACTTCAGAATTAATTTTCATCTGTATGAACTGAACTTTGAACTAGTTATTTTTAAGTGTGAATTGGCACAACACTGGCACAGGTCAACAAGTGACACAGGCGGCAGATAAATTCTTCCCGCAGATTTAGGATGTAACGTGGTGTTGAACTTCATTCTGTGGAGACATCATGCGTTGTGTGGTAAAACGTGAGTGGTGTTCTCTCTCACGTTCACATTCATCATATATAAATTGATTTGTTCAGTTCAGCAAAAAATATGAATGTCATGCAAAAAAATTATCGTGATAAGTTTTTTTCCCATATCACCCAGCCCTTGGAACTCCATACACTTTAGGTGCTGTGTGTATGTTAAGATAAAAGAAGCATGAGGAACCTGGAGGCGAGTAGTCCTTTAACACATTTAGACCATTAGGATAAATTAAAAGATGCAGAACAAGCCAAAAGTCCATTGTTATGTGTTGATTCATGGTGTTAACAATCATTAGATATATATTTTTTATGCCGTGCCAAACAGAGTGTGTTCGAAAGGATAATACAGCATTTGTGTATGTGTGTTCATATGTACATGTGTGTAAAAAATAGAATCAGGAAGTGGGCAAACACGCTGTACGTACAACCAATCCTTACTGCTCACAACAAAACTAATTTTACCTGCTTAAAGGTTTGTGTCCAGAGTGGAGGAAGTGCTGAATGACTGGAAGCTGATTGGGAACTCAGCAGGAAACCTGTCCCTGGAAAAGGTATTCTACTCTTATTAATCTTTAAATATTCGGGTAAATAACACCACTAAGTAGTGTGCTGCCAAGAGTTTCTTTGACTGTACTTTATTATAAGGTAACATTATTTGACCACAGGGTGAATACACCAGAGGCACCTGGGGGGAAAAGTCTCAGGAAATAAATTTTGCTGACTTTAAGTTCCTCATAACTCACCACTTCCTGAAAAAAGAACATGAGAAGGACACTGGGAAGGACAAGATTGAGGAAGGTATGGCCATGATTTCAATGTTCCATAATATGTAGGTTACCTGATATAGTTAACAGCAATGTTTAACTTTTGCATTTTAGCCTAATGTTTGTGATGAGATTTGAAAATAAAGTTAAGTGGGAGTTAACAAGTGAAATAGTTCACCCTAAAATGAGATCAACCCTCCAATTTTCAGTGTTTGACACAACTTTTTGTAATCTTCTTCCCTGTCTAGATGCCTTCCCCTTGGCAATGGAGGACCTTCTGTGTATGAACAATGATTTCCCGCCTCGAGCCCACTGCCTGGTCAGATGGTGAGTTCAGTCGTTCATTACGTTTTCATGCAAAGAGAAATCAGGTTGTGCATTTTAATGAACAGATCAGTATTAAGATTTCACTGCAACCCCAACCTTATTTTCCACTTAACATGTCTTCCATGTTGAATCAATTAAGTAAAATGGATTGGCATTTCAACCTTATTATTGGACTCTGTTTTCCTGTACACACTTGGTTTGCAATGGTATGAATTTTTCACGTTTGATAATTGTCTCAGATGTAACAATGGTATTTCACAATTAAGTCTTTGGCTTGTTTGGATATGGGATCTAACTTAATTCTGTTTGCAAGAGACTTTGAGACAGTTGGTTGAGCTGGAACCCTAAAGAATAAGGGATCATATTTTCCTAATTTTATATATAATAATTCCACAAATCTTTATCTTTATCTGTCTGTATGTGTAACTCATATCTTCAGAATCGTTCATCTCATTGGCTTCATTACATTACATTACATTTCATTTAGCTGACGCTTTTATCCAAAGCGACTTACAATAAGTGCATTCAACCATGAGGGTACAAACCCAGAACAACAAGAATAGAGAAAATACAATTTCTTTAAAAAAGCAAAACTACAAAGTGCTATAAGTAAGTGCCATTTTAAGTGCTACTAAATTGTTAGTTTTGAAAATGTTATTCAAGGTATAGTCAGAAGAGATGTGTTTTTAGTTTGCGGCGGAAGATGTGTAAACTGTCTGATGTCTGATGTCCGGATGTCACACTTGCATGTCTTTTGTTAAGGGCCCAAGGTGCAATTTTGGACACAGAATTTGTTGAATTAAACAGGCAAAAAGCTTCTTACAGTCAGTGGGGGCAAACCAGCTTGCCTTAACAGGCTCTATGTTCAACTCTGCTGACCGAGTTGAACATAGTTTATCCGTGTCCTAGGATAACCTCCGTCAGTGTTTGGCGACTGGCGGTCCATGGGCCCAAACTGCCCCGCAAGATCACCATGTCCTACTGACGCAGACATTCACAGGTGTTGCAGGTGCTGATGTCTGTCATGGCAGCAACATTAATAGAATCACTTACTCTTTAGCAATTTCGCAAAAAAAATTTTCGGTATGAAGATTGCGTGATTTCCTTAACAGAGCTGTTAACCTCTGTTGCTGACATACAATAAATGTAATAGCTAGTTGAAAATGCCGACCTGGAAGAAGATGACTGTCACCTATTTTGCTTGGACAAAGGGAAAACTGCCGGTGAGTGTGATTTACTCTTGAATTCTACATTGTGTGGTGTTAATGTATCGTGTTACAGGTGTGTGCATACATGTTAAAATCATATGCAAGTTGATTTAAGTGAATAAACATAGTTACATAGACCAAATGTCCTATCAGGTGGGATGTACACCAGCTAGCTAGCCATCCACCGGCTTTGACACTACTTGAAAATAAAATGTAACTTTTTTCCCCCCAAGGGGAATCATGTGAGCGTTGTTTCTTGTTTGTTATTTTCAGTTCAAGCCACCATAGCTGTAACCCAACTATACAGTTACAGCTCAGGACCAACCCCCGCCAGCTAGTCAGAATAGGAGGAAAGCACAGTGAGATTGTGCACACTTATATAAAAAATAATGTGCACTTGGACAACAAACTGGACTGGTCTGGTAATATAGATGCCCTATGCCGAAAGGGGCAGAGCAGGCTCTTCTAAATCAGGAGGCTGAGGTCGTTTGATGTCTGTACTGAGATGCTCTGTATGTTCTACCAGTCAGTGGTGGGAAGTGTCCTTTCTTTACCCGGCTGTCTGCTGACCCATTACTATTCATTAATGGAACTCAATACCATATATTATATAAATCCATAAAAGCAAATCTTAGAACTATAAAGAGAGCAATACAAGATATTATTTAAAATTCATAAAAGTAATTCTCAGAATTATACAGCAAGACACTGAAAAGGTTACAGCTAACTTCTGAGGAAAGTGTGATGATGCAAGATCCATTATCTACCTGGTTTAATTTCCACATCCCTAGTATAGGCATATGCATTGTATCTGTTTTAAAAGAAGATGTATACAGGTAAGTGTTACATATAAATACAGGAGAGTCACACATTTAAAACTAATTTCAGGGACCGACTTTTTTCACCTACGTAACATTTGAAAAATCAGGCACGTCCTGTCTCAAAAAGCTGCAGAAAAATGTTTCCACGCTTTTGTTAAGTCCAGAGTTATCCACCTCATCAATAAAGCCCTTAATGATATGGCACCCTCATAACTTAAAGAGCTCATAATATCGTATCACCCCACAGGAGCACTGTTCCAGAACAGAGTAGGAGCCGGAGCCTTGAGCTATAAAGCTCCTCTCCTGTGGCATCGTCTCCAAGTTTCATTTTGGGAGACAGATACCCTCTCTATGTTCAAGGGTTGGCTTAAAAACCTTCCTTTTTGATAAAGCTTATAGTTAGAGCAGGCTCAGGCCTACTCTTAGTTATGCTACTGTAGGGTTAGATTATTGGGGGATACATGACACAGAGTTTCTCTTTTGTCGTCTCCCTCTTCATCACAATAATGTCTCATCAATACATGTTACTGACTTGGCTTCTTCCCCGGTGTCCTTGTGCTTTATCATTTGCAGATCCAGGATCGGTGCTGCAGCCACATCGAGGATTGTGATGATGGATCGTGGATTGTAGATGGTGATGGTGGATCGTGCCTGTGATGGTGGATAGTGAGCTTGGATTGCGATTATGCTGGCAGCTGTCTTAGATCGTGATGGTGGATAGCGGATCGTGATCATGATTGTGGTGGCAACTGATTGTGGATTATGAATACAACATGTCTGTGAAGATTGTCAGTCTCTGTTAGTTGTAGACCCACCCTGCTATTGTGTCATTAGGGTCACTGTAGTTGAGGTGTGGTTGGGTGTTCAGCTGTCTGGGGAGCAAACTTAGGCCAGCATTGTAGGTGGCTGAAAATTGATGGTTTTTCCAAGTTGATAAAGATGGCTTTCTTCACTTCTCTTTCAAACCATCTGAAAAAATGCACATTACCATCCTCAAGAGTGTTCCTTGTCCTTGAGGTGTAAGTAAACTGCTGAGTCCTGGCCTGAGAAACTGGGTCTCCTGTGTTTAGCCATCCGTTTATGTATTGGTTGTTTTGTTTCCCAGATGTACTGTATAGTTCTGATCAATCCATTGGACTGCATAAACCACAGTGTTCTGTTTGTGTCTGTGTGTTTTGTCCTTAGGGTGAAAAAGCTTTTGTCGTAGTTTTTTGCTGGGCTTGAAATGTACAGGTATGTGTTGTTTGTGTAAACAGTTTTTCAGAGACTCCAGCAACATAAGGACTCACAATTTTGTTCTGTTTGTTGTCCTACTCTGTCAGTTTTGTTTCTTTTGGAGATTTTGATGAAATCCCAGTTTGGGAAGCCACAGGTTTTAAGAGCTTCTTGATGTAAATGTTAAATGGTCTGTATTTATAACGCCTTTTCTAGTCCTCAAAACGCTTTACAGTACAGTTTTACATTCATTACACCAACACATTCATACAGTGCATCTATGTGCAACACTTTCTCTAAAGTGAAAAGGGGTTCCATATCTTTTCCATGGACACTTTGGCATGCGGACTAGGGAAGTTGTGGTTCCTTCAGAATATCCTTGTGGGTCCTTGTGTGTATGTTTTGTACTCAGTGGTGTTTTGATGAACCCCAGCTTGTGTTCTAGTGGATGATACGAGTCAAAGAATCAGTATTGATCTCTGTGTGTTGGTTTCCTATACACTTTAATGTTGAGGGTTCTGTCTTCTTCAATTTGCACCACACAATCCAAAAAGGCCAGACATCCTTTGGTTGAACTTAATCTTCTTATCCACTGCATTGATGTGTTCTGAGAAGGCTTTAACTACCTGTGTTTTAATTTTAACCCAGGTGTCGTCAACATATCTGTATCAATGGCTGGGAGCAGTTTCTGTGAAGGAGGTCAGGGCTCTTCTTTCCACTTCTTTCATGTAGAGGTTAGCCACAATGGGAGACACTGGGGAGCACATGGCACATCCGTGTTTCTGCCCCTAGAAACCTTTGTTGTACTGAAAGTAGGTGGCAGTCAAGCAGAGTTCAAGCAGAATACAACTAGATTGCTTGGATATACAATATGCTTACTCATATATACTAACACCATTGGCAATATCTCTATCATTACAATTTTTGTTACAGCTCCCTTCATCTCTTTCCGACAGTTTATTTTGTATGAATACTTTACACATTGATACACCTCTACATTTAGACACTGTCTTTTGTCATCAACCTTGTAAATATTGTTATTTTGTTGATGTGCTTTGATACACGCTGCATCAATTGCACTTCCTGGGAGAGGGATCCCTCACATCAGTCTCTCTGAGGTTTCTATGTTTTTTTCTCCCCCTGTTAATATGGATTTTTTTGGGTAGTTTTACCTTACTCTTGCTGACGGTTAGGGGAAGAGGATGTCGCACCTTGTTAAGCCCTCTGAGACAAATTGTAATTTGTGAATATGGAATATACATATAAAATACAATTGACGATACAGGCAAGTTACTTGTGCAAGATTTTTTTCGATTTGCATATCTTCTAGGAGAAGATGCTGGTCAAAAAACAGTTCATTTTAGAAGAGTTCCAAATTATGTTTGATGTAAGGCTGAGATTGCGGTGCTAAACAATATCTAAGGTCGAGACCTAACAAAATTATAGAGAAACCAACAAATCCCAAAACGAGCAAGCAGGTACCAAGAAGGCACTTCTACCAGAACCATCCATCTGGTTAGAATTAACAGAGAAAAATGGAAGAGAGGGGAGGATGGTGGAAGAGAGAGAGAGGGGAGGGGGTAGAGAGGGAGAGATTGAGCAGAGAGACCAGAGAGACCAGGAGCAGTTGTATAACTTTCATATTTAACCTTGGTCAAAGAGACTAGTGAGTGAAGTCAGGAGTCAGGAGAGTCGGTGGAGATGTATAGAATAAAGTCAAATTCTAAATACGTTGCAACAGCTGCTTCTAGGGCTTTCTTGTTAATTATCAGACTATCTTTCGAGGTTGGGCGAAAATCAACATTCCTTTTTGTACTGCTGTGTAATAAAATATCAGTGAAGTTCCTTTCATTTGTTTGCAGTATTATCTGATAAACAGACTATAAAATTATTTTTGACCAAAATGTGTGTAGTTAAAGAAATGTTCAATTTCTATGCCATATGTCGGAACAAGATGAATGAGTGTGATGGAAACGGCGAGTGGGTTTATTTAAATGTTGAATATAAACAGTTGAATTTATCAGTGAATTAAATGCAGAACTAAGTCATTAGCAACATCTACATGAATGTTGAAATCAGTTTTGTAATAATTGTATGTGCTAAGAACTAACTCAAATAATAGGTCCCAGAATTCATGTAAAGTTTCAGAGTCAGGGGCAAGTGGTTGATGGGGTGAATTTGGGTAATCTAGGACATTTTTAGGGTTCGATGCCTGAAGGCCAGAACCCTATTGTTTTTACTACAATGTGTTTATTATTATTATCATCATTTGGTGTCTGCCGCCTCTGCGTAAACTCCCGTGAGCTGGAATAAGCTAGAAACACTGAACTTGGCACAATAACTGGAATGTGTTCATCAACTTTCTCTGAAACATGAGATCAATTGGCCTTATGGTGGTGCTGTTATTAGTTCTGTGTTCTACAAAAAAGCCAAAGAGACCATAGAAGTCTGCAATGATGGATTTCTTTCTAATTTGCATTAATTGGAAAACAGTCATGTGACATCTTTTTGGTTTTTTAATCCTATCAACACCAAGTTTGGTACACAGCATTGTGAGACAGAGATACAGATTTCAATTATAAATGAGCTGAATCGGTTAAAAACCATAACTGCAATTAACCCCAAAAATGTTGACAGGGGAGGGGCTTAACATTGGCCACAACTAATCAACATTTGGTCCAATCATCATCAAACTGGGTAGATAAGTTTATATCGTGTGCGAAAACAGGTGGAGCAAAGCATGTAGAGTTTTGCCCATAGGGGGCGCTAAAATCTCCCAAAATCTATAGCGCAGTAACCACTGAACCAAATTCCATGAAATTGTCAGAATGCTCTAGGCAACTAAAAAGTAACATCTAAAGTCCTTAAAAGACGATTTTATTGTCGAAGTGGGCGTGGCCTATCAAACGTTTGCATATTTTGCGGGATTTCTACTCCAGATTTTAAGCTAGAAACATAGAAATTGGGACATTCATTGGGAATGATGGAAGTCCTGACCTGTAACTTCTGTGTAATAAACTTTATTATACAAGCAAGAACGGTGTCCACTGAGATTCCTTCATCATCATCATCTTCATCACTTCTGCTCCAAATATACAACAAATGTAAATAAGTGGCTAAAGGGTCTGACAGTTTTCAGGTCAACACAGTTCAGACCATAATACAGCTCAGGTCATAAAGTATTTGGACAGTTTGTATATGTATGTAGATACAGGGCTGCAAAATCTTACCCTCAACTACAAAATACTTTTCAACCACACTTTCCAGTACAGTTGTCTAGGGAGATAACCCAGGAGAGAATTAGATGGCTGATGGTTGGAGTCTTAAACCACCTCCCCTTCTTCTCTCACTTATCTTGCCGTCGAAGTGTAAGCATGACTGGTAAAATCCTGACCTGAAGTAATGCCCAAGAAATCTGAGCCCAATCGGCCACATGGTGGAGCTTTTACATTTGACAGGCTACGCCCCTCACACAGTTTATCCGATTTGATTTAAAAGTTCACACATAAGTCCACCTCAATGTGTCTGTTATTGAGTTACTTCTACCTATTGAGCTTCTTCCTCTTATTGAGCTGCTGCTTCATCTTATTGAGCCGCTTCCTTCCTATTGAACTGCTTCCTCCTATTGAGCGAATTAATGCTCGAAGCTGCTCATTGCCGCTTGCTGCTATATTTTGCAATTTATTATACGACTATCCAATCAGTTTTACTCATTAGATCTACATTTTAAAATAAAGAAGCTGTAATCACTTTGCTTTATGCATGCCAAACTCAATATTACCAATTTCTGAAAATCATTATGAAAAATATTATAAGAAAATGAATATTCATAAAATGTCATTAATTCATATTAACATTTAAAAGTAATTTCCTTCATAAAGAACCCTAGCCTAAATAAACTCTTTAAAATTAATTTAAAACAGTTTATTAAAAATGTATGACATTATGAAATTTGATCAACAGCAAGCAGGAATAACAAACCGATTATTCATTCATTCTATTGGGGCCATTCGGGGAACAAACAGTCCTTGCAGGTGAGAGACCATCATCATTGTTTTCTGCACATGACTGCATTGTTATTTTTAACAATGTTATTATCATTATTATTATTATTTTGTCGGATTATTTTTTGCAAAGGTCTTTATGTTTATGTCACAGGACAGACAATCTCTTCTTTTTTAATAATCTCTGTCCTAGAGAGCTAACTGAATATGTGCTATTTATCAGTTTAAACAGACAGGGACATACTCTATTGACCATTGACTCCTGTCTGACAACTGCAGACCATATGCAACATCTCTTTAGTTTTTACTTCAGGACCTCCCTAAATGCATATTTTCCCATTTAGAGAATTTACTGAATGTCCCAGAGTTATTGTCCATGTTGTTTTGTGGCCCCTTGTGCTGTGTGACAGACTACTGTCTGGCTATTGAGTGTCTTGTGCCTTCCATTTCTTACTTTTTAGCAGTTATATCTGTAATAAGCATGTTATAAATAATAAAATTACTGTTCCATTAATACATTGTACTGTCATATGTGTAGTAACTCATGTAACAAGATTTTTAAAATTTTATATTTTAGTGTTCAACTCCCATAGCTCTGGGACCTCAGGAAATGGTAGCCCATCTAAACCACCACGGGCATGTTTGTAGAAAATATCCCTCTAATTCAAATTGTGTGTGTGTGTGTACGTCCATGTGGAAAATAATATTTAAATGCTAACATGCTTTTTTGTTAGTGATTTAAGTTGTAAATGGAGATCCTTCTGTGATTTTCACAGAGGGATGGGGTTCGCCAAGATAGGCAAACATGAATGAAGTTTGTCCTTGAGGACAATCTGTGCAGTGGTGCCATTTTATTAGCACACATAATACATACATTAAAATAAAGACTAACTATTATCATAGTAATTACTACATTAAAGCTGTATATACTGTCTGCAGCTAATTGGTTGGTACTACATTATTTGATGTATTTTTTCTGCTTCTGTTTTTGTGGTGACAGGTATGGTATACGAGAATTTGTGGTCATTACCCCTGGCACCAACTGTGAGGCCATCGTCAGTGAGTCAAAATGCAATCTTCTCCTCAGTTCCATCGCCATTTCTCTGGCCAACAGTGGCTGGTGAGTGTGATTTCTCATTATTTTAACCTACTATTTTCTTTCATTGTATGTAAAAGGTCTGTTTTTATATTGGGCTTTTCTAATCTTGATGACCACACACTTAAAGTACAGTTTTTGCCATTCATCCATTCACACACTCCCATTCATACAGTCCATGTCTGTGCAGCAATTTTTCGATCACACACTTCTGGCATAGCTGTTAGGAAGAATTTGCGGTTCAGTATCTTACCCAAGGACAGCTTGACATGCAGAATGGGGGAGACTGGGATTGTTCCAATGACCTTCATCTGCCGACATTTGATGATTGTGAAACCGCTGGGCTAAACACTGAAGCTTGACAACAACAATTGGAAAGATGATTCTTGAGTAACAATGAAATGTATTACAAATTTTGTAGATCAAGAAAAAAAGAAGAAACAATTAAATACAAACCAAAGAATTCTAAAATTAAGCCTTTTCTCGCTGCCAAAAACCTAGAAACAGTCGTTCATGCATTTATATAAACCTGGTTAGATAATTGCAACTCCCCTTTCTCCGTCTGTAGCACAAAATCTCTCGGAGATCCTCAAATGCTGCCCTCTTGGTTGTTTTTCAGGATTATACACAAAGGTGACAGAGCATTTGCCATTCATGCCCCCAGACTTTGGAACAACCTGCCTCAGTAGATCAGGATGGCGAAATGTATCACCTCATTTAAGTCTCTTCTCAAAACGCACTTTTAGACTAAGACTAGTCTTCCTGTGATCCTCTCTTATTGTTTTATTTATGTGGTGCTATATGTTTTATTTATAAGGTGCTATATGAATAAAGTTTTTATTATTATTATTATTATTATTATTATTATTATTATTATTATTATTATTCAAGTAATGATCACTTCTATGGACATGAACTTCTTTTTGCAACTAGTCGATTCACCCTTTGCTGGTCATTCGAGAGGATGCAGATTTGGCTTCACTTTCCAGACACAGAGTATGCATGCATTTTTATATACCTCTGCGATTAATCCATCATAGCAGTATATTTTTGCCAAGTATTTGGTTTACTCATGCAAGAGACGATAAGAGTCTTAAATAATGCAGCAGTTTGATGAGTTGATAAACCACAGATGTGTGGATGATTTGGCATTTAGGAGCCACACACATAAACAAGGATCCGGATGAGACCGATTTAAAGTCCCGGATGAGCTCAGGATCCATAATGTTGTCACAGAGCTGTGATATGCATGGAGTCTCTGGTCCAACACTACATCCCCAGGAAAACCATGAAGCCGACAAACATTGGACAGGACTACCTCTGCAGTCTCCTTGGCAGAAGGTAGTTTAGGTGATAAAACAATAAAGATAATTATCGGCAGAAGGTAGTTTAGGTGATAAAACAATAAAGATAATTATCTCGATATAACTTTTCGTCGATAGAAATATAAGACATGGTTGATACACCTTTGATAGAACTCATTTCATCGATGTTTTGACAGACAACACAAACAGCCAATGTTAATGAGAATAGCGCCACGTTGAAAATGAGCTGCAAAGTGTGTCATACTTCGCTACCACATTGGATTTGTGGTTAATTGTGGAATTAAGACAGGCACTATTCTCCTGTACAGATATAATGTAATGTGTGAGGATGGTCAAAAATCCCTTTACAGTTTCCCCCTTTTTGATCATGAGATCAACACAAACCCTACTATCTCAATAATACCAGTGGGACATCTGTTCAGCAGAGGAATGACAAAAGCTGTACAATACAATGGATAAAACAAAGTGTAAATTCAACATGAAGGTCTCACACATCAAGCATTCATTTGAACCCCCCCTCTAAAAGGGGACTGTCGCAGACAAACATCTCTTAATGTGAGCAAAGGCTCTGCGTGTTTAAGCCGCCAGGGCTGCACTTCTGTTATGTATCTCTTTTTCTTCTCAGCTCCAGAATGATCATCATTGATAAGTATTCATTATATATTAAGGACCAGTGATAAATAGAGAACTTATACGTATATTGAAACACACAATATAAATCAACATACATCAACATTTTAACAAACATAAGCTATTTCAAACCCCAAATTACATTCAAACCATTATTATTCAATTCATTTCTGATTTTATAGCACCAAATCTTCCCTCTAATTCAGGGTGGGACACTTCTCATATCAATGTTGTCTAGGGAGTGAAGCCTCTCACCTTGGCCATGCTTTCGCACTTCCCCAAATACGACAGGCAGCTGCACTATGTCTCAAGGTGAGGAGACAGTCTCTCTGAAAACAATTGAATAAACATACTAGATTTAACAACTTCAATCAAAAACTTAATCACATTAAACATCGTCATAATTAACACATTGTTGAGTCTTCAACCCATGTGCATTACGCACGTAGAGGGTCACCACCATGGAGAGGGTTAGTAGCAAATACAATGCATGGCGATATGGATTCCATCCTCGCAAGATTGTCATTCCAACTTTCACTAATTATCAACCATCTTTTTTCATGATGCAACATTTCTATGAAAATATGATCCTGATAGACTTTAAACAAATTAGTAAAATTACTCACTCTACTTGATCAATGTTCTTGCTTTTTCTTTTTTAACATGCAATGAAAAGATAAAATCATAATTTTGATACGTAATATTTATCATTCATGTCAAGTAATATTAACTAGACTTCTGAATTGACTGCACAACCTGACACAATGAAGTAAAATTTTAAGAAAAATACCTTATTCAACCACACAATAATCTTATCTATTTGTTTAAGAGATAAAATACAGCAGAAAGGTAAAATGTCTGTTTTAGTCTGACTAAGCACTAGCTACCACTGACTTAGATATTTTGTAATGTCCACCAGTTGTATGTGTAAAAAGCACATTAAAACAATTGTATTGACAAAAAGTAGCTCATATTAAAATGCAACAAATCCATAGTAGAATAGTGATGTAAAGTAGATCAAATAATATGTAAAGTAAATAAAAAGTAGTTCATTTCTAGATTTTCAAAATTAGATACAATTTTCTATTGAAGTATTTGTTGATTATTAATCAATTCCAATTCACAAGGTCTCAATTCGATTTGATTCAATATCTATTAAGTTAAGGATATATCATTGTACAGTACCAATTTTGCATGGATATGTGTAACTGTGCAAGGGAAACCTCTAACTTGGTGCATTATGAAAATATTATGGTAGGCCTGTCTCGATAGCAAATCCTCAGGGACGATATATTGTCCAAGAAACCACTGCGATACATTACATTATTGTCATAACTCTCAAACCTTTTTTAACCACTGATATAATAATAATATTATAGCATAATAATGCAAGTTCACCTTCAAAGACCAATGAACTTAATTGTAAAGAACGTTCAATCCGACATTTGAATTTGAATTAGAAATATTAAAATATCCTTGATAAATAAAATAAACCACCCACAACTAAAACAATATATAAAATGTAAAATCTCTAAACCTGACATCAAATAGGAACACTAAAATTGATAAAAACAAAAGACAAGCTCAAACATAAAGTTAAACTGGGAATTCAATATTTGAATTGATTACAAATTATTTTATAAAATTAATCACAAAAAGGAAACAGTCATGTAAATCATTTATAATGTCTTAAGTATCTAGGAATTAAAGTAACAGAAACACACTTATTAGGCTAAAAATTCCCTGACTGATTTCTAGAAATCCCAGTTGTAACGGCATTAGGGATTTGTCTACAGATAGAAACAAACATGAATGGCCCCACCCACAGGGGTGAAGTCCTGCTATCTCCATCGTCTTCTCAGAAAGATTCACTTAATTTACCTTTACCTATGAAACGTCCAATGAGTCAGGCTTTGGGTTGGGTATCTCATCAGCCACACTTACATACTTGGAGGTCTGTAATCAGCCTTATTAAAAGAATGGGATTAAACATTGGAGAATGGATCGAAACTCAGCATATTTTAACAGATCCAGTCAGAGGTCATTATCTGCGTGTTTCTCTTTGCTCATAGGGAACTCAGAGGTTCATGGTTTTGGTCAAGTCTGCTTTGTTCGTCTTGTCCCCTCTAAACCGTGTCAGTGTGATCAGTTATTCTCTTTAGCAGTTCATTTAGCTGTTTTTTTTGTATTTGTGTGTTTTTTTGTACTTTCAATAGTGTTTCTTGTGTGTGGAACATTTAAGTTACCAGAAAAAGCTCCTCCTCTCGAGACCACTCATTAGGAGGAGGATGAAGAACCTCCACATTTCCCTCTATAACTCTTTATATACAGTCTATGCTTTATACGTAGAGCTGGCATAGCAGTGATCCATTCTGCTTTACCTTACACCTTAAGGACTGGTTGTTAAAAGCACCTGGAACGGGCTTTTTCACCTATAAGAGATGGATACTTTCCAATTTTAAATAGTACATAATATTCTACCTGAAAGTGATGAATGATTTAATATGAAAGTTTTGTCAGTCTGCTTGATACCTGTAAATGAAACAAGGTTTGGTTTAGTTTAGTTAGTTAGTTAGTTTTATTAACATAATCTCATATATACCCATCAGTCCAAAGCAGAGTTTTTTTTTTTAATGGGGTGTCAAAGGTGGACTTGCACTAGGTGTGCTTTCAATGGAATAAAGCACAAAAGGGAATGTGTGTGGCCACTTTCAAACCATTGGTCATCATTGTTTTGGTCAGTGTTTCTTTTATTGTGGATTTCATTCTCTCACCCTGACCTCAGCTATTTATAGCTAATGGCATCCTCTTATGGGCACTTGATGATCATTCAATGGCCAGATTGACAAGCTGCTGTCATGTGTTGAGTGGCAGAAATGTTCTAGATAGGCAAAACTGAATGGGGAACATAAACCAAATAATCATGATCCAAAACAATGGTTGAAATTTGTTTTCTTCTTTTTTTATTAATTATTTTCTCTCTTGGAAGCAACAGTGGCTACAGCCCTGAGACAGCCAATCCGGCCCAGAACAGGAGACAAGCATGACGAGTAGTATGCAACAGGACGGTAATGAGACTTGTGTTTGTGCACCAGGATGTTTCTGTGGCATAACTATTCTTCTCAAAAACCTACAGGCAAAATGGCTGCCTGTATTCAGGGAATCCAAGGCACTGGAGAGAGCCCTTTTGAGGTCATTAAAAGCCTTGTCCATCTCCTGTGTCAATTTTGCTGTGGTCGGCATAGCCTGCAGTGTGGCAGTGCACACAATGGAGTCCATGGCAGCTTACTCGTAGATTCAGTGTCTAGAATAGTTCGCCATTCCCAAGAAAGAGAGCATTTCCTTTTTTGTTTTAGGTCGAGGCACATTGTTAAAGATTTATACTCTCTCAGGCAACAAAAAGCTCTGTCCATCTCTCAGCACGTTTCCCAAATTTGTAACCTCTGGCGAGCAGATCTGTGGCTTAGCCAGGGATGCTCTGTGACAACAGGTCATCAGCATATGGCAGGAGTGTGCTGCCACCAGGCAGACGCAGGTCATCAGGTCACGTTTTACCACTGTTGCATACACCGCCAGACTATCGCTGAACAAATACAAGTACGGGCTGTCTGGGTGGAATTAAGAGAAATCTGTGCTCAAATCAACAACTGTATAATACTTTGAATCCGGCAGCAATGAAGCCGAAATCGAATTGATATCTGAACAATATATATCATTAATAGTTTGCAGATCCAAATCTCATGGTCCCACATGTAATTTTTTTTTCTTTCTCTTTTGCTTTACCTTTAAGATGATAGGAACTTCCAAAACATCTGTGGGCGGTCCATATTTAATTGGATGGGGTGGCATTTGTAGCATAAAAAGCTGTGAGGCGAGAAAATCCAACATTAAGATGCACTATGTAGGGATCTTGGCTAAAAGACTTTTAATTGGATGGGTGGGAATGCAGACAGCTTCTCTCTTTGGCTGGCATGTAGCCACCATCTCTTCAATGTGTTTTAACACATGTCACAACCACAGCATGTGGATGTGTGTCACTTACTCTGTACAAATTACTGTGTTTTGTATCAATATCATCTGACTTTCATATGTAATTTTTTAGGGCTACAGTGTGATCTGAGAGAAAGTTATTTAAACAACAGTTATTTCCACATCACAAAAAAATGTTAATGTCCACAAATGTAGCTGTCACAAAGCAAATGTATTTTCATGAAATACATTAAGATATTTGCTTTGAAATATGCTGTGTAATGAAAACATAATGAAAAACTGAAAATATGCATCCAAAACCTGAAAACAATGATTTGATCCCTACACAAATAAGTCTTCCCTGTCTGATTTATGGGGTGAATATCAAAATTAAACAAGAAAGTATGCTTTGAAAAACTGTATGCTCCACATGGGTCACACACAAAATAATGGTTAAAATAACAACAACAAAGTTTTAATGGCAGCTTTACTGACCCTAATAGTGTGATTTAAGGGTCTTCAAAAGACAATACATCTAATTTCCCAAGAGCCTCATTCCCAAGAGACAACATGGCGTCGTGTAGAGTGTCCGTACACATCTGTAAAGTCATTAGAATTTTTAAATAATTCATAAATATATTTAAAAATTGATAATAACAATTATATTTTAATATAATTTTTGAAGAGGTTCTTAAAGATTAAAATTAAAATCAAGATCATCGTGACCCAACAAAACACGTTTTTGGAACGTAACATCTCAGGAACCCCTTAAAGGAACCTTAAATTTGGTACAAATGTTCACTTGGGGTCAATGTACCAATTCAGTTTTAGTGGTCAATGGTCACAGGGATCTCTTGACTTAAATGGTATCATCAGGAGCACCCATAGGGAATTTCATTTTATTTGGCACATTTGTAGACTGAAACTGCAGTGCCATACAACTACAGCATTGTGATTCTAGTCCTAATCCTTAATCCTGCTAACAGACAGACGGACAAAAAAACTAACAAACACATAGCCTGGGTGGAAGCAATATTGGATTTATTTTTGTTGCTCTAGGTGCCCTATCAACAGTTTTAAAAGTGGTCAATTAAGAAATGGCTTAAAGGGCCAATGGGGAGTTTTTGCTCCACCATATGGAGCAAAACTTTGCTGCAGAGTTTGACAAATTGTGAGAAGGCTCACAGAACAACACAATATGGTAGTGATGTGGTGCTCAAATACAGTCTACGTCAGATTGTGGTGAACAGTTGTTATAAATCCAGAATTAACTAAATGTCAGTCTGAATCCAGAGTGGAGTTCTGATGAATTAGTAAATCTATGTTATATTAATTACCATTTAATTAAATAAGGATATTTATTTTATAGATATATGGGATTTTTATGCAAACATGAGAAGTTATTGCAAAATTGCCTTGTGTAAGTGAAATGGAGTGTATTTATATCTGTGATGGAAGTTTTCTGGAAGCTGGTGAAAGGAGAACTCATGCAGCAGCTAAGGTCTTATGCAGAAGAGTTTATTGCAAGCTTAAAGTACATCAGAGACCCGGGATGACACAATAGCAACGTTAACAGATTAATATGAGCAATTATCAACACCCAAGTCTGATGATGTCTCACTCAGCATCCTAAATTATCTCCCTCACCTTGTGTCACCCATTCCAACAGCACATCCACGCAAGGCTAGAATTGCTGTCACTCTCTGTTACATGTAGGTGTTCACATCCTATACGATAGTTAAGTCTAAAGCATGCATACCTAAATCAACTTGTGTCCTTACGTCTTGCCACTGGTGTAATGCGCAAAAGAGTTGGAGTTTGGTGCCTCTCTGTCTGTCTTTGAATTAGGTAAGAAAGTCCCTACAACGTAGACACTACAATATACTGCTGGTTGGCCCTTTATGTATAACCTGACCTTGGACACTGCGAAGAGAGAAGGGAGTATGTGTGGAATGAGACATGCTCTATTCCTCTTCGGGTGCTGTACTGATGTATGTAATGTATGAGGATGGTCAAAAATTCCTTCACAGTAACAGACCTAACACAGATTCATGCATGCTTTTTGCTTCACCACACACATCAATCAATTCTTTAAGAGCATTTTGTACCTGCATTTTATTACCTTTTGTCATTCAACCTTGCATTGAGTTTTTTTTATGGGGCTTGCTTTGTTTAGCTGGTGCTGTACAGATGTGAGGATGGTCAAAAATTCCTTCCAAATTTCGCCTGTTTTTAGACTCATGGACCACTCAAAGCACTTTTAGTCACATTCATCCATTCAAACACACAATCATACAGTGCTTTTATACACAGCATTTTGTGAGTCAGGGATTGAACCACCAACTTTCTGTTTAGTGGAAAACCTGCTCTACTTCCTGAGCCACAATGACATTGAATTTAGGAAGGTTTACATCCTCACATATGATGTTGGTGGTATAGACATTTGTAATCGGACAAATTGAAATTGGTGTTTTGACAATTAGGTATATGGTATTATTGACTCAAAGCTCATTTTGAACTAACTGAAACTATTCTAATTGATATAGCAAACCTAGCTTTCAAGGTTCCTGTTGACAACAAATAATGTTACCGAACAGTGTATGTGTAGCCAATGTTTTGACTATTCCATTTGTACACAGGTGGTGTTAACATGACAATATGTTACAGTAAATAGGTTTCAGCCACACTTATTGTAAAGAGGAACAAAGTTTGTTTAGGTCAACTAACAGTAACAGTAGCCAGGAACTAGCGATAACTTAATACTGGAATTTGTCAACCAGCTCTTGGGTAGATTCAGAGTAGCAACCTGGTTACAAGATGAAGAAATGGATTGGAGTATTATCCAAATGACAGAAGATTTTGTATTAATTATTTTTCCTCTTGATGTATCTTTATTCAGCCAGGTCCCCATATTTGTTCAGATCCAGCAGAAGTGGAGAAGGATGTATGCTGGAGAGTGCCAGGGGCCAGGGGTGCGCACTGACTTTGAGATGGTCCACCTGCGGAAGGTGCCAAGTCAGTATAACCACCTGTCTGGCCTGCTCGACATCTTCAAGTCTAAAATAGTAAGTTATCTGGTGCAAAACACATTATTTAAATGAAAACCACTTCTCTCTCTCTCTCTTTTGTGCTCCCAAGGGTTGTCTAAACCGAATGCAGAAAAACTATGCTGAGTTTTTTCCTGCTTTGGAGCGAGCAGATACCATATTGGCTTTAATATAATAAAATATATTTGCTCAAAAATACATTTTAACAAATATTATTTTTAAATGGAGAGACTAAAAGTGTAACTAGGTCATTCCATTTATATTATATATTAGAATATAATAAATGATACATGTATAATCGTACATGAATGTTTAATTATACATTTATAATATGTTTGTACTTACTATTTATATGTTGCTAGGCTAGCAAGTGTTTTCAAGTCCATCTATAGTGCGTCCAGTTTAACCTGCAGGAGTTTCTGGCAGCTGTTGGAAAATGTTCTGCTGTCACAGAGGAAACAAGAATGGCAAACCTCTGTCAAGGCCCAATAGTCTCCTTAAATTTAGTCAAGCGCTACCAAATTACAGACACATATAGAAATCAGTTCCCTAAATTTGCCTGATATTTTTTTCATCAAGATCCATGAATTAGTCTCTAGCAATTCAGTGAAAATGTTCAAAAAAGCAATGTTAAAAAAAGTGATAAAAAAACATTCCCTGATTTGCCCCCTGATCTGGATGTGCAAGAGGTTCTTTCCTTAACCATACTGCATCCCGTCACCAAGTTTCATGGCAATCGGCCCAGTACGTTTCGCGTAATCTTCCTTACAGAAAAACCCACAAACCAACAGACAAATGGACCAGGGGTGAAAACATAACCTCCTTGGCAGAGGTAATAAGTTTGTAACGAGTGTATACAAGAAAACTTAGTTTCTCCTGATTTTTATACTTCAAAACTCTGCCATGGAGAAAATCTGTCAAATAGCCCAAAACTTCATATGTCACAGATGATGAGCTGATGTTAGAAAAGGTAACTGATAGAGTAACTAATGAGGCAAGAGGACTGCGAGTGACACAACTCGCCACAGTCACTTTGTTTCACTTTTTTTCTTCCTAATGGTTTTACAGCTCGGTTTATTAAATTGTATTAAAAGGAAGTGACAGCAGTTTAATGGGACTGCCTGTGTACTGGATTTTTTCCTAGCTCTAGTTAGTAAGCCAATACCAGTGAATGTAGATATTTACATCTCATTTCTCTCAATTCCAATATCATTATCTACACACCACTATGCCGATGGAGGGTTGGGTGAAGTGTTTGAGTCCACAAAACACTTCTGTAGTCTCGGGGGTAAACAGCGTTGCACCCGAATCCAATACAATTGAAGTCAATTGTGATCACTTCTTCAGACATAATAAAAAACATAACATGCCTCCATACTGCCCTTGTTGTGTCATCAAAGTGCCCGCAAGCCCTGACATTCATATTCAACTCAAAACGGCGTAATTTACACCATGTTTTCAGCCTAAATGTCCTCTGATAGCTTCCTCAGAGGTGTGTTCTCGTACCCTCAGGCACACTGAACACCGCACACAGTCCCGGCCAAGGACAGGCGGTGGGTGTGCGTTCGTGTGACTACATCCGCTAGCATCGCCACTGCCGGTAGTGGACTTTTAGGCTTAAAACTTGGTGCAATTGATGCCGCTTCGAGTCGAATATGAATGTCGGGCCTTGCAGACACTTGGATGACACCACACAAGCAGTGTTTTGTGGACTCAAACAGTTCAGCCACCCCTCCATCGGCATAGTGGTGAGTAGATAATGAGTGAATTTAAATTTTTCCATGAACTGTCCCTTTAAACAATTCTTAAGGCTTAGCTTCATCTTGATTTTTGAAGAATTGTGCAGTAGGGGGATTTGGTGGGGATTCTTGCTTGTGGTAGATTAGCTTTAAAAAATTAACCATTTCCATGCTTCTGTCAGAAAGTCTTGTTAGATTTGGCCAATTCTTCATGGTTTGGTTTTGTTATTGGCATTATAGTAACACATTTAGTGTCCACTTCAAGACCACGTGGAGTGCACAGGATTGCACACCCTAACTTGCAAAGAGTATCTCAGCCTTATAAGTTCATGGGGGTATGGTCTGATAAGTACTGGTAATGTGATGGTCTTACCCTTAAGTTGAAGCGGTTCAGGTTCAGAGGTCGGTATCCTCTGCTTACTCCCTGTGAATTAACAGTCTAGACAAATTGTCTTGACAATGGAAGGTGGGTGAAGTACCCACACAGGTTTATGCACCTCCAGAGTCTGCCAATGCCTTTATGGGCTTTTCTGTCAAATGAACCCACAGCATCGGTGCCTCATCAGGGTTTGATGTTGTTACAGCTTACTGATGATACGCTTGAGGGCTTTCTGCATCTCAGAGGGTTAGAAAATAATTCTGAGGTCTGGGCTCATGAATACTACAAGAGGGGGACTACTGAGGTCTGAGGTCATATAATTTTCTTTATTTTTCTTGAATATGGTAAACACTCCCATTTGTAAAGGATGGTGTTCATATATCTGTCGGGAGACCTGCTGCTTGTCTAACCAATGTCCAGCCATTCCTTAATATTACCACTTAGAGGTACTGCATTACACATGGCTTGTGAGTCCACACTAAGTGGTCATGTGTGTGAGGATCCACCCTGTATAACATAAGTAGACACTCGCGTAGTAAAGAACACATAAATAAATTTGATTCAAGATTCAAGACTTTGTTGTCATGTGCACAACAATTACATTGAGCAGATGCTGACAATGGGTCAGAGGCTCTCTTCTAGCAACGCTCAACATATTACACAAGCAAAAAATATGAATAAAATATAGAATAGAATATTAAAAAAATAAATACATAAAAAAAGCACCTAAAAAAGGTACTGCAAATATAGTAAGGTGCAGAGTTTCATGTCTCTGTTTGTGAAGTATAATATGATGATATAGAGGAATTATGTCAGATTGGAGGAGCCATACAAGGCAGTGATGCAGCCAGTCAGGATACTCTATGCTGCATTTGTAGAAGTGGCAGAGAATCCTGGAATCCATGTTGGGCCTCCGCAGCTTGCGGAGAAGGGAGAGCCGCTGTCTGGCCGTCTTCCTAATGTGTCTGTGTGGAGGTCTCTGAGCTTGGTGACATGCTTCAAGGGCATGATGGTATTGAATGCTGAACTGTAGTCAATGACCAGCATTCCACATATGTGTCCCTCTGGTCCAGGTGGGAGAGGGCAGTGTGTAGTGTGAGGGAGATGGCATCTGTAGTCGACCTATTTGGCCTGTAGGCAATCTGAAGTGGGTCCAGTTATTCAGGGTGGGAGGAGGTAATGAAGGATTTGACTAACCGCTCAAAACACTTCATGATGGTGTAGGTGAGTGCTACTGGGTGGTAGTCGTTCAGGCAGAGGGTTTTCGTTGTCTTCGGAACAGGGACAATGAGGGTTTCCTTGAAGCATGTGGGGACTACAGACTGGAGCAGTGACAGGTTGAAAATGTCTGTGAACACAATTTGGTCTTACTTGCCATGTTTGTCAAGTAGCAGGAATGCAGGCAAAGTAAAGTGCAGAATAGCCAATTTCTGAATAATATATTCAATTCAATTTTATTTGTATAGTGTCAAAAAATAATATACATTATCTCAAGGCACTTCTGACATAGACGGTCAAGACCTTAGAAATTATAGAGAAACCCAACAGGAAAAAAAAACTCCCTCATTAACTGGAAGAAACCTCTAGCACAGGAGTATTCAACTAAAATTGAAAGAGGTCCAGACAGAGAAAAATTCTTGAAGCAAAGGTCCGGAAATCATAATGTCTAACTATTTAGTGTGATATATATTTAAGTAGCCTAGTAGTTGTATCAACATCTGCATGTACTAAATACCTGACTGTCAAATCAAATGAATTCAGTACGATTAAAAAACTTTGACAATATTTATTGTCACGTGACAAAGAACTGAACATATACAGTGGGGCAAAAAAGTATTTAGTCAGCCACCAATTGTGCAAGTTCTCCCACTTAAAAAGATGAGAGATGCCTGTAGGTACACTTAAACTATGAGAGACAGAATGGGGGGAAAGAATCCAGGAAATCACATTGTAGGATTTTTAATGAATTAATTGGTAAATTCCTCGGTAAAATAAGTATTTGGTCACCTACAAACAAGCAAGATTTGTGGCTCTCACAGACCTGTAACTTCTTCAAGAGGCTCCTCTGTCCTCCACTCCTTACCTGTATTAATGGAACCTGTTTGAACTCGTTATCAGTATAAAAGACACCTGTCCACAACCTCAAACAGTCACAATCCAAACTCCACTATGGCCAAGACCAAAGAGCTGGCAAAGGACACCAGAAACAAAACTGTAGACCTGCACCAGGCTGGGAAGACTGAATCTGCAATAGGTAAGCAGCTTGGTGTGAAGAAATCAACTGTGGGAGCAATTATTAGAAAATGGAAGACATACAAGACCACTGATAATCTCCCTCGATCTGGGGCTCCACGCAAGATCTCACCCCGTGGGGTCAAAATGATCACAAGAACGGTGAACAAAAATCCCAGAACCACACGGGGGGACCTAGTGAATGACCTGCAGAGAGCTGGGACCAAAGTAACAAAGGCTACCATCAGTAACACACTACGCCGCCAGGGACTCAAATCCTGCAGTGCCAGACGTGTCCCCCTGCTTAAGCCAGTACATGTCCAGGCCCGTCTGAAGTTTGCTAGAGAGCATTTGGATGATCCAGAAGAGGATTGGGAGAATGTCATATGGTCAGATGAAACCAAAATAGAACTTTTTGGTAAAAACTCAACTCGTCGTGTTTGGAGGAGAAAGAATGCCGAGTTGCATCCAAAGAACACCATACCTACTGTGAAGCATGGGGGTGGAAACATCATGCTTTGGGGCTGTTTTTCTGCAAGGGGACCAGGACGACTGATCCGTGTAAAGGAAAGAATGAATGGGGCCATGTATCGTGAGATTTTGAGTGAAAACCTCCTTCCATCAGCAAGGGCATTGAAGATGAAACGTGGCTGGGTCTTTCAGCATGACAATGATCCCAAACACACCGCCCGGGCAACGAAGGAGTGGCTTCGTAAGAAGCATTTCAAGGTCCTGGTGTGGCCTAGCCAGTCTCCAGATCTCAACCCCATAGAAAATCTGTGGAGGGAGTTGAAAGTCTGTGTTGCCCAGCGACAGCCCCAAAACATCACTGCTCTAGAGGAGATCTGCATGGAGGAATGGGCCAAAATACCAGCAACAGTGTGTGAAAAGCTTGTGAAGACTTACAGAAAACGTTTGACCTCTGTCATTGCCAACAAAGGGTATATAACAAAGTATTGAGATGAACTTTTGTTATTGACCAAATACTTATTTTCCACCATAATTTGCAAATAAATTCTTTAAAAATCAGACAATGTGATTTTCTGGATTTTTTCCCCTCATTTTGTCTCTCATAGTTGAGGTATACCTATGATGAAAATTACAGGCCTCTCTCATCTTTTTAAGTGGGAGAACTTGCACAATTGGTGGCTGACTAAATACTTTTTTGCCCCACTGTATGTATGATTGCAGATATGTATAATGTTCTCTCATTAACTAAATAAAATTAGGGCTGCATTTCAAAATAAGAGAAAAATAAATAAAATGTGAAAATTGCGCATGTTCAAATAAAGAGCTTAACTTCAGAAAAATAAAATAAAGGGAGCAAAAGCTTGAATTTCCCTTTTTCTGTTTCACATCTTGACTCAAAAGTCTCAACCAATTTTACAGATAATAAATCTCAACACATCTTAACAATTGAACAGTTGTAGAATCACTTTCTTCCCCTCTTATATCCCACTCCCCCACTTTTTTCGTCTGTTTCTCTCCCTTTCTCCGTCTCACTCCTCTGTTTCTCTCCCTTTCTCTGCTTCACTCCTCTGTTTCTCAACTTTCTCCGTCTCACTCCTCTGTTTCTCTCCCTTTCTCCGTCTCACTCCTCTGTTTCTCAATTTTCTCCGTCTCACTCCTCTGTTTCTCTCCCTTTGTTTTCTCTACCTGTATCGCTATCTTTCTTTTTCTTTCTACCGTCTTTTTTCATGTGTAACTTGCCTCTAGCTCTCTCATCTGTCTGCACTGTAGAGTCGCAATGTTTACCGCCTGGAATGCACAGACTTGATTGGTTGAGTAGTATCACGTGGGATGGCTTAACTCGCATGCAATTGGTCTGTGCGTTTCCTCATCCGCTAAACCACTACCGTAAAGACTACAAAAGCTGCGCCAGTTACAAATAGAAGCGCCCCGTCAGGTTTTAAATCATAACCTTCTGTTTTGGCTGTAGGTCCGGGACGGCTTCTGGGTCCGGACCCGGACCGCGGTCCGCCTGTTAGTGACCTCTGCTCTAGCAGAACCAGACTCAATATGGGCGGCAATCTGCCTCGACCGGTTGGGGTGAGCAGAGAAAAATGGGGAGGACCTGATATATGACAGGATTCTCAGCGCAGAAGAGGATTAAACCTGATGTCAGAGTTACCCTGCATGTGGACACAGTGGAGGAGCTGATTAGAATAAGTCTTGAGGGAACTAGCTTGGAGGCTGTATTTGGTTCAGTCAGGGCAAAAGAGCTAGAAGGACATACTACAAGGGTTGGCCTTCAGAGGTGCCAGGCCGTAGTGGTGGGATGTGCTCTTAAGGGAGGAGAAGGATAGGAATTCTGTAAGAGTAAGTTTATTTTTAACTTGTTTTGTTGTGGTTGTGACAGTAATGAGCTGACCACATATATGTTTACATTTATAGTTTTTTTTAATGTGGTGTCAGTGTTTAAAAAAAACACCATTTAACTTAATGAGTTTGTTCTCATCACTTAAAGCACCTATTAAAGCACTTCTTCACCTTGTGACTTTTAAATAAAACACCACATTTCTGTATCTTGTAAATTGTCTATCACCAAAACATTTATCAGTAAAACAGTTAAATGGGAAAAATATGAATGTGTTTGTGGGGGTAGCTCGTCAGAGCACCTCCAGGTGAACCAGGGAGAGTTAATTGGCAAAGCTGAGTTAGTTTGCCAATTACGCTCCCTGGATTAAATTGGCACATTTAATGATCTCTGTGTTAGGTATACATTTTTTGATCTGTTCTGGTATTTTAAGTACAAGAATATGTTTGCACAAACTTTACATCTTTTCCTCAGCTTTCAACGGATTATCCAGTTGTTGTGGGGCTTTTGTTCCCTGAGAAACGTGGTATGATTTCAACTTTATACAAGCTTATATCAGCTCGAGTGTGGTCTCTCTTGTGGAGGTTAGGGGTATGTTGGAGAAGGAGCTTGAGCTAAATTTGACTGAAGAATTGTGGGAAAAGGCACTAATCAGGGTCAACTCCCCATCTTCCTGCGCTCGTCTGAGTTTAAATCAGTTCAAAGTCCTGCATAGGATTCATTTTAAGAAAAGCCAAACTAAGCAGGTTATTTGCAGGCAGTAATGAGATTTGTGACATGTTTTTTTTTCTTGTCCAAAATTAGCGGAGTTCTAGGCTTGTTTCTTTAATTCATTCTAATCAAGTATAGCCCTTAATATCACAATCATTAACATTCTTGGCTACTGTAGCAGGCCAGTGTTTGAGCATTGAAATGGAGCCTGTATTCTACTTTTATAATGTGACTGGCATCAAACACATTTCGGGCTAGAAAAGTAATGTTGATAATTCATGTTTAGGACCTTAAAAACCTTTAGGTACAGTGGATCAATTAAAGCAAAAAGTGCAAAGTTTGCTGACAGGCTGGATATCTTCATATGCACTTGATTTTTGGAGCATTGTTCATTTTAAATGTATGTTTCTTAGGCCCAGTCCACATTTACAAAAGGTTTTTTTCAGCCAGGGTTTTTCCTCCTTCACTCTTAATGTCTCTCAACATGAAATTGCAGCTGTCAAGTGCAGTTAAGCATACCATACCAACAGGTAGCCATACAATCCTGACAGTAAAGCTTTATTGGCTATTCAGAAACTGGAAAATAGTTATTACAGATTCTAGTTGGCTAATAACAAAAATGTCACAAGCCAAAAACTAAGAAGGTCCCTAAAAAGGTCTGCCTAAATTGCATTATGCAATGTACTAAACTAACGGCAGAAAACACATAGAAAAAAACAATGTTTTGATGACATTGACGAGAGGAGGAAGAGGGAAAAAAGTGTTTATTTAGTTGATTTCTTAGAAAAGATCAGTGAAGACATGCTTAACGTTACATTGTAATGTGTCTTTTTCAACAAAAAGACAGAGTAGAGTAAACCACTTCCCATCTTCTTGTTGTTTTGTTGTTGTTTGTTTTGTTTGAATGCTTTTTGTTTTTTTTGCTCAGGGTTGTAACCAGTCCCCTCTACCTCCAGTCAACATTGCTATCCGTTTTACCTACATTCTCCAGGACTGGCAGCAGTATTTGTGGCCACAGCAGCCTCCAGGTATGCACATACAAAACAGATGATCATGTGATTACAAAGTATAAAATAATCTCTTTGATCACATACTGTTGCTTTCACAGAAATGCTGTCATCATATTAAAGTACAAGTCCAATAAAACAATAATATGGCAAAAAAATGTAACAGTTATATTTGTGAAAACAATGATTGTCTTAAAGACTATTTCATAAAATAATGTCAGAAATTACTAAAATGCACCAACTACCTACATGTCACAGCCATGCTAGCTTTGTTAAGTTTTGATTTGATTTTAAATCAAGCATACAGCATACTACCTGTATGTTGCAATTTCCCACACTGTGTCCTTATGTTGATTTTATGATATAAAGTTTTTTTTTTAAAAAGGCCTGCGCACAAGTATCCAATCTAGTTTCCCTAATGCAAAGCTGATGTTGCATAAGTTATCCAATCAGGGGACCCAAAAAATTATTAAACATCACACCATAAAAAGATTTGAAAAGGATGAAAGAGAAAGGGCAAATATCATATTTATTTTAATAATACACATATTTGAAAAAAAAAAAAAAAAAAGCGATTACACATTTTATTTTCAATGAAGGGTAACTGCATGAATACTGTTATAAAAGAAACCGTCTACTCTTTTTTGCCAATTTTGGCCTGTGTTTTGTGTTGTGCAATACTGAAAACATAGATAACCCTATTTGATGTTAGTAACATGTTTTGCCTCACTCTGAAGTAACTGAATGTTTTTAGCTCTTTCAGATTAATGGCCCCCCTGATAGTTTATTGTATTGCAGTTAGCAGTACAGCATTTTTTAAAATATTTTAATTCATTTATGCATGTATTAATTGATTCATTGGCAGACTTTGACACACTTCTTGGAGGTGAAGTGGGAGGAGTGGAGTTTGGTAAACTTCCTTTTGGAGCCTGCGAGGAGCCAATCAGGTACATTTGTTCTATTTGGGGACAGTACTCTACAAACAAAGTGAATTCTAATTACAATGAACTGTGACATTAAAGAATCCAATACAACAATTTTATATAACAAGGGGGTTATTTAAGTGTAAATAATAGCATAAACAGTTGAACATGAGAATATATACAGTGCTTTACTGTATAGCTGTGTATCTCTCTCTTGCTCTCTCTGTCTCTTTCTCACTCTCTCTCTCTCATCAATTTATTCCTTCTTATAAATGTGGGTTAACAGTTGAACTGTCATTGGCTGTTGTAGTGAACTTCATCTTGCAACCACTTGGCCTCATCTGACAGAGGGCATAGTTGTGGATAATGAAGTCTACAGGTAAGGGTGTCATAGATCTCCCTGTCGGCACTGTTTATAACTCCCATTGCACCATATTCTTCTGTCATGATGTTCTTCATACGATTTAATACTTTTTTACTAGAAAAATATCTGTTGCATATCATGTAAAAAACGAGAAAAATAATGATTGACTCACTATTGGTCTTATTTTCTATGATAAATGAACACTACAGCACAGTTTCTATTTCATTCTTCCTGACCACCTGAGTAGTGTTGCACAGTATACCGATACTAGAAAGGTATTGCGATACCCAGCCGTTAAAAACGGTGCTATGCAGGACTGCTCCGTCATTTGTTCACACCGGCTGCTGATCAGCAGCCTCAGTTCTGCTGCTGATCAGCAGCTCTGTAGTTCTGCTATTGCAACGGTTTGTTTTTACACAGGAAAATGACCATAAATGTGTGTGTGTGTGTGAGAGCCTACTGCCCATCACCTGGAGTTCTTTACGTTAACTTTTAATATAACTACAGTCTATCTGAAGTTTCTGGTATAACTACAGTATTTCCTTGTCTAAAAGTAGTCATATTTACTCAAATATATGCCAGCAATATGCAGTATAAAGCCGTGCATCTTCTCTCCTGCCAATATTTCCCAATAACACTCTTTTGTCTCTGTCACATGTACATCTATAATAAGAAGTTATGATCTTAGTTACTGTTTATCGCATCAAGCAATCACTATCTAATATTTTATAATGTGTTAATTATGCATTTGTATATTGTATCTTTGAGGGAAAAGGAGCATTTAGAGTTTTTGAAATGAGCAATAGGGCTAGTTTTCTCTTTTTGAATATGGTCTGCTTTATGACATTAAAGTAATAAACTATGCATAGTTCAGGAAGGAACGACCTGCGATACCTCTCCTTCAGACACTTAGGGTGATGGTGCCTTGTATGCTGTAAGCCAGGGGTGCCCGCACTTTATAGGCTTGTGAGCTACTCTTGAAATGACCAGCTCCACAAGATCTACCGACCAAATAATGTTGGTATCCACCGCCGCCACGCCCCCCCGCCCCGTACATAAATAAACTGAAATAACAGCAAATGAATGCCTCCGCGCCACGCCCCCCCGCCCTGTACTGAAATTTACTGAAATAACAACAAGAGAATGCCTTCACCTTTCAGTCAGTGTCGTAGTTTTTGTGAACCGTCCGAAAATGCCGCGACTGTACCTCAATGGGCGCGACGGTAAATTAACTCTGAGAGCGCCGGAGCGTCCACGTGATTGACTCATGACCAATCGTGCATGCGTGACGCGATCGACCCGCACTACCTTCGCGATCGACGTATTGGGCACCCCTGCTGTAAGCTGTGTTTATGTGACAGACCAGTCTTACCTAGGTATTTTCGGCCAGCTACGACTGTGTTGTCGGCGGAGGAAGTACAAAATATACGGTGTTGTTACAACCCTTAGCTCGTGTGGGGAAGGGGAAGATAAAGCTAGGTGTAATAGGTTAAATCAAGTTATTTATTGCATAATATTAAGGAGCAATTCTACAAAAAAATGAAAGAGTGAGGCAAACTACTAAGGAAAAAAAAGGGCCAAAGGATGCTGTCAAAATCAAAGAAATAAATATGACAAAAAGAGGACTCTAAAGGACAGCACGCGTAAACCTAGTGTGACTAACATCAACAAACTTACCATCTAATGTACAAGATCAGTTTTTAAATCTAATGTCCTGGCACGGTCACCAGCAGTGTAAAACTGTGATAGATATAATGAATACCTCATATACAGCAATCCCAAAACTAGCTAACAAGGTTTAGCAGCAAGAGGCATGTCCTGCGAATCTAGTACAGCTGCCATGACTGGCAGGTGGACTGGGTTTATAACTCCCGGGTTCCTGGCATCTCAGGGATTGGTGGAGGGGGGACTAGGCCCGACCAGGGAGCCGGCATCAGGAGCAGGAGACGTTAGTTACGTACTGTAACTCTAGATTCTATGAGTATAGACGCAGCCATTTAAGGCTATCACTAGTGGGTTATCCCTTGCGCGCATGCGGAGCACTGAAAAAACTTTAGTCCAAGCCCACCCCTCCAAAGTGATCACTTTCGATCTGAAAGAGCTTGTGATGTTTTTAGGGCGTCAAATAGCTGAGCTGCCCTCTCCTTGGATCCTGAGACATGAAGGAGCCACAAAGAGAGCAGATAAATCAATGACTCTCTTTGCAGATGTCAGGGCCAACAGCAGAGCTGTTTTGACTGACAGAAACTGAAGCGGAATCTGGTCCAATGGTTCAAAAGGAGCTTTCACCCGTGCGCGTAAAACCAGCACTAAATCCCACTAAGGGTCTAAGGAGCGTGACACTGGCCTATGTCTCCTTAAGCCTCTCAGGAAACGTTTTATCAGAGGATGACTGAACACTGATCTGTCACAGAGTGTATGATTTGACTGTGCTGAAAGCCAAATTCCTATCCATTAGAAGCCAGAGGAATGAAAGCATGTCAGGTAGGGGACTCGAGTGCGATCCAGACTCTTTTCTACACACCAGTGCTGAAAAGCGGCCCATTTGGATTAGGTACGCCTGCCCCTGGCGCCCTGGATAGTAAGCACAACATCTTGTGAGAGGCCCAGCCTCTCTAAGCATTCCCGTTCAGCGGCCAGACCCACAATCGCTGGCCTATGGCCGGGTAATTCCTGATAGCTCTCTCTGCCTGAGAGAGGCGATAGCCTTAAAGGGCGAAGCCTATATGATATATAGAACAAGCAGCTGGCGAAGATGAGGAGAGGCCATGCCTTCCCAGCTGCAGCCAACCGCGGAGCAGACATGGGCACACATTGATTTACATTCACAACAAAACTGCACAGAATTTGGTTGGACACAAGAGGGGGCCATAACAGGAGTATTTAATTTTTCCGTCTGGCCACAAACCTGTGTGCAATTGAACTTGTAGCTGAGATTTTTCCTCACTCTACCAACATGTACTGTGTGAGCTGAAATGTAGCGAGAGTGTTTCTCATTCCACTGCTACATCGCTCGCCTTATTTTGTTGACAGATGCTGTGTTTTGTTGTTCCCTCTACTCTACATCTCTGGCCTTGTGGTTCAACTTGTACTGAATAAGTTGATCTGTTGTGGAGTGTTTCCAGCTCTATTATTACATCTCCAACGATGTTACAGTTGCTGGTATCATTGGGTTTGTAGCCGTTTTTTACTGCGCTGCTTCATTGTTTTACAGTCTTACAGATTCTAGGCAGGTTCTTTGAAATACTTTCCATTCAGTCCCTCTCAGTCTGGCGGATGGTCACGACAGACACTTCCAACTGGACCAGGCATAGAACACCTGAAATTAGCATTTAAAGCTGTATACCATTAGAGCGAGAGGACTGAAGGTTAACCAGGTATAACAGTAGCATTGCTGAGGTTGGCTTTTCCCCTTCTGGAATGTCTGCATTGGGCTATCGTTCGTGCTTTAAGCTGCACAGGAATGCACAGTGTGATGCCTCTGCTTTTAAGAAGAAGCAGAGGTATGATGAACTATTAAACTTACTACAAGGAGTTTTTAACTAGTTATGAAACTATCTCAATTTAATATTGCTGCCTCTTTATGACCTACAACAGCAAATGAGACAATTATGGAGGAAATTGGCTTTTTCTACAAACCATTCTCAATGTCTGTGATCAGGTTGGATTAAACTCAAAGTTAGACGCAACGATTTACGTCAGTCAGCCTGGAAAAGTCTATGTTTACATTTCCACCGGCATGGGGTTTAATTTCAACAGTAGAGTTCACAAATAGTTCAAACATGAAATATGAAAACGCTGATGTGTGAAATTGTTCAAAAACATAATTTTGATTAGTGTAGATTTTGTGCTGCTCACACCTCTGATAGGCTTAGTTCTCTATTAATTTCTTGACCCATTCCTCATGTGCACAAATTTTGAATAGTTTCGAGTGCACAAAAATAAGCTTTGAGAAGAAGAATACGAATAAGAATACAAATGGTCTGCATGCAGAATGACAATCAGAACTAAAGGTCTGAACCTCTAACTTGGTGCATTATTGAAAGTATTAATATATATATTTTGTCACTAAAACAAATTTTGTTAGGAGATATAAATTATATTATTGTCATCATTTTGAAACCATTTCATACCACTTCTTGTGATGTATGAGAACTCAGGCAGCAGTTGATGTCTTATGCAGAAAAGTTTAACGTAGACTTGATGCATCAAGGAGACCAGAAGGTGGAACAGTATACCAATGCTAACAGTAACATGAGCAATTGTCACCCCCAAGTCTGAAGATGTCTCACACAGCATCCCAATATATCTCCCTTATCCTGCTTTGGTTACCCATTGTAACAGCACATCCATGAAAGGCTAGAATTGCTGTCACTCTATTTTACATGTAGGTGTTTGCAACCGATTGGATAGTTGAGCCTAAAGCATGCATAACAAAATCATATTATGTAATCCACACAAAACACGATAGAAAGACTGATGACAGGCTGGAGTCAAAGGCCTTAGTGAACAGGTGGTGTTTGAGGAGTTTTTTGAAGCTATCCAGAGATGCAGAATTGTGGATTTCAGCGGGAAGAGAGTTCCGGAGGGTGGGGGCTGCTACACAGAAGGCTCTGTCTCCAAAGGTTTGCATTTTGGTTTTGTCGGCGTAGGAGTGGAAGTTAAGGCCATGTTGACGGATGATTACCAAGCAGGAGCATGTAGATAGAGAGCTGTACCAGTAAGGCCGATGTGTTCAGATAGGCGGTTGAGGAGGATGGTATGGGAGACTTTCGAAGATGGCAGAGAGGTCAAGGTGGATGAGGATACCCCACAGCACAGTCTCCGTGCTGTGGTGGGGACTGAATCCGGATTGAAGGGGTTCAAAGAGCTTGTGGTTAGACATGTGTTGGTGAAGTACAACTCTTTTTGGAGGTTGCCTATGAGGGAGGAGTAGAACTGTGTCTTGGTATGTGAGAGAGCTGCCTTGTATGATTGCACATGGTCTCTGCAGGCCTCCAGGTGGACAGCAAGGCCAGATCTTTTGTAGAGCTGCTGCAGTTGACGGCCGGAGGCCTTTAAGTTCAGCAGTGAACCAGCGTGCTGGGCACATGAAGGAGACAGTCCAGGTTTTGAAGGGGGCGAGAGACTTGAGACTGAGTGATGGAGCAGTGTTGTAGTGGCAGACCAGGCCAACAATCATGGTGGAGGGGGGATCTGTATAAACAATGGGGTCAGGCAGGGAAAAGGCATCTGAGCCCACATACAGCTCTGAAGGGAATACTTTGGGTTTGTTTAATTTGCTCTAGAATTTATGAGGCACGCATTTAAACACCTTGAAAAAAGTCCAAAATGTGTGCACGCGCAGTCCAACTTTCACACACAACACGTGCACATCTGAGTTTATGCTTAACATGGGCCAAGCTCTGTAAGAGCATACAAGGATGTTGTACACCCCATACCCCCCCACGACCAATCAGCTCCAACAGTTGATCTTCTGGAGGTATCCTCCCAAGAAATATTCCCACCAAGTTTAGTGAATTTGGGTTGAAAGGGTTGAAAGGGTTGAAAAGATTACCCTGTTAAGCCAGCCTGCAGGGTAATAAACAAAACAATAAAAATCACTAGCTTTTTTATAAAGAATGTTTTATTATATCAATTTGATTATTGTGTCTTAGGTACTTAATCTTGACAGAAATGTGAACCAGCAACAGTCAATGTGATTTAACCAAATATACTCTCTTTGTGTGACCTGGCAGTGACCTTGACCCTCTCCAAGCTCCTCACTGGTCGGTTCGAGTCAGGACTGCTGAAAACCCTCAATGTTTACTGGGTAAGAACAATTCCTTTGTGTCCAATTTTTATTTCCAAACACAATTTATGCAACTATATAAAGTTAATATAAGGCAATGAGATGATACTGTTTCACCTGTTTCCAAGACAAATTATACCTTATCACGAAGTCTCTAAAAGTAAGTGTTCCTGGATGCAAACCGGGGGGCATGATGACCACCGGTCAAGAAGACCTTTATAACACAGTTCCCCCTGACACTTCTCATCTGATCAACTCGACAATGGGAGTTTAACTTGAAGTGTTTTTTAAATGTTCTTATATTTCTCCTAGGATAGACAGAAGTGCAATAGATGTAACGATATTACATTTATAATTATAATTATGAATTCTGTATTACAACAGAAAAATGTTCTTTCCCAACTTTATTCAGTAGTGCAATACTGGTAGGGACAAATGAGGCCATTAGAAGATGGTTAACTGTGGCCATAAGGGGATGAACATGGTCAGCAACAACACTCAAATACTGTGGCATTCAAACCATGATTGATCCATTGATATTACGAGGCCCACAACAAACCATTTGCCTACACCACCACGTCTGCCTTTATCTGGAATAATACCACAGATAAAAAAGGTACATCTGGGGTGGCAGAGGGAGGCTGGAGGGTTGGCATCACCAAACTTCCTACAGTTTTACTGGGCAACCAATATTCAAAAACTAATATACCCGGCCTTACTCTCTTTATTATCTGCACTCTCTTTTATATGTTACCACTCAGCAACCAGTGCATCAGTAATAATCTGGTTGTGAGGAGCTGACAGTTTAGTGACTAGAGTGACTCCCGGCAATTGGAAATAAGAGAATACAACCCTAATCCTACGATGGCTGCGATTGATGTGGTATCTTGGTAGGTAGCAGTATCTGTTGCCCAGTCAGATGCCTTGCCTTTTCATCACTATTGGCTAGATGCCCTATTTTATTATATTGTAAATGTAGAGCCTACACACAGGCTCTACATTGGGGATGTGATGGTACATTTAAAACTTGAGAGTTCTCCACCAGGGGATCCATTCAAGGTTCTTTTAGGGTCCAGCAGCCAGTTTTTGACTACTTAAACTTTGAATTTCCTTCTAGAGATAGTGGAACATAGGACTACAATCTAATTAAGGATTAATATATAATATGTGGAATTTATTTTGTGTTTTACAAAATTTGGTTATAGTTGTTTTAATTTTTTATCATATCTTGTGGATGTGGTTTGTAATAGGGTTGGTCGCATAGAGGGTTTTTTGTATTTGAAAAAACATTACAAATATTGAAATATTAACACCACACCACAAGCCTAGACTGTTGACAGACATAAAGACAGAACAGTTGTTTGATATTGTATCTGTGGTTACGATACCTTTTAGACAAAATATTGATAACATTTTTCTAGTTTGTTCCACAGTTGTGTGGGGGAGTGAAATAATATTAATGATTTTGACCCAGTTTTATCTTCCCTTGCAGGTGACTTACTGACAGAGTTCTTGAAGCTGTCCTTTAGGAAGGAGTCTACAGAAGAGATTCTTGGAAGAAGATTGGTTGAAGATGAGGGCAAAGGTCAGGTTACCGGCTGTACTGTAACACTGGAGTGTATTGCTTAATTTTGTTGTGCAATAATACATTAAACGTGACACCATTAAATGGTGTGCCTTTCGGCATTCAATAAATTTGGTTATCAGAAAAAATATTGAATATTAAAATTACAAATATTAATAAATTACCATATAGATAGTTAGCTAAGTTGGAGTATATATAGTTCATGACAGTGTAGAGGTTGGCAAAATTCACACTTATGCAACATTAATGAAAACATTTGTGAAAGAAAAACATTTATTATGAAGATAGTAAAGTATAAAAACACAAATTTCTAAAGATGTACTTACTATATAAAGATGTGTATCTGAGTATGCGTGTGTGTGTGTCTGTGTGAGTGAGTGTGCTTTCAAAATGGCGGCAGGCCACTATTTAGATAACGGGACCCCCCCTTCGGAAGGTTTACGACATTTGGCGGGGGTCAGAGAGATGTGTGGAGAGATATGCGTGTGTGTGTCGGTACCAAGTTAGAGAACGTAGCTCGTTGCATGCAAAGAAAGACTGTGCAGAGCATAACATAACTTAACATTAACTTTCAAATAACTTATAACCAAAATATCACCGCAACACATATCAAACTTATAAACATCACACGGAATAAAATAAACAGTCTTTGCTTAGCCTAGTATAATTATTAAGCCCAGTTGTGTTACCCGTCCATGAAAAGGGAAAAGAGATTGATGTGCTGTTCGAAGTCCAGTGAAGTCGTCTTGCTGGTTTGCGGGTCCTGTTGTGGTTCTGCTGTGCGATGCATCTCTTGTGCTGTTCGAAGTTCTTAGGCAGGCTTTTGCGTCGCTGCCTTTTGGAAGGTTTTAGCAGTCTGCTCCAGTCAGGCCTGCTTGAAGGTTGGTAGAGCTTGGATTGGGCGGAGGTTTCCTTGGTGAGGTGAGCTGCAAGCTGCACCTCTCCTCCATTGAAGTTGAGCAGAAAGAGATGTGAGCTGGAGAAGCCACACTTCTCCCCTTGGAGAGTTGAGTAGAAAGAGCAAGTGAGCTGGACAGCCACACTTCTCCTCTCGGAGGGTTGCGTAGAAAGAGAGAAGAAGGAAGGGAGAACTGGGCTTATATTTGCCTGGTTACCTCATGGGTCATGGGGCCCAGAGTGACCAAAAGTGGTTGAAACTTGTGTCCCCGGTCCGTTTTCACACCTCTGTGTGACGTTGAAGCACCCTGGGAGACTGAGTTGTGGAGGCTCTGGTTTGTCTCCAGAACAAAGAACATGTGCTCAGGGCTTTGGCTACACATGTAGGCCGAACTGTAGTTCACAAATACCCGGTCCAAACAATTTATTATTGTAGTGTTATAAAGCACACCATATTCAAAAGGAACAAACTAGACCTATTACTCATCTCAAAAACTCTAAATGCTCCCTTTCCCCTCAAAGAAACAATATATAAATGCATAATTAACACATTATAAAATATTAGATAGTGATTGCTTAACGTGATTAACAGCAACTTCTGTTTTTGTCCCTGTAGAAAATAGTGACGTCAGCACTGCTTTATCCAAGCTGACAGAGCCAGCAGCAACAGTGCCTATCTCTAAACTATCTGTCTCCAATATGGTGCACAGCGCCCGAAAGCACATCCGACGCCGTAGACACGATGATGAGTCACAACTGAACACTGAAATACTCAACTCTGTCCTTCTGGTAAGACAAATTCATACTGACTGTTATATATAGTTAATATTTTCACAGAAAATAATCATGACAATGGGAACTACTCAAAAAAAAACTTCTGTTAACCGAAAGAAAAATGAAATTTAATTAAAAACCATTGAGTTTAAAGGATTCACACAGTTTCACACAAGTATACCTTGTGTTTTTCTCTTTGTCACTGAACTGAACACAGCTAATTACAGCAATGACAGCATGTCATTATTTTAATGCCTCAATGAATGTAATTCACTGTTTGTGAAATCAAAAAAATAGTGTTTCACTGGACAGAGTGGAGTGATGATCTGGGACAAAGGCTTGGGGACTGGTTGACTAATGTATTAGTTATAATGGTAAATTTATATAGCTACACTGTAAAGGCCAATGTACACCTTCAAAAATATAGTGGACAGGTTTGGAGGAGAAAAAGCACATGCAGGTGAGAGAAGAGGAATCCTGCACAATGTGCTGTACTACTATAAGACAGTAATGACTTCAATCCACACCCAACACAAAGTGATTTTTCCAAAAACTGAATTGTAGTTATAATTAATGTGTTTTATGTTCGGCTAATGCAGAATAGTGTAGGGACAAGATCACTGATTGGGGACTTGGTGACTTCAATTAAAATTCCGGTCGGGGCATTCGCTATTTGGTAATTCATTGGAAATAAAATAGGTTATGATCTTTTGCTAAAACAAACTTTTGCTCCATCCCCTTGCAGAGCCCAGTTTAACATGATTGTCTCATTTATTCTAAATGTCAATGTAGCACAATGGTTGAGTTGAGCTGGATTTTAACAAAAATGGCAGGCAAATGATTTGGATAATAATTAATTGTTTTTATGTAAATGTGTAAGTGAATTGTACTTTTATAGTTAAGTGATTTTTTTTATTTTTTATTCTTGTATATCTCAGTATCTCTTCCCAGATGCTGCTGTGGAGAGATCATCAGAGAACAGCAAAAATAAAGCTGCACAGGCAAACTCCTGTGAGGAAGCCGAGCAAGATAAAAACTCTGTGTGTGTAAGTTGGCTCTTTCACTGCTCCTTTACCACTTGATTGAAACCTTGCATATCACCTGGTTGTGATATCTAAGATAAAATTTTAGGCCAGCTTTTTCCAGAATCCAAGATGGTCATCATTTGTCTTTGAAAACACACATTATGAACATTCTTGACATATAGAGTGGGAAAATGATATCCCACATTAGACACAGTAGACACATTTAAGACACATTTTAATGCAAGCTGTGGACAGACAAATGTAACACTGTCCACTTGTGATCACATCTCTAGCATGGATCTTAATACCGTCTGAACAGGGGCTGTGAGTGCTGTGTTTGCAGCCTGCACATCAGAGAGAGGAGAACATCACAGGCTGCATCAGCTTTAGCAGAGGGGAGAACATGTGCTTTCCCATGGCGCATTGTAAGGTCTCACACTAACTGACAAATGTCATCACAGCAGTGCTTTTCTGTAATAGTGTTGTGCCCATAGTTACATAGATATTAATACATCTAATATTGCAATATTTATTGCAATAAATCATTATGCTAGTTAGACATTATAATGTTTCGGACCTTTCATTGTGGAAATGTTCTCTATCTGGACCTCTCTTAATTCTAATTCAATACCCCTGCTCTCATCATGTTTTTAGGAATATCTGCTTAACCTTGTGGGAGAAAATGTCAGAGTAATACATTTCCTGTTCTCAGTAGGTCGTGCTATGTGTGGCAAATTTGTTACTGTACCAGTAACGGTTTACTTTTTCCCCCTTCATTTGAGTCCTGCTCTGAATTTAACTTTTCCATAACGATATACTGTACTGTACTTATTCATTACTTCCCCTACTTTCTTTCTGTGTGTCCAGAACCTTTTCCTCCAGCTAAAGTCAGCACCCAGTGATAGTCTGACCTACCGACTAGCACTGTGTGTGTGTTTGGCAAACTACAATTATGGTGGGCTGCGGGCTGTTGCCCACCTCTGGCAGGAATTTGTCCTAGAGTTGCGCTACCGCTGGGAAAACAACCACCTCATTTATGGGTAAGTACAACACACATAGACTACTCTTGGGTTAAGTGCTGTAGGTATAGCACTATATTTGTTTCATCATTTTGAGATCTGCATCTCAGGGAACATAGTCACAACTGCCCTGTGTTTTGTGCTACCTTGTACAAAAAATGCTTAGATTTTTTCAAGATAGTGAAATATATACCATACAAGTGGAAGTTTTTTAGTTTCTCAATCTAATACTACAGTGATTTTAATTTCTATCCATCATCACCTCATGCTTCTTTATCTGCAGACTGGCTGTAGGACCTCCTGATCTTCGCTGTTGTCTTTTGCATCAGAAGCTACAGGTAGCCATTTATGTATAACAAACTAAATGTGTGTTTGAAAAATAAAGAAATGTCAGTTTTTTAAAAATACAAATAAATCAATGGCTATGAATGGGGAAACATGACACTGGGTGAAAAAAGTGGAAAGGTTTGATTTAGGGCCATCATTTTAAAGTACATTTATATTGAGCAATAATGTCCTTTTCTAAATAGTAGCAATAAAACAAGCAATGTGGCTACTCGCATACACTGAGAAGAGTCTGTAATACTCCTGCTGATAGATTTAATTTGCATTAATCAGAGGTTTTTATCTTAATGTGCAAACCTGCAACTGTACTCTTACAAAAGATCACAAGGTAAATTAAACATTGTATCTAATTATGTTCAAGAAGATTTAAGTAATTAATGAAGCATCCACTGTGCAAGCTTCGTCTAAACTCAACACTGTATTAAAGGGTTTTAATAATTTAATTAGTAATAATAATAATAATAATAATAAATAACATTTTATTTGAAGAGGTCTAAGTGATTTAGGGTCATTATCTGAATGACTAAAAGCCATAATCTTAAGAGAAAAATGAAGACAACAATGTTCAGTATTCCATGATTGAAAAGGGATAATGCTTTTGCCTAGATGCTGAACTGCTGCATTGAGAGAAAGAGGGCCAGAGATGAGGCTCGCAAGGTGCTGGAGGGAAACAAAGAACGAGAGTGCAGGGTGTCTGGTGGCTACCAGAACAGCTTTCCTGTACCAGAGTCACCAATTGTAACAACAACAGCATCCACCTCAACAAGGGAAATGTCTCTGGGAAAATCCTGGGACTCTTGGAGCGACAGTGAGGAGGAATTCTATGAGTGTCTGAGTGACCAGGGGGAGGTAGAAGCTCCATATACTGAGAAAAAGAAGGATGGAAGCAAAAGTAAAGCAGAGGGCAGACTGCACCCCTTCAACAACATGACTCTACTCAACTCTACAGATCCTCTCTATGTTCCTGTCACACAGGTCAGGGTCTCTCTCTGTCTCTTTCACTCATGCATCCACAAAATGACCTTTTTTTGGTTTAAATTAATACAGTATCGGTTATTTATAAATATAGGTGTAATACAGACAGTAGCACCAAATATTTCTGTATTGTACAGTATATATTATAAGTATTATTAACTGATCCAAATAGGGCATATACTGAGAGCAAAAATATGCTTATATGAAATTGTTATTATAGGGTTATGGCAAAAAAATTAGGAGAGTGTGATAAAAGCACAGAGGACTTGTTTGTTATTGGAGTTTATATTTGTTTAATGTTTTACTTTTTAGTGCATCTTTTATACCTATATATACCTAATATTTTTATATCTGAATAAGTCTTTGTGTTAGGATAGACCTAAAGTACGGTGTGTAGAAATTATAATGATCTCTCTGCAAAAATGTGATATAATTCTCATAACTATGTTAAAGTAACTGTGTAACATCCCTAAATTTAAAACTGTAGTGTTTTTGTTAGGTTAGAATTAGTCTTTTATATTTACATAGGGAGTGGGTCTCGCTCCCACAGACATCGTCATGTTGCTTCGTTCTACAGTAGCCTCGAATGGACAAACCGGCTAGAGATGATGTTTCGCACTTGCATATTGTTGCAGCAGCATGAATTCGACAAGAAGAACCGCTCCCCTAAAAACAGAAATTACACTAAATGAAGGATCATCCTTAAACATTAACAGAAAAAACAAGAAAACGCAATGAGGCAAAACAAAACGGGACATGTGATGATAGAAACAAGGATTAACACGGGTGTTGCCTTCAAGACGGAAATCTCTGATGAGAGACAAAGGGTTTCAGACCGACGCCGACGTCACAAGTTTTCTGCTGGACAGGTAATTAACCATACCAATCTAAATTCTGTTTGTTTTTTGGTAGATCAGTTTTGAAACCATGCGCCAGAACTCCAACTACTTTTTATCTCACTGTTTTGTAGTTGGTTCCTCATATTGGTGATGTAAATGATAAATGGTCTGTAATTTAAGAGCGCTTTCTAGTCTTGATGACCACTCAAAGCACTTTACAGTACAGATTTTTTACTGAGGTGAGCATCTAGAAGTAATTTCAGAAACCCCAGAAATTGAGGGCCTTGTACAAAGGTAACAGGTTAACTTTGACGTCTTCTTTGCGTATTCTTGTTGTGTATAGTATACATGTTACTGCTTTCCCTAGGTTTGTAGAGGGCTTATCTGCATAGTTTTTTAGGTTGGTAGTCCTTCCCGAAGATTATATTTTTTTGTAAAAAAGTATGCAGTTTCACATTAAGTTGACCATTGTATTGCCATGTATTTGTAAAAAAAATATTATTATTATAATACTATATTTGTTTTCACAGCTTACATGAGATTTGCATTGTAGAGAAGGACATGGAGAACGTTTTCAATGACCTCTTGAATAGCCTGTAAGAAGTGGTTCCTAATGAAACATTTTATCACTTAGCATTCTCTCGAATTTTTTAAAGGTATTGTTTTCTGAATATGTCTTTCATTACAGAATTGACTGACTCATCAAAAGATGCCAAAGAGAGGTTTCACAGCTCTTTCTATAAAGTGTGCTATTGGTCTTTCCTCCGCTATTGTTATGTTGTTTACATACTTTATTTATTAAAATTATTTTTTACTCATATCTTTATGATCATCCTCAACAGAATGCATGGCTATACAAAAGAATACGATAAGATAAGTTGTTTATTAGTCCCACCATTGGGAAATTTGCAGTATTACAGCAGCAACAGTCAAAAAAACATGTAATAAGTAACATGCAATGCCAGAAGATAAAGCATATACAGTGGGGCAAAAAAGTATTTAGTCAGCCACCAATTGTGCAAGTTCTCCCACTTAAAAAGATGAGAGATGCCTGTAATTTTCATCATAGGTACACTTCAACTATGAGAGACAGAATGGGGGGAAAGAATCCAGGAAATCACATTGTAGGATTTCTAATGAATTAATTGGTAAATTCCTCGGTAAAATAAGTATTTGGTCACCTACAAACAAGCAAGATTTGTGGCTCTCACAGACCTGTAACTTCTTCAAGAGGCTCCTCTGTCCTCCACTCGTTACCTGTATTAATGGCACCTGTTTGAACTCGTTATCAGTATAAAAGACACCTGTCCACAACCTCAAACAGTCCCAATCCAAACTCCACTATGGCCGAGACCAAAGAGCTGGCAAAGGACACCAGAAACAAAACTGTAGACCTGCACCAGGCTGGGAAGACTGAATCTGCAATAGGTAAGCAGCTTGGTGTGAAGAAATCAACTGTGGGAGCAATTATTAGAAAATGGAAGACATACAAGACCACTGATAATCTCCCTCGATCTGGGGCTCCACGCAAGATCTCACCCCGTGGGGTCAAAATGATCACAAGAACGGTGAACAAAAATCCCAGAACCACACGGGGGGACCTAGTGAATGACCTGCAGAGAGCTGGGACCAAAGTAACAAAGGCTACCATCAGTAACACACTACGCCGCCAGGGACTCAAATCCTGCAGTGCCAGACGTGTCCCCCTGCTTAAGCCAGTACATGTCCAGGCCCGTCTGAAGTTTGCTAGAGAGCATTTGGATGATCCAGAAGAGGATTGGGAGAATGTCCTATGGTCAGATGAAACCAAAATAGAACTTGTTGGTAAAAACTCAACTCGTCGTGTTTGGAGGAGAAAGAATGCCGAGTTGCATCCAAAGAACACCATACCTACTGTGAAGCATGGGGGTGGAAACATCATGCTTTGGGGCTGTTTTTCTGCAAGGGGACCAGGACGACTGATCCGTGTAAAGGAAAGAATGAATGGGGCCATGTATCGTGAGATTTTGAGTGAAAACCTCCTTCCATCAGCAAGGGCATTGAAGATGAAACGTGGCTGGGTCTTTCAGCATGACAATGATCCCAAACACACCGCCCGGGCAACGAAGGAGTGGCTTCGTAAGAAGCATTTCAAGGTCCTGGAGTGGCCTAGCCAGTCTCCAGGTCTCAATCCCATAGAAAATCTGTGGAGGGAGTTGAAAGTCCGTGTTGCCCAGCGACAGCCCCAAAACATCACTGCTCTAGAGGAGATCTGCATGGAGGAATGGGCCAAAATACCAGCAACAGTGTGTGAAAAGCTTGAGAAGACTTACAGAAAACGTTTGACCTCTGTCTTTGCCAACAAAGGGTATATAACAAAGTATTGAGATGAACTTTTGTTATTGACCAAATACTTATTTTCCACCATAATTTGCAAATAAATTCTTTAAAAATCAGACAATGTGATTTTCTGGATTTTTTTTTTCTCATTTTGTCTCTCATAGTTGAGGTATACCTATGATGAAAATTACAGGCCTCTCTCATCTTTTTAAGTGGGAGAACTTGCACAATTGGTGGCTGACTAAATACTTTTTTGCCCCACTGTATGTCCAGAAAACTGAAAAACTATGCATACTGGAGATGCGAGGATCAGCTCTGACGACATCTGAGTCCGCACGTGTGCTTGAATCATCCACCCATTGCCACCGGAAGGAATTATTTTTTCAAATATAGAGACTCGCACCTGCGCAAACATTTCACTCCACCTCTGCTCCTGATAATGTGGTAACATATTACACTTAAGAAGGCTGCTTTTAATAAAATTGATTTAACTTATTCCCACGACTTAATAATAACTCTTGAGAACAAGATATGAATCTGTTCTTTACTAACAAGACCTGGCTAAAGAAGCCTCTTGGATGAGAGATGAAACGTTTCACTTAATCACATGATGTAGCCTCTATGATGGGCTTTAGTTTCACACACACTGTCTGCACTGACTGAGGACACTCTGAAAAGTTTGCCATTAATAGTCAATGAAAACCCTATGAGACAAATTGTGATTTGTGAATATGGACTATACAAATAATATTTGATTGATTGATTGAAAAACAGGCGTGACTATGTGCATTTGGCACCCAGGTGACAGAATGCGCCTGGCACATCTGGAAACACGGAGAGATTGAGATATACAGTGCATCCGGAAAGTTTTCAGACCATTTCAAGTTTTCCACATTTTGTTATGTTTCAGACTCATCTTAAAATGTATTCAATTCACTTTTTTCCCTCATAAATCTACAGACAATACTCCACAATGGCAAAGCAAATACTGTTTTTTGGAGGGTTTTGTTAATTTATTATTATTATTATTGTTATTTACACAAGTATTCAGACCCTTTGTTATGACACTTGCAACTGAGCTCTGGTGCATCCTACTTCTATCAATGGTCCTTGAGATGCTCCTATATCTTGATTGGATCCTCCTCTGCCTAATTGAATTCATTGGACATAATTAGGAAAGGCACATACCTGTCTATATAAGGTCTCACAGTCGATAGTATATGTCAGAGTGAAAGCCAAGCCATGAGGTCAAGAGAATTGTCTGTAGACCTGCGAGACAGAATTGTGTCAAGACACAGATCTGGGGAAGGATACAAGAACATTTCTGCAGCATTGAAAGTGCCCAAGAGCACGGTAGACTCCATCATTCTAAAATGGAAGAGATTTGGCACCACAAACAGTCTTCTTAGATCTGGCCACCCAGCCAAACTGAGTAATCGGGGACTAAGGGCCTTGGTCAGACAGGTAACCAAGAACCCAATGCTCACTATGAAGGAGATCCAGAGTTCCTTTGTGCAGATGGGAGAACCTTACAGAAGGACAACCATCAGTGCAGTCCTCCATCAATCAGGCCTTTATGGTAGAGTAACCAGACATAAGCCATTCCTTACTAAAAGGCACATGACAGCCCCCTGGGAGTTTGCCAAAAAGCACCTAAACAACTCTCAGACCACAAGAAGCAAAATCCTCTGGTCTGATGAAATGAAAATGTAACTATTTGGCCACAATTCCCAAAGGCGCTTGTGGAGGAAACCAGGCACCGCTTCATTAATACCATACCTACAGTGAAACATGGTGGTGGCAGCATCATGCTGTGGGGATGCTTTTCTGCGACAGGGACCGAGTGACTGGTCAGGAAAGATGGATGCAGGAAAATATAGAGCAATCCTGAGTGAAAACCTTTTCCGGAGTGCTCTGGATCTCAGGCTGGGGCGAAGGTTTACATTTCAACAAGACAGCGACTCAAAGCATACCGCCAAGAAAACACAGGAGTGGCTTCAGGAAATCCAGAGTCCAGACCTGAACCCAATAGAGCATCTCTGGAGAGACCTGAAAATGGCTGTGCATGGACGCTCCACATCCAACATGATTCTGCCAAGAAGAATGGTAGAAAATTCCAAAAGAAAGGTGTGCCAAGCTTGTAGGATCATTCCCAAGAAGACTTGAGGCTGTCATTGCTGCCAAAGGTGCTTTAACCAAGTACTAAGTGAAGGGTCTGAATTCTTATTTAAATGGGATATTTCACTCTTATTTTTACTAAATTAACAAAACACTCCAAAATCTTGTTTTTGCTTTGTTATTGTGTAGTGTTGTGTGTAGATTTATGAGGAAAAGAATGAATTGAATACATTTTAAGATGAGTCTGAAACATAACAAAATGTGGAAAACTTAAAAGGGTCTGAAAACTTTCCGGATGCACTGTACTTGGTGAGGTTAGGGGCGGGGATCGACTTAACCAACCAGACATTGTTTCATATTTCCCTTATCCTTCCCTTTTAAGGAGAGTGCGCACCACGCAACAGTGTTGTGTCATTTTGGTGAGAGCTGACTGCTCGAGCAAGGGAGAGAGGGAGGCCGTCGAAAAGTAAATTTATCTATCTCCCGTTACAAAAACAATTTAATTTCATAGGATAAACCTACTTAAAGGGAAGGGTAAAAGTAATAAAACGATGTCTCCCCATTTTTAGATGTGCAAGGCGCATACTGTCACCACAGTGCCAAATGCGCACAGACATGCTCCCTGCTCACATTTAACTGCAATTTGCACGGTGCCCCTTGGCGCAAAAAATAGGGCTCTATCTTTTCATTGACTAGTAATTGCAAACTGCACAGAAAGTTATACTTCACCTCAATGATGTGCCGTGCTGTGCTGAATGAGCGCTCACTTGCAGTGCTCATTGCTGGAATGCACAAGATTCTTTGTTGTTTACATTGAGAATCCAATAAATATTTAACGCATTAATGATGTATGATGCCTATTTCACCTACCCGAACCCATCCACTATTAATCAGACATGTTAATTTTTACGACATGCGGATATTCTGTGAGTCCACGGGTATAACTGCAATCCGCGCATCACTAATACATACATCTAAGAGCAGCAAGCAAGAGCTCTGAATCGCAGAATCACAAGTGGAGTTGGAATGCCCCGAAGGAGGATACTTTGAGTGCTCAATTTGGTATACCCAACCATACCAGCACCATTAACATTTCCATTCAGAAGAGGTTTAGGTAAATTAGTTTTTGCCGTTCTTGTGTCATATAAACCCTGCAAGTCATGCTCATACTAGGATTGCTTTTACAAAAAAATAATCTATTTCATGCAGCTGGTGATGTTGAATGATTCAGTTGGGAGGTTGCCATAAATCCTTGAAAAAGCACAGCTGAATGATGGTGCCTCTCCGGCACAGCAACTTGTGTAAATAATTCTGTTTATGTATATAATATATAATTACAAAATAAATACAGAAAATCTGTTGAATTTCCTTTGTATTATAGCTATTTTCATTCCAGTGTATTGACTCAATTGAACAAATATAAATAATGGACAATATGAATATATTCATTAAAAAATATATTTGCAAATGGTAAATGGTCTGTATTTATGTAACGCTTTTCTAGTCCTGATTACCACTCATAAAGCGCTTTACAGTATTCACCCATTCACACACATTCATACAGTGCATGTATGCGGCTCACTTTTCTCTACGAAAAGGGGCAATTTGGGCTTCAGTATCTTGCCCAAGGACACTAACACCTGAGCCACAGTCGCCAAATCAAATTAATAAAGATGCATAATAATTTTATTATCAATGATATTCATATTATTATAATTTAATATTATTTTGTATATTATATCAATATATTATTTTTATAGAATATTATAATTAATCCACATACGTTTGATGCCTTGATGATGTGTATGCGGGTGTGAATAATTGTTCTTTATATAGATTCCAGGCAGTGAAGTGCGGTGGTAGACTCAAACAGTTTTCAGGATCCTGGCCACAGCATTTCCTCTCCCATTCCATTAGGGGTTATAGGCTTTAACGTTTACTTTTTCCCTAACATAACACAACCTATACCCATAAGAGGTTTAAATGTAAAAATATTGCTGTAAGATACTGTAGTGGCAACTGCAAAAAATGTTTTCTTCAAAATAAACTTACAACAAAAGGCCTCTGATGCACCAGTTGAATTGTACTCAGGCAATTAAGAAGTCCATTGTCCAGGCAAGATTCACGTTTGGGTATATTTATTTTTTAGTTCAAAGGCAAACATACATGTGTTCCTCCTTCAGCTTCTCTCTTTTGCTATGTTCTGTCTTGCTCTGGTAAAAAACCATGTCCCTTCCTGGTGCTTCACATGACAACACACCTGCTACCTTTATTCTAAACCCTGCCTGGTCTGGTGCTTAGTGCCCCCTAGTGTACAAATATAAATGCAGAAAGTCTACACATTTTCCGCCGTAGTCTAAAGACGCATCTCTTCCGACTACATCTTGGTTAAGAAGATAATGTCTAATAAACCACCGTCAACTCTGGTGTTTATATATATTTTTTTAAGTTAGTAATAAATAAAAAAATTAATAAAAATAATTCAGTTGAGTTGCACCTATATGGCAATTACACGTAGCACTTGTAGTTTGGCTTTTTAGAAGCAAATTGTACTACTTGATTCTTGTTGTTCTGGGTTTGTACCCTCATGGTCTCATGGCTTTGGATAAAAGCCTCAGCTAAATGAAATGTAATGCTAACATCAATTTGCGGTAGACTGCTGGTAGATGGTAACCTAAATTGTGCGGAAGACCTTCAAACGTACAAGGGATATTCAACATTGGGAGACTTTCTAAGCCTTCCCCTAAAAGGTCCCTTTTTTAAGACAAAATGTCCCTTATGTCTTGCTAGCTATGACTAAGCAACGAAACATTGGGCCTCATGGAAGAATCATTCATATTTTCTTGTATCTAAAATTTTCTTACAGGTAAGAACAACATTTACGAATGGTCCTAACTGCTATAAGAGTCACATGATATCAGTCTGCTGTTATTCGATAGCCAGTGGTCATAGACATTATATCAATGGGTTGTCCGCCTCAGTCTTATGAATGCAATATTTCTGGAATACCTTGAGGGAATTATTTCACATTTGGCACAAACATTCACTTATACTCAATTAACCCACTTGATTTTGGTAGCTAAAGGCCAAGGTCATGGTTTACAAATCATGTTTATGTTTTTCTTGAATGTAATATAAGATTAGCTTGAGGGAATGTCTTCAAATTTGGTACCAACATTCACTTAGACTCAACGATTAACTTATTAATCAGATTAGAACAACACACTTTCTGGCTCACTGTCGTAAAACACTGCCGCAAACCACAGCCACAAACAGTATGGCTTGTACAGTTGTGCTTTTATCAATACCCAGCCACCACATTAAGGCATCGTGAAGGTGAAGCATCGGTGCAGGGGCTAAGTGGCCGTTGTGTACCATGGACAGGACACATGCTCTCAGACTGCTGGGGACAACTGTGTGGAGACCCCTGGCCACACAGACGTTCTTACATCAGGATGAAAAGGCACAAGCTCCACTGGGACTTTCGATGGCCACCCCTCCCAGATGAAGGTGCGGAGCCGGGATAGGATGTAGTCCTGCACTGAGGCGAGCTGGAGATCGTGAAGGGAGCCTGTGGCCTGAAGTGGGTTGTGGAGCATATGGATGAGCTCTGGTTCTGATGTATCGGGGCCCGGGTCTGGGAAGTGGAGAGAGGATGTCAGCCACCACGTTGTCTCTGGGGTAAAGAGTGTGGTTAAGTTGTATTGCTGGAGCCTCTCTGACCAGGGGTGGATTCTCAGTGGTTTGTGTCCTGACCCAGACGTCGCTAGCAGGGCAGTTAGGGCCTGGTGATCCGTCCACAGTGTGAAATGCCATCCACACACTTACATGTGCCACTGCTCATATGCCCAGACACTGGCTAGTGCCTTGCGCTTCCCCACAAGTAGCTGAGGTGAGGGGCCGAGAGGCGAACACCACAGGGCGCTCTGTGCCACTGGAGTTGCGACAGCACAGCACCAACTGCTGTACCAGAGGAATCGCAGGTCAGGATTGTGGGGCTCTTTAGGTCGAAGTGTGCCAGGACCGTAGGTGAGGTGAGCTGTGCTTTGAGTTGGTGAACTGCAGCTGAACATGCAGCGGTACATGTCCGTGTTGCGTCTTTTCACAAGAGCTCTCATAATGGAACGGTAGTGGTGGAGTAACGGGGAGGAAATCGCAGGTCGTAGGCTGTCATCCCCAGAAAATATGCTAATTGGGCTGGGCAAGATAGTTCAGGGAGACGCTTGCACGGCTTTCAGATTGTAGTGAAGCGGACATAGACCGTCAGTAGTTAGGCGAGACCCCACAAATTCGATGGCGGGTGCAGCAAAGATGTACTTCTCTCCATTCAGTGTGAGGTTGTGGCTGCTGAGGACATTTAGCACCTTTGTCAGGCTCTCGTCGTGGAGGGCTGGTGTCACACCATGAACCAGGTACATGTCCACTCCTGGGATGTCAGTGAAGATGGTGGTCATGATCTTCTGGAAGCAGCTTGGGGCAGAGCTGAGTCTGAAAGGCATGTGTGTGTGTAGTGAAAAATCCCAGTGTGTGTCACAAAGGCAGTGAGGTTGTGGCTTTCGGGATGTAGCGAGACCTGCAGGTAGCCTTGGCGGATGTCGAGTTTATGAGAACACAGTGGAGCCTTTGAATTTGGCAGTCAGCTCTTCCACTGTCGGCAGTGGGTACCTGTCTGGAATCACAGCCTTATTCAGTAACCTGAGGTCGATGCTTGGGTGCAGGCCCCCCGACTTTTTCCTTGCCACCACAAAATTCGAAATCTAAGGGGAGGCATCCACCCAATCGACCAGACACCTGTATGACACACGCGCCATATGTACCGGCAGGTCCGAGAGTCTGAAGAATCCGTTGCCCAGGTTGCGATTGAGCATGGCTCTCTCACGGTCATTTCTAGTATCCGCTAGTCCAATGGCTGTTATGAATGTTTCAAAGGATACATACCAGCGAGTCCATGGGACAGGTGGCTCACCTGGCAGGACGAGGAATGGAGAGAGAGGTGGGAAAGAGAACTCCATTCTCGTCTCCAATGTGCTGTCTAGAAGTAACTTGCGGACCGCAACTTCAGTGCACACATAAACTTTATTGTCCGGCACATAACAATCACCTGTTATTGAACTCTTTTTTTCACCTATATAAATGAAAAAGACTTGACAACCTCATTGATTGCCTTGCCATGGTGACATTTTCCAAGCTATTTTCATATTAAACCATTTCTTAAATATTTCAGTGACAGTGTGACCCACAGCATTACCTGCACTGCTTTAGTCACTGACTTAATTCCAGTGTGATGCTGATTAGATATATAGACTTTCCTCTATGCATCTTGGAGAGCAGGACATCTCTGTACTCATAAAGTTACTCTTTAATGCCATTTTTGGGGAAATGACATTAGTGAATGGAAGAAGACTGAAGCTTGTGTGTGTTTGATTTTCAGGAACCTGCTCCCATGACAGAGGATCTGTTAGAGGAGCATTCAGAAGTACTGGCCAAACTGGGCACATCAGCTGAAGGTACCCACCTCCGTGCCCGGATGCAGAGTGCCTGTCTACTCTCTGACATGGAGTCCTTTAAGGTGAGGACTGCCTGTGCTGTTTAATTATTTTAACAGTATAAAATTATAATTCAATACTCTTTTTTTTGTCACATTCTGTGAATATCTCCTTACAGTGTGCTGACTGTCTTTTCTGTGTGCGTGCTGAAAAAATCTGGCTTTTTTAAATAGCCCTTGCTCTCTTCATGACTGAGCCACTAAACACTATTCCAGCTAGTAAGTCAGAGGGGTGTTTGTGTGAGTGCACTAGACAGACTGCTGAAGCCAGGTGCACTTCAACCTCTTCCTCACCATTGTAAGAAATAAAATATTGTAGGTATAACTCTGCCATGTTATTTTGGACATTGCTCTTTTGGAATTAACAATAAACAACATTGCCCCATGTATTACTGACAATAGGGTATAATTGACTTTTACTGGAGGTTACTATCAATAATGTTACTGATACAAAGGCTCAACTACTAAGCTGCTATTGCCTTACAATTTGACATTGATAGCCCAGATAGCTGGCCCAGCCCATGAATATGGGGGATCAGTGGCGGACTGAAACATTAATTCAGGCCGGGAATTTGATTCCATCCCAGGCCACTGCCACCCTGTTCACTTAAACCACCAGACCACTAATCCTGTAGGCTAAACCTATTTTTAATGTAACGGGTACCAGACTAGCTATGTTCATCTGGGAGGAAATTTATCCAGATTACAAAATACCCCAAAAAATGTGACTGACCAACAAGTAATCTATCTGAATACTGAGTCTGCTAGCCTGCTATCCAAATTCACCCAATGCCTTTTTTTGTATATGCTTAAGACAGCAGACATAACATTGATATTGTAGTTTATGGTACACTAAGACCGAACATACAGCTCAGTCCATAAAACTGAAAATCTGAATTCCTGGTCAAATTTGGGTCTAGAAAAATATTGTATCTCCATCTCTAAATGATTGTGTTAGGTTCATGTGGCACCGCCACACTCTGAACACTGTGATTGGGCCTGAGTTCAGCATTCATCTAAGTGCGCTGCAGTGCGCTCAAAGTCCGCTGAGCAGCGCGCTTTGCTCGGCGGTTGCGCAGTGCAAGTTGGCAGGCCAGAACGAGTGTCAGGCCACCGGGAAATATCCCGGTGCTCCGGATGGCCAGTCCGCGCCTGTGGGGAATGGAGCTTCTGAAGGAGCACTTAAAGGAGAGGTGTATTCAGAGTTTTCCATAAGCACCAACTGATGGCTGCAGGGCAGACATTGAAACATTTTCCTTTCACCTTTTACATCTATAACCTTTACCAGGCTTTTAGTCCTCGGAAGTCTGCATCTTAAGTTATCAGAGAAGCTGGAAATGGCCTACGCAACTTGATTTATAAATAGTCGCCCTCTAAAGCCCACATTCAACCATAAATGATCAATTCAAACCACCTCATGATTGTTAAATGACCTTGCTGATCAATAGGTTTTGGTGGGGAATCATGACAACAAGTGAGAAGCAGTCAAATCTTTCTGTCTCTGAAATCAAGTGTACCATCATGCAGCATTACAGAAGTGTCAAAGCAGTATTTGTATTTTTAAGCAATCTGACAGATTGATCGCATTTTGGTAAATAATAAACTTAGTTTCAGTGTAGCACTATCTAACCTGGTAGATTAACTTTATTTATACTGAGTGAACGTTGATAAACGTTAGCAAAATGTCAAATGCAAAATTCAATAAGTATCTGTGCTTGCTAGCTATTTATATAGTAAAATAAAAACTACCCCCAACGATTCCTATTTAACACAACACTACAACAAACAATACAAACAATTTTATCAAAAACAAGCTTTCATAAGAAGAAGAATACTAACGGGCCTCCACTGTCACATATGATTAGTCTATAAATGCTCTGCATGCAGAATGAGAACAGGGAACAGCATCTTTCGTACTTCGTACTGTACAACTAGTGCTGGGTATCGCCACTGATTTATCGAATCGACTCCGATTCACAAGGTCTTGATTCGATTCAGTTTCCGATTCGATTCAATATCTATTCACTTCAGGATATTTCATTGTACAATACCAATGTGACGGAGCTGCTCCGTCACTGACCGCCAGCGGTCTGCGCACACACACGTACACACAACCACACATACACGCCGACAAACATTTTTCACGCTTCCTGTTACAGTTTCTAGTTGATCACTATTTAACCATCACCGACTCTGTTTATCTGTGGGGCGACCGAGGGTGCACACTCGTCAGCTCCGCATCTGGGTTACACACACATATGCACACACACACAGTCACTTACCAGCGGGTTAGGGACGCGGCGCGTTCATCTCGCCGTCAGGGTAAAGTTAGGGGGAACAAACAGGGCACAACTTCCTGTTTGTTTAAATAGTTTCCGGTTGTGTTTTTTTTAAAGATAATTAATAAGAGTTGTACGGTTTCTAGGTATTACCTTTTTGTGTATAAAAGTCATTGGATTTGTTTAAAGATGATTTATTTGGTGACATGTAAAGACTTTATTGTAAACTTTTATTTTTGTTTCAAGGACTAAACTGTGCAAGGAAACCTCTTACTTGGTGCAAAATCTAAAATATTATTGTAGGCCTTTCAAAATAACACATTTTGTTGGATAATAGGGGCGGCTGTGGCTCAGGGGTTAGATCGGTCGTCCTCTAACCAGCAGGTCGGTGTTTCGATCCCCGTCTTCCCCATTCCCAATGCCGATGTGTCCTTGGGCAAGTTACTGAACCCCAAATTGCCCCTTCTCATAGAAAAAGTGCTGCACATAGATGCACTGTATGAGGTCTGCTGTGGCTGAGGGTATAGAGTGGTATTCCTCCAACCAGAAGGTCGGTGGCTCGAATCCCAGCCCATGCCGTGCCGAAGTGTCCTTGGGAAATATACCCTGAATGGCACCTCATAGATGTTGAATGCACAAGTCGCTAGATGACATATAATGAAATGTACTGTGAATTTGTGTGTGAATGGGTGAATGTAAAACTGAACTGTAAAGTGCTTTGAGTGGTTATCAAGACTAGAAAAGCGCGATATAAATTTACAGACCATGAAATTTACAAATATGAACTTTACAGACCATTTATATTGTCCCAGAAATGTGGGTTAGTTATTTGTCATCACTTTGAAACCATTTTATACCACTGATATAATGATAATACTATTGCATAATAATAATAACCCTGACAAAGAGCAATGAACTTTTACTTAAGAATATTCAGACTGAAATTTGAATTAGAGTAGAAAATATTAAAATATCCTAAATATATAAAACATGATTAAAATAAAATGAATTAAATAAAAAAGCACAACCAAAACAATAAATAAAATGGACTTTCTGGCTCTGTTAACAAAAATTGCTCTTGTGGGGGAGTGCATTTTGGACCAGCTGGAGGCTTTTCACAGACTTACTGTGACATCCTGATAATATAGAATTAGAATGATCCAGTCTCGAGGTAACAAATGAATGGCTTCGTTTCTCAGCATTCTTCTGAGACAGGATATTCCTACTTTTCTTATATTGGGCAGGTGGAAAAAATCTGTCCTAGAGACTTGTTGCACAATCATGAGCCTAAAAAGAAAACATCAAGTTCAATGACCACATACAGCATGCTCAATTAATTAGGCTAGTTCCCATTACCGTAGCATTAGCATTCTGAGCACATTATTTTTCAGTGCTAAAAATAAACGAGGGACATATCCTGACTAAGCGAGTGCAAGCATACAGTTACATGTTGTGTTTCTTCGACCACAGAACTGTGACTTAACCAGTTACAAAGCTGTAAAGAACAGAGAAAGTATGAGAAACATAACAGGGAATGGGCTTTCTTACCTTGTTTTCATCTCACTGAGGAGGCAGTGCCCCCTTCTGGTCAAAATCAGGATCTTCTACCCCAATACACACATGGAAACTGTACAGATTATATTGAACCTTATTAATTCACAAAATGTGACCACACATTCCTGTGTGTTGCACTTGCCCTATAGCCAATTCAGATGGTTTGCAGGGAAAATAGAGCTGCATACGATCTGCATAGTATTGGAATGAGATGTTGTGCCTTTTAACAATTTGGCCCAGAGGTAGTAAGTAGAGAAAAAAATAGGTCCTAGATTATAGCCCTGAGGCACCCCTGAGAAAAAGCAGAAACACAAATGAGCACCTTCATTAACCCTCCTCAAGATATCATTGATAACTCTTACAAGGGCAGTCTCAGTACTGTGGTGCTGTTGAAACCTGACTGAGTACGAATTTTTGATATAAAGAGTAACACAAATAGGTTTGTAATTTTAATAGACAGAGGGTGTGGACATAAGTGGTTGGACAGCAGCAGTCTTAAAATAATCAGGGACACTCCTGGAAGATAAATATCTGATTATGATTGTAAGAAGCCATGGAGCTAAAGTATCTTAAACCTGTAATAAGAATTTGATGGGTATTATGTCGAGTGGGCTGGATGATGTCCTACGTCAAATTGTTTCTGTTAGTTCTTGCTTAAAAGCAGGTCCAGTATCCAGCTATCCATTTTTATCCATGTGTAACAAAGCCAAGGCACGCTAATTGCATGTCTACATGCTGGCATTACGGCGTATACAGCTCACACACAGTGATCTTGTTAGCTTACACACACTCACACAGTTGTCCTGAAACTTAACAAAACTGCAAAAGTATGTTTTAAATTCACTCTATATTAACCACCATAAGAAACCAAATATCTACACCCCTTGTCTCAATCTCATTATCACAACTCATGATGATATATGCTCGGATATGATAAGTTGGAATTGATAACAAACAGAAAGGTGGGACCAAATTAAGAAATTACTCTTGTTGAGGGATAAGGGCAGAGGATGTCACACCTTGTTAAAGCCCTATGAGACAAATTGTGATTTGTGAATATGGGCTATACAAATAAATTTGATTGATTGATGAGGTGTACAATACAGGTCCATGAGCCTAGACAGGTGAGGAATTACCCTGGAGATGAGACTGATGGGATGTCTTTACCTATTAACAAATTAAACAAACTCCAACACAAATAATATTGAATGACAAAATAAATTCCTGCCACCCAAGATTGTAACAAACAGTGAAGCAAACATGATCAAATAAATAAACAAATATATGGATTACTTATAATCAGCTTTGGAATTGGCCCTAAAATGGTATATCATTTGACTCATAGACTGTAGAAGTAAACTTTTAGGCTGTAAATAAATGCTACATCTGCTGCCTCATGCTGTTAGCCTAGACTATAGTCTGTAATGTTCCATGGGCAGGAAAAAATCATCACGATTTGTTTCAGGTAGGATCACGATCCACGATCTTATCACGTTTTTTTTTATGTTGGTTTTGAGGACTATTTTGCAAGTTAGTGAATATTATAACCAATCTAATTTCTCTATTTAAAAACATACAGCACTACAAGGTAGCTAACATAAGAAGGAAAAAGAATAACAGACCATTAAGGCCAAACAGATTTTATTTAAGTGTGCAATTCTGTACATTCAACAAGAATTGTGTCATTGTTTAGACATGTATTTAATTACAAGACTTTTGCATAAATCCCATCCCAAAATGAACATTGGTTTTAAAAGGTAAACAACACTACTCAAGTAAATTGCACTCTTGCTACATAACTTTAAAGTAACCGAATTTGGAATTGTAAATCAAGTAGTTTATTAGACACAGATTAGTGATTGCAGATTGCAGTTATAGCCGTGGACTCTTGGTTGATCCGCAGGTCGGGTGAGAGGGTCGTAAATGTTAACATTTCTGATTAATAGTGCATGGGTTTGGGTGGGTGAAATAAAATGGTTAAATGGTTTGTATTTATATAGAGCTTTTCTAGTCTTGATGAGCACTCAAAGTGCTTTACAGTAATTCAGGGTTCAACATCTTGCCCAAGGACACTTCGGCATGCAGATGGTGAAGACTAGGACGAACGCTCTACCACTCAGCCACAGCCGGCCATTGCCTGTGGTAGGCCTGTGAATTTAATTATAACCTTAATAACACCAGGTTCACACTGGCTGCGTAAACGGCACATGTGCGCCATGGAACGGCTTGCTTTTCATTTCTGCGCCCATGTTATCAGGTTATTACCAGCATCCACTGCCTGTGGGGTGAATAAGCTTGCTCTAGCCCCAACAAGGCTCTTAACAATCCAATTTGGGGTCATCAGGCAGTTATCAGTGAGCTCACACTGTAAGGTGTGCCATAACCATACATGCTCAATAAAATATCACCTGTCTCTCAATACTTAATGACTTCCGAACCAAAACTGAAACCGGAAATGGATACAATATGAATTTTCTGTATTAATGTACAGACCCCTTAATTTATAATAGACAATAGTCACTGTCATGGAAATTTCTGTAAAGCCAAGCACAAATCATACAGTTGTCTCTCGGTAAGTTTAATTCGCACCTGCAGGTGGACTTAGAGTACAAATCACTAGAAGGACATTATACAATGAGCAAAGACTTAGAGGAGAATGAACATCTTTATACACTACAAGCCCCTCCCTAAGAGGAGCAAAAGGTTTATCGATCAGCTTCTTTGATCTCTGATCAAGGTGTGCAGACATCCTGTCTCTGTAATGACCTCTTTCATGTTCCATCTGTCCCAGAGATCCCTTATCTTCATTTACAAGACAAAAGACCCCCTTCTGTATACACGTAAGAAATCCCTGCACCCCTCCACTCAAACCCCTTGAGAGACCCCTGCAGTGACCATTTTGCCAGGTGTCACAGAAAGGGAGGAAGCCATAAACATCTATTACCTTAAGCAACACTTGTAAAGATACTTTAAACCACGAGAACCACATTTGTTCATTCGTCCTTCTACATAGATGTCTGTTTCGTCTGATAATTATAACACAAATATAAAAACTGCCATTACATCACAAATTAAATATCTATTACAAGACTGGTCAGAAAACTTGTAATAATTGTTTCCTAAAATGTATTCCAAACTAGGTAACAGGCTACATAAAGAATTCACTTAAAGTTACAGTGTGTAGAATTTAGGGACGTTAGTGGTGAAGTTGCATGTTGCAGCTCAATACCCCTCACCTCATCCTCCCCTTTCAAACATGAAAGAGAACCTGTGGTAACCTTCAGTTTTCAGAAAAACACAAAGGGTGTTTAGTTTGTCCAGTCTGGGCTACTACAAGAAACATGGCTGCCTCCATAGAGAGGACCCCCCTGATGTAAATATAAAAAATATTTCAATATAAAAGGCCCATTCTAGGGTAAATAAAACAACAATTTGTATAATTTAGATGAAACACACTCGTGAAAACATCAATAGGATTATTTTATATAAAATGTTTGTCAATGGATCCCTTTCACCTAAATCTTACACACTGGACCTTTTAAGAAAAGATTGGAGGTCTTGTCTTATAAGTATGACTAACTATCAAGAACAAGAAGAAACAACAGAGAAGACAGAGGCATAATGCTATTACCTCTTGGAATGAAACACTTACCGGTTTCAAGGTATACCATAGTAAAATCCCCGACAATTGTAATTGTTTCAATCTTTACCATAATCACCGTGGTGATTTTGGTTGATACTGTCCAGGATCAACCAAAATAAGCAAGTATCCAAGCCACAGTTGCAGCAGTAACAGCAGGAGAGCTGTTAGTGCTCTGGCCATAGTTAGCACCTGCTGCATCTACTGTCCCCAAATTGCGTGCGTTTAACAAATGTTGATGTTTTTGTCCTGACTATTTTGCAGTCGATATCTGCTTTTAACAAAACAAATTGTCCACCTGTCTCTCCCCTTCTTCGTTGTGGCGCCCTAGAATTTTTAAATAGGCGTGGCCAAATGAGGCCACTAAAAATCTTGGGGGTGGCACACCAAAATGAAAAGTCAGAATATGGGAACAACATAGACATCCAGTGAAAATAATTTTGATGGGTGCTAGATTAGCAAAATATCATAGAATATTTATTAAAAAAAGGAAGAACTGTGCTCTTGGAACCTATAACTGGATTTCATGTATGAATTCTATGCTATTGTAATAAATAGACTTAGTCATTTATATGAGTCTTAAAGAATTGTAATTTTATGCCCGAGTTATTATTTTAAATTCCTAGACTAAAAATGGAACTGTTAACATTTTGAATTCCACAGAGATCCTCTATCTGTGTTTCCCATTACTGGCAGGACAGCACCACACAACCACCTTTTGATTAATAAACATCTTCTGAATTTCTAATCATTGTTCACATTGGTGACTAAAAGAATGAACTTGATGAGCCTCCGTTGTCCTTACTTGAATGTATGAGTTTATTATAACATGGATCTGTAGACAGAAGATTCTTGATCTAAAGAACATGCACACAGTTAAACCAAAAATGTGAAGCACAATAGAGGCATTTCAGCATTAACCCAAATGGGAGGGAACAGATAGCAGTGTACGTCACTAAAAGACATGTCAAGCAAGTTGTATTAGTTTCTCTGTGTAATGTAACTTGCTTATCTTATTCAAATTTTTGTTGATATTTACCTTTAGGCACTGGCTCTGCATTACTCGGTATACACTTAATCTAAAAAATGTATTTACAATACACTTTTACTTTTGTTTTTATTTTTCACTTATTAGACTTAATTCTCAATTGTTTTATTCACTGTTATATCCTACTATATATTATATTGTGCTGTACTGTAATCTTGGAGCAAGCTGGCACAATAATTTACTTTAGGATTAATAAAGTCTTATCATATCTTAAGATACCCATTATCCTCATGAGATGCAGACTCTAAGGCGCAATCCTTCACCCATTGGCCCTACCCCTACCGCTTGTTTTCGAGGGGTTATCTTCCCCCTTTGAAATGGAGTCACAAGGGGTAGTGGTTTAAATCTTCCCCTACGAATTGGGACAGCCCTTCAAGAAGCCATTACATCATCACCAGTCATCGCGAAAACCCGACACGTCATCTGTAGTGGTCAAAGTAAACAGACGAGACAGTTTTGCTGGGGATGTCATTGTAATAACATTGTTGAGATCTTAAATATACCAATGCTATTGTTTGCAGTAACTAAAGTGACAAACCTATGATATCCAAATAACATCTATGCTAATGCAGGTGACAGTGCACCGTGGATCTTCAAAGAGGAGGGTGGGGATGCGACATGAAATAATGTGAAAATATGGGATTATCATACAACAAAAAAAGCTTGCGTTGGTTGTTGTGAAAAAAGTGGCCATAATACATTGAAATGCATTGATATTACTATCATTATCGTAATTTTTAAATCCTTATTAATGGAGAAAATACTACATCTGTGGGTCTCTCTCCCAGCTTGCCGTTGATTTGCAAGGCACTCTGTGTACCCCTTCGTTTCAAGTGAGGGTCTGAAAAATCTCTGTTTCGAAGGCTATAAAGCCCTACCCCTTAGCTCTACCCCTCCGACCCAACAGGTATTGGGACAGCCTACCCCTACATGTGAATGCGCAAAACGAAGGGGAAGGGCTAAGGGGTGAAATTGGATTGGGCATAAAGGTTCAACTAATCCCAACACCAGAGACAGGATGGTAATTCTCAAAACAAAACATAAGACATCTAGCTAATCTTTTCTTCAGCATTCCTGCAGAGGCTTTCAGACCTCTCAGGTCAACCATCTGTGATACATGAATTAGGTCAGGCATAATATCAGTCATACACAACATTTAATGTAATAGAGTGTGTATAAGTAACTAATCCCTTGACAATGTCTTCTAAAGTAACAAGTGAATACACCTGAACATTTTTGGGAAGTAGACTGTGTTTATAAAGGAGTTTCCTCATGTTTCTTACAATACAACAAACAGGGTAATCACAGTATAACTGCAAGTCAGTTAAATTATAGGGATATCAATCTGTACATTTAGGGAGCTCAAGTGATAGTGAATGAATTTCACCTGCTTTGGTGCAAATAAAAGTGACAACAGGTGCAATGAAGAGGCAAAAGCAGGACAACCCCAAAAAAGAGTATGATTTTGCATGTGGTCGCCACAGACAATTGCTCTCTATTGCGGGAATGACCTGCAAAACCTGTCCTTGAGACACTTAGGGTGAATCAGTCTGTTGCTAAAGGAGCTGCCCAGTGCTGTGATGGTGTCCTGTAGGGGGTGGGACTGGTTGTCCATCATAGAAGACCGCTTTGCCATCATCCTCCTCTGTCCCACCACCTCCACTGGGTCAAGCAGGTATCCCAGGACCGAACTGGCCCAACCTAATCAGTCTGTCCAGTCTCTTCCTGCCAGCAGTTGAAATGTTGCTGCCCCAGCAAACTACTCCAAAGAAAACGGCAGATGCTACCACAGAGTCATCAAGTCTTCAGGAGCACCCCTGCACTCCAAAAGACCTCAGTCTTCTGAGCAGATACAGTCTGCTCTGGCCCTTCTTAAGTAGTGCACTGGCATGATCGGTCCAGTCCAGTTTATTGTTCAGGGGAACACCCAGGTACTTATACAATGTCACTAATGTCCATTCCCTGGATGTTCACGTCAGATCCCAGCCCATGCTGAAGTGTCCTTGGGCAAGATGCTGAACCCCAAAATAGGCCCCTCATAATAGTAATTGTAAGTCGCTTTGGAGAAAAGCTTCAGCTAAATGACATGTTATGTAATGATGAGGCAGAAAATCGCAGAGTCATCAGAGAACTTCTGCAGGTGACAGGAGGGTGAGTGGTAGGTGAAGTCTGCGGTGTAGAGGGTGAAGAGGAACGGAGCCAGGACCGTTCCCGGGCGGGGCCCCCGTACTGCCGAAAGCCATGTAGGACACTCATTCCTGGGTCCTCACATACTGGGGTCTGTTGGTCTGGTAGTCCAATATGAGGTGGAGATCATCCACCCCGATGCCAGGCTGATAGGCGAACTGCAGAGGGTCCGTCGATGGTCTCACCAGGGGCGGAGATGTTTAAGGACGAGGCGCTCCAGGGTCTTCATCAGGAGGGATGTTAGTGCGAGACAGATGAGGCTTTGAGGGACAACGAGTCAACTGTGTGGGAAGAACTCTGCGAGGGTCATGGGGAGGACATCGACAGCCTCACTACCTGCATCACGGATTACATCGACTTCTGTGTGGAGAACACTGCACCCACTGATATTGTACAGTGCTTCCCTAATAACAAGCCATGGATTAATCCGGATATAAAGGCCCTCCTCAAGGACCTGTAGCTGCTGAGGTATTTTGGGTGCGAAGTCTTTGGCACAGGTACCACGCAGGAGGTCTTCCATAGCTGTGCTACTCTCCCCAGCGCCAAGCTCATGTTTGAAGACCTCCTTAATCCCACACAGCTGGTCAGCACATGATTTGAGAAGCCTTGAGCCGATGCTGTCAGGACCTGCCACCTCTCTTGCCTTGATCTTACTGAGCTCTTTTCTCACCTGGTTTGTTGTGAGGGACAGGTTGGAGCAGTGGGGGGGGGTGAGCCGGGTGGAGTGGGGACTGGGCTGGTGGTGATGGGTGACTGAGACCTCAGTGCTGTGGAAAAGGAGGTGGGGTAGTGTACTTGGGGAACAGACGAGGGGGGTTGCAGCTGGGCTGGCAGGGTAGTGGGTGGGCAGGTGCCTGATCAAACCTGTTGAAGAACATGTTCAGGTTATTTGCCCACTTCTGGTCCCCTGCAGTCTGGGACTCATCTTTCTTGTGGCCAGAGATGGTTTCTGGCCTCTCCAGACCCTGCTGATGTTGTTCTGCTGCAGCTGGTCCTCCATCTCCCTCCTGTAGCTGTTCTTCCCCTCCCTGATTCTCCTCCCCAGCTCCTTCTGAACAGCTCTCAGCTCCTCCTTGTCTCCTGACCTATAACCCTCTTTTTCTCCTTGAGGAGGGCCTTTATATCCGGATTAATCAATGGCTTGTTGTTAAAGAAACACTGTACAGTATCGGTGGGTACAGTGTTCTTCACACAGAAGTCAATGTAACCCGTGATGCAGGTAGTTAGGCTGTCGATGTCCTCCCCATGACCTTTGCAGACAGTTGACTCGAAGCGGTCCCTCAGAGCCTCATCTGTCTCGTCAGACCACCTCTTCACTGTGCGGGTCACAGCTGGTTGCCTGTGCACCAAAGGTTTGTACACAGGCAGGAGATGAACCAGGTTGTGATCAGATGCCTCCTTGGTGTTGGCATGGACAAGGTCCAGTGTTTTATTGTCTTTGGTGTGGCATGTGATGTACTGGGTGAAGGATGGCAGAGTGGAGGATGGAGAGGCTGTGGGTGCTGTATCTGCAGCCTGCTCACCAAAGAGTGCAGGACATCAAAGGTTGCATCAGCGTTAGCAGAGGGGGGAACATACACAGCTATCGTGATAACATGCAAGCTTTCCACAGTAGATAGTGGGGTCTTATGCTAACAGCTAAAACCTCAATGTCCTGACAGCAGGGCTGTTCTTTAATAGTGATGTGCCCAGAGTTACACGATCTGTCATTTACAAACACTGCCAGCCCTCCTCCTTTCCTCTTACCGCTCTCCACTGTCCTGTCCGCCCGTATCAGCAGGAATTTGTCTAGCCGTGTCTCCGTAAACAGCATGATGCTACACCGCTGATAATCCCTCTCATGCTGGGTCAACGCCGCTGACTCGTCCATCTGATTGGGTAGAACATTCCCCATGACAATGGACGTCAGCACGGGTCTATAGGGTCTCTTCCTGGCACGAAGTTGGACTCCGGCACGATTCCCCCTTGTCCTTAGCTCGCGGGGGACATCTGGTCTCTCCTCGGGCAGCAACGCTGTGTTACTGACCACTAACAGCTGATCCCTACTGTAAACAATAGGGCCATGGCTCCACACAGGATATCCGGACACAGTTGAAAGTGTACAGGAGAAAGAACTCCGCAAGCGTGATGCACTTGGTGTCCATAGTGCACAAATATCAGTAGAACAAATATAAACTAAAGAGAGTAAAAAAGAACGAAAAAGGAAGCAGTTAGAGAAAAACAAATGCTCAGAGTGAGCGAGAGCTGCTGCAACAGTCGGCCACTAGGGAGGCGCCGTCTTTCTAACGAAGGCATTGACCATTGACTGGCCCTCACGTTCCCCTGACCTAAATCCAATTGAGCACCTATGGGAAGTTATGTATTGCTGCCAAGTACAGCACAGACCAGGATCTCACTGATGCCCTTGTTCAGGTTTGGGATCCCCCAGGACACCATCCGCCGACTCATCAGGAGCATGCCCAGACATTGTCGGGATCGCATACAGGCACGTGGAGGCCATAAACACTTCTGAGTCACATTATGAATTGCCGTGATGAAATTCATGCAAGTTGGATCAGCCTGTGATTACATTTTTTACTTAGATTTTCGGTTTGGGTTTGATTCCAGCCCTCAATTGGTTGATGATTTTGGTTTCCATTGACCGTTGTTACGTCATGTTGTTCTTAACAAATTATACAACGTACATCAGTTAATATTTCCAACTTGAATAATTCGTTCATCCAGTCTTGATGTGTGATTTAAATGTTCCCTTAATATTTTTGTGCAGTGTATAAAGACAAAAGACCCTTAAATAGTAAGTTCAACTTGCAAAGCTGGGTATTGTTTTCTCCCCTGTGTGTGTTAATGTGTTAACAGGCAGACTATGTATGAACATTGGGTCTCGTGTGAGAACATATTTGTATTCTTTACTTAAATTTCTTCTATATTTTTACTTACAAACATGCCACGTCAGATTTGTTGAACAATTCTAAGTGTAAATGACCTGTGCATATATGCGCGATATGTGTATGAATTTAGCAAATTACCATAATTAATGCCCCAATAATACCGTATAAGGCTACAATTTGTCAGAAGTGTTCATTCATAAAAAGAAGGCTTGAAATAAATGCACGTGTTCTGCATTGTTTATTCTGTAAAATCATAAAGTTTCCATCACCGCATATTGACAGTCATAATCGCAGATATGTCTGTGAAAAGCTCATAGTGACCAAATAATTTTGGCCAACTGATAAATCGGTTGTGCTCTAACTAGTATTATCTAGTGTTAAGTTAGAAACAATTTATTAGCTCATGCTTTTCTGAAAATTGGCTGTTGGTACTAACTGATTTGTTATTAATTTGTGCTTACGAGTGATTGTAGGAGAAAAACTACTCTTCAGATAAAATGTTACATTGATGGTTAAAATATTTTATTAGTTTGGAGCAATTATAAATTATTACATTATAAATAAATATATAAAAGACTACATGTTGAGATTATTCTGTTTAACTCTGCACTTTGAATTACAATATAATCCTACATTCATTCATGTACATGCTAAATTTCACAATGTCCAGGTGAGCCCACAACTCCTTTGTGCTACAAAATAGTGCAGTTGGCATGCGCCTTGCACAAGATGCTGGCTGGCTAATTAGTGAGTGACTTTGTTGACATTTCAGATAATTTACCTAAAATGTATATATATGGCGGCCAATTTATTGGTATCAGGAATATTTAACTGACTAATATAATTTCCTGTATCAACCCCCAATAATCTATATAGGTCAAGCTCGAGTATCAGCCCTCACCCAGCCTCAGTATTATTCACTTTAAATACTAGAATATATACTGAAATAAAAAATGTCCCTGTGTCTCCGCAGGCAGCCAATCCAGGCTGTGTTCTGGAGGACTTTGTGCGCTGGTATTCACCAAGGGATTACATAGAGGAGGAGGTAATCGATGAGAAGGGTAACACAGTGGTGAAAGGGAATCTTAGTGCCAGGATGAAGATCCCAGACAACATGTGGGCAGAGACTTGGGAGACAGCCAGGATTATACCTGCACGCCGCCAGAGAAGGCTTTTTGATGACACTAAGGAAGCCGAGAAGGTAATTTTATGTAGAACTAGAAAGATTTTCAATATATTCAGTAAAGGTTTCCCTGAGTGGATTTACCTCTGTAAAAAATCTAAAATGCAGATAAATGGGGGAAACTAAGCCTGGATTTTGATTTTGCCTCTGTAGGTTCTGCATTATTTGGCTGTACAGAAACCTGCTGACCTAACACACCATCTCCTGCCCTGCATACTCCATGCTGCTATTCTGAAGTTGAAGGAAGAGGGTAAGTCACATTTGTTTGGTTAAATCAAACATAAAAGAATGCACTGCTAGCATTAGCAAGCTACCCCAATATTATCAATCTATAAATACATTAAGAATTTTTTTTTACAAGAGGTGTAAAGTCCATATGTATATGAATAAATTGAACTCTGGACATGATAGAATAGTTGGGCCTACATGTGTAGCCAAAGCCTGCGACCACATGTCTTCTTTGTTCTGAAGACAAAGGAGAGCTTACAAAACTCAGTCTCCAAGGGTCCTTCATCTTCACACAAAACCTGCCCCTGGTCCCAAATTTCAACCAATATTGGTCACTGTATAGATAGATAGATAGATATAGATAGATAGATAGATAGATAGTGTACTTTATTGATCCCAATTTGGGAAATTATTGTGTTACAGCAGCATTTCAAGGGCAATTTCCCAAAGAGCAATGAAAAAGGCTAAGCGTAAAAATTGCAGTATTTGAAACATGACTAAAATAAATAAATAAATATGACTATACGATGTGCAGTATAAAATTAATATGAATATAATATGTGGGGGAAATTTAATAATATAAATTCACAGTTATTGCAGGAACTAATCCGAGAGTTTTTGTGTGGATAGAAGCTATAATTGGTGAGAGTTATACAGTCGTATTGCTGTGGGCAGGAAAGACTTCCTGTATCTTTCCTTACGGCAGTGGAACTGAACCAGTCTGTTGGAGAAAGTTCTCCGCTGTCTGTCCACTAGGTGGTGGAGAGGGTGCTCGTGGTTGTCCACGATGAATAAGTTTGTTCAAAGCCCTCCTCTCCACCACCACTTCAAAAGAGTACGGTTTGCAGCCAATGACGGAGCCAGCCTTCTTAATCAGTTTCTAAGTCTGTTGGTGTCACCGGCTCCAATGCTGCTCCCCCAGCAGACCACAGCAAAACAGACTGATAGAAGATTTCCAACATCTTGCTGCACACGTTGAATGATCTCAGCTTCCTCAGGAAATAGAGTCTGCTCATCCCTTTCTTGTACACAACGTCGGTGATGGTTTTCCACTTCAGTCCGTTGTCGACGTGGACGCTCAGGTACTTATATTCCTTCACTGTGACAACATCCTCTCCCAGTATACGCAGTGGCTGTGAAACCGTCCTCTTCCTCCTGAAGTCGATCAGCATCTCCCTGGTCTTGGCCACATTCAGAAGCAGATGATATATACCGGCCCACTCCACAAACCCGTCAACCAGCGCTCTGTACCTACCCTCCCTCCCATCACTTATACACCTAACCACTGCAGAGTCATCAGAGAACTTCTGCAAGTGGCATGACTCAGAGTTGTACTGGAAGTCAGAAGTGTACAGTGTAAAGAGGAAGAGCGACAGTACAGTCCCCTGTGGAGCTCCTGTAGTACTCACCACCACTTTAGACAGAACACTGCCCAGCCAGGCAAACTGAGGTCTGCCTGTCAGATAGTCAGTAATCCAGGAGACGGTGGATGTGTCCACCCCCATAGCTTGCAGATTCTCCCTCATAAGAACTGGCTGGATGGTGTAAAATGCACTTCAGTGGAGGAGCAGCCCTTTGAAGGTGGGGAGTTTATGTCCGAGGAGCACACCAGGGGGGGTAGAGTGGGGAGGGCAGAAGCATTGGGGGCAGTGAGGGTGTGTGGAAGACTTGGAGTGTTGTGGGGGCGGCAGACGAGGGCTGTGCACTGAACCTATTGAAGAACAAATTAAGCTCATTTGCCCTCTCCAGGCTGCCTCCTGGCTGTTTGTCTCTCGCCTTGAACCCAGTTATTTCTCTCATTCAAGTCCACACATCCCTCACATTGTTCTGCTGGAGTCTGGCCTCCAGCTTCCTCCTGTAGGAGTCTTTGCACTCCCTCAGCTTTCCCCTCAGGTCATGTTGTATGACCCTCAGTTCTTCTCTGTCCCCAGACCTGAAGGCTTTCTTCTTCTTGTTGAGAAGAACTTTCAGCACAGTGGTGATCCAGGGCTTGTTGTTAGGATAGCATCGTACGAACGGGCCGGCTAGGTGGTTTGTTCACAGAATTAAATGTATTCCCTGACACAGTCAGACATGATGTTGAGGGAGTGACAGCGGGGGAGAAGCGGAGCGACGGTGTGGTCTAATTAGCATATGAATAGCAGTGAAACCCCTGGTGAGAACTTATCTCACTTCACCATATGATGAAACCACAAAGCTTTGAAACGAAAAGTCCCTGTGATTGGCTGGTAGATCTGTTGCTATTGGTAACCCTAGGTCATTTTAATACATACTTTTTTTAACTCCTCCCACACAATAATAATAATTAATACAGTTATTATTACTAGTGATTAATGTATTCATATTAATTATTAGTAGGCTTATACCAAAAGCGCTGCAGTTACTGAAGACTATACATATATTCATGTGATGCTTGATGATATATGTTGTACATATTATGGAGAAAAAGCTAATTTTTCTGCTCCAGTGTGAAGACATCTATGGTGTTTAGCTGTGTACTTCAGTGTAGCTTCTAGTCTTATTTGAAGTGTGGCACACAAGTCTGTGAGCTCCTGGCTGTGGAAGGATAGATCCATGTCATCTGCCACCAGGACACTGCCCCGCTTCAATCAGCTGTAAACACAATCAGTACAATCAGCACAGTTCAAGGACACAATAAACCTACAAATGTAACCTAAAAAATTACCTAATGAATCTAATCTTACCCTCCTCTTTCTCTGTCGACTCTGGGCTGAACTTTTCAATGCTGCTGCGAGAGCTGCAAGGTCCAGTTGGCTGTACTGGAGGTTCCTTCATACTGGCTCATAATATGTCTTACAGGCAGCTGAAAAACAACATGAGTAACATGAGTATATTATTATTAATAAACGCAAATAGCCTCGCTAATTCACCGTAAGAAGATCCACCATAAAAAACACAATTACTACACAGTTACTTGCATATAATGACATCATATTCCACACTGCAAATCCGGAGTTGCAGCTAGAGATTCCACCAAATGTGAGGGGAGCTCAGGCTGTGAGAACACAATGATGAAATAGATCAGATCAGAACGCATTTTATACAGCACAGCCCGTCTCTTTTTTAATCTTACCCTTGCTCCGGTTCATGGCACCTACCACTTACCTCAGAGGTGTGAAGACGATGGACAGTTTCCTACAAAATACAACAGGACCAAAAAGTAACTTTTATGAAAAAACTAAAGAAGAAACTCTGAAGTTTAAGCTGTTCGTACATATTTAAACGTACACTAGTTCAGCTCAAGCACTTAGTGCTCTCTTCTTCTTTTACCAACTTTCTTGCTAATCCCACAGTTGTTTACACGCTATTCAGATCTGCGAGTTACTTAGCAGTTAGCAGTGGCTTCTTTCTTTAGTTTAGCTCTTACCGTAATTTTTACCGCTTCAACTGCTCCAGACTGGGCACGCAGCTTTACTTTCCAATGCAGTCATCCTCTCCTCCATGGAAAACAGTGTGGTGTTCACTTCAGCCTGTTTTTTACAGTTGTACTGGGCACAACATTTTTTGAGTTATTCATCATGATGTTTAAATGCAGCCTCATAAACTCTGGAGCGAATCAAACAAACATTAAGTTACATCATGTACCGATCAGGGGTCTCATTTATAAAACACTGCGTGGGATTCATACTAAAAGGGTACGTGCGCACAAAAGCAATAAATTGCGTACACAAAAGAAAATTCTGATTTATAAAACCGTGCGCACGCACGCCTTAATGCAATGTTCCCTTTATAAATCACAGTCCACCTGGAAATGTTCATACTGCCTCATTACGCCCTCTACACGCCCACATTCAAACATAAATGGTCAATCCAAAGCACCTCATAAATATTAAATTAGGCTGCTGACCAATGGGTTTCCACCATGAGTCATGACAGAGGAAGCAAAACTTTCAGACACTGACATCGAGGTGTTTGTTAGTGAGTTGCAGGTCAAGAGAGATTTTATGGGACAGCAGTGATGTGATTAATAAATATAATACACTGATACACTTCTGCTGCTGCTGTTAATACTGTGAGTGGGAGTGAAGACGATAGAGAGAACAGATCCTCAAATAAAAAAAGACCATTCAAAGGTGAAGGCAAAAAAAAATAACACACTGTCAGAATGTGGGGGAACTTGTTGAATCTCATGTTCGTATTTTAATCATTCAAAACTGAAGGATTATTAAATTCAGAGACAACTGTAATGTCCCATAGTTTATTGCACTTATTGTAAGTCGCTCTGGAAAAAAGTATCAGCTAAATTAAATGTAATGTAAAATTATGTTTTTCATTTGAAAGTTTTTTAATGGAATACTGGGAAAGTTTAATAACAATAGGACAATTGAAGTTCAAATTATGAGGCAATTTCAGCAGAGTCAACAGCATAGTATGTCATGGCGTTCGCGTTAACGAGCGCCATAATATATATATATATATATATATATAACCACTGGCAGTGTATCTGTTTGTTTCTGTATGTTATTTCATATGTGCCTTATTTTGTTTTCTAATGTGGTGATTAATACAGCAGATAGTACTGTTTAGAGGATGAGATGAATGTCATCTCCTGTGTATTTACATGTCACAGTTCAATTTAGAGTTTAACTTAATACAATTTTCAGCTGAAAGAAAGTTCTCATTTTATATTTTCCCAGCTTTAATGGATTACTTTCTTACTATTACTCTTATCCCCTGTCTCCTCTTTATTTTCTCTCTAACAGAGTTAGTAGAAGACATTCCATCGGTCAAAAAAAGCATTCAGCAAGCTACATCTCAAGCCAGCAAGCTGCTGCAGCCCCACATCCATGACAACAAGAAGTTAGAGGTCAGTTACACATCAGGGTGGACTTTAATGCCATAAACTACCTTCTCATGGATCTTCGCTCCCAGCTGATGGCCTTCTTGTCGATAGTTGGTTAGGGTCCTCATCGTGGGGGGAGGCAGGCCAGAAGGAAGAGAAAGGCCAATCCTTAGTCCAATATTGTCCAAAACAGCACTGATAATAATATATAATGGTATAAAAGTTTACCACCTGGATCATCTAAACACCTCCATTGGCATTTGAGACTTCCCAACTAAGTGTGCTTGAGCATGGGCATCATTGTACTGAGATTCCACTGCGCTCTGCGAAGAGTCATTATAGATCAGGCTTTCTACAATATGGTGTTTATTGACTGACCACGCCAGCCAACAGACACAGTGCCTACCTGTAGTTGGGCGGCTGTGGCTCTGGAGATAGTGCAGGTGGCTCACTTAACAGATGGTTGGCAGTTTGATTCCCTGCTCTTCCATTCCGTGTGCCAAGGGGTTCTTGAGCAAAACACTGGGCCTCAAATTTCCCCTGCTGGCTGTGCCATTGAGAAAGTGCAACAAATAGATGCACTGTATGAATGAATAGGTGGATGGCAAAACTGTAAGACGCTTTGACTGGCCATCAAGACTAGAAAAGTGTTATGTACATTGAGACCATTTACCATTTTGCATACACTATGTGCCAAGATAAGAGTCTAACTTGATGTATCGACTATTCATTTGAATAATGAGCTATTATTATAGCCGGTTAATAGTCATTTTTAAATCTGATTTAATATAGAAATTTTAATTATAAGAAAAATGTATGGATGAATATGATTTTATAGATGTGGATGGTATAGATTAGGAGACTAGTGAAGTCAGCTCAGAAAGAACTATAGAAGCAAAGTATAAACCTAAGGCTACTGTACTGGACAATGTAACCGTGCTATTCTTTGGGAGGAGGTAGTGAATTTTTGGACTAGTAAATATGGTGGAGTCAAAGCCTTTTTAGTTGAGTTCCTGTTCTGACAACGTGTTTGTGTGACCTTTCTCTGTCTGCAGGATTTCATCAACCAGTTGATGACCATGGAAACAGTCATCACACAAGCTCGCTCACTCAAGGCCAAGTTTGCCGTCAATGAGGGTGAAAGTGAAGAGGACACAGCTGAACTAGAAAAGTAAGTGAGACATTGCTTTATTTTAGCTGCATTTCAGTTAGGAATTTTGGTTTTATATTTGAGCAGGAACACTCTACTCTTCCTGGAAGAATTGTACTAAACTAATACCCCAGTCAGCAACTCGGTGTTTGAAATGGCAAATGACTTAAGTGCTCCCCCTGATTTGTACCTATAGCTGCAAATTCAATTTAATTTAATTTGTATAGCGTCAAATCATAACATACATTATCTCAAGGTACTTTTGACCTTAAAGATTATAGAGAAATCTAGTTCCCTCAATGAGAAAGCACTCTGGTGACTGTGGAGAGAAATAACTCCCTCATTAACTGGAAGAAACCTCTAGCAGAACCAGACTCAGTGTGCCTCGACCGCCTGCGGTGAGCAGAGAAAAATAGGGAAGAGAGGGCGGGCAGGTTTCTGACCAGCTCCGAAGGAGAGACGGACATGCGGACGCACACACACACACACACTCTCTCTCTCTCTCTCTCTTCCTATTAACCATTATAAATGTAGCCAAGAGTTTAATTCACCTATACTGAGAGGTAATAGTATAATAAGGACACGAAGAGTGTGTGCTTGAACCAGGACAATATGCTTGTTTACTTTCCACAACTATTCAACACTTCGCTCCCAGAACAGAATAACTTCCATTGCTAACCCTTAACAATAAAAGTCCCAAACAGATACACTGCTTATGATGACAGGAAAAACAAATTCAATGACCAACCTTCCATAATGAGGCAACTAAATAAAATAGCTTACATAAATTACTTTTAAATAGCCAAACATTCAGTATGGATGTAGTTGATGATAATGATACACATTTTAGTTCATTAGCTATATTATGAGCTATCTATTAGCTATATATTTCTTGTTGTGTGTCTTTTTCCTTTTATAGTATCGATAATCGTGAAAACCGTGAAACCATGAAACCGTGATATTTCCTCTGACAATAATCATGGCACCAAAATTTCATATCGTGACATCCCTAAATTACAATAGTTCAGTCTAGAGGTAACAAAGGCATGGACTAATTTCTCAGCAACCTTTTTGAGACAGGATGTGTTAATTTTCATGATATTGTGCAGGTGGAAGAAGGCTGTCCTTGAGACTTGTTTTTTGTGTGAGTTAATTGACGTGTCCTTGTCAAACATAACTCAATGGTTCCTCACAGTAGAGCTGGGGGCCATGCTAATGCCATCAAATGTGACTATCTGGTCATACAATGTTTCTCTGAGGTGTTTAGGGCCAATTACAATGACTTCAGTTTTTTTCTGAATCTAGAGGTAAAACGTTTAGTTCTGATAACTATATATTATATCAGTTGTTATTAGGTTTGTATGTATTACTGTTGGTATTTGATTTCTCCAGGTTTGTGAGCTCCCTCTTGGAAGAACCAGAGGTTGTAGTCAGTGGAGCTGGCCAGGGGCCAGCTGGCAGCATCATCCACAGACTCTTTGTCAGCGCTCAGAGGGTAAGCAGTCTCACTTTCTCTCTCATGGTCCATTGAGACTGTTCACAAGGGATGGTTATCTTATATGGTCGCGCAATGTATCTTACCATGAGAAAACTCCTGGTATTTAGGTTTGGGAAGGGAAACAAAATTAGATAGTGCTACAAATGGATTGCCCTCGCAAATGGCCGTTTATCTATCAGACAACCAGTCCTGACAAGGACAGTGTTTATTCTGAAAAAAGGTCCCAACGAGGTCACAAAAAACAAGTATGCACAGACACACACACACACGGTCATAAATATTGTAAACAGAGGGGAGACAAGTCCTTTGTGAGTATCATGTTCTGATATTGTAATAAAGCTCACAGCTTATTGAACATATAATCTAAAATGTCTAATATTAAATTGTGCTACTCCCTAGCATTGCATTTTTTGTGCACCACAAAATGGTTCAGGCAGTTCCTCAAACCCTCTTGAGACTTTTTTTCTTGTACATTTCCTCCATTCGACAATGTTTTTATGTTGTTTCTCCTCCTGCTGCTTGTGTCAAGCTGACTGACTTCACCAGTGATGAGGTAACAATTAACAATGAGACTTTTTTCCAGCAACATGTATACATAAAACATGTCTAAAGATCCTCAGCGACATTTTAACAAACGCATGAAATGCACAAATAAGCATATATTTATGGTTTCTAGGAGTCTGTGTGCATCATTAATAACCACCATGTTTATTATTAAAAGCAATGCACTACTTGTACAATTTATACCTCCTATTGAAAATGTATAAATTCTATATTTTGCAGGATTCTGGGGTTGATTCAACATTTAATTTACACCTAATTCACTTTGCAAGGGTATTGCAATTTTTGGGGTATAGTCTGTGTATGGTGCCTAATATGATTTCTGCAGTCTAAGTTCTATTTTTCAGCTTTAGTTAATTGCTTATGTTATCAGTTGAGTAATTGATATTTGACAATAATAATTTAGCAAATTACAGTATATAATTTCAAAGTTGGTGAACAAATGTAGTGGTGTTTCCTGTGGATCAAGAGGTTAGGCATGGGGACAATTAGTTTTTTGTTGAGGTTGTTTCTTCGCACTAACAAAATTTTAAGTAGATCGGATTAATCCTCTAGGAGGAGTACAATGTGTGTGAATCGTCTGTGTGCCAGTGACTGGGGGCGAGTCCCATCTCGGAGCCTGTGTGTGTGAGTTTAAACTCCACCTCGCCGAGGGAGGGGACACGACTCAACAAAAATACACAGAGACACATTAGCTTAATGTTAGGTGCACCTGGGAGATCAAGGAACTTATAGTCGCACTTCACAGATGTTTGGTCACATATGCAACAACAGTCTTTGCCATGGTGGCCAAGATTTTGGTGTGGCGGGCCCTTACGCAGAAATGTTACCAGCAGAAACACTGTACGTTGACATATTACCAAGCCTGCAATTGAACACAGCTCTGAGAGCATTTCAGCATCTTTTACCTTTTACCTAAAAAGAGCATGTCATCTAAAGAACCAGTTTATATATATATAAATTCCATCTATCTTTATTATCTGTCGAATATGTCACAAACGTAAATGTTTGCATCACTTTCTGTACCCATTTTTTAAATCAAAGCACTCCTGCGTTTATATTAACTGAATCCATTTAATTGTTTTAAAAGTTTTTATATTTTGAAATATTTGCAGTAGCAGTAGATGCACGGCTTTATACTCTATAGTATCGATATTTATTTGAATACACAGGACTACTTTTAAAACACAGTGATCATACCATAAACCTCACAAGGGCTGCAGTTATTTTTAAAGTTTTCTCTCTCTCTCTTTCTCTCTCTCTCTCTCTCTCTCTCTCTCTCTCTCAGTTTTGATAGAAACATTGACAAGAAGAGTAAGAGGCTTAGAGGTAGTTTTTGTGAACTATCCCTATAACCAGAATGCTGCAGTATTTTTTGAGGAACCTATACTGTAACTTTTTCATGAAGTCACAAAGAAGGCATCATGCACATTTTAAAAAATTCAGTTTTAGGTATCTCTGTATACTGTATGACTATAGTCTCGACCTAATGTTTATATAGCCAATATGATTAGAGACATGAATTACAGCCTATTTAGATCAACCGATTATTTTAGTTTTTTTTGTATAAATGGTCACAATTTAATTGATTTATTGATTGAATAACATCATTATGAAATTTCATTAATACAGTAATGAAAAGTTAGCATTAAACAGCAACAGAACAGTTTTCTTGAAGAACTGAAAGATCATAAAGGTTCTAAATCATGTTTTGTCTGGGTAACGGCTCAGCATCCGCATTGCGCTCTCTTGTGCTCATCGAGGATCCTTCAATCCTGCTTGCAGCTTTAATTGTCATCCTCTAACCAGAAGGTTGGTGGTTCAATCCTAGTCTACCCAACCCCAAAGTGTCCTTGGGCAAGATATTGAACCCCAAGTTGTCCCAGACAGCTGTGCCAACAGTGATGTATGTTGATGAGGAAGTGTTGCACATAGATGGTCCTTATGAATGTATGTGTGAATGGCCAAAAGCTGTAGTGTAAAGTGCTTTGAGTGGTCCCCAAGAGTAGAAATGTGCTTTGACCATTGACCATACAGACCATTTTTTGTTATTTTGGAATTCGCCACTCTTCTCAGGCCCATTCAATGTGCTCTCTCCACCGATATTGGATGCTGCAGCAGCATATCAGCGCTTCCAGTTCCCTATGGCAGGTTTATCCAAATACTAAGTCATTCAGATGCGATCTCCATGTCCACATCCTGGATTTTTTTCTCCTTCTCAATACACATAGTAGCTTACACCTGGTTACCTCCGCCAAAGAATTCTACTTTGAATGCTAGTTCAGCACTCAGTAGATTGCATACCTCCATCAAGGCACCATATGAAACTACATTTAAATTCACTTGATCCACACTTGATTAGGAATTTGCACCAAGTTGCACACACTCAAATATCAGTCTAAACATGCCTCATTCTTTTCATGTTTTGTGAATTATTTTCTGAGAAATCAACAAAAATGTTCAAAAGTCCCCCATGTCACAATATAATAGAAGATGAAAAAATTCTGGATCTGCCCCCTGATCTAGATCTGCACTAAAATGTAATGAGTTCTTCCTTTGATCATGACCCATCCCTCCACAAAATTTCATGGAAATTGATTGAGTTGTTTTTACATAATCTTTCTAAATAACATGTGGAACTTTTGAAAATGTACATGTGAACAACTTTGTGTGTTTTTGATTTCAAACACATAAGCCGTTTTCGGACATGACCTCAGGGTAAAATCCGGAGACTTGCCTACGGAGTTTACACACACTCTGCCTTTCACACATGCACAACACAGCGGAGGGTTCTCTGCACAGACACGTTAGCAGCAACAAATCCTCTGCATTATTCAGGCGAGGGGTGGAGCAGCCGGATGCAGGAAGTGACGTATTAACTCCGCTGCATTGATAACGTGATCATGTTTACAGCACCTCGACACCGGTGTCGGCTTTTATCGGCAAACACTCTTAACATCGTCGTTGTCTTCTACGTGTATGTCACCGCTTTTCACCGGGATATATTTGTTCTCTTTTTGTTTTCAATTTTTTTTTGTCATCACGTGTTAGAAGCGTCATCATTACATTGCATTACATTTCATTTAGCTGACGCTTTTATCCAAAGCGACTTACAATAAGTCCAACCATGAGGGTACAAATCCAGAACAACAAGAATCAAGCCAGTACAATTTTTCTCAAGAAAGCCAAACTACAAAGTGCTATATGTAAGTGCCATATAGGTGCTACTAAAGTGCTACTTTATTTTTTTTTTTTTTTTTATTCAAGGTGTAGTCGAAAGAGATGTGTCTTTAGTCTGCGGCGGAAGATCTGTAGACTTTCTGACACCTGGGGTGTTTGACCATGTCCTGGATGTAGACAGGACCCGATCCGTGCGCAGCATGGTACACAAGAACTAGTGTTTCGAAACAGATGCGGGAAGCCACTGGTAACCAGTGAAGGCAGCGGAGGAGCGGAGTCCCACAACCACACCTCGCTCGCTCGCTGTGTGTCCAGCGGGGCATACCCTTCTGTGTTCACACATCGACTTCTCCTGACTTTCTACGAAACTGAGAAGCGTCTCACTCGACATTTGCGTTCACATATCATCACCTCTTGATCTGCGAAGTCCAGTGCATGTCGGAAAGCAGTTATACAGACTACATAAAGACCTCTTCAATATCCTTCCAATTTACCTTTTAATTGCTGGTTTGTAACTTCAATTTGTCTTCATCCTCAGGCTACTCTCCTGCCACCACTGGACGAAGATTTGGGAAATGTCAGGAAGCCAAATGGAGTAAGCAACAAAGTACCTGACTTCCCTTCTCCGGCAGGCAGGGAGATTCTGTTGCGTACATGTGTCCCTCGGCCGGCACCGTACTCCAAAGCTCTGCCTCAGCGGCTCTTCTGTGTGTTGGTGAGGGAGGAGTTCAGATTGGCAGGGGCCTTCTCTTCAGACACTTCCTTCTTCTAAGATTAAATACTGTTTCACTGTATTTCATCTCAAACCTTGTCCAATTTGGTCATTATAATCTGCACCTTGCAGCCAGAAATAAAAGATCAGTGAAGGACAAAAGGTGGCATATTGAAATTATTAATTTAGTTAATCCTCTGTTGATTCACAATTGCAAGTATCAAGTATTTTTTATACAGAGAGAGTTTAAAAAAAGGTAGAAAAGAAGTTTCACTTTGCATCTGTGGATGGGAGGGCAGTGGTAAGAGAGAGGTAGGCAATGTGACCGGAAATGTTCCTGAGCCACATTGAAAAGACAGCCTACTTAGCTGATGTCCTCTGGCCCACGACGGTTTCACCATGAAGCAGAAGTATTTTTACACTTCTCAGTGGCCATTTATTTGTAGCCACCACTAAAATATTAACACTGACCACTACATAATGATTTTTTGGTCAAATTAGTGACTTTTTATTTCATCGTAATGCCACTTAGTGCGATGACACACCCATCTTACAACTGACACATCTATATAGTTAGACTGCTTAAAAACAACTTTTTGTCATCCCAAACGGAAATGACAAAGGTTTATTTGCATATAGTGCAGAGAAGTGAGATCTGATCAAAGGAGACACATTCAGGAAGGATTCTAACTGCGTAATCAATTACTGGCTGCAATAATATCCCAATTTTATACTATATTTAACTGTCTTACAACAAAAATGTAATATGTAAATGAAATAAAGATAAATACAGAATTCAATAATGGTGCGCCATAAAATCATTTCAAAAATATCCTTTGTTTTACCTTCAGAGCTTATTCTTTGTAGATTTCTCAAATTAAGTTCTGTATTGACACGTCAGCCACACGGTTCTCTTCCTCTGATGTCCTTTATATTAGATTTGTAAGACATTGTTGACCTGACATCTTCATATCAGGTTCTATCCTTGTGTTAAGATCCACATTAAGGGTTGATCCCACTTGATGATGTGCTGATGGCATTTCTGTACTATTTTATAGGATTTAGAAGTTGCTTATTCCTTTTTCTCATGCTTTTTTGTTGTTAGTGTATGAGTGCAATCCAAAATCAGTAATATCCTGCTCATATATACAATTACATCATTAATATTTACTTGCCGCAGCAAAAGCCAATGTGATCACTCAAAAGTTTGCTTTGATTTCACTTAATTTCACTGAATAATTGTTGCCTTGTTAACCAATGGTAAATGGTTCTGTGCAAGTTACAAGTTATCTGTGTATGTAGGCAAGGGGTGCACAGTACATGTTGTTAAATGTAAATAAATGCTGTACTCCTGTCTCAATCAGTGCTTCTGTCTTGGCCTGATGCATCAGCAAACACTGACATTTTTAGCAGGTGGGAAGGTTTAGAAGAATCATGCTTTTTTGTAGCATTTATAACAGTGCTTGTTGAACAGACCATCTGTGCAAGAGATATGTTATACATGAGTAAAAGTATTCTGTTATCTGAAAAATATTTCAAGCCTTAAAAGTAAAACTATTTATCCCATGGAATTAATGTTCATGGAGCTACCCAATATAGCACCAGATTTATATTTCTTCTGTAGATCAGTCCGAGCTGACTTCATTAGTCTATTCATCTAAAACAGGGCTGCCCAATTTGGGGCCCGCGGGCCAAGTATGGAGCCCCGGCAATGGTAGGGAAGAAATCTGGCCTCACTGCTCTGGTATCGCAGAAAGTCTGCGAGTGTGCGGAAGTTTTAAAAAATACCATTGTATTACATCAGGAACAGCTGTGTGCCAAATCAATCGGGCTCAAGAGTGTGATGTCCGACGTTGTCTCTATTGTCAACAATATGCGCTCCAAAGCGCTATCTCCCTGCCAGTTCAAGGCTCTGCTGGATGAGATGGATGCGCAATATGGTGATGTGCTGTAACACCAGGAGGTGAAATGGCTGAGCCGAGGGAAAGTTCTCCCCCAATTGTTTTAGTTGCGGGACAAGATCAGGACTTTTCAAGCAAGAAAGGAAGGTAACATTCAAGTGCCCACGGATAAGAAATGGATTTCTGACCTGGCTTTTTTAATGGATGTGACAGCTCAACGTTTTGAATCTCCAGCTCCAAGGGGAGGACCAGATAATCAGTCAGCTGTTTGATCATGTCAGAGCCTTCAAGCAAAAACTACTACTGCTCAGCAGTTGACATGCCTCCTTATAACATTCAAATGATCACAAAAAGTACAATATTTTTTTTTATACATATTATTGTGTTTAGTAGGCCTCAAGTCGTGGGGCCTTTTGTATTTCCATTAATCAAGTTTTTAATTATTTATTTAAACTTTTTTTTATTATAATGCCATAGCTTAATGTACTCCTGGCCATTTTCTCCTCAGCTTTTGCATGCCGTTTCTTACACTGTTCTCTTTTTTTGTTATCTCAACATTCAGGGAATTTGGCCCATTTCCCCAGTCTTAGAGAGATAGGCTTGGTAGAAGAGAATGTACCCAAATACATAGACGTTCTCAGCAATCTTGTGCAGGAGTTTGACAGGCGCTTTGAAGACTTCAGAGACAATGCAACTGTTTTTGAGCTATTTGCTCATCCCTTTTCTGTTGATGTGGACACAGTCAGTGAGGAGCTCCAAATGGAACTTATTGAACTACAGTCTGATTCACAACTTCAAAACAAGTTTAGAGCGCCTTCCTTACTGGGCTTCTACAGATGTGTTCAAGCAGACAGGAATGCAAAGATCCTCAAACACGCACAGGTAATGCTGTCCCTCTGAGCAGACCTTCAGTGTGATGAATCTAAACAAGTGTAAGCTGAGAAACTCACTGTCTGACTCACCTCCATGACATCCTCACTCTGTCAGTGAGTCAGCTGGATCCTAATATTGAAAGAATTTTGAAAAACAAAGACAAGCTTCATGTCTCCCCCTGATATTGCAAGTGATGACTGCACAAGGCTGTGAAGAATGTAATACAGAAGGTCTGTAATATTGGGGGCATTTTGATGATGTGCCCCTTCAATGTTGCTCATGTTCTAGAATATTTCTTTGTGAAGAACACCCAGAGGCAGAATCTCAGTGCAAGGGGAATCTGGTTTATTACAGCATCTGTATCCGTATTTATAACCCTAGACAAACACCTCTCGTTACCAATGCTGACATGTGTGCGTGCATGTTTTTCCTTATTGGGAGTTTTCTCATATGCTCATATTGTGTTTCCTGGAAGTCGTTTGTATATTTATCTTCTGGCTAGACATTGATACATGTTTGGCTGTTGTTAAAGCCAAGTTATACAACATCGTTCATTCAGAGATCAAACTGTCCCCAATATAATCTTTTGGGGTCCCTAGACTGTTAAAATCATTCTTCAACACTAGCAACAACAAAATTCACTCAGCAATTCAAATCTTTCAACTACCTTAAACTTTTCTCACATCAAGCATGAAAATATATAATGTATACATTCCGAGCTTCAACATTACATTGACATAAGGTACATTACTAAAAGTAGGTTATACGTAATTCATAGTGCAAATACAAGTGTCATCTTAAAGATAAATCAAAGTGCTGTTTTAAATGTTTTGATTGAATGAGTACATGGCGTCTGAATAACATATAACCAATTTTAACCAAGACCCTCTGATATACTAATAAAACCACAGCATATTAAACTTGGTCACTTTTCCACTGCTGCCCATACTGCTGTGGATTCAACTCTGAGTCCATTGTGTCGGTATCTTAGTCCTTCAGATATGAGGGAATGGGAAACAGATCTGGAATCTCCTCTACCAATTGTTCCAGCTGAGCATCCGCCATCATGGTCATCTGTTTAACGAGAGATTTTGTGAATACTTTTCCCAGAATTGGCGTGATGCGTCAAACCAATAGATCACACCAGTGTAACTATTCCTATTTGTGCAGGGTTAAATGTGTGATTCTATTAGTTTGCATGCGATAGCTTATTAGTGCTAGTGGTAGAGCATCTACCCAGTTTAGCTTTGTGCTAGCACAGATCTTATTTAGTTATGTCATCATCACCTTTCCCATGAGCTTGACATTTGATGATGGCAAGTTTTGTGGGCTGCATCATAGCGGAGATTAAATCAATTATTTGTTCCTGGTGTTGAATTGGAGTACCGTCTGATTTTCTAAACCCACGTTGTTTCCAAATTGCCCCAAACAAATGACAGATGCCATGAGCATATGCAGAGTCAGTATACAGTACACATTAGCGGTTTTGCCTTTAGCTATCTTACAAGCTTCCGTCAAGTCTTTCAGTTCTGCCAGCTGGGCCTAGCACGACTGGTCACATTTCTTGGCTTTTACGGGTTGAACTCTCCTCCCTTCTGTTTCACAACAGCAAAACCGGCATAAGCATTGCTACAAGAGAGCCTGTGACACAAGAATTTCATTGCAAGCGACTGCTTAATGTAATCATTGCATATGACAATAAACTATTGAATCTTGAATAATTGCCTAGATCAGTGGTCTCCAACCTTTTCGAACCCAAGATCACTTTTTAAATCCAAACGTAAACTGAGATCTACCACCCTGTTATCTACCAAGAAACCCACTTAGGAGGGTCTTTTTTTTTTTTTTTTTTTGCATTTTCTGTTAAAGGCTCAATGTACGAGCATAAATATACACAGAGAAAGGCAGTTATGCAACTTTATCTATTCAATGAACAATATTCACATTAACATCAATTCATATTTACAGCATCTGTTCAGTGCACAATATTTAGCTTCAGTTCAACACTGCAGCACAATGTTTTTTTACATGGCCTTTGACTTGAATATGGCCATAAATGTGACTATTTCCTTGTGTGAAAGTAGTCCCTTGTACTCAAATAAACACAAATATGTTGTGCAATAGTAGGTAGACTGAATGTTGGCTAGTTTTCAATAATCATAAAATATGATTATTAAAGTAATACAAAATATTTTATTAATTAATTAACAAATGATAAAGTTATCAATTACCAATACTGAGATAAGTAATGGAAACAATAAAATTATCAATTAAGAAATATAAAAGTTTATCAAAGACGGGGCACCACCCTGGTATCCAGGGACCAACAATTAGTCGATAAAGATCAGTCTCATAATCTGAAAAGTTCAATTATAAATCTCAATGTTTGCTATTAATGATTATATAATGAACAGTGAAGGTTTTAAGTTCGAGCACAGGCAGTCATAATCCAGCTATATTCACATACATATGTATAAAGAATCACAAAATACCGGTACTTTAATTACAAATGGGGTTTATTTAAGATAATGACATCAACGTCAATCAATGACTATTATCACAGTAAACACCCACTATATCAAACACCACAAGCTTCCATCACAATCGTAAACATATATATAATGCCTCCAATGGGTATATCTGGAGGTGTGTGTGTGTGTGTGTGTGTGTGAAGAAAATGGCGATTGAAACCTTGTCAGTGGTATCGTATTACAAAGGCTAAAATGGCGCACGAGATTGTGCCACGTGTGGTGTCGCGCAATGGCGGATAAAAGTTGCACACGTGTTATCGCGTCGCAGAATCTATGACGGCGCGCGCAGAGTGGTGCACGTGGTGTGAATCGAGGACAAAGGATGCTTGGGTCTATCTCGTGTTTCAAAGCGCCGAACGGCGTCGAGATGCGACCGCAGTACCCAGGCCTCAGAATATATATATATATGTATATGTATCGTGAGGTGTGTGGTTACAGGTCGGCACGTATGTGCCGGCGGGTTTAGGAGAGAGAAGAGGGAGAGGACAGAAAACATACAATAAAAGATCAGAGGAGATCTTACACACCGTCCGACACAGTTCTACAGGCCTTCACCACTCGGTACCCAAGCGGACGGACTAAGATCCGTCAACGGTGTACCGATCTTTCAATGGGTTAAAAGTCTCCGTAAAATTGGTCTAACGGTAACACAGTGCCCCGGCGTGGCCGGGAGGGCGGATGTGTCCCGGCGCTCTGACACAGTGTGACAAGTGGAGACCTAACGGTCTCAACAAAAGATACTCTCAAATAATAAACACGCTAATGATTAAACTAATCTCTGCCCAGACATCAGCCTCTTACTTGTTGATGTTCCACGGTCGAGTGATGCGCGGGCGGCGCGTTCCGGGAAGACAAGTGAAATGGGTTTCGTGGCCTCGTTGATCCGCTGGCGGGAACAGGTTGCAGACCGGATGGGAAGAATTTGTCTCTTTTCCCTGGCGAATGAATCTTGCCTAAGCGAATAAATGTCTTGCTTTTCGTAGCGAATACGACTTGCTCTTCTGCAGGGATGACAGCTAAAAAGCAGCTGTAGTTTCGGATCTGGAGAAAAAGTCTGGGAGATAAACTCGGCCTGCGAGTGTCAGACTTTTTCCGCGGCAGTTTCAAAATAAAAGTTCAGGTAAAAACAAAACGGGACTGTTTACAAAAATAAAGTCTTAAAGTCTTAAGTCAAAAATCAAAATACAAACGTTTGGTAAGTTGCTCCCTTTCGTGCCTGGATAATATAGACTAAACCTGGAGAGGTTGTGAGCTATCTTCAGTTCACTGGGAATGAGCAGAGGATTCAGGGAGAGCTCACTATTTATTACCTGATGAGGTGTCCGGCCTCCCTCCAGGGGGGGCCGTGTTTTTTTTTGGCTCACAGCCAATGGAAGGTCCGAGTTTGACCTCGGCCGGTGGTCAGAAAAATGTTACCCCCACCGCAGGCATTCGGGGGGACTCTGGTTTTGACCGCCATAAAACTCCTACTCAGGCTTCTCAAATCCCATTCCGGCCATGAGGCCGGAAATAACTCTAGTCAGGATCTCAGCCCGCGTAGGCCTCACTTATTCCTTTGTCTGGGAGTGAGGCCCAACAAATACTTTACAGTTTGAAGCAGTGCGTCTTCCGCTCCTGCTCCTGCAAATCACAATATAATCTCCTAGTTAAACAAAAGAATGGATTCCGTCAACAGAAATGCTGGGGTGCTTTTATTTTTGAAATGCCTACAGAAGAGTTGCAACCATTAACAGGGCTTTGATTGTTATCGACAGACCGGAAGATATGCGTCTTCTTTCCTGAGTATACTAGTATTTACTTTCGTACATAAACCGACTTGTTTTGAAGGCAATGCAGTCGATAAACTAGCAGCTCCGCCGCCAGCAGCGGACACGCTGCCGTGTAAACAACCGACACACAGCTGATCTGCGGCGAGACCGCAGCCAGTGAGTCCAGAGAGTTCGGGGATCGACAGTGAAGACTGCGAGATCGACCGGTAGATCGCGATCGACGGGTTGGCGACCACTGGCCTAGATGGTCCTTAAAACAAGAATCGTCCACATAGTAGATTTCATCTGCATTTATCAGCGGAGCAGACTCCAGATCGGGTCTCAGTTTAGTGTATTTCATTGCCTCTGCAATACACTCGTGAAGTTCACCTTCAAAACTGAGTTGGACTGCATCTGCAGGATTTATATTCAAACATTTCTTTATAGTTACATCAGGATAAGCAACGGCATGTATTGCAAGCATCTTGCCTGAGTCACAACAAACTTGCCCTGATCAATCAATGCAGAGATTTTGTGATGTGTGAATATGGTAACTGGATACCTCATAGCGATAGTAGATGCTTTTTCATATGCGTAATGGACAGCAGTCAGGCCTTGATAGCATGGTGGCCACCCCTGAACCGCGCTGTCCAGCTTTGTGCTATAATACGCAGTTGGTTGTTTCCTATGACCGCAACTTGTTTTTTGCATCAAAACTGCTGATACATACATGTTATGTCGATTTGACACATACATAAAAAATGGTTTACCGTAATCAGGAGCAGCTAAGGATTGCGCTGCCCCAGCTTCTTTCATGATTTCTCTGAGCGGTGCGTTTTTTACTGCATAGTCCTCTATCCAATCCGAATTAAACCCTGCCATCCCTAAAAATGTCATCATCTGCCCCACAGTCTGTGGCTTGGGAGCTCTACTTACTCCTTCCACTTGTGATGGTGCCACTGATATTGTACCGTGGGAGAGAACTCTCCCAAGATAATCAACTTGGGGTTGGCAGTATTGTAATTTAGTCTGGGAGGCTCTGTGTCCTCCCTCTTCTAGTTTTTGCATCAATATAACCCTTGTGTTGTCCCTTCTTCCCCCGGCTGTTGGCCCCCTCACATAGCCCACCACATATTAGCACGCACACGTAGGGCAATAGACAAGTGAGCAGCCCTTGCAGATGTATTTGTTACACCCGCGGCACACGGTGTGAGTTTTACAGTCCTTTTTCCTGGGGCATATCTGACACCTCTTCCTCTTACTCGCCCCGAGCGGGGCTGCTACGATGACGAAGACACTCGACCGGAGCGTCTGGCCTCCTCCGTAGCCCTAGTCGCCGCCGTCGTTGTGGTCGTCGGCGTAGGCTTTCACAGCCTTCACAACCGCGGCAGATGCTTCCGTGCGGGCGATTGTTGAGCTCGGTCCCGTCTGGACCAGACAGCATCGTGTTCATGGATTCGAGGTTCAAGTGGGAAAGGTAATAATTAGATAAGTTCAATGTTCAAAAGTTTCACAGTAATAAGTTTATTGTAAAAGAACAATACTTACAGAGAGTCTCTGGGGTTCTGCCAGACACGTCACCAAGAAGCTGTTTGGATCATGTACCAGCAAGAAGCCCCGTATCTTTCGAAGTTCACAGTATATATGGTAAATCACAGGGGGCGGCACAGAATAGGTCATGGGAAGACTCAGTTATTGGTCTAATGTATTCAGCTTCCTCAATGTGTAGCTGGGCAGATTCCTTGCCTTAAACGGTATTTTTGCTATCAGATTGTCACATGTTTGTGTGCTTTTCGTTACTAGGCAGTTGCTATGTCTAGTTCTTCTTTTGCGCCCCTTCTGTGGTTGTGACCTTTGCTTGATCCTAATAATTATTTAACAATCATAGGAAAACACATGTATATTTTAAACTGCAACTTTAATTATTTCACTGTTAATCTCATCAGTTAATCACAGCCCCTCCCTGACCCCCCACCCCCTTGACAGCGCCACTGCTTTGAGGGTCACTCCGCACCGGTCAACGAGAGACTTTGCTCCTCTGCTCTTTTCCAACTATTAATATATGGAGCTTTTTTTCTTATTTCTTATTTTATTCAAGAGTGTGGTCTTTCAGTTTGAGAGCATTACTTGTTGAATTTGTTTGGATTTTGTATACATTTTCATCAAAACCCTGCCCTTGCACTCAAATAGCCCGTTTGCACTTAAATTCGCTCTGCTTCTGCTCAAACTAACTGAAAGCTCCTTACTAACACAGGCTTTTTTTTTTCCAATGTGTCTAAATACATTTCTCATAAACTCTTGTGCGATTCAAACAAAGTAAACTTCAGTCCTGTTCAGGTCCTAATAACTCATGATTAGTGATGTTTATTGTTAAAGTGTGTGACCGCAGGTCAGCGGGGGAGTAAGGAGGGAAGACGTGGCATGGTAACAAAGCACAGTACAAGGATACCAGACATGTTATGTCTGGGCGGCTGTGGCTGAGGGGGTAGTGTTTGTCCTCCAACGAGAAGGTCGGCGGTTCAATCCTCAGTCTTCCCCATCTGCATGCCGAAGTGTCCTTGGGCAAGATACTGAACCCCTAAAATGGCCCCAAATAGATGTGGAATACACTAACTGTAAGTCACTTTGGATAAAAGCGTCCGCCAAATGACATGTAATGTAATGTTATGTGTGCCTGCTCTTTCTGCTCTGATCAGCAGTGGCAATAAAGATCTGTGGTGACTATTTTAGAACGTCTCCTGCAGGTGACACATTGGCTCCGTGCTATACAGTATACATTCAGTGTCCTGTAGAGTACCTTACAGAAAGACATTTACACATCACATCATGTTTATTTTCTATATTTTAGATGACAACTATAGGTGGAAAAAGACACAAAATAGTCAAAGTACTTGGTACCAACTTTTATTAGTCATAACAATATTACAATATAAGAGAGGAGCATATACTGTCACTTCCTTCTCCTTTTCACTGCAATAAGTCATCACATTTGCCTCCAGTCACTTGACCCTTCATAGACTAGATTGGAAGCCTCAGAAGTCAGGTTGACTGGTGTTATGTGGGACAAGAAGAGTTCCTGGGATTATAAAGCCAGGTGAGGTCATGGGAGTCAGAGACAGCTCTATGAGGATACAGCTTTTCAGCAAAGATCCCAAGACAGAGTGAATCCCCTAGCTGTTCAGAATTTTCTATAAACATTTATTTGAGGTACTGCAGTATAAAGGTAACAGCCGTTTGTCAACTTTTTAGATGAGAGATTACTTACTACTACCTAAATGACCCTTGCCAACTGGTTGATTATTCCAAAAACAACCAGTATGTATTAGAAGATAACATAATTTTCATTGAAGCTGCAGTACATCACAGGCATTTAACTAATTTGCACACCAACCAAAGTGCCCTGTGTTAAAGCAAGTCTATACATAATTTTTGTAACCTTAAAACAGAAGCTTCACCGTAATTCTGATCGTACACTGACTTGGAATAGGAACAACGGAGCTACTATAATTCACATTCCTCACCCCAAATGCCTGTTCTTACATAATGTAACTTTGGTGAGCGGGTACGATCTCCTGTGAGCAGTGTGTAACTGACAAATAGGCACAGCTTACCTGAGCCTGGCCCAGAAAGTTCAAGAGTAATACCAAACAGCTTTAATGGCATTATTTTTGAAGTCCAACAAGTAAACAGTGGTGTTGTTAGAAAACATGCATAAGGGTATTTGATAAGTACTGCTAACTATTTGCATTTCAAATTAAGAACAAAAACAAACCCCTTATCAAATATACTGAATTTAAAAGTGTCTCTTCAAATTGTGCATTTAAAACTATCTGTTTTATAGAAAACAAAAAATATATTCCTATTGTCAATTAAGAGCGTGTGTGATTGACCAATGAGATTTGAAAAGGTACAGAAAGGAGCAATAAGGTGCATTTGGGATATTAGGGCATATCATGTAAACATACAGTGTCCAAAGACTGTTGAACCTATTCTATGACTTAGTCTATAAATTAATCCTATAATTTGAAGTACCTAAAGGAAAGACCCATTTTGGGAATGTTTTGGAATTAGTGTGAGGGAGGGTGATGTTGGGATGGGCATATCCAGCCCTACATTGCCGTGACACATAGCTATGCTAGAGAGGTGTGGATGATACTGCGAATGGACTCCAACCCCTCTCCTTCCAGGAAGGTGCGGTGGTCTCCCTCAATGATGTGGACTGATACTTTGCCATCACATACCTGAATCAAGACAGAAACAGAAATTATTCAGCATTAAATAGAGAAAGAATTAAATATTTATTTGTCACCTATACGAGTCCCTGTATTTAGTGTTGTTAATGAACTGCATTTATATAGCGCCTTTCTAGCCTTAACAGCTCTAAGTAGAGGTATGAACAAACATGTTCTTTTAACAGTGTGAATGCAAATGTATCTTGGATGACCACTGACTCAGTGAGTGACATCATCACTTACCCACTACAGTATCATAATGAACTTAAAATATTTTTACACTTCTTAGTGTTTCACATGCACTGAATTACATGTGGTCTCCGACAAAATATTAATATTGAGCAACACATATTGATTTAATTTTCAACGGGTAAAAAGCATAGTGTTTCCTGTCACTGTTATGCCGATGACACAGTTTTACTTACCGGTTACCCCTGACAGCACCTTCTTGAAAAAAAAAAAACTCTATAACTGCTTAGATGAAATCAAATGCTGGATGTCAAAGAATTCACTTCAACTCAAAGAAAACTAAATAGAAGTTATTAAATTTGGTCCTCCTACCTCTGTTTCTCGCCTGTCTTCTCCAACTATTGCTAATTTTAAATCTCATGTTTAAATCCTGTAGGTAAGGGAGCAAATATCCAATAGCAAGCTTTTACCAGTCATTAAGTCCAGTATCCACACACAGGTTCCTCTTCAGCACTGTATCCAGGCTGACAGAGAATCATTGATCTACTGAACCATCTACACTGTATTCCTTTCATTCTTTAGCAATAAAGTTTTTTACGTCTTTCTCCACTTATAAATTTGTCATCTGAGAAAATATTCACCATCTCCTCCTCCCCACGAATAACACAGATACACTGTCTAGTAAATTTCCCAGCTATCTACCTCAGGCCTTTAGGGTAACAATAATTAAACCTCTGCTTAAAAAGCCTACCTAGACTCTCTCTGTGGTGGTGGAGAGTGTTTGGAGCATGTCTTTGTAAGTTTTCTCTTTTTTTGTGTCTGTTTTCTGTCTTTTTGCTCTCCATGTGTTTGCATCTTATAAATCAATGAGCATTGTTGAAGAATTTTTGACCATCCTCAAACATTGCATCTGCACAATACCATTATGAGATTAGAGCCTATACTCCCTTCTCTCCTAGCAATAACCAAGGTCAGGTTATAGATAAAGGGCCAACTAGCAGTACATTGTAGTGTCTACGTTCATGGACTTTCATATCTAATTCAGATGACTGAGACAGAGAGGCACCAAACTCTGACTCTTTTGCGTATTTCACCAGAGGCAAGTCGTAAGGACACAACGTGATTTAGACCAGTGATTCTCAACTGGTGGGTCGCGACCACCCGTTTTCAGTGGGTCGTGGGCCTTTACCTGGGCAAAAAAAAATGTTAAGTAAAAAATCCTGTGCTTTTATTTTGAAGGGGATTTCTTATGCAGCGGAGTGCCGTCTATTCACACTGCTGAACAGTACCGAGGCATTGACGGTTTTCTGGCCTGTGATTAGAAGGGATTTGTTGATGGTCCTTGGAGACAGTCTCAACAGAGGACAGCTGCCCTCCAGTTACTCGGATGGGCTGTATGTGAGAACGCAAATGTCAGAGTGAGAGCTCCAGACATTCACTGGAATTTCTCCTGCTAGCTGCCAAAGGAGTCCTTCCGAGTGAGTATGTGTGCTGATGATGTTTCTAACATGCGACAGACGGAAAACTGAAAGAAAAAAAGAAAAAGCGGTACCATACACATAGATACTGACGAAGATGTCAAGAGAGCTTTTGGTGACAAGGGCCAACGCCGATGTTGATGTGCATTTGATCTCTGCAACATAATTAATATGTTGCGTCCCGCCTCCTGCACACTGTGCCACCCCTCGCCTGTTGTGAACGCATCTGACCGCAGAATCTCCTTCTGCGTTGTTCATATATGAAAGGTAAACCCCGGATAAAGTCCAAACCCTATTGTGCAGACATTCTCCGGCGTTAATGTATTAAAAAAAAGGGCTCATATGATTTAGGCTGTCACGGTCTGTGTGATTCTTCTCAAATGACAGAATAACACAGAACTTCTTTCTTCCAAACCTTACTATATGTGTGTATCAGTAGGGTATTGCTTATCAAACCTATGTAGAATGAGTCTCAACAATGATGAGAAAACCAATCCAATCTTTTTCCTTTTCGAAAAAAACTAAGAATAAGAAGAAAACTTGACATTCAGTTAACCTCAAAATATGACCTTTACCAGAAGTATATTTTCAAAAATAGTATTTTTTTCCCTTTGCTCCCTGGATATTTTATGATCTCTCACAGATTAATTCAGGTGAACATAAAAGGATCTAACCTTAATTTGTTTTTATAGTTGTGCAAATGTGTGCTAGTGCATGTTACCTCACTAAGGTTGTAGTCAGCTCCCAGGTTTTGTTCGTATTCACTGCTGGTTTTGGCACGGAGTAGTGTCACATTGCCATGGTATTTTGTCGCAGGCACATAACCATCAGCAGCCTTTAGTTTGTAGTAGAAGGTAGTAGCGGCAAAGAGCAGTGAGTCTCGGCTGATGTTCTTGTGGCTGGAGAGGATAAGGTCCACTGCCTCGTTGACACGGGCCTCCAGGTCTGACAGTGGGAGAAGAGTCTCCAGAAGCTGTAGAATAAGAGGGAGAATTCATACACAATTTGGATGAAGAACACTACAGAAATTAACTTGTTGAAGCAATATATAGAAATAGATCCAACTCGTGATTTAAACAAGGACAGACTTATAGGTTACAGATGATGTCGCATACATGAAAATGTCTAGACATTTCATCTACGTTATATTCTGTTCTGTATTTAATTTTAGACAATTTATTGCAAAATGTCCTCATATAGACACATAACAATATATCAACCAAAACATGACAACCAAACAATAGCACATCCATCCCCCAACCAAAAAACATGAAAAGAATACAAATAAAACTACAATAAGGAAAAAAGTTGAGTATCACACTGAAATATACCAATATTGGTAAAAACATCTTGTATGCACATCATTCATGCAGATACTGCAGAAGGACACATTTCACTTCCAGAGCATCTCCTTGTGCTTCCATTATATGGGTTAAGTATTCTCTAGATAACATATTAAGAGAGCCCAGATGTTTTGTGATTGCTTGCCCTGATAGCACGTCTCATTGTAATGTTGTTATTGGTTGGGTATAACCCGAATAAGAAGAGCTTTGGTTCTAATGTATTAATAGGATATTTATTGAAGTTATCTGGGTATAAATATGTTCATATTGACCAATGTTTCTGCAGCATTTTATGGCGTGTGGTCTCCCTACACAAAGTGGCATTCTCCACTGTACAATCATCAGTGTAAAATTCAAACAGCTAAATATGTTAAACAATCAAAAACCCTTAATTGAGCAGCTTCTATAGTTCTATAGTCCTTTTGGGTTCAATAGAATAATTGACCTATGTCTAACATTCTCATCTGACCTTACTGCAATAGCTAATGTCTCAATTGGCATAATAAATACAATGGGGGCAGAAGATCCCCTTGCCTACATCCTAGATTTATCATGACAGAGTTTGAGATACTACTATTATTCCATTTGTATTCTTCACAAGGTTTGATATAGAGTAGTCTTATCCACTTATATTATCTTATATTCTGGGCCAAAACCTGCCAGTTTCAAATTGATACAACCATTGGACTCTGTCAAAGGCTTTTTATCTAGCTTTTTAGCTAGCTAGGCATTATGATCTTCTGGACCTCTGCTTGAGGAAATTTTCTCTATCTGGACCTCTAAATTTTCTCTACCCATGCTCTGCAATATTCACAGTATTCACAAGTTTTCAAGTTTTTCATGTTTCACACGCCACCAATAGGAATGCACAGAGGAATAATGAAAATCTTTGGTGAGCGACTATCTGTGTGCACATCCATCACAGACAGCATACCTTGTTGTACTCAATGCCAGTGAACTGCTGGATAAAGGCACACAAAGCTTCAGTTTCAGCTTCAGACTCGTTCCCAGGTGTCAGCTTGGCTCTGTAGCTCTGGAAACAAAATACTGATTCAACTTGCCATAATCAACTTACAGTTATTTCAATCTACAGTTTTTCCCCAACCTACATCCTTAAATTTAAATATTCACATTTTAATTTCTGCTGAGTGCATTATTTGGTTTATTTATGATCCAATTTAGGTTCGTCTGTAACAACCCTCTAATACATCAAAATGTGTAAAATAGTTTACGTTGTTGGAATGTACCACTCATGGTTATGGTTCCATGTCATTAAACTAGGTCATATTTTGGAATCTATGACTGTTGTGGATATGTGAATGTGTTAGCTTATTTCTCTAACCTGTGTGTATGCTGCCACATACGAGTGTGATCCATCAAGCAGAAAGAGGTACTCAACAGACTGGTTCTGGGTCTGCAGCTGAGAACACATTTCAAATGCCACACAGGCACCAAAGGAGTAGCCAGCAATTCGATAAGGCCCTTCTGGCTGAACCTGTCTGATACAGGTCACATAGTAGGCTGCCAGGGATTGGATGTTGTCCAGAGGAGCGGCTGGGAGAGAGGGGATAAACTAAGATCAGCTTGGTTGTACACTGTAGAATCAGTTCAATGTAAACTCACACTCCCCACATACATATTTTTATATCTCTGTATACTGTACCTTTTGTGCACTGTAAGCCATAGCAAGGCATGCTGAGCTTGGAGGCAAGTGCCTTAAAGGTGGCAATGGTGCCCTCAATCGGATGGACCAGGAACAGTGGTCTCTTTTGGCTCTGAATGGTATTGAGTGGTGTCACTGTGGGACTATTGGGGTTTACTAATAGCTGGGTGAAATCAGACTCCAACGAAAAGTGAACGCCATCTCTCTTAGCACGATGAGATTCTGGATAGTTGGAGGAAGCAAAGACAAACAGCTTGTATTCTTACGGTGAGAGTGCAAACACAGGATTTTAAAAGCAACATGCTATTTCAGAAAAATGGTGGGAAAAGCACAAGAACACGTTCATTCTTCTTCTGTATGTGTCAGACATGAGTGAATGCAGTTCAAAATACACCATAAGCAGAGCATTTAAAAATAGACACTCTCCAATATACTTCTGGCCATTGTGGATATTGGCCAGTGTTAAAGGTTCAGTGTGTAGAATGTAGTGATATCTAGTGGTGAAGGTGCATGTTGCAGGTGAATACCCCTCACCTCACCCTCCCCTTCTGAACATGAAGGAGAACCTGTGGTAGCCTTCAGATGTCATAAAAACTCAAAAGGTGTTTAGTTTGTCCAGTCTGGGCTACTGTAAAAAACATGGTGGCCTCCGTAGAGAGGACCCACTCCACATGTAAATATAAAGTATTTAAATATAAAGGGCCCATTCTAGGCTGAAGAAAACAACAATTTATACAATTTAGATGATTATACACTTGTGAAAACATCACTAGGATTATTTTATATAAAATTTCTGCCAATAGATTCCCTTTCATATAAATCTTACACACTGAACCTTGAAATTATATTATGATATATGATATCAGTATATGAATATATGCCTATTGCTAATAACTCACCTGTTTGTGATAACATTTACAATACTGAGTTATCAGTTTTATTTAATTTATTTTGAAACATTGTCGGTAGGCCTTGAATGATATATATTAATATTAAAATGGAAGCAGAAGATATACCATTTATCTCTGTTAAAATGCGTGATGAGAACAGCACTTAATAATACCATTTGATCCTCCTGGCTTGCGAATGGCCAGTTCTCGCAGCTTGTTGATAGTGAGTTGGCGGATCTCTCTCATGGTCATGACAATGTCGTAGTCTCGCTCCAGGGTCTGACGGACCTCCACACCCATCAAGGAGTCCAGTCCCAGGTCAGCCAATGACGCATCAGTGTTCAGGCTGTTCACATCCCGCACACCTGCGGATAAAGAGGGCATTGAAAGATCGGGGAGATGGACATGATCACACTTACCTAAAGAAATAAAAAAATAAAAATAGATAAGAACAACATGTCCTAAGTAAGACAAAGAGTAATGTAAAATAAATTTAGGGCAGTGTTTATGCCATTTTAGGGCTGGATAAAAACAAAATTAAATAAATAAACTAATAAACCAGATACATTTCTCTTTCTCCCCTCTAAAAATCTACAGATAAAACATCTACTTTGCTTCACTATTTGCAGTGGTGGGTAGAGTAAATAGAAACAGTACTCAAGTAGAAGTAAAAGTACTCATAAAAATAAGAACTTGAGTAACAGAGTAAAAAAGTATCTCATAAAAAACTACTCAAGTAGCGAGTTACTTCATTAAAATGTATTGCGTTCAAACAGGACATTGAGAGTTAATAACAATGTAAATTGCATATTGATTTTAATTAATAAAGGGACATATTCAAAACTCGGCAAATACCAAAATACATGCTGTTAAGCACTGTTTGCTTTCAAACATCAAGAAAAAAAACGTCACTGATTCCTCATAGGAAGGCTTGGATGCAGCCTGCATTGTGTGTGCACATGCATTCAGTTTCCAAAACAAACTTTTAACCTAGGAAGCTGCGGAATTAAAAAAAATCATAGACATGGCAAAGTCGCGAGAAGTGTGTGGCCCAATGTAACTGAGTAGGAGTAAAAAGTATTCTGCAAAACAACTACTCTCAGAAGTACAATTTATTGAAAAAACTACTTAAGTACATGTAACGGAGTAAATGTAATGCGTTACTACCGACCTCTTACTATTTGTTGGTTTTTAGTACTTTTGAACTTGGACATACTGTGTTAACTCTGTGTCTGTTCTGTTTGTCTTATGCTCTCCTCTCCTTCACCTCTCTCCAGTAGCTATCCTTTGGTGTCTCATCTGTCTATCACACTCCTCATCTCTGCTGTCTCATCCTGTTTCCTCTCCTCTTATATGTCCTACCCATAAAAAGAATGAGATGAAGGATATCGAACCAAATTCTAACAAATCTCCAACATATTGAATTTTAATTGTTTGTTTGTTGTTGTTTTATAATTACATCATAAAGATTTGATTGATTGAAACATATCTTATTTGTAAATGTATTTAAAACATATACTTGAGTAGTGATGTGAACCAATATCAGATTATACATACTAAACTAATCAGTTCTCTTCTGCTATCTATCACTTATTGCAGTGTAATTGGTGGATTCCGTGTTTTTATTATATCTTTCCTCCATAACTCATAACCCATAACTCATAACTTAGAGGCTTTTATTGATGAAATAAAGTACTTTGAGGGGACATTTCTCGGACTGTTACTGTTGCCCCATTAGATCATATTGTAGTTACTGCTGCCATGTCGTAGCTGTGGACAGGGACATTTGAATTGATTCCAAATGTTTTTTTTAAGTACCATTCATTTACACACCCAAATTTATAAACATAGGGCGCAGGATGAAAAAGACCAGAATTCTCTTTTAACACATGACTGGGATGACAGCTATTCTTAAAATAGGTCTAAATATACTATACTTTTTGACATCACAGTTTACAGGACTGTCATAACTCAAGGTGACTCATATAGCCTGCTATAATCTATGTTACTTACTTATAACCCAGGACGGTTAGCTGACTCTGACCCTCTCTCTCTGCTATCTCATAGTTAAATTAGAGATCTGCTGCTGACATTAATGGTATATCTTATTTCCAAAAACTATTGATTACTTGATATTTTGGTGAAAAAGAGTTCTAGATGTTCTTTGATTTGATTGTTATTTTAATTTGAATAATTAATTGAATATATATCGGTTAACTGAATTGATTTTTTGTGATTTCTTTTCCTTTGATGACTTTTGTAGCAAGGTTAACAAGCTATCCTGGTTAGCTCTCTTACCGTGAAATAGAGAAAACCTACGCTACACACTGTAGAAATGAACTTTCAGATATTTTAAACTTGCTTCACTTAAGTGATCTTTGGCAGTGAACTACAGCCCTGCTTTTCCTAAAAGGTACTGTACATTCATGTTGTTTGATAACACTTGATAACAGACTTTAAATCCAATCATCCAATCACATTGCAAAGGCACAACATGGGCCAATATATTGTCAGCATTTATAACAGATGACAAGCTTGATTACACCTTGTTTGAAAAACAAGTGTTTCAAAGTGTGTTTTGGTGGGAATGATTTTGTGTAGCTTGGCTCTTACCCAGAATGTGAGCTACAGCATCCACCAAGTCCCTCTGGCTTCCTGCCTCAGTCTTTACCGCTATCCTCTCTGCAAGAACAAAACTAGACACCACTGGCTGCTGCTGGCACAGGAAGTGGTCAAGCACCTCCATGCAGGATGTGATGCGCTGTGGTAGGGTGCCACCAATAACTGTATCATTGCCACCCATCATCTCCAGCACCACGCCCACGTCACCAATAGCACCCCACTGGACTGCCAGTGCAGGTAGGTCATCGTAACAACGCTTTTCACACACGCGTTCCATGGCTGAGTTGGCATAACCGTAGTTACTTTGCCCAGCATTGCCACGCCCGCAGCTGACTGAGGAGAAGGCCACGAAGTACTTGAGGTCTGGACACAACTTTCTTGTCACTCTGGAGAGGAAATTAAGTGAATGCATCAAGATCAAGAGAGAAGTAAATATAAGTGCCTATAAGATCCCTAATTTGAATAGAAGGATAATGAAGACTGTGCCTTACTTGTCCAAGTTTATGGTGCCATCATATTTTGGTTTGTTGACCTCAAGGAAGGTCTGAGGAGTCAGATTCTCCAGCATGCCATCTTTCAATACCTGATAATGACATATCAATCATGTTAATGGAGTTTAGGTGGAAGTGAAATCACTGAAAAGTAGTTTTTGAGCATTAATACCATAATTTGAGATGAGTGTCAACTGTGAGTAAAGTAAGGTTCAAAGCACTACAGTACATTAGGGAAACGGCACAAAACATTAAGTGAAAGACATTCATGTTGTGTAAAAAATTGGTATCATTATGAAACTCTATATAGTAGTCTATATGCAACATGGGTGTAGGGTATGCATCACTCCTTCAATACCTTTCATTATTTTTGGTATATTCAGTTTTTATCTGCAAAGTCAAAACAAATATAACTTTTTTTTCATCAAGATCCACAAATTATTTTCTGAGAAGTCAACAAAAATGTTGAAAAACCCTATCTCAAAAATGTTAAAGAAGGGAAACAAATCATGGATTTGCCCCCTAATCCAGATCCACATAAAAAAATAAATAGGTCCTTCCCTGGATCATCCCTCGCTCCTCATAAAATTGAATGTAAACTGGTTAAGTAGTTATTGCATAATGCTGCAATCAAACAAACAAACAAACAAACACAAACACAAACAAAAACATAGCCTCCTTGGCAAAGGTAAACATGAATTATGCCAACTATAGGGGGACCCTGGTTGGATTCGAGGGCAATTGTTTTAATGGGACTGATGGTGAGTGTTTGGTGTGTTACCATTGCTAGGTGAAAGATACCGCCCACTGGACCCAGTGCACCGGCCTCAGCGATGAGTTTCTCTGTTCCCTCCAGCGTGCTGACATCACTTGTTGACACCAGCACCTCCACATCTTGACTCTGCCATTCATGCACTCGCTTTGCCTGGTATCCTATAAACAGTTATATAGTAAACTGTTAGTAAAAACTTGTTCAAGCAGCACATGGTACACCAATCTGTATCATTGATGATTCCAGAGCAAAGCTTCAGGTTTGCTTTATGTACAATGCAACTACAGGGCTATATACTGCAACATATGCCACTATGTTTTGAGAGTGTTCAAAAAAAGAATTTCATGAGGTTGCATTTGTGTGAGTACATGAGGTGCTCTGGTGGTTCTCTGGCATGGGTACTCTTTATGCCAATTAGGTTGAAAGTAGAAGCTTTTTTCCTTCTCTGGCTCACTCGTCTCTGAGATGAGACGAAATGAGAATGGAATGGTCATCAAATTCAACACTGCCTTTTAAATAGCGAAAGAGGAAGCCCCATTGACCAGATTTAAATCCAGGATCAAACATATAAAAAAGAAAAGGATGAATTTCAATACAATTTATAAACTGGACATTTGTTCCTGGAGAGTGTGAGGGAGATGGGCGGCGCCTCCCAGCATGCTCTCAGGCAATGTTGTAGACACAAGTTATATATATATTATAAATTCTCGCATTCACTGCAGATTCATTGCAGTGGACCCCACAATTTCACAACAAAGTTATCAGTGTATATACTGTTCTCAAAGGTTGATTCTCTCTAACCTACTGTTTTATTTACTGTACGTCACAAATACTTTGCTTTATTTATTATTAGATTATATGCAGAGTTACTTTACCTACTGTAATGTGTATCTTGCCTTTTGCTGTTGTTGATTTTAAAAATAGAGCGCGTCTGAACTACTTTATATACTTTTGACTAGTTAAATCTAACACTTGTCTCTAAGATTTAATGTAATTGAACGATAAAATACAAATATTTAAGTAAAGTACAACTACCTCAAATTTGTAGTTCAGTATAGTCCGTTACTGTCCACATGATTATATAAAACATTTTTTAGTTGATCACAGTGCGTGTGTGTTTGTGTGTGTGTGTCAGTGCTAAAAGAGAGGGGAGGAGGATGGACAGGGAAAGGAAAGAGATAAAGAGCGGGAGCAGGAAGAACCAGGTAAGAAAGTGGATGCATAGTCAAGACCACATAGTTAAAATGCAAAGACAGCCTCTATTTGGCCCCTATTAATTGCAATGTAGTTCGTAACTTCACTAACTGAAGGTCCCATCAAAAACAGGTGTGTTGAAATCTGTTATTATTCATTAAAATCACATTCTCATTAGGGGCTGAGCACCCCTAACATTCTGATCCTAGAATCAGTCCTGTTCAAAAGGTATAGCTGGTAAAAACTAATAAGCAGTGTGGGTTGTCCCTCTACCAACATCTCAGTTAATTGTTTACCAGAACTTGATTGAAGATTGATGTCAATACAAATAAATCATACTTCGTCATAAGAATAAAGAAATGTGTGTACACTGTCAAATTAAGTGTTTAAGTGGTGTATTTAACCAATTTGATTTCCAAAAAATATTGATAAGCCTCAATGTGAAATTTGATTATTGGATTTTCAAGGCATAAAGAGTAGAGATTAGTTATAGTAATCAACAGGAAGCATCAGTTGTATGGACTGATCTAAAAACAACTAATTGACTGCACCAGCTCTCCTTTAATTTTCTAAAACCTCTTTAATATTGCTAAATAAGTATTTGTAAGATATTGATAAACGTCAAACATTTGACTTGTGCATATTGTCCAGAGCCTTTAGCGATAAGAGCAGAGAATGGGTGGAATGGCTATAAAACACAATGGTGAAAGATGCAAGAACATGCTACTTCTCAAATCTTATATCAGTGCATCAGCGCATCCAAGGTTTGTATTCAAGACCATAGACATTTATTAAACATCGTAGGAAGATGTCAGAAGTATTTTGTGGACTCAAACACTTCACCCACCCCTCCATCGGCATAGTAGTAAGTAGATAATGAGTGAATTTTAATTTTTCATTGTACTATCCCTTTAATATGTGAAAAAAACATGTATATTTCGATCAAATAAGAAGGACAGCATTCCTCCACAGCTCCCTAGCTTCATATCTTTCTACAGCTTTATATCATGTTGATACTGAGACCGTTTTTGACTCTGCTGCTTTAGTTTAAAAAGGCATTGAGGTAATGATGTCAGATCTACTGAGCGGGCCACATGGCTTTCATAGTACTGCCATACAAGCCAGTCAGATTTTTACCTTTAGCCTCAGCGTACCCTGAAGTTCTGCTTTTTTATTTTTATTATACCAACCAGTCTGACAGAGCTTAAATATGATGGTTACATAACTGTTCCTGGTACCCCCCAACCCCATTTGTCTCCACTCACCTTTAAATTTTTTTTATTTATTCCTTTTTTTGCCATCGAGTCTGTGAAGCACTTTTTAACCTTGTTCATATAAGTCCTATACAAATACAGTTATTATTTTTAATATTATAATTATTATAATTGTTGTGCATTACCATTCCTGATGCCTGATCTGGAAGTCAGCACCAGTTTTCGGGCTCCTCTCTCCATCAACCAATGTGCAAGCTCCAGACCGAAGCCACCCAGTCCACCAGTGATGATGTAGGAGTGGGAGGGGACACAATAAGTGCGTCTGATCGCCAGAAGAGACAAGGGGGAAGCAGTTTGGACTTCTGCACCCCTTTCCTCATGACGCACCTGTGTGAAGAGAAAACAAGTAAGAGGACATACAGTATACTGATGTGTTGCACTATCAAGTAATAGACGCACAACAATCATGTGAGTTTAACACAAACTGAGGTAGAAGGCATAACCTGAAACGTCTTTGGATCTTTAGGATTAGGATTGTTCAATATTCTCTCTCAAATAGACCATGACCATAATAGACCATGTTCCATTATCCTCACACTAAAATCAAAGTTTGAAGGTCAGAGGTGAAACTAACCTGCAGCAGGACCTTGCCAATGTGCTTGCCCTGAGCCATATATCTGAATGCTTCCTCCACTTGGTCCCTCTCAAACACTGTGGTATTTAGAGGCTGAACTACACCTCCCACAATGCCTTCCTTCAGTAGCTGGGATACTTCCTCCCACTCCTGGTTTCCCTCTTCAAAGAGAGCATCCAGCAGGATGCCATGGAATGCTACATTCTTTAGGAAAAGACCCATACCTGAAGAGATCACAACAACATGATTATACTACTCAGTGCTAACTCGGAATGTCTCTGAAAAGTCAGACATTCAAGTCATGACCACTTGCATTTACTTAGTCACAACACTTCAAATGTGTTTACAAAGCAATGCAGGAGTAACAGCATGACAGGGTGTAAACCTTACAAACCTTCAAATGACCTAGCCACACAACTATCTGTCATGGAAGTACAAGAAATTTAAATAGCTGCAGTATAGGGAAATATACTATATACATATACTATATACTATTAAACAACTCTAATGTCTTCTGATATTTCAAGAAACATTTAAATAACTTTAATATATTTATGTAAAAATGTTTCCGGAACTAAAGCAGCATCAGACACTTGCATTGTAACTGTGGGCCTGAGGGTGTAATCTTGAGGCTTGCTACTGACCCAGTGGAGAGTTGTTCGCAAGGTCAAATTTGCCGATCTCCAGGAATCGTCCATGGCGAGCTAGGCAGCGAACGCTAGCCAGCAGTTTCTCCTCAGCCAGAGAATTCAGAACTACATTAACACCTGAAGCACACACAGAAATTTGAAAATGATTTGAATCGTTTCTTGTTCAAAAAACATAAAAAAACTAAACAATGCAAAGCTATCATTTATGTATGTTGTATCTCGTATGGTAATCTGTACACTGAGGAAATTCCACTTAAAAAATTTGAAATGTAATCATCCAATCATTATTTTGTTGCAGCTCTATTTAACAATGTAATTTAACTTAATTCCAAATTGTGTTAATTTTGAGAACCTCCATAATATTTCTGAAATAAAGACTTGGTGTAGTGTGGTGTTATGTTTATTTCAAATCAGTCCTAATTTCAGAAATACTTTTTAATTTTTTTTTCAAAAGTCAGAATTGTTTACAGTCAACCACAACACAACATGTTACTGCAATATGAGATGTTGACCTTTGCCCTGTGTGTGGAGCAAGATGTGCTGTTCAAAAGAGATGTCTCTGGAGTTAGCGAAGGACTCTTCCGAAAGTTGAGAGAACCTCTCCTGCAAGTAGGCCTTCTTCTTTGTTGAGCCTTGTGATAACACATACGAAAAGGAGAGTTTATAATTACTGAAAGAGTGAGATTGTATGATAACTATAACAAGTCATACTTACAATAAAGAAAGCATTGAATAACAAAAACTTTGGTGGCAGAAATAAGCTTTCATATAAAATAAATAACAGTGAGTAATGTCACTACTAGTGCGTCTGTGAGTAGTTAAATACTAACCGACTGTGGTGAAGACTTTGCAATTCATGCTGAGTGCTATAGCAATGGCAGCCTGGCCGACGCCCCCTGAGCCTGAGTGGATGAGAACAGTCTCCCCATGGCGGAGCCTGCCACGCACCACCAGAGAGTAGTAGGCTGTGGCGTAGACCACTGGCACTGAGGCTGCCTGCTCAAGGGTCCTACACACACACACACACACACACACACACACACACACACACACACACACACACACACGTTATATATATATATATATATATATATTAGGGCTGTCAACTATCTTCTTTTTTTTTTTAATATTCTATTCTATATATATATATATATATATATTTTTTTTTGCTTGTGATATATTTTGAGCATTGCTAGAAGAGAGCCTGTTACCCAAGCATTTCATTGCCAGTGACTGCTAAATGTAATTGGTGTGCACATGACAATAAAGTCTTGAATCTTGAATCTTGCATCGGTAACAACAAATACAATACTGTGCTGCATATATAAAACATATACATGTTTGATTGACATTATATTTTCATGGTCTGGTATGCTGAAACCCAACAGAGCGAACCTTTGCGCAATTTAATTTACATTTCTGCTAAAGTTCTGTCATTTCAATAACCTTGTACAAACTTTTTCTACATAATTAATTGCATCAATTTCAAATTTAGTCATTGCAAACAAACAACCTTGACAATGAAAAATTGTGCTAATCATAAGTTTTCCTTAAACAGCATGCCCGTGGCAATTTTCGGTGAGTTTTTGTCAGGGGGCATGGCTGTGGCATGGCAAACAGAACAGAATACAGGAAGTGCATATAACTTCTCTGTATATTGCCCAATCTGCCTTCTCATGTATGACAAAGGTCCCACCCTTAACAGACCCTTATGGTAATATTGAATAATATTCATAACACCCCGTAGCTGTAACAGCAAATGTCATGTTTTACATTTTGGTTTCCTCTGGCTAGCTCGTTTACCCATTGCATGTGGAATTTGATCAGGAAAGCCTAAAGGAGTTGGTGATGCCATACAATTCAACTTTTGAGAGTTTGTCAGTGGGCCTGTCCATGGCAATAGATTTGAACCTCCTGGTGTGACAGGCAGCACTGAGAGGAAGTAGTTGACATGGGGGAGTGCAAGTGCTGCACATAGATGCACTGTATGAATGTGTGTGTGAATGGGTAAATGTAAAACTGTACGTTTTTTTGTCATTCTCCCATTCATACAGTGCATCTATGGGAAGCACTTTTTCTATGAGGGGCAATCCGGGGTTCAGTATCTTGCCTAAGGACATGATGTGGGATGATTAAAAAAACACACACACAACACACACAAACACAGCATATTTACAAATTAGAAAACTGACCAACAGGAGGGAATATCCCAGAGGAACCGTCTGTCAGCGTTCACACTTGTTGCCAGGCCTTTAGCAGGTAACAGGCCCATCACACGCCGACCACTGGGGTCACGACCAGAAAACTCCATACCCAACATGCACTGCTGCAGAGCTACATCCCCTACAGAAAGTACAATGAAAAGGAGAATTTAATAAATTGTGAGAGCTTGATATGCAAATTGACAGATGTTGACAATGCGCACCTGGAATAGCATCTGGTGGAAGTTTGCCAGTTGCAAGCATTATATCTCTGAAGTTGAGCGAGCTATAGTATACGCAACATTGTTGCATTTCCGAGCTGTTGGCCACAAAATGACAGAGTGGGGAGGCAATCCATCGCAGAGTAGATAGGTCACCTCGAGTCAACACGTTGACGTAGGCCTGCTCTGTCAACTCCTCATTTTGATCTGGCAATCACAAAACACAAACAAATGCTTTAATGAAACTGTAACCCATTAAAATATATCAAACACTCTTCTCAACAGAGAGGCGGGCATGTCACAAAGGAAAACAAGTTATTAGCATCAAGCTGAGCTGGACATATTTTTTGTTAATTCTGAAACTGTGGCAGGACAAATCAAAAAATTGTGAACCCGCCACAGTCTAAATAATTAATGGGAAAGATGGCGAGATAGTTCATTTTCGAGGTACCTGTACGTGTTCTCAGAGCGCCATTCTAGTTTACACCATTTACATTTTTTTTCAATCAAGCACTTTTTGTTGAGATGCACAATTTTTTTCTAATATTTCTGTTATTTTCTTTAATTCTTATTAACTGGACATAATTAACAATCCCTCCAGTTCAATGTGAAAACTGACCAATTTTTGTTTTATTATTTTATTATATCATAATATTAAAACATTATTAAATTGAACTTCCAAGGGTATCAGCATGTTGCAGATTTATAAAGGTATGTTCTGTTTTCAGGAATTATGCAACCTCTTTGGCCTAAAATTACCCCAACCAGGAGATTTGTATAAGCAGTATATTCAAAGCTGTCGGGACAACGGAAGGACCTGCTGGAACGTGAAGGAGACTTTAGACTTTGCTCTAAACGGTACGTGCATGACTGCAACTGACAACTATGACGTCTGACTGTCTATGTGGACAGTACACACTTTACGGACCATCGCTTAAGCATGCAATAGCACTGCTCACAGCAGTATAATGCAGCAACGGAGCAAAAAAACAAGCGAGAAATCTCTTATGAAAACCCTAAAAAGATATAAGTTGTACAGTAGCTTATAGGGTAAAATATGCTGCTTCCCCTCAAACACTGAATTGTTTTGAACTTTTCATGTCTGCCACTATAAAAAACAATCCTTCCTGAAATTACACACGTCATCAAACTGTAATTTTTTTTCTCGAAGTAAATGTACAACATTTCTTATAAGCACTGTTGAGCTGTTTTACAATAGAGATGGTATGGTAAATGGTCTGCATCAGAACCACATCAGTTAAACCAAATAATAAGTGATATTTTGATATACTGTTACCAGAAGTGATGAGCTGGTGTCTGAAGACACCCCAGTGTCCATCTCTGAACACATTTACAACCAGATCTCTTTCCAGCACTGACGTCATGGACTTAGGAGCCAGTTGGAGGCTTGGTGCAACTGAAGACTCATTTAGATTGGACACAAACGCACAGCTGGTAACAAATAAGGAGGAAACCGAGAAAAGGACATTAAAAAACAGAACACAGAATTAAAAAAGCAAATCCTAGAAAGTGAGTGCAGTGCTACCTAATCACTAGAGTCTTTATGATAAATATAGAAAATATGTGGAGACAGAGTGCCTAACAGCCAATATATAGAAAACTATTACATATGGCCAAATTCTATACCTGTGTCAACACTATATTGACACAGATATTGTATGGTAGAGGATATGTCCTACCGTATTCGGCTGCCACCTGGCTCCTGCCGTAAACAGTTGACCATTCCAACAATGCCACAGTTGGCCTGAGAGGCAGTCAACCACACTGGACAGTCTGTTGTCTCCACCATCATTGCCTGCCAGACAGATCCACACAGTTACTCACAGTCATGACTAATGTGACATTTGTAAATGATGACTGAAGTCACAATAAAACAGTATACTGATATACAGTACTTTCAATATAAACATTGTGATACAAATTTACTACTCTCTTTGATCTGACATTCTGAATTGAAAGTAAGACTCACAGAAGGATATAGAACCCACCTTGAGTGTTTCTACCCATTTGTAGTCGGTAGTGTCCACAGAAAGGAAAATAGGCTGTTTGGCTGGAGACCGGCAGCGACAAAGAAAGAGGGCTGAGCCATAAAAAGACTTCCTGACAGCCACCAGACTGAGGGAAACCTCAGAGAAGACCTTCTCCCACTCAGCCTTGTGACAAGAAGGAGAAACTATCAGTAAACATCATCCCCACTCCCATAAAGTGATGCTAGCATCTCCAAGATAATGACACTGAACATTTTTAAATATATATTTGAACTATCAGCTTCAGAGGTGTTGACTCACATAGATTGACAAAATGATGCCTCTATCAAACTGTGAACCGTTTTTAGAGTTATCAGTGCAATACGATATAAAATACACAAAAATTATTAAGAGTATTTATAGTTTCTTTTTAATGATTAGAAACCTGTTTACCTGTGTGAGTAGTCCTTGCTGGTTGCTGCTCTGGGCTGTGTTGGAAAGGAAGGCCACTGTTTCAGCCAGTGTCTCTCCTTTCAGCAGGGTGTGGAAGAGAACAAACCCTCCTTGTTTGGCTCCAGAAGACAGATTTGCCACCAGCAGTTTAGGGTCCATCCTTAGAGGGCCCCAGGCGTGATTACACAACACTAGGTCTGCCCCGCCTATTAGGCTTCCAGGAGCCGGGCCCATCAGAGGATCCCACTGAGCTGAAGTGACCGCCAGCTCCTCTAAGGTGGCTTGGTAGGGGGTCAAAAGATCCAAGTTGGATGCTGTGGCAGTGTAGTCTACACGCAGCATGGGCTGGACATTTAGGAGGGGTACCACATGAGAGAAGAGCTGGCCATCATTAGTGAGAGCCTGGTAGGGGTCAAAATTAGGAGGGTTTAAGCATAATGCAGTCATTCTGCATCTGAATGAAATTTGCCTATTTTTTACATAAGACTTATTGTGAGTTTTCAGTTTTACCTCAAGGACTTTGATCTTGCCGGGCATGCTGTTTTCCAAAGTGATGTCCAGGCAGTGTCTGAGAGCATGGTTGTTTAGCAGTCCCTGTAGCAGGCTGTCTTGCAGCAGACATGCCCTCTCCTTCTCCACCAGCTGTTCCAGTTCAGACTGAAGATTCCCATTCAGCTCCAAGGCACAGAGCAAGGCCAGCAGCCGCGGCAGGCCTGGCTGAGAGGGCTCAGGGCATGGAAATGGGCTGTCTGACTCCACTTGTAGCCCAGGGATGGAGAGCTTGACACCATGAGGGGCCAACTTTCGCTGCAGTCTGTGAATTAAACCTAGAGAGAGTGGGATTAAGTGTAAAAAGCAAAACAACTCAGAGGTGTTCTATATAAAGAACATTCTAAAAGATTGCAAAAGGGAGACATAAAGTGTCAGTAATAAAAAAACAAACATAAGCTGATGCTTCTGAGAGCACAGCGTAAATAATACTAGTAAAACTGAAACAACAAATGGCTAATTTGGAATTTGTTGCCCTATAACAAACAACCGTGTTAAACAGACCTTGCATGTTTGGACCTTACAGACACCATGTGAAGATGATCATAATTGTGGTTGTTTGAGACCCCTGGTATCAGCATTTTCTAATGCCTTGGGCTGGTTATGGCTTGATAAGATAACAAATGTCATCAAACACTATTTATAAATCTGGTGGAAACTCTTATATCTAAGATCTCAGAGTTAATGGATAATCAACAATAATCAACACCCCAACTTTACAAACTTTTACACCTTTATATTAACTATATGGTATACATGTATATTACAAATAGGTAAAATTGTTGTTGAGTAACACCTAAAGTAGAAGCCTTCCAACTATGAATACTGCTGTAGAATATTGCAGTCCAAGAAGAAAAGAAGAGGATGCTACACCTGAGTTGGTAAATAAAAGACACCTCTTCAGCCCCTTGGCATCTAATATCTTCCATTGCCACAATAAGCTTATGTATTTATGTATCAAACGACTGCATTGCTGTAATTTAAAATAAATATTAAATCAAATCACTGAAAGGTGTTTAAAATTTAAAATGTTATCTGAAGTGATGGAAAGTTATACATCACAACTATGACAGAGGGTTCAATCTGTTTACCTATGCAGATTCTCAGCTGGTCTGTAAGTTTCCCATCGGCTGTTAGGCACTCTGTCTCCACATAGGGAACAAACACAAATTCCTCCAGGGTGGGTGGACTCTGTTGATGCTGCCGACGTGGGGCAACAGTGGCATGCAGACCGCAGATTTGGACTCCACCAGCAACTACTTTGTCAAGGCAACTGTCGACATGGACATCCACAGCTAGAGAAATTAAAGAGAGAAAAGTTTGACGTTGGAATTTACATGAACAGCACGTAAATGTGTTTCTAATCAGATCTGTAAAATCTGTCGACAAGTAGCCTATCATTCACGTACGCACACACGCAGGCACGCACGCGTATTGAGTTGCCTCAGTCCTAAGAGTCCTGTGTAGAAGAAACTCTCTGGAAGTTTCACCTATCTCCACAGGATCTCTGGAGGTCAGCTGGAGTGACCCTAGATTTCTTAGTCACTTTGCGCATGCGCGCGCACACACACACACATACCACCGACATGCCTGTTTTGATTGGGCTGTTTGCTTGGCTGGTGTTAATGCCAGTTGCAGCTTCCTTTCTAAAAGTGTGACCTGCAGTACTTGAGTCATAGCAAGTAAAACCAGCTGCGGGAAGCCAGATTTTACTTACTTTCAAAGTTCAGTGAAGCTTGAGTCATTATGCAGAACCTCAAACTGGAGAATCAGTTGTTGGCATGAACGCACCTGTTGTCATAATTAACAATGCGTTATGTTTAGGAATCCCAGTCGCCACGGCTAGAGCCTGCTGGTCGCCTATTTATTCAAAGTTTAAAAATATTGAATGTATCGCGTGTCCAAATTGCACCAAATTTGACACTACACTTCCTTGAGCCCTTAACAATCCATGTGCTAAGCATGAAGCCGATGAGATGAAAGTTTCATGAGATATGCTACTAATAATGTGCATACATATTATCTATTAAAATTGGCTTTGAATACAATGATAACACACCCTGCTTTCCATCAGTGTACTCGCAGATCTTTTCCAGATGGACAGCTGGATCAATACACACTGAGCGTATTCTGGTTGGCAAACGGAGACTTCGACCCGACAGCCCGGCCACAATCATCTGCAGCATGGTGTCCAGAAATGTCACCCAGTTTTCTGTCCACAGCAGCTTCCCACTATCTCCTGGAAACAGCCCATCAAATGACAATTGAAGCAAAAGCATTGCATAGCAACCTATTGCTACTTTAGGCTGGGAGATACTATCATATTGCATTTATATTTCTATTAAAAACAAAACAACAGATGTAATAGTAATCTAAACAATTCCAAAAGATTTTTTTTTTAAATACACACTTCTTACTTATCACTTACACCTATCCCTTTTACCTGTATTGTTGGACTCCAAGATGCCTTGGAATGACTTTCCATAGTCATAGCCACGCAGTCGCAGCTCTTTGTAGATATCATATGCTGTCAGCTTCACTTTCGGGTCACCATTAACATTGGCAGCTTGCTGACTTATCTGACTATGGAATGAATTGAGGGCGGCATCCTCCAGAATGGTCACCTTGCCTGAAAAAAAGATAAACGGTAAATGGTATTTTCTCTATGAGAAGGGGCATTTTGGGGTTCATTATATTGCCCAAGGACACTTCGGCATTCAGAATAGGGAGACTGGGATCGAAACACTGACTCTCTGGTTAGCAGAAGTGGGAAGTAACGAAGTACAAATACTTCGTTACTGTACTTAAGTAGATTTTTCACATATCTGTACTTTACTTGAGTATTTATTTTCGTGACGACTTTTTACTTTTATTCGATACATTTGAACACAAATTTCTGTACTTTGTACTTCTTATATTCTCAAAACAGGCTCGTTACTTGAGCAGTGGTGGTTGGCGCAACGCACGGCGCACCTCTCTCTCGCTCACCCCCTGCCTTGGGAGATACGCAGGCCCGGCGGCATATTTGCTGTCGGGGGGGCAGGGCAAGACCCTAAGCGTCCGGAGGTTGGTCGGGCTGCCTTGGTCGACCGGGGTCGAGCAGGCTGTACCGGTAATGATCCCTCCGCAAGAGTTTTACTTCCTCTAGATAGTCAAGTTTGATCGTCTTCTCGGCGCTCTTCCAGTGCCGTGACCAACTCTGGCAAGGCCGATACGAGGACCTCACTAAACCATCCAATGGGTAGTAGCGATGTGTGTACAAAGAGCAGGGACTTAATCAACGCGAGCACATTCCCCATCCATATATTCCCTTTAGAATTATCCAGGTGCTCATACAGGAGCTCGGTTCAATTCAGTCTTTATTATTCTGTCTGAAATTTGGCAGCAAAACTAGACTGTGTCCAGGGATTTTTTTTCTTCTCTATACTAGCACTGTCCAGGTTGTTAACAAAAGAGAAACTATCCTATTTTGTGTGCCTAGAACTTGTTTCCTTTTGCTGAGTTATCATAAGGGGCATTGTGAATCATTCCTGCTACTGATTAGAAAGTGAAAGGTCCATGTTTAGTGATATTTACAGAATTCTTTAGTGGTTACACTGTGGTCTGTTAGTGTTCTTAGGCAGACACAAGAGGCACTTGTTTATTCTGTTATGTTGGTTCTTTGTTGTCCCTAGAAGTTCAGATGCACTAGTCCATTACTATTTGAACCTCAGCATCTGGGGTTCCAAATTTGTAAAATTATATAGTATATGTATATTTTTGTCAGTTGATATAAAGCCTGAAGAGAAACATGTTGGGTTGTTTTGTGTCTGTATAGGCCTACTATAAAAAGCACTTTGCATTTTTACTTTTGATACTTAAGTACATTTCAACACCAGATACTTTTGATACTTAAGTACATTTAATATGAGCTACTTTAAGACTTTGACCCAAGTCATTTTCTTACGGGTGACTTTAACTTTTACCGGAGTCACTTTAAGGTAAGACATCTGTACTTTTACTCAAGTATGGCTTTCAAGTACTTTATACACCACTGCTGGTTAGAGGACAACTGGTCTAATCCCTGAGCCACAGCCGCCCGAAAGATGCAGAATAAAAACATTGACATTTTCTCTGATTTGTTGTCTATGATCTAACAAATTGATGTCCGTTACAACAGGCCAAGCAAACACCCCATTCCAAACAGGCAGGTTTAGAACAGGCACTGTACTATCTTCATGATTGCTTGACTGAGTGGAAACATGAGGTCAGATGTTGTTAAATCCTGTTGGCCAAATGATGATGTTTTTATATACAGTGAATATGCATGTGTTTGTATTAGAGGCGGTGTGTGTTTTGTGGTGTGTGTGTGTGTGTGTGTGTGTTTGAGTAGCTCATAATAGTACAATGCAAAGTATTCAGACCCCTGACTGTTACAAAGGAAAAACTGAAATATCAAATTGACATACGAATTCATATTCTTTGCCATTGAAATTTAGCTTAGGTACTCCCTTTTTCTCTTTGAGATATTTCTACACCTTGTTTGGACTTTCACCTTAGGAAACATACATTAGTTTTATGGAAAAGAAAAAATCAGTTTATATACTAGAAATTGACACTGATTGCAGATTCTTTTTAGGGGCACACTACTGGGGGCTGGTGCTCACTGTCTTATCACTACTGGAACTGCTGGTGGCTGCTAATTTTGCCACTATAACCAATTTGCTTCCATGCAAACATCACAATGAAATCCATATCAGGATATAACTCAAACCAGTAACTGAAATATGAATTGTTAACAACTTTCTCTCTTAAATCAGCACCGCTGTGTCCACTGAATGTCCTTTCTCTCAGAAGACAGACGTCTTTCACTGTTTCCTAGAGCGTAAATGACTTCCTGAATTTAGTTTTTGAAAATGCATGGTGAAATGACATCCACAAATAGAATCATCACCTATCTCTAGAAACCAGACTTAACATTTCCCAAATGTATGAAAATCTTGGAGGAATACTGTCTGGTGTCAGGTTATTGGCTGAACATCAAGTAAAACACAGGCACTCTCAATTAACAACACACCAAGTGAGCAGAAATAAAAACTACAGTGGGACGCAAAATTTATGACATACCTGGGAGTCTGATTCGCTCAGGAGCTGAATCAAACCTATGACATAAACTACAATAAAATGAGTAAGCTGTAACAGAAAGATATCACAAAGGGGTCAACACTAATATTTTACTTAAGTTTTATACAGCATGGTATAACTGACGCACAAATTTATGTGTATCTACAAGTTGTATTTTTTTGGCTTCTCTATTGCTACCTCAACGGTGACCCAGCTCATGTGGTCCCCCCTTCTGGAAGGATATTATTTCCACCTCTGGATTGGCACATTAGTGAACAGATATGTAGCTGCATGTTTTTGTTTTCCTCGCCCTTTGCATAAGAGACAATATGAAGCTTCTATGGGGATTTCTTTTTTTCTGTCTCTCTTTTCACTCGCCCTGCAGGATAATTTTATTTTCATCTGAGTGACATTTGTTGCCATGGATCACCACTACCACACCATGGAGCTGTGCTAACATGTTCGATCTGATTTATTTTTTATGTCATATTTTTTCTCATGAGAATGGCTTGGACAAACAAGGTAACCCTTTTAAATATTCTCAATGTTTATGCTGTGAGTTTATTTGCCGACATGATGGACCTACAGTTTTTGTTGGGGAATAATTTCTTTTAAGGTTTTGTGGTTGTCAGAAATATATAACTGTCTGATCCAGTATATATTTTAGGAAAAAAGTATTAAGTTTTATTAAATCCAGGAAGTGTGACATTGTCTTTCTACAAGAGACCCACCTTTTAGCTCAAGAATCACTGAAATGGCCACAGAATTCATTTAGCGAATGGGTATGCCCCAAACTCCAGGATTTATTGGCCTTATGGAGAGACTTGGGAGACTTGGGATGTGTTGCTTCGTAGGATATACGTAAATCCTATGAGTTGGCTGACATTTGGCGCTTATATACCCCATCTAGCAGGGATTCTACCTTCTACACTCCCCTCATAGAATATTCTCTAGAATAGACCTTATTTTGGTGTCTAACTCTATAACTCCCTTCACCAATCTCTATTAATATTGGCAGTATTGTCATATCAGACCATGCACCTGTAGTCCTCCATACTGTCCCCTTTTCCGAGCCAGACACATCACACAGGGGAGGCTTAATTCTACTCTTTTAATAGATATGACCTTTAAGAGCACAGATTCATTTCTTTAAAGAGACCAATTTACCCTCTACACCATCACTAGGTGTAGCCTGGGAAGCTTTAAAGCTTTAAATAGAGGCCACATAATCCAACATGCCTCTTTTAAGAAGAGGGAAAACGAGTTGGATCTAGAAAAGCATGTCTCCTGATAATCTGACAAAGCTCACTAGGCTGAAGTGCGAGCTCAACACTATTATCTCTCGCAAGGTAAAATTCTCCCTCTTCAGGGCAAGACAGACGTCCTCCAACCATAAGGTCGGCGGCTCGAATCCCAGGCCATGCCGAAGTGTCCTTGGGCAAGATGCTGAACCCCCAATGGCCCCTCATAGATGTTGAATGCACTAATTGGAAGTCGCTTTGGTTATAAGTGTTAGCTAAATGACAAGTAATGTAATGTAATGAAACATCATGAAACATCATGAGAAACAAAGAGCACCATATCAGCCAACAGAGGTGAGAGGGACAAGCTTACTAATAACAAAATAAACACGGCCTTTAGAAACTTATGCTATACCATCAGGCATTTAGTCTTAGACATATGGCACACTGGTTCCTTACCCCCAGAGGGAGCTCCACCCTGGCTTGACTTGGTAAGCCCTCTCTCGCCAATACTTCTTGTTTTGGACAAATTTGTGTAAAAGCACATCCAGTGGTCTCTCACTGACAGTGAGTCCGGAGGAAAGTTGCTCTGAGCCACAAGTTATCTATATCTGCATGCAGGAATTTAGTTAAATCCAAAGCTCTGCATTGGTAAAGCACCTTTTCTCTGGAAGCTACTGTATCAGAAAGGGATCAAGGTTTAAGGTGGTACTATGAGATCCTTTGAGAATCTGGAAAAGCAATTTAGAATTTATTGCACTCCATCCAGGTTACATAGAGTGGGGCTGCAGGGTGATGCAGGGTGTTGGTGGTGTTACGAGAGTGATGGCTCTATTTGCTGTGGAGCTGCCCACACATAAAGCAGTTGTGGTTAACCATCCATGATTATATTCAAGCAATTATTGGTCATGACATCCCTTTCACACCAGGCTTATACATCCTGGGCAACCCCACGGTGTTAGAAAATGTAACTTCTTTGGACGCAGATTGGGTCCAAACTGCCCTTATGTTGGTGACGGAAAAACTCATAGCTATGAATTGGAAGGCATCCTCGGCACCCACAGCATGGTACATGGTGGTACATCCAGTTGGGTAAATTGGCTGCTCTGGAATATTTATCATTTAGGTTACTCAATAAGGTAGAGCTCCATGTCCAGAAGTGGGCACGATATCATGCTCTTTTTTTTTTAAATCTGAATCTGAATCTGAAAAGTAACTAGTAATTTTATGTAAGTTATCAAATGAAGTAAAAAAGTACACAATTTCCTATGAGATATATTGCAGTAGAAGTATAAAGTAGCATGAAATGGAAATTATCAGGTAAAGTACAAGTACCTAAACATTTTACTGAAGTACAGTACTTGTAGCTGTCCACAAATACTGTAAAACATGTAAACTAAGAAACAATCCTTGTCTTATGTTGTCATCTAGTGGATACGTTGTGATCTGCACTGCAAACTGTAGTAAGTAGAGACTATGCCATCATACATTGTTTGGTGTAATAACAACAAAGCTATCTTACAAAATATATGTTCTTGATTTGCTACACCTTAAATAAAATGTTATCTGATGAACTCAATCTGATTTTTGTGAGACTCACTTATTTTATTAATGGCAAAACAGGTCTCTCTTCCTATTTAAAGGTACTGATGATGACAATTTATCTTTTTCAGTCATTTTAGAGCCAAATTTATTTTATGGAAGACCTGTCTACAAAATGACTGTACAGTATGTAGCGTAAGGAACAATCATTGTCTTGTGGTTACTGGTGGTATTGCTATGTAAGGTGACCTGAAAAAAACGAATTTTATGCAAATATCGTAATGCATTGAGACAATGTCTAGTTGACTTGAGTTTATTTATCCATTAAACAGGTAACCTTAGCTGTTATCGCAACAATTGCACCATCTGAGAAATTTGGCAGGAGCCGCCACTGGTATACGAATTTGGCTTGAAAGTTGTATGTGGTTATAAATATAATCATATTATATTATATAATTCAATAAAATGTGAATCATAGAAAATAAGTTCTGGCCTGAAATTTTTCAGTTTAAAAACTACATATAACAAATACAAAAAATACCCACCACTAACAGCCAGATTTCCATTCTCTGAAACCTCAAATCTGTTGGTGGCAGGCATGAGATGCACCTCCAACTGGATAGAACCTGAGAAGTGCAGAAAGATGAAAAGAAATGACACGTTGAGTGACAGAAACAGATGGACTGATGAACTGCTTGTCCTCATCATCACTTTCATCGATCTCCATACACCCCCATCCCTGCTGCTCAACTCTCACCTGTCTTTGGTAGGATGGTAGCTCTGTGGATGGTGATGTCCTCAAAGTTTACTGGGGTGCTTTCCATGACAGCACCCAGACTTCTCACAAAAGTGCGCCAGGCTAAAACCAGGTAGCCCGTTGCTGGGTAGAGCACACGCCCATCAATGCAGTGTCCAATCAGGTAGTTGTTTGTTGACTCTGGGTTTACATCTGTTGTTGGTTATGGACACCGACCCACAATGTGACCAAGTATAATGAAAAAGCACAGTTTAATATTTTTCCTTTATATAACAAAAGAATATGGATGCCAAGTTTTATTCCACATGTGCAGTCCTTACCAATATTGTAGATGCTGGCTGAATTGGATCCTCCGGAGCCAGAAGGAAAATCCTCGACCTTGGGGACATCCCAAGTCTGGGCATGGTCCCATTGGACCAAGGGAGAGATCAAAGGGGTACCAGGTGGCACAGGGTACATCACAGCAGGCCAGAGCCTGTTTACATCCACATTGATGCTACAGAGGTGCATAAAAAAGAATTATAATATTAATGATAACAAACTGCATCTAAGAGTGCTCAAATAGGAGGAGGAAACAGCAAAGCCCATCCGGAAAACAACATATCCCCCAACCTAAACTGATACACAAAAAATAATAGAGTAAGGCATTTACTGACCCATTCATGTAGATTTTGCCAAGGTTTGAGAGGAAGAACTCAAGGTTGTTGGGGAGTCCTATCTTCATCAAAGGAAGGACGGAACAAGTAGGCTTCAGGCTGCGCTTCAGAATGGTCTATGCCGAAAACAAGTGTAAACATTTTTAAACTCGGAAGGTAGAGCAGGTCATCCACAAACCAGAAGGTCAGCTGTTCGATCACAGTCTCCCCCAAGCAACATACCGAAACGCAAATTGGTCTAGACGGAGTTGCCAGCAGTTTATGTGTGATGTATCATAGAGTGCATTTATGTGCAGCCATTTACAATATACCATTTTACAGAGAGAGGGAGAGAGAGAGAGATAAAGAGACATGATTTGCTCACCACAGATTTTGAATTATTCATTCTACCCAAATAACTAATAGTTGAGATGTCATATTATCATGTACATATTATAAACAACAATAATTATATTTTAAAATTCTATTATCATCAATGTTGGATTATCGCAACAACCCTAGTTGCTACCAGAGGGAGGACCAAGATATTGTTTGTCTTGTTATGTAACTTACATGTTATGTCATATGTGTGTGTGTGTGTGTGTGTGTGTGTGTGTGTGTGTGTGTGTGTGTCTCTGAACCTCTTCATACAGACAAAAATAATCACATTTATTCAGTTATTAATCAATGGTATTGGATCATGAATCCAGATTGTTCCAGTCACTTTAACCCTGATGTCCTGGCTGTGTGCGTCCCGTTACATCTCGTGTTGTGTGTAGCAGGCAAACTGAATGCATAAAAAATTATCTTTTAAATCTGTTAAAATATGCTCATAAACTCTAGACCACATTAAACAAACACAAAGTAAACTTCAGTACTGTTCAGGTCATAATAACTTGTGTTTAGTGTTGGTGTTTATTGTTAAAGTGAGTAAAGTGAGCACAGTTCAGAGGAGGAGTGAGAACATGTGGCAGGCTAATACGGAACAGGCTGCCACTGCAAAATCTTAATAGTGGAAACCCTAAAATAAATACATTTAATACTAGTCAGTCAAGTTAGAATATAAGACTCGAGTCCAGACCTCTGGCTGTTACAATATGAAATATAAATTCAAAACAATCAACTATATTTAATTTGCCTTTCCCTATGGACACTTCCATGCAATACAAATAGTTCACCTGCCATCTTATCTGTGGAGTGTAAAAGGGAAAGTTTTTTGAAGACAGGGTTGATGATTGACTCTCTAAGCAGCCAGTAAGGGCTCACCCAATGTTTTCTTCACTAATGATACATAGGTACGTGCTAGCATAGACCACCCACATCATGTCATTTGATGCCTGTAGAAACAGTAACCAGTGTGTTAATATGAGGAGTGTAAATGTTTAAACTGCTGCTTATTGGAATGTTGATGTTTGTGGTCTTTTAACAGCATGCTGACTGTACCTGTAGCACAGCATTAGGCGCTATCTCCACCACCACAGCATTTTCGGGAACCAGACTCAGGCCCTCCTTAAACAGCACAGGGCTGACCAGGTTGTTGACATAGTACTCAGCTGAGCTGTACCGAGCCAGAGGAGAATCCCACGCAGACTGAGGGATACTGGTGCTTACCCAGCGGGATGAACGTTGGCATGGCTCCTTGATCACCTAAACACAAAATTATTATTTGGTAGTTCAAATATTTTTTTATAATTGATCAATAGTCAAATACAATCAAAAAAGCATAAAAAGATGTGCAGGAGGCAACTTGGTTTACTTTATTACTCTTACTATAGTAATAATAATAATAGTGACGCTAATAATCTGACATATCTAGCCTGGTATGACAGTTTTAGATATAAATGCAACAAAAACTGTCATCATGATGCAGGATAAAAAACAGGTTTAGACCTTATCATTATAAATCAATTAACTATAAATATGACAATTAAAGGTATGGCATAAAAACACCAGACAAATTATAAATTTTACAAATTATTATACCAAATAGTTGTGGGAATGTATTACCAAGTCTCCCACGTAGCTGTTAGATTGTTCAAGCTTCATGACTTTACTGTTGCGGACAATTCAAATACAGCAGAGCTATGTACCTTCTTTAGAGCAGCCAGCAGGTTGGGAGCAATGGAAGCCATGAAGTAGGAATGGAAAGCGACACCAGCAGTGTGCACTTCTCTTGCAAACACTCCCTGATCTTTCAGCTCAGATACAAATTTCCGGATTGCTTCCTAATGAAACACACATATCACATCTGTCAACGAAATACTACAACCTAACATAGTTTAAAGCCTCCTTTAAAAAAATGTTGTCACTGCTATGATTTTCAACAACTGTATTGTTAAATTGTGTCAAATTTATGTTGTCTATGTTGGCAACAAAAGACAAAGTCTGATTGAATGTTTGACCTGAGGACCAGAGATGGTGATGGTTTTCTCAGCGTTGTGGCAGGCTGGGACAACTCCCTGAGGACACTTAGCCAGGCACTCCTCCCAGGTCAGCCCTGAAGGATAGACAGTAAGCGTAAGTGTAAGACTATTCATTTTAACTTTATTACAGACACTAAAGGTCCATATCCAAGATTATTAAATCATTATTAAAACACATACAGGCATTTGTTTCAGTGTTTCCAGAAAGAAGAGGAATATCTTGGGTCCCTCTGTCGAGGCTCAGTTAAGACCATTATGATAACATTTCTCGAATAAGTTAATCAACGCCTACATTTGTACATAAAATTCCTCAAGACAGCATGGAAAGTAGGAACATTACAGGCCACAAACAAAAATTTTGTTTTACTGTAACTGCGCCACAAGTGCGCGGTATAGAATGGAGTACAGTAGGCTCAAAAGAAGGATATTTTAACATCCTCTGTACACATGCAAAATTTGCGTACCAGCATATTGGCTTGTGCATACAATTTACAACACTTCAGGTGAACATCATCATCATCACAAAAATCATCCCAGATGATAGCTTTTTATCCTTGTTGGTTTTAGCAATCATAACCACGCTCTTCTTAGGGTTAAACTTAATATCAAACTGCAAACCATAATCTGAACAGACTCTAAGCAGCTGCTGCAAACCAGCACTATAGGGGGAGACAGTATGACTAAATCATCAGCATATAAAAGCTGGTTGACAAGCCTGTCCCCCACCACACATCCAGTCTTACACTCTAACTTTTTTTGGAAAGATCATCCATATACAGATCGAAAAGAACAGGTTACAGTATTCCACCCTGTTGGACACCATTGGCCACTGGGAGTGGTGCAGATGTACTCTTACCCCATGTAACTTGCATGGTTAGATGTGAATACCAAAAGTGCAAGATCCTTATCAAGTATGGGGGAACTCAGTCAAATGCTTTAGATGCATCCCAAAAACACATCAATATAAAGGTGTCATGTCTTCTACACTTACTAAAAATTTCCTTCAGCGCATATATACAGATATCTGTGCCATGATTGTTTTTGTCCTAGTTACTACTGGTAGCATGAGGTGGTACCTGCAGCCCAATCAGGTTGCACAGGTAATCCAGCTCCTCCAGGATAGCACATCCATATGTGCGGTCGCAAGAAGGTCTCAAGAGCATGGAGGAGATACCAGGAGACCAGCCATTACACGAGGAGAGCTGCAAAGCTGTTTACGCCTGAAACTTGAACACTTCTCCCACCCCTCCATTGGCATACTGGTGAGTAGATAATGAGTAAATTTACATTTTTGGGTGAACTATCCCTTTAATCAGTGAGTCCAAATGAATTGTACCAGATGGAATGAAATTGCCTACGGGCAGTCCTAATATATCACATCTACAAGGACGTGAGGTCACTGTGACCTTGATGTTTGACCTTAGGCTCTTAAAATCGAATGATTTAATCCTTGAGTCCAAGTGAATAATTGAGCCCAATGTGAAAGGATTCCTTGATGGTGTTCCAGAGATATAACCTTAACAAGGCAAATAATGTGCTTTGTGTGGCCTTGACCTGTGAATATTTATACCAAATTTTGGAGAAATTCCCTCAAGGCATTCTTGAGATATCATATTTATGAGAATGGGACAGACAGAGGAACAACCGTCAAAAACGTAATGAAAAAAACTGTGGCAATCAAGTACCGCTTTCACTGTTTCCATTGCCATGATTAGCATACATCTCTTAGCAGATAGCCAGACCTGCTCTCACTATGCATCTGGTGCTATCATGCACAGTATGTGTGTTGATTTATTATAAAGGCATTATAAAAATATAACCAGTAGGCGATTTGTACGGAAATGAGGGAGCATGCCATCCCCTTTAAATCAGAATGATCAAAAAACCATCCCCCTTAATAAGTTGCCAATTCCCCCAATACGAATTTTGGGGCTTAACAGTAGGGCTGCACAATATATCTAAAATATATTGTCATCGCAATATCAACATGCGCAATATACGTATTGCAAAAGACTGCTTGAACTGAGATAAAGGTTGTTCCATGTGCCATGTATTCACGCTCTGCATGTCAATATATTTGGCCAATCAGATGGAGCCCTGCTGCTCTAAATAATAAATTAAAGGTATTCAGATCGTTGACGCATTTTTCCACCAATTAATCATTGCCGGAAGAAGAGAATAGAGAGAAAACAGAGAACTGCAAGGCGGCTCCGTCAAATCTCGCTCCGCCCAAATAAATTCTACAGTGGAAACGTCTAGTGATCACATTTGTCCCAGATCAAATTCATCACTATGAGCGGTTGATTATATAAAAGAATCGAGTAGCATATTTATGATAGTCCCAGAGCCTTAGGGCAAAATAACACACACACACACACAGAGCAGTGGAGTCAATGTGTGTGTGTTTCTTTCTCTCTCCCTCAGACTCAGCTGATGTCTCTGACTCGCTTCAGTTTAAATGTTGATTTGTTTGAAATGACGTCACAATATTAACAGTGATCACATCTTTCTTCAAAACAGCTCTCTCTTTTCCTCTCTCTCTCTCTCTCTTCTCTCTCTCTCTCTCTCTCTCTCGTCTCTCTCTCTCTCTCTCTCTCTCTCTCTCTCTCTGTCACACACACACACAAACAGTGTGATCAGACATATGTGTAAACTGGGTAAAAACAACCGACTTAACCGCTTACTTTAATACACAATTATACAGACAATTTTAGTTGAAAGAGAAGAAAGATAACTGGACAAAATGGAATCCTTTAGGACAGGGGTCTTCAATGTTTTTCCGGCCAAGGACCCCCAAACTGATAGAGATGGAGCAGGGACCCCCTACTATATATATTGTATAAAATTGTGTTTTATATTAAACTGGGCCTAGTGCCATGTATAAACATAGCTACCCTGTTATTGTGCATTCAATACTAAGAACCAGGAATATCTTGCAAAAGGATTTGTGGGTGAACTAAATGTCGTAGTTTTTTTATTTGTTCTATTCAAAGGTATCTTCTTTTCAATAATATTGCAGCTTGCGTCCGTGTGTCTGGGATCTTTGTCAGCTCGGGACTGAATAGGCTCTCGGCCAATTAAGGGTGAACCGGCCATAACATGCGGCCTCGTGATTGGCACAGCAGCGATAGGGGCGGGTCCTCCTCTTTGTGTACAGGAGGCTTGGAGGGACAGGACTAGGCTAGTCTCGTGCTGTGAGTGAACCATACAGTCTATGGAGTGAACCGGTGCCCAGTTTGAGAGAGCTCCTGTGTGTCGCTGAATGTGTGCATTGCTGACTGAAAGATAAGGTCTTCTGCCTCCATTTATCCGTTCGCTACAATATGTTGGATTCATGTTAATGTGTATTTAAAGACATTTAAATAAAAATTGGTTGGGAAAAATTTGTTTAAATTAAAAAAATATAAAAAATTGTCTAATCAACCAAAAATGTTGCGACCCCCCTGCAGTACCTCTGCGGACCCCCTAGGGGTCGCAGACCCCCTGTTGAAGACCTCTGCTTTAGGAGGCATACATTTTACATGTGTGTCAATTGCTCTTGGTGGTATGCAAAATTGGGGGCTGGTGACCAATAACAAATCCCCTCATAAGCGGTGCCCCATTTGGGTATATACAACTTGCGCACATGGCATGCATTGCCCCTCCAATCCTTTTCATTACCCTGCAGGATTCTGATATGGATTCGGAATTTTTTTTAATGGGAATTGTAACACAATTTAAATTAAGGTTTTGTTTATTTTACTCAGTGGCCTTTTTGCCCTTGCGCGTGGCCTTTGTGCCCTAAAAATCTCTATCACAACAAAAGCCAAATGACCTTGCCCATACATTATAAAATTCTGAACATGGTCCAGAGCCTCCTCCAGTTCAGGGCATTTATTGTGCATTTTTCAAGTTTTTACCTCATATTAAAAAAGTGACATTTACATTTAATTTGTTTTAGTTTACCTTTTAAAAACAAAACAGAAATAAAGTATGTAAATGTGAATTTTACTATATGAGAAAAAAATGTATACACATTTATGCTGCAACTAATTAAATGACAACTCACTGTTGCAGCAGTCAGAAAAATTGTGATCTAGATGAGAAGTGTGATAAGTAAAGATTCATTCTGGTCGGTTTTTACATTCCACCGCAGGCTAACGTGCAAGAGGCGCAACGCACGCTCGCCGACCAGATACTGTGTGTGGAACGGACTAACCCGGACTCCTTAGTTATTGTCCTCGGCAACTTTAACAAAGGAAATCTCACCCGCGAACTCCCCAAATATAAACAATTTATTAAATGCCCGACCAGAGAGGAGAACATTCTGGATCACTGTTACACCACAGTAAGCAGTGCCTATCACGCCGTCCCCCGGGCTGCACTGGGACTCTCGGACCACGTCATGGTCCATTTGATTCCTGCATACAGGCAGAAACTAAAACTCTGCAAACCTGTTGTGAGGACTTCAAAGCAGTGGACCAGTGAAGCTGTGGAGGATCTTCAGGCGTGCTTGGACTGTACAGATTGGGAGGTGTTCAGGACTGCTACCAACAGTCTGGACGAGTACACAGAGGCTGTAACTTCTTATATCAGCTTCTGTGAGGACAGCTGTGTTCCGTCACGCACCAGGGTGTGTTACAACAATGACAAACCCTGGTTCACAGCCAAACTCAAAAAGTTAAGGTTGGAGAAGGAAGTGGGGACAGAGACAGGTTTATAGAGTCGAAATACAGGTTTAGCAAGGAGGTGAGAGAAGCTAAACGTCTGTACTCTGAGAAACTCCAACACTAGTTCTCAGCCAATGACTCTGCCTCTGTCTGGAAAGGGCTTAGGCAGATTACAAATTGTAAACCTAGGGCCCCCCATTCCACTAACAACCCACGCCTAGCCAACGACTTGAATGAGTTTTACTGTCGCTTTGAAAGACAATGGGACAGTCCTGACACCATCCCCCGTGACACCACCCTCCAGCCCATCAACTGCACTTCCCCCACCATAGCAAAGGCCTGCGCCTTTCCACAACTGCCCCCTCCCTCCTCCCCTACCACAGTGACGACTCTCTCCATCCTGGAGGGGGACGTCAACAGACTCTTCAGGAGACAGAACACCCGCAAAGCAGCCGGGCCAGACTCTGTCTCTCCATCAATCCTGAAACACTGTGCTGATCAGCTGTCTCCGGTGTTCACAGACATTTTTAACACCTCACTGGAGACATGCCACGTACCAGCCTGCTTCAAGAGCTCCACCATCATCCCTGTCCCCAAAAAAACAAAGATCACTGGACTCAATGATTACAGACCCGTCGCCCCCTGACCTCTGTGGTGATGTAGGCATTTGAGCGCCTTGTGCTGTTCCACCTCAAAGCCATCACTGACCCTCTCCTGGACCCCCTGCAGTTTGCCTACAGAGCCCACAGGTCTGTAGACGATGCAGTAAACATGGCCCTTCACTTCATCCTCCAGCACCTGGACTCCTCAGGAACCTACGCCAGGATCCTGTTTGTGGACTTCAGCTCTGCCTTCAACACCATCATTCCGGCTCTGCTACAGGACAAGCTCGCCCAGCTGAGTGTGCCTGACTCCACCTGCAGGTGGATCACAGACTTCCTGTCTGACAGGAGGCAACACGTGAGGCTGGGGAAGCATGTCTCTGATTCCAGGACCATAAGCACCGGTTCCCCTCAAGGCTGTGTTCTTTCCCCTCTACTCTTCTCCCTGTATACCAACAGCTGCACCTCCAGTCATCAGTCCATCAAACTCCTTAAGTTCGCGGACGATACCACCCTCATTGGGCTCATCTCTGGTGGGGATGAGTCCGCCTACAGGTAGGAGATTGACCATCTGGTGACCTGGTGTGGTCTGAACAACCTGGAGCTCAATGCTCTGAAAACAGTGGAGATGGTTGTAGATTTTAGAAGGAACCCAGCCCCACCCACCCCCATCACCCTGAGAGACTCCCCAGTCGACACTGCGGAGTCCGTCCGCTTCCTGGGCACCATCATCTCCCAGGACCTCAAGTGGGAGCTGAACATCAGCTCCCTCACCAAAAGAGCTCAGCAGAGGATGTACTTCCTGCGGCAGCTGAAGAAGTTCAACCTGCCAAAGACAATGATGGTGCACTTCTACACCTGCATCATCGAGTCCATCCTCACCTCCTCCATCACCATCTGGTACGCTGCTGCCACTACCAATGACAAAGGCAGACTGCAGCGTACCATCCGTTCTGCTGAGAAGGTGATTGGCTGCAATCTGCCATCTCTACAGGACCTGTTTGCCTCTAGGACCCTGAGGCGTGGAGGTAAGATTGTGGCCGATCCTTCCCACCCGGGTCACAAACTCTTCGAGGTACTTCCCTCCGGCAGGAGGCTGCGGTCCATCAGGACCAAAACCTCACGCCACAAGACCAGCTTCTTCCCGGCTGCAGTTGGCCTTATCAACAAGGCTGTTTTTGCATTTTGCATTTTACTTTTTACTTACTTTTTATATCTTTTTATTTTATATTTGTTTTTTGTTTTTCTATGTTGAAGTACTTATCGTGTTTTTATGTTTTTATGTTCATTGTATGCACCTTATGCCATGCCAAGGCAAATTCCAGGTAGGTGTAAACCTACTTGGCAATAAATACTTCTGATTCTGATTCTGATTCTGATTGAGCTCAAGGTATACTGATACACCACAGCCATCAACACAGTCTTGAGATGACTAATCTCAACAAGAAGGCTAATATCAGTGTCAACACTACTCGGCTAACTGCAAAACGGACAGGTTGTGGAAGACATATATCTATCAATCCTAGTGAATTCTCTGTGAAATAGCATCATATACTGTATATAATATGTGATAAGGTTACCTTATCCCTGGTATACATGTAGTCAGATCTGCAGGTTGTGCATGACCAGGTCCCATGGCCCATTAAAATATCTGCATGTCAGTGTCTGGGATTGAGAATGGATTTGTATATATATAATTTATTTTATTTTAATAAAACTCCTTCCCTCTGGAAAATGTGCCTATTTCCTGAAACCAGCTCCTGAAATATGGAAAAGAATGACTGCTCTCCTCTTACCAACTGCAGCCATGCCTCCTGGAGGAAGTTTGGCCTCTTTGACACAACGGCCTCTCCAGTAGGCAGCCAAGATTGCCTCACTGTGGCCAAGGGAACCGTCAGCATAGCCACAGGCCAGCTCTCCTGCTGAGTGTCCTACGATGCCATCGGGCTGCAGACCCACCTTAGTGAGCAGGTCAATCAGAGCGATCTGTAACAAGGGGATCCAGAGAACACATATGGGTTTAGTTTCAGTTGCTTGTGTTTTTTAAATGACAGCATGGATCTGCTTTTGTGGCATTAAGTAACCTTGCCCAAGCTCAAGGACTTATTTTATTAAAAGTTTCCCAAGAACTGAACATTGAACTATACTTTTTGCTTGCCTCTCCCACTGCATGGAGCCTTCCTTCTGCAACTGGATTTCAAATAGCAAACCAAGCCCTGATGCCTGTGCCGACAGTGTATGAATGATGTGTGATTGAGCAAGGGCTGCACATAAAAGCATTGATGAATGGGTGTATGGCAAAACTGTACTGTAAAGCACTTTAAGTGGTCATCAAGACTAGAAAAGTGCTATATAAAAGTAAAATCTATCTGTTCAAAAAAACAGCCTTTCTCTGAAAGTAAGTTCTAAGATTAGATTTAAAGGTTCAGTCTATAAGATTTAGGTGAAAGGATCTATTGGAAAAATGTAATATAAAATAATCGTAGTAATGTTTTCACTTGTGTGTAATCATCTAAATCTACCGGTCGATCTCGCAGTCTTCACTGTCGATCTCCGAACTCTCTGGACTCACTGGCTGCGTCGCGCCGCAGATCAGCTGTGTGTCGGTTGTCTGTTGTTCACACGGCAGCGTGTCCGCTGCTGGTTTATCTACTGCTTTGCCTTCGAAACAAGTCGATTCATGTACTAAACTAAACACCAGGACTCTACGGTATGAAGACGAGCATCTTCCGATCTGTCGATAACAATTAAAGCCCCGTGCGATCAAATGAATGGATTCAGAAAGTGAAACGCTGGAGTGCTTTTACTTTGAAACGGGAGTTGAAAGTGTTGTAAATACATTTGTGTCATAGACAGATAAACAATGTGGTTCACAGCACAATAAACAGAGAAAATTATATTTCACATGAGTTTAATGTTTATCTGTTGAAATTATGTCACAAACGTGCATTTTAAAATGTTAAAACCACTTTCTGTATGCGTTTCAAAATAAAAACACTCCAGCGTTTCTGTTGACGGAATCCATTCTTTTGTTTAAAAAGGAGATTTTATTGTGAAATATTTACAGGAGCAGAAGATGCACATCTTCATACTGTATAGTACTGGTATTAATTTCAGTACAAGGGACTTCTTTCATACAAGGAAATAGTCATATTTATGGCCATATTCAAGGCAAAGCCTATGTAAAAACATTGTGCTGCAGCAGCTCCTCTGCAGAACATGTTGTTGAACTGAAGCTAAATATTGTGCACTGAACAGATAAAGTTAAACAACTGCCTTTCTTTGTGTATATTTATGCTCGTACATTCAGCCTTTACAGAAATTGCAAAAACTAATAAATATGACCCTCCTAAGTGGGGTTCTTGGAAGATATCAGGGTGGTAGATCTCAGCTTACGTTTGGAATTAAAAAGTGATCTTGGGCTCGAAAAGGTTGGTGAACACTGATCTAATTGTACAAATTTGTGTTTTCTTTACACTAGAATGGGCGCTTTATATTTAAATACTTTATATGTAAATCAGGAGCAGGTCCTATCTACGGAGGCCAGCATGTTTTTTACAGTAGCCCAAACTGGACAAACTAAACAATCTTTTGAGTTTTTAAGACAACTGAAGGCTTCCACAGGTTCTCTTTCATGTTTGAAAGGGGAGGGTAGGATGAGGGGTATTCAGCTGCAACATGCAACCTCACCATTAGATGTCACTAAATCTTACATACTGAACCTTTAACAGTAGCAACAGAGTCAGCTGATCTAAGTCTGTGGAAGGATTTTCTAGAGCTGAGTACTGCAAAGGCTCTATCACATTGTCTTTGACCAGCATCGTGGAACAGTGAAAAGACATAGAGCGGCAGACCTGCAGCCGGTTAAGTCTGTGAGGAGCTATGTTGTGTTCTCCGGCACTAGATTTTTTTGTGATTAGAAAAGAGATAAAAAGTATTTAAAATTAATTCTAAAACAAGGTTAGAGGTAACCTCAAAACTCAAAATTAATGTTCAAAATATGGCTGCACTTTAAAAAAAATGACAGCAGACCCCTAGGGACCTGAAGAAGTGATAATTTGGAGGACATATTTGGAGGACTGACTATAATCATCTGGTCTTATCCATTCTTCAGTTTAAAATAAGACACCAATGGTTTCTGTAATAATGAAATAATTTAAAATAAAGGTTTCATTCAACACTGACCCTACATTTAACAAGGTGATTTTAGCTTTCAATATAATAAACTCTGGTAGTTAATACCACCGAAATTTAAATTAAGGGACCTTGGTCTTGTGACAGTAGGATCTTTTGAGGACATTTTGAATCTCTCTGTTTGCTGTGATTGATGTACTGTATACATCTTACACTGGTGGGCAGAGCAAGTTAGTGAAATAGTGATAGTGTGATTGGCAGTGGAGAAGAGTTTCATTCAGTGACCAGTTAGGCAGGAACTATTATTCAAGTGCATGTGGTGACGAAACATCATGAAGAATGTTGGCTGCTAATGTTAAAATTACTGATTAAAAACAAGATTAGGAGAACTAACCTCCTTCCTGTTTGGGTTTCTATAACATCAGAAGAACCTTGAAGATTAGGCAAATTACACACAGGCACAGACATTCTATCCATATATTGTTCCTAAAATACAAGTCAATATATTTACAGGAGCACCTTAAGTATCCTACTCTATAGTCCATATGAAAATGACACAAATTTGGCCTTGATTAGCCATATCAAGGTTCCTACATCCAAGACCATATTTTCACTCTACCTGTATAGAAGTGAGGCCAACAAAGGCATGAATAGTGTCTTCAAAGGTGGTATCGTCAGCCTCCATTAGCAAACGAGACACGACCAGGCCTGTGTCTTTCAGGGCTGCGTCTGACTGCAGAATGGACTCTCTAAAGTCTTTCAGCTGCATGAGACTGCGGCCCATACCTGCCCACTGTGTTCCCATACCTGTTAATAAAATAAATAGTCACAGAACTTAATTCAGCAATACAGATACTGAAGTCGTCATCTGTTTAAGGACATCTGAAATAACACTTCCATTGCAGTGCTCATTAGAAAATGTTGCAAAAAAAATCCTCAGTTGTACAAAAATGTTTAATGGGTCAATTCATTGAATTTTGGTTTTATTTGCCCAGGTTTTGAAATATCTGATACTGAGAATTCTCTTCACGGAATACAATACTGAAATATTGAAAAAGTATCCTTATTAAGGGCAAAATCTCTTTCTAGAAACCAGATATTACAGATTACTGATAAATATTGTTTAATTCATTTACTTCATTCTAATTCAACATAAGTATAGTGTAAATGTACATAAGCAAACAGAAATAACGTCTCTGGAGATTCTCAGTCATCCAGGTCATGGTATATCCAAGTGCTAAGAAAACAGGTCAACTGAAGACTTTTTAGCTTTAGACTTTTAGACTTTTAGTTTTTAGCACTTGGAGACAAATCATATTTTTACTATCAAATATTTTAACTCTTCAAGTGAATAATAAATTCATCTTAAATAAATGTTAAGTTAAAATTATTAAATTTGTGTATAATTTTTGTATTATTATTAAATTGTTTTGCCGACCTGCTCTAAATAAAATGGCATTTTCCATTTAAAACCGGTCGACCACTACTGCAGACAACCAAAAGACTGAATTGTGAGCTGGTTGTGATGGGGAATTGCCGGGAAAAAACATTTATCAAACTGATATCTGAAATTCCATCTACTTGTTTGGTAATTTGATTGATGACTCACCTGCACAGATATACCAGAGAGGCCTGGCTGAGGCTTGCACTTGCTGCACTTCCATTACATCACTCTGAGAGCCAATCAAAGTGTATCCTCTGAAGGGCATGCTAGTAAGCGGGCCTCCTGAGACGTCATTCAGCAAAGACAGGAAGCTGTCATCTGCAGCGTGTTCCTTCCCCTTCTGGAGCATGGTATTCACTGCATCCTCTGTACGGCCACAGGCATTAAGCACCTTGGGAACAATCCTTGGTGGTACAGTTGCGTCAGCATGTTTCTCAGTTGGACGAAGAATTACATGAACGTTTGAACCACCAAATCCAAATGAGTTAATGCCTATTATGCCTCCTCGAACGGGTGTGGGCCGGTCAACAACTTTAATCTGACCATCGGTGAGGGCAGGAATTTCAGGGTTGGGACTGTTGAAGTGCAGGTTGGGAGCCCAGACTCCTCGTTCCAAAGAAAGCAACACCTGTTTGGGAGATGTAAAACACAATTTACACAATTTACACAATTTAAAAGATGTCTGACATTGTGTTCTGCTCCATTGTTTCATTGTGAAGCTCTGTGCTGTGCTCTTTGCCCTGCTGTCGCTCTATCTTTCTCTCTCACACACAAATATATTGACCAGTCAGTCAAAGTCAGACTAGCCCAGTGGTTCTCAAACCTTTTCTGTCATGCCCTACTTTGGAGCGAGAATATTTTTCATGCCCCAGCCAAAATAGGCCAAGTTTAACTTGTGTATTTTAAATAACATACACATGAACATTAAATTCACATCACTTTCAGGAATTTCTGATGTGCAAATAAAAAATATTTTTCAAACAACATTTTGTGACATTTGTCACTACTTTGCTACATCAGTCTGTGTGCTTTTTTCAAAAAATAGTGCAATAACTTTGCCAAGTTTAACTTGTGTATTTAAATAACATACACATGAACATTAAATTCCCATCACTTTCAGGAATTTCTGATATGCACCTTTTTGTGACATTTGTCACTACATTCCTCCATCAGTCCGTACTTTTTGCTGCTGGTGATTCAATTCAATGATAATTGTTGAAAAAACATTTGATTTATATGTATTACTCGATTTTGATATGTAATATAATAATTGATAAATTACTTTCAATGTATTTTTGCTTTGTTCATTTTTATATGAACAGCCAAGTGCAACACCTTGAATGACTTTCATCTAGTGGTGAAGTTGCATGTTGCAGCTGTATACCTCACCCTCAAACATTAAAGAGAACCTGTGGCCTTCAGTAGTCATAAAAACTCAAAAAGTGTTTAGTTAGTCCAGTCTGGGCTACTGTCAAAAACATGGTGGCCTCCGTAGAGAGGACCCGCTCCTGATGTAAATATAAAGTATTTAAATATAAAGGGCTCATTTTAGGGTAAAGAAAACAACAATTCGTACAATTGAGATGAAACACATTCATGAAAATATCCCTCAGATTATTTTATATTCAATTTCTGCCAATAGATCCCTTTCACATAAATCTTACACACTCAACATTTAAGACTACAAAGACACAATAAAGATAATTCCAGTTTTGCAGAGATGTGGAGCACTGTGGGTGCTACAAGAAAGAGGCCACAACGGCAGATCTCTTGCCCCTCGTTCCAGTTAAGACATTCAGAACAGTGTAAAAGACACAGAAGCAGGCTGAAAATATCTATAACATCAGCTAAAATTTTACAAAAAAAAAGAAACCTCACCTTTGCAAGGGCAGCCAGACCAGACGCCGGTTCTGGATGACCCATGTTGGATTTGGTGGAGCCAATAAGCAAAGGGTCTCGTTTTGATTGACAGAACACACTAGCAATGCCATTCACTTCCTGTGGGTCCCCAACCTTCATGTAGAGAGCAGAGATGCCATAGAGGTAAGACACTTGTGGAGAGTGAACTGTGATGTACAGTATGTGTGAAGATGACTATCAATTTCAGTATGTTCTAACGAATGACTGTTTTATGTCTTATTATCTATTAGTCTTGTGAAACAAATACCTGCACTGAAAACAGGCTGTAAGTTTAATTATGAAACTTGATTATTATATCCACTGACCTTTGTTCCCGTGCCATGGGCCTCCACATACTCCACCTGCTCAGGAGTTATATTTGCCTCCTGGTAGAGAGAATGAACCAGTCTCCTTTGCATTTCACCTGAAGGATACGTTACACCTGAAGGACCAAGAGGAGTGCGTAAGGACACAAAACACATACCATAATTGTTGGGTACCTGTAACTCTACTTACAAATTAATATCATAGACCTTCACAAGATATTTCGGTAAGTCTACATTTTTTTAATTGTCATTTCTTGTATCCAAACAACATTGCAGCAATGTTAAATTAATCTGGGAGCGTCAAGATCTTTTTGAGTTTCTTTCAGTTTCTCTGTGTAGTATCTCTAGCCAATTTAATTGTGATGAGATCACAAAAAAAGGAGCAACAAACACAACCAGTCAGGTGATGATATAGGTTGTGAACAAATTATCAAGATTGTGTGAATCACTTTTTAGGTCAAACTGAAAGTGAGAGTGCCCATAGTGTATACTTTTCAGAGATGTCAATGTATGCCCATATCTCAATGGTTAAGCAGTTATTACTACTGATAGAAATTATTGTCAGAGCTACAAAATTAACCCCACTTTTAACCCCATTCCCACTTTGCAATAGAGCATAGTTTTCTCTTTAACAAACTACTTAGATTGTGGCAATAGTTATATGTGAGCTATACTTGTAAGTACAATAACAGTCAATTTCTAATTAGTTCGAAACTGCACATTGACGACAGTCAGTGTACTTTGATACATCCCAACACTCCATTATTGCATTTAGTCAATGCAACAATGTCAAAAATAACCGTTTATTTATTCATTTCTGTTTAATTAACTATGGCATCTGCTGTAGTTTACTCATAATAATTTCTAAAACTGTTATTTTACATTCTACCAGTTGAGGTATTCAACAAGTAAAATAAGAATGATCCTTCTTAAAAAGTTAGAATTCTGTGTTTGATTGACAGTAGATAGCAGGCTGAGATCGGGCAGGGCAATGAGACTGTGGGAGGGGGGAAGAGTGAGTCGTCCACTAACCAGATCCAAGTCTCTCCCATTCTGTATGATGAACTGTTCTTGGGCAAGATACTGTACCGCAAATTGCCCCTGACGGCTGTGCCAGTATGAGTGATGTATGACAGAGAAAGTGCTGCACATATATGCACTGTATGAATACATGTGTGAATGGGGGAATTCATTAGTCATCTACTAGTTGTAGATGTGGTCAATACCTCTATTGTTTCAGTGAAATCTTGATATTGGATGTAGTGCTCATGCGTCCAAGCATGAGAGTATAGAGATTACAGGCAGTTAATGTGCCTCCTCACCTTGCTCTTTGTATCCATCTGTGTTGTTGCCAGTGTTGACCACTGTGGCATAGACCCTTTTAGCCATTGATCTCTTGGTCAGTAGCACCGCCACTGCTGCCTCAGAACGGCAGTATCCATTACCTGACAGAATGATATAAAGATTAACTTTATACCAGAGTGCAGCTAATGTAAATAATATAGAGTTAAAAACACTTGACTCACCCATGCACACCTGGCATTAAAATGTGCGTGTGATCAGAGAGAGAGAGAGAGAGAGAGAGAGAGAGAGAGAGAGAGAGAGAGAGAGAGAGAGAAGAGAGAGAGAGAGAGAGAGAGAGAGGAGAGAAGACGAGTCAGAAAGAACCAGATTGTTACCTGACGAGTCAAAGACTGCGGCCCCTCAGGACTGAGCATGCCCAGTTTCATGAACTGCACTGAGGTGTTTGGCTTGAGTATCAAGTTGACTCCACCCACAAGAGCGGCATCACAATGGCCCTGGCGGATGGCATGGAACGCATTATCTAAAGCCAGCAAGCTGGAGGAGCAGGCTGTATCAATGGCAGTGCTGGGGCCTAGGGTAGGAGAAGACAGTGGATTAAATCTAGAAACCATATCTGCAAAAAAAATAATAAGCCTGGGATAATCAGGCCTCTGTTAAGGCTAAACAATCCTCTAAATTACAAGTAATTTCAATAACCTACAATGCATCTATATCCAGGTATACCTGAAAATATGCAGTGACAGACAATCCTGCTGTTATCAGCTCCAGTTTAGTTTTGGTTGATTTGATAAGCTCTTTTTTTCTGTTTTAGTTATTTTTCCTGTCTCTCTGACACTAACAAGGACAAGGGCAAAATAGTCTCTACTATTTAGTAGAGACTATTTTGCCAGATGTAATGAGTAGAGATAGTAATACTAATTGATTATTAACTGACAATACAATTAGTATTTTCATGAATCTATAATGTTATCAGACCAGCATTAAACTAAAAGCCAAAGAATGAAAGCTTATGTTGGACCTAGATGTGTGTGCATACCACTGAAGTCAAAAAAGTAGGATAATCTGTTGGCCAACATGGCACGCTGACAGCCAGTCATGCTGTAGCCCAGTAGCTCCTCTGGATCTTTGCTGAATGCCTCGCCAGCTTCCGAGCCACTCACCCCAATGTAAACACCGGTTTTACTGCCACGCAGTGTGGTCGGGTTCAGTCCTGCATCACAAGATTATACTGTTTTTAAAACATTCTCTTAGCATTTCATCAGGTAGCCTCACTCAGATCATACACTTGCCTTTAAACTAAACTAAAGAGTTTTTAAAATGGTGAAATTCATTAACTTTCCAGAAATCATTTACTTTATTTCCTCTTCCACTTTTTCTATCCACTTTCACTCGTATTACTTTTAATCATTACACAGTTTCCTCACCTCCATCTACAATAGCTTCATAGGCAATCTCCAGCATGAGACGGAGCTGGGGGTCCATGGTGTTGGCCTGTTTGGGGTGCACTCCAAAGAAGACTGCATCAAAGTGGCTGATGTCTTTCAGTTTACCATTCCTCTTTGGAAGACCATACAGACCTAGAAAAGAGCAAAATTGGTGAATGGTAACTCTCAAAAGAATTCCTCACAAAGAAATTGATTCTCAGCACAATGGAAGTATATACTTATATGACTAAACATCATACCATCATCACACATGATTTCCTCAAATTTAGAGAGAAAATAAGGAAATAGAATTTACATAAGGATTTTGTTTTCAAGAACAATGTTATGTTAAGTTGACACTTTCATTTTTGATTAACAGTTAATTTTAACCATAACCAAAACCTTTAATGCATGATCATGGTGAGCAAAACCTCTTACATACTGATAATGTTTTAAAGTAATAAGAAATATTGCTTAAGTATTATTGGAACAATTACTGGCCAACATATCCTGTGAGACTACCTTCTTAATCTTGGGCTTTTCCAGTAAAATATCTACCAAAGAGGCCACCAGGGAGTGCTGCTCCTTTTACTGTATATTACCCAAAAATATAATGGCTCTAGTTCAGACAGACTAACAGACTCCCTTTTTGTGGACAGTGGATCAGTCCACTCAATACTTTGTGGTGTGATTTGTCAGACATGATGAATAACAACACTAAAGGAACCTGCTTACACTCCCTGCACTTGTTCAGGGAGTGTTCCCTGTGCTGCTACTGTTCACACAAAAACAGTAGCAGCACCAGGGCGGCTGTGGCTGAGGGGTAGAGGGGTCTATAAATACAAACCATTTACATTACTCCATCCTAAGACCAGTTTCAATATTTCTGTTTGTGTGCAAATAGAAAAAAACATCTAGGTTCCTGAGTAACATTTTTTTTCTCTTTTTTGTTATGTCCCTTGGTCCTCTGGATGCTTCTGTTTCCTCTTCTATTCACCCTGCTCTCCCTTGATGCCTGGTGTGTGGTCTCACAAGTGTTAGCTAACCCAGTCCAACCCTTTCAGCCAATGAATGCAAGCTCAAGATGGTTGCCAGACACTGGGGGATGGGTCTTTTACTCATTAGATGGAGGATGGGAAAGAGAGGGGCAACAGAGACAATGAACAAAAAATAATCAGTTATCAAAACATAAAAATCTGTAAAATAGAGGTAGTGTGGTTTGGGGACTGAAACTGTTAAATAGGGATATTTTGTATTCATTTCTTTGACGGGATCAGGATGATTGACCGACTCATACACACTAAAAACGATGCTAAGGAAATGGGTAAGGCCATGATCAAACCCAGTTCATACCCCAGCCCTTAATCTCTGTCCTTAATAATTATAATTTGTCATATTACAGCATTACATCTGCAAGAGTACTTGAAGTGAAAGCACTGGAGTGCTTGGTCAAGATGGAAGAAAGACAGCACTGCATCATAAATCCTACTTTTTGAACATGAGGTATGTGTTTCAGTTAGTTGTAGTCACTACGAAATGTTTCTAAATCATTTTCTAAATGTTTTTTCATCACCAGTCATTTTTGTATCACTGCTGATTCTAAAAAACCTTGCCCATGAACAGTTTATTTGTTGGGGTACTTTAGTGTGTGTTCCTCTGTAAACCTTGCAAATTAGAAATGTATAATCACAGCATAATATATTAGGGATTAAGGATTATAAACGCAGCAACAGACTTTTTCTGCACGGCTGTTGTTACATAACATTACACCATGCGTGAACTAATATTGTTATTCAGCCGTTTTATATTTTCTGTTCAGTTCAGAAAATGGCTTAAACTATTGTTTCTGTCTGTATATGTATAATCCAGATTAAAACAAGGATAGATTTTACGTCAAGTATTGAAATAAACTAGAAATACTGTAATGCGGTTGTATGCCTCCGCCAACCAGTGCAGTGTCAGTCTACAAAAAATTTTTCAGACTCATTTGACGTTACCGTGACCTTTGCCTATCCATTCCATCCATCCATTATCTACACTGCTAATTCTTCGAGGGTCGCGGAGGAAACTGGAGCCAACACCAGCTGACATTTGGCGAGAGGTCAAATGTCCTCTGATATCTTCCTACACGATGATGGTCCCTCGGACACATCATCGTGTTGCTAAGTCTGCTAGCATCGCCACTTCCGGTGGACTTTTAGGCTTAAAACACGGTGTAAATGACTATGTTTCAAAATGAATATTAATCTTGGGGTTTACGGAATGGTAAATGGTTTTGTATTTATATGTAGTATTTTTATAGTATTTTTATAGTCTTGATGACCACTCAAAGCTCTTTACAGTACAGTTTTACATTCACCCATTCACACACACATTCATACAGTGCATCTATTAACAGCACTTTGTTGTTCTATGAGGGGCAATTCAGGGTTCAGCATCTTGCCCAAGGACACTTCGGCATGCAGATGGGGAAGACTGGGGATTGAACTGCCGACCTTCAGGTTGGAAGACGACCACTCTACCCCTCAGCCACAGCCGCCCCACGGACACTTGGATGACACCACACGAGCAGTATGGAGGCATGTTATGTTTTTTCTGTTGTTTGATTACGTCTGAAGAAGAGGACACTGTTGACTTCAATTGTATTAGATTCTGCTGCAATGCTGTTTACCCCTGAAACTCCACATTTTACCCACCCCTCCATCAGCATAGTGGTGAGTAGATAATGAGGGAATTTTCATTTGTCGGAGAACTATCCCTTTAAGAGGCAACCAGTGAAGGGATGCAAGGATTGGCGTGAATGCTAAAATACAAGCAGCATTTTGAACAAGCTGCAAACAAGTTATTGAGGTTTGACTAAGGCATATATTGATTGCATTGCAATAGTCAAGGCAGGAAAAGACAAATGCACGTATGAGCTTTTCTAAGTCAGGGAGAGATTAAAATTATTACATTTTAGATATATTTCATAGGTGGAAGTAGCAGGATTTAATGATCTCATTAACGCGTGTTTTAAAATTCAGTCTGGAATTAATTGTGACAGCTTCATTTTTAGCTGTTGATTTAATATTGGTTGCCAGGGGACCAAGACATGGTAGGAGTTATTATCAGGGCTGAAGATTATTATGTCTGTTTTGTTTTAATTTAACTGAATGACCTTAAATGACATCCATTCCTTAATGGCAGTTAGAAACTCAAGCGGCTATTGTCTGGCTTAAAAGACAGGTAGTTTTGTGTGTCATCGGCATAGGAATGATAGGATATCTCATTAAAATGGCTGATGACATTTCCTATTGCAGGATGAGGATGAGACATTATTCTCAATAAAAAAACTGAAATTTCTCAATCTGAGGGATAAGACTTGAACCATCTAAGGTCAATTCCGGATATGCCGACACACTGTGTTAGTCTATTGCTGAAAATGTTATAATCAATGGTCAAATGTAGCACTGAGGTCAAGGAGCAGTAAGATGGAGGAAAAGCTGTTTCGGTACTGTGACATTTGTGAAATCCAGACTGGAATTTATCAAAAATGTTAATATTATCACACACAGCTAAAAGTTGGGTTCGTACCACCTTTTCAGGGATTTTTTAAATGGGCCTATAATTCGTTGTGTACAAGTGAGGGAATTGAGGAGTCATGTCAGTTGAATGAAAAGCAGAGGAGAAAGAGAAGTAAGGATAAATAATTTATTTTTACCAACAATCTTTGCTCACTTCAATGAAGCAAGAAGCATGAATTGGGATTTAGCAACTCGCTCGCTAATTCACGGTGGTATGTGTTAGCTTAGCAACTTAGCTTTAGAAACTAGAGATGGCTTCTCTCTCCCCCTCTAATTCCCTTGCTCTCTCCTGCTCAGTGAACTTGATGTTCACTTTGTCCTCTGCCTCCTTTAGCGATGATGGTACTAGTAATAAATGTAGTATATTTGCCAGGGCGGAGGCAAGTTCAGCACCAACCCGTTCATGTTTCTAATAAATTTCTCCCACTCAGCGACACACCCGCTAAGGAACCAACTCTGGTTATTGGCCACTCTATTCTGAGAAACAGTAAGTTAGCAGCACTGGTATTCCTGGGGCCAGAGAGGGCAACATAGTTATATTTAAAACTGCTGGCTAAGGCTAAATGTAGCTACAGTAAGATTGTTATTCACGTTGGGAGTAACGACATCCGACCGCGTCAGTCGGAAGTCAGGAAAATGTATATTGATTCAGTGTGTACCTATGCAAAGACAATGTTGGACTCCGTAGTTTTCTCTGGACCCCTGCCTAATGTTACCAGTGATGACATGTACAGCCGCATGTCATCCTCTCACTGCTTGCTGTCGAGGTGGTGTCCACAAATTTGGGGAAACCTGGTGTGATTAGGAGAGATGGTATTCATTCCGCTTTGGATGGAGCAGCTCTCATATATATAAATATGACAAAGTTAATTAGACAGGCAACACCATGACAGCCCAGAGTTGAGACCAAGAGGCAGAGTTGCAGTCTTAAACGCTTCTCTGTGCTTCTATTAGAGCCGGTGTGGAGTAATATTAGATAAATAATAAAAATGTATACAAGCATCATATCAGAACCAAAAGATAAAAGGATAAAATGTGGTTTATCAGGTCATTCAATTCCAAATCTCTACTTATCTATGATCTGATGACTGACCATCAATTTGATTTAATGTGTCTAACTGAAACCTGAATGCAAAAAGAAGAATATGTGGTTTTAAATGAAGCAACACCCCCACCCATATTAATACTCGAAACGTGGAGGGGTTGCAACAATCTTTAAATCAGACTTATCTATTAACTCTCAACCTTAAGGTAGTTATAACTTTTGAAAGTCTCATCCAAGTACATCCAAGCCTGAAATCACAAAAAAAAATTCATCTAGTTATTATATACCGTCCACCTGCCCCCTAATCTGAATTTTTATCTGAATTCTCAAATTTTTTATCTGAGCTAGTTCTTAGTACAGATAGAGCTGTTTTATTCAACATGTAAATAAACCAACTCACTGTTTCAATCAATCAATCAATCAAATTGTATTTGTATAGCCCATATTCACAAATCACAATTTGTCTCATAGGGCTTTAAAAAGGTGTGACATCCTCTGCCCTTAACCCTCAACAAGAATAAGGAAAAACTACTAAAAAAACCTTTTAACAGGGTAAAAAGAACGTAGAAACCTCAGAGAGAGCCACATGTGAGGGATCCCTCTCCCAGGACGGACAGAAGTGCAATAGATGTCAAGTGTAAAGGAGAACATCAGCAAGATAAAGGTTTTAGCAGCATTGATAAGGGTAAACATTTTGAAGCATAACTGAAGGTCAATGAATTGATGGATTATTGTCAGTAATGGTCAAGTATCTGAGGAGAAATACTATGTATCGAGCAGTCCTGCTGCAATCATAGTCTATGGTCAGCTGCCACCACGATCATGATCCACCATCAAGATCGGATGCCACTATAGTCCACAGTCATTGTCCACTGCTGCCATTAGGATCCAATCAAACTCTAGATCTTGTTCTGACATATGGCATAGAAATTGAAAGTGTAATAATATTTTGTCTGACAATTTCTTTTAACTAAAAATTATTAACTAAATTGATTCTGAACAAAACATGTATTATAGTCTGTGTTTATCAGATAATACTGTATACAAATTTAAGGAGACAACTCCTCTGACATTTACTCCACAGCCATGTGTCAATACAATACAGGAGAGTTACCAAAACTTAACACTCCCACACAAGTTGATGACTTTGTAAATTGTACAGCAGCCTCATTACGAACAACCCTGCAGCCCCGCTGAAAAAGAAGATTTCATAATTTTTCTTCAAATCTCTTCATACATACCATCAACTTGTCTTTTAGACCCTATCCCAACAAGACTAAACCTCTGCTTAAAAAGCCCACTCTTGATCCAGATGTTTCAGCTAATTATAGACCCATATCAAACCTTCCCTTCATTTTCTGTTATGCGATTACTTAGACCAGGGATTCCCAAAGGATACCCTGGGGGTGCACGAGCTGCCTCTAGGGGGTGTGCGAGAGGTAAAATGTAATGGTGCTCTCTCCCCCTCCCCCTCCCTCTCTCTTGCTGCAGGCTGAGCCACCAGCGCTGCACTTGAAAATCCTCAAATGGATCATCTTTTTTATCCATATCTGTTTCTGAGCCTATGCATTCCTTTAGCAATATCATTAGAAAGCACCACATACACTTCCATTGTTATATAGATGTGCTTATCTATGAAGCCTGATAAATCTAATCACTTAGTTCAACTTCAGGAATGTCTCAAGAACATCAAGGCCTGGATGACTCAGAACTTTTTACTTCTAAATTCTCTATTGTGAGGAACCTTGGAGTTATGTTTGACCAGGACAGGTAATTTAACCCACATATTTACAAGTCTCTAAGACAGCTTTCTTCCACCTGCGTAATATTTAGAAAATTAGGAACATCCTGTCTCAGAAGGGATCATATCATTCCTGTCTTAACTTCTCTGCATTGGCGCCCTGTAAAATTCAGAATAGAATTCAAAATCCTGCTCCTCACATTCAAAGCCCTTAACAATCAAGCCCCTTATATCAAAGAGCTCATAGCACCGCACAGTCTGTAAGAATAGAATGGGAGGGAGAGCCTTCAGCTACCAGGCTCCCCTCCAGTGGACCCAGCTCCCATTTTGGGTGTTCGGGAGGCAGACATCATCTCTACATTTAAGGTTAGACTTAAACGTTCCTTTTTTATAAAGCCTATAGTTAGGGCTGGATCATTTGAGTCCTGAACCATCCCTTCGTTATGCTGCTATAGGTTTAGACTTCTGGGGGAACTCCCATCATGCACTGAGCACTCTCTCTCCCTCTCTCTAACCTCTGACAACAACAAATATTATTATAATTATCAATAATAGTATTATTATTCATAATATTAATTATCATCGTTATTATTATTATATTAACTGGTGCTGCTATCATTAATGACATCTTTACATCTATAATTATCATTCTTATTATTCTCACTATAACAACTAGTCTGACAGAGCTGAAACATGATGGTTACACAACTGTACCTGGCGACATACAACTAAAATTGAATTGAATTGACAAAGATGTCAACAGTTTGTGGTGATGAGAGCTGCAGCAGAATTAATATGTTACATCCTGTCTCTGTCTGTTGTACCACCCAAATTTGTTGCTGTTGTGAACAGAGCAGAGAATCTTCCACTGCGTTGTTCTTGTGCAAAAGGAAAACTGCAGAGAGAGTCCGGACCCAATTCTGCTGAGATCCTCCACAGGACATGTCTGAAAATGGCTATACAGACTAAAACAAAGACATGACAGGATGCTGGCTTCACAGCTGCAGTGGTAGTCAGACTGGATTTTGCTGCTGTGTGAAACACATATAAACAAATTTTCTAATAGCTACAAATTGTACCCACCTCTATCAATTTTTGCTGAGTTCAATCTGATTTTGACTTAAAAAAAATCGGACTGAGAGAGAGTGGGACTGACCTTCCACTGAAGAACAATCAACAAAATCCAGCTTTATGTGGAGTCTCACCTGGTGTCCATCGCCGGTTGTCCTCTGTCACCATGTCCACACCATTGATAAGGTTTTCCCAGAATTCCTCCAGATTGTTGGACTCAGGCAAACGTCCCGATATGCCTGCTATGACTATCTCATCCATGCTGAGTTACTGTGAACAGAGTGTAAGAGAGATATGTCAATAACATGAGGGGGTGCACATTTTATATGCACTGTGCTGAATGATTGATACCAGACCGACTAGCAACAACATTAATTGGGAACATCCTGTCTCAGAAGGATGCTGAGAAACTAGTCCATGCATTTGTTACCTCTAGACTGGATTACTGTAATTCTTTATGATCAGGATGTCCTAGTAAGTCTGTGAAAAGCCTCCAGTTGGTCTTAAATGCTGCAGCATAAGTTCTGACAGGAACTAGAAGGAGAGATCATATAACTCCTGTCTTAGCTTCTTTGCATTGGCTCCCTGTAAAATTTAGAATAGAATTCAAGATCCTGCTCCTCACATAGCACAAAGCCCTCAAAAATCAAGCCCCTTCATATGTCAAATAACTCATAACACCATATTGTCCCAATAGATCACTTCAATCCCACAATACAGCCTCTCTTGTGGTTCCAAGAATATGTAAGAGTAGAATGGGAGGTAGAGCCTTCAGCTACCAGGCTCCGCTCCTGTGGAACCAGCTCCCACTCTGGGTTGGATCAAGTGAGTCCTGAACCATCCCTTCATTATGCTGCTATAGGCCTATACTGCTGGGGGAACTCCCATCATGCACTGAGCACTCTCTCTCCCTCTCTCTGTCTCTCTGCCCCCACATTTATTTATTTATTTTACTACATGTCACTAACTTTGTGTTTTTTCCCTCCCATAGTCTGTCTCTGTCTCTGTCTCTTTGCAGGTATCTATGACTCCAGAGCTGCAGGATTCCGAGCTGCTATCATTAATAACATCTTTACATCCATAATTATCACTCTTATTGTTTTCATTATAACAACTAGTCAGAGCTGAAACCTGATTCTGTTCCTGGTCTCTCTCTCCTCTCTCTCCCCCTCCCATCCGTCTCCCCTCTCCTCCCCATTTTTCTCTGCTCACCCCAATCTGTCAAGGCAGATGGCCGCCCACATTGAGTCTGGTTCTGCTAGTGGTTTCTTCCAGTTATTGGGGGAGTTTTTTCTCTCCAAAGTGCTTGCTCATTGTGGGAACTGTTGGGTTTCTCAAAAATCTTTAAGGTCTTGACCTTCTATGTAAAGTGCCTTGAGATAATGTATATCATAATTTGGCGCTATAAAATAGAAATATGTAAAAATTAGGGCTGTCAAAATTAACACGTACATTTTTTTAACGCATGCGCAGAATGACCCGCTCCATGTACCCATACCCGCCCCCACTCACTCGCTCAGAGCGACACACCCAGTGAGTTCAGAGTTCGTTCACATGAAGCAGCCGGTCAGTGACTTTGTAGAAGAACAGTGAAATACAGATTTTCTCTGGTCACAGCTGCTCAGTGATCAGCACCGCTGCGTCATGATCAGAGCAGAAGCTGCTGGTTGTTCTCCTTTACACTCGACATCTATTGCACTTCTGTCCGTCCTGGGAGAGGGATCCCTCACATGTGGCTCTCTCTGAGGTTTTTACGTTCTTTTTACCCTGTTAAAAGTTTTTTTTTTGTGTTTTTTCCTTACTCTTGTGGAGGGTTAAGGGCAGAGGATGTCACAATTTGCCCTATGAGACAAATTGTGATTTGTGAATATGGGCTATACAAATAAAATTTGATTGATTGATTGATTGATGGTTTGTACCGAGCTGGAGTTTCTGTGTCCTCCTCCACTCTGCTCTCACTTGAACTAATAAACACTCATCACAAGTTATCAGGACCTGATCATTACATGAAGTAACTTAGTGTTTGTTTGATTCGCTCCAGAGTTTATGAGGCTGCATTTAAACATCATGAAAATTACTCGTCAACATGTTGTGCTCAGTACAACACGAGACGTGACGCTCACAGTCAGGACTCAATGTTAAAATGAGCGGAGCGACACGCAGACATGATCCGACACCATCGATTCATAACCAAACGCATGACCGTACGTTTGTCACCTAAATCATCCCAATAAAAAATGTATTACAAAAACTACTCAACCAATTTCAATGAAATTTTGTGGAGGGGTAGTGCATTACCCATAAAATTTGGGTGCAGATCTGGAACAGATGTGAATCCAGGATTTTTTTTCTTTGTTTATCATTGAAAGATTTAGTGTTTTATTTAACATTTTCATTGATTTCTCAGAGAATTATTCATAGATCTTGATTTGAAAAAGGCATATTAAGTGTACTGATATTAAGTGAGTGTGTGCTATTTGGTTTAGATCCAAAAAAAATCCAGAATTTTCATTTGGTTTCTAGGCCCAACACGAGGAGTGTCAGGTGGAGGTATGCACTCTACTGACGGCCATTGTGGTTCATAATGATTTCTTTCAACATGAAATATTGTTATATAAGTTTTTTTAACCTACTATTTAATTTTGTGATTTGAGAAAACGTGTTTTAAACACATTGAAACATGTTTAATATATTACTTTACATATAATTTTCAATCTATCCATACTCTACAAAACAAGCAAAGGTCACCCTCAAATCAGAAAGGTCCTAGATAACTTGTGATATGCAGGTTGTTGGCCAAAAACATATAGGTTGTTAATTATGGCATCATTAGTATCTGACAGTGCAGAATATGACAACAACATCATCAGCATTACAATGAAAAAATACCAATAGTATTTATTTCATACTGTGCACTATCCAACACAGCTCGTACACAGTAATGCATTACCATTGGATCAAATAGTTCTGCAGGGATTATTTTAACAAGGCAGGTTAAATTATGCAGCACCCTAATTTAACTACGATGAGGGCTCATGTCTAGGATATATAGCCTCTGTAAGGTCAAGGGTGGCTTGGTTGTGGTGATTGTGGCAGTGTCTGACTATGCCTGATTCCTAACTAATCCAAAAAGGGGCAGAGAAGTGGAGCTGAGGTTAGACAATTAAAGACTGGTTGCTGAAACATGTTCTCCTGGCTCGAAGCTACCGAAGGCTAAGAAGCTAACACTACTCTGCATTGATAGCCCACTAGCAGAGTAAACACTATGCGGCACAATCTTAAAAATGCTTCATATTTCTGTAACTGTGATATTTTGCAAAACAAAATTTGGTTGAGGTTTGCACAAATTTGTTGGGTTACCGTGAATTAGCAGAATGTTTATTTATTACATGTCTAACGAACAATTTAACAAGTGTTCTCACGTCGACTTCTCCTGGATTACTATGGACTTTATACTAGGTGGTCACGCGGACTCACTCTGACATTTATGTGCACATGCACCTCCTCCGGAGAAAATACGGAGGGCCTGAGGAGTCCAGTGCATGTCTGAAAGCAGAGAAGAGCCACCAGTTGATACAAAATGCTGCAGCAAAAGTGCTGACAGGAACTAGAAGAACAGAGCATGTTACTCCTGTCTTAGATTCTCTGCATTGACTCCCTGTAAAATGCAGAATAGAATTTACAGGGAATTTACTCTTTTATTTATGCTTCCAATGCAGATGAACCACCATTCATGTCGGGTGCTGCTCTTTAATAAGAACTGTAAAGGATTTAGGGTGATAGGTGGAGATTTCAATGGCACAATGAATTCTATCTTAGATAAATCCAATCAGACTAAGACCCTCAGTTCAAAATCTTCAAAAGTCCTTCAGGGGTTATGTAAAGAATGTGGCCTATCAGATGTTTGAGGCATATTGAGGCTAGGTTTCAGAGATTATACCTTTTTCTCAAATGTTCATAATTCATATTCTTGAATAGATTATTTTGTATCCATTCAAAATATATGTACATAATAAAAGATTGTAGAATTAATCCAATTATTCTCTCAGATCATGTCAGAATTCATGTAATTATTCAATTAGATGGGGAAAACTTTATCTTCAAGCAATTGAAATTGGATGTCTCCTTGCTTAAAGATGAAGAATTTAAATCTAGAATGCGAGTATGGATAGTGATCTGTATTTATAAAGTGCTTTTATAGTCTTGATGACCACTCAAAGCTCTTAAGAGTACAGTTTTAATGCCATTCACACGCACATTCATAAAGAGCATCTATGAGCAATTTTTCAATGAGGGGCAATTCAGGGTTTAGTATCTTGACCAAAGACACTTCGGCATGCAGATGGGGAAGACTGGGATCGAGCCCCCGACCTTCTGGTTAGAGGACAACCGTTCTACCCCTCTCAGCCACAACTGCTTCGGCTTTACAAACTATGTAAAGGAAAACAATGACACCCTTATAGATCCTAATATTACATGGAAAGCTGCAAAAGCCACTTTAAGAGGACAAATAATTTCAAATTCAAGTCAAAGTTAGCTTTATTGTCAATTCTGCCATATGTACAGGACATAAACGGGATTGAAATGCTCTCTGATCCCCGATGTAAACATATAAGTAGAAAGTGAGTGGGGGGAGGTTGGATTTGATGTGATTATATTACATTACATTTAATTTAGCTGACACTTTTATCCAAAGCGACTTACAATAAGTACATTCAACCATGAGGGTACAAACCCAGAACAACAATCAAGTAAATACAATTTACTTTACGAAAGCAAAACTAGAAAGTGCTGTAAGTGCCAAATAAGTGCAACTTCATATATATATAGTGTTTTTTAAATTTATTTTTAGCCAAGGCAGTGTTTCCCCTACCATTATATTAGCGGGGCACCCCGCCCCGCCAACGGCACCCCCCGCCCTCCCTGGAAGGTCCAGCTAAATTTTTTTTTTTCAATATAGCGCCAGATCTCAACATAAGTCATTTAAGGTTACTTTACCTATAAAACATGTCTATAGCTTGCTCTTTTATTAAACAAACAAAATGCCCTCATGTTATTCATCTTACGTCGGCATGTTGTTTCTGTCTCTGCATCAGGGGTGCCCAATACGTCGATCGCGATCTACCAGTAAATTCTTGCACAGGGCGGGGGGGGCGTGGCGGCGGGGGATACCAACACCAACATTATTCGGCCGGTAGATCTTGTTGAGCTGGTCATTTCAAGCCTAAGTGTGGGCACCCCTGCTCTACATTTAGATTTGCGTTTAGATTTCTCCTCTGCTCTCTATATCGCGCACGGCGGAGTTCCATCCCGGTCCGCGCAGCGCACACACACTGACACGTGCGCGCGCGCGCACACACAGGTGGGCCACCGCCCCGCCCCCCAAAAGCTGTAAACCTAGGGGAAACACTGCAAGGTATAGTCGGAAGAGATGTGTCTTTAGTCTGGGGTGGAAGATGTGTAGACTTTCTGCGATCCTTATGTCAATGGGGAGCTCATTCCACCATTTAGGAGCCAGGACAGCAAACAGTCGTGATTTCGTTGAGTGTTTAGCTCGCAGTGAGGGAGCAACAAGCCGCTTGGCAGAAGCAGAGCGGAGTGAACGGGCTGGGGTGTAACGTTTGACCATTTGACCACTGGATGTAGACTGGACCCGATCTGTTCGCAGCACGGTACGCAAGTACTAATGTTTTGAAATGGATGCGGGCAGCCACTGGTAACCAGTGAAGGGAGCGGAGGAGCGGAGTAGTGTGAGTGAATTTAGGTTGGTTAAAGACCAGTCGAGCTGTTGCATTCTGGATGAGCTGCAGAGGTCGGATGGCACTAGCAGGTAGACCTGCCAGGAGGGAGTTGCAGTAGTCTAGGCGTGAGATGACCAGGGCCTGGACCAGAACCTGCGCCGCCTTCTGAGTGAGAAGGTGGCGTATTCTCCTGATGTTTTATGTTTTATAAATGAGACCCCAGGTCCAGATGGCTTTTCAGCCAAATTCTATATCAAATTCGGGACTGATCTTCTGCCTATTTTTACATCAATGATTCACAAAAGAACACTTCCTCAATCTATGAACGTAGCACATATCATTGTGTGGCAATGACCCCCTAAACTTTTTTTAAAGCTTTAAATTAATTTAATGTGTGTTCTAATTTAATAGATTGGATCAAATCCAGTTATAAAAATCTAAAGCACTAGTTATTACTATTGGTGTAACCTCTGAATTATTCTCTTTATCCAGAGGGAAAAGACAGGGGTGTCCACTGTCACCTTTGCATTTTGCAATACAATACAAATATTGAAGGATGAGGATTTATAATAATGAACAAAAAATGATCCCTATATGCTAATGACTTAATTTTATATATAACTGATCCAAACAATTTTACATATATTGTAGCGACTTCGTGAAAAAAAAACATGTTGCTGAGAGACTGAGGTTGGGCCTAATAAATTGAATGATGCGCTGATCTCAAATCACTGCAATCTGTAAAAAATCCATTTAAACTTTTATTAAAGAAAAAGAAGATCAAGTTATTGGACCTAGCACAAACTCATAGATTAAATCAATCAAACAGAAAATAGCAGGTTGCGTAACGAAGTTTAGAGGTCAGCAAAAAAATACAGCGTCCCTACTCACCCTCTTTCCTTCCTGAACAGGTGCTTCAATCAACTATGAAACCCCGCCCCTATCCTTATGACCTATTTCCTGCCAAATTAATAGGATCACAAGTAAACAATAAATAACAAATAATCCAAATAATCCTCCCAAAATACAAACCCATTACATCTTATAACATAACCAACAAATAATAATATACTTCTTTAACATATTTATGGATCCTTCATGTATTTATGTATATGTAGCACAACAGAACAATATAGAAAATATTCAGGATTTTAAATTTATTTTAACAAATCCAACACTTACCTCCTACATATAACACCAACAGAAAAAATGCTAAAGTCTACAATGTAATTCAATATTTGGGAATAAATATTACACCACATTTAGATAATTTGCTGAAGGATAACTGCATCCCTCTTATAGATAAGATCAAAATGGATATGTGTAAATGGTGCACTCTACCATTGTACCTGATAGGAAGAAACCAGGGATAAGGTCAAATTTTCTTTTTCAAATTTTTCCATTTTATTTATCTACAATGTATCCAACTCCCTTAACAAATATATCTCTAAATTTATCTGGAGAAATACATTTAAAAAAAACAGGATTAGTCTATTGTCCCTCATGAAGCCAGAATCCATGGGGGGTCTTGATCTCCCCAATTTCCAGCATTACTACTGGTCTGCACAATATCGAAATGTTGTATCCCGGTCACTGGGGAGACCGAACTCACTGTGGGTCGAGATGGAAGCCAACATGATTGACCCCTTGCCCTTGCCCTTGGACTGTCTTATCTTTATAAATAGATCACTTTAACATTTCTCAATTGTGCAATATTCTGTCTGTGTAATATAAACGGTTCATGTGCAATCCATTCACTGTACATATTCTCTCACATAATATATTTCTTTACATTGTATATATTAGTTTAATTACATTTATATTTTTCTATATCTCTATATATTTCTTTTATATTTCTACGTATTACTGCTGATGTCTTTTTGCTGCTGTAATATTGCAAATTTCCCGATTGTGGGACTGACTAACTGACTGACTGACTAAAATCAAAAACATGGATCAATATTTCACTGTTATCAACACACTGCTAGCCTGGAAGAATTGTACTAAAAAACTTGAATTATAAAGTTTTTATCAAATTCTAATACTGGTTTAAATATACAGGCCTGTTTCTGTATTTGGGAAACAAAGAAAACCGGGCTACCCGAGGAGCACATCACTATTCCAACCAATAAGCAACGTGGGTATTTGTGCTTGTGCACAGGACAGGGGGAATACAGCGATTTCCCTGGGAACAGTCATAAACATCCTCTTTGGCTAAAGATACTCTAATCCATAACGTAATCATTCCTCTGCCTTCTACTATCAAGGGATTAGAGGACAACATTCAAATATCTCACCGAATGTTATTCCCACTATAATTTTCATAGCTAACCCAATGAAGATAACGAAGCAGTGAAAGGGCGAAGACCTGTGTGAACATCAGTGATGCGTTTCAACTGTGAAGAGACCACAGAGAGTTGAAAGGGATGAAATGGGGTGTATTTGTTTTGGTCCTTCCCCAGAATTATTTACCCCAACTTTAATACTTTAACTACAGCAGTTTTCAGACATGAACTGTGTCTGACCGGGAATACTCATGGAGGCTCACACTTAGACATTTGTGTTCTCACATCTCACATATAGCCCTCTGCGAGAATTTACGGAGATTCCCTGGAGTTCAGTGCATGTCTAAGCAGCTCACATTTTGGTAATGATCCTAAAGTACTTCAAGATCTGAACACTTCTTCCACCACTGACTGTAATGTAGCTTGATTGCTATTATTGCACTAGTTTCACCACATCTTTTTTTCTATGACATAATGTGACACCCAATGGTCACATATACTACTCTCTTCAGAAATATTTTTATACCAGCCGTACTGTCACTCAGAAATGATATGACTTTTCAGCGCTTTTTGGCTTGAAATATACTATACAAAGAGTAATAATGGACTATGTTGAGGAGCCCTGTCCACACTGTTTTAGCCATCTCTTGGTGAAATATGCCAAAAAAAATTTGGGGCTCCAGGGATTATTTTGCTGCAATACGTATCCAGTTCTTACAATGCATCCATGCAGATGCATGCAGAGATATGTCACAGCTTATATTAAACATTCCCCTCACTACTGTTACAGTGTGCATGTTGAATGTTCAGCCACTAATTGGACATGAAAGTATGCTGAGGATTTATAAACTGTGCAAGATTATATGGCTGTTGAGAAAGTAACGCATTTCTTTAACACATTTATTTCTTACAATTTGTTACAAGTTCTCATGGCCCCCCCAATTATCCAGTATAAGTACCAGTCTAAGCTACTCTGAGTACAGTAAATCAATAAGATCTAACCTGATGACCCTGATGACTGTGGGGTTGCGGCATTTATCAATCTTTGTTAACATTTATAAAGGTTGCTAGTCATAATCAATACTTAATATTATATAATATATATATTATCATAATATTTGAAGAATAAGCTACTACTAAGAAATAATTTCTAATTTTGGCTTGAATGTGACCCATCAACACAGTTTATCTCCATCAAGAGGAAACAAACGAATTATCATTTGCATATGGTGATCTCGAGGTGACCAAAAATACTGACCAAAGAAAATATGTCCAGTCATCCCTTTAATAGATAAAATTGCCTTGCCATGCCAAATTAAAGGAGTTTCAGTTCAATATAACACTAACATTAACTGCAAACAAATAATAATGACAGGTTTTAACCGTAAGCGACACATTCATGCATGTTAGTGACGACATAACCAGCTGAACACCAAAGCTAGTAACCATTAGTGAACTTACCTGTGTTTCACCGACGGTGTGATGTCTCTGCAAAATCACTACTTTGGGCCACTTGGTGAGATGTATTGTCTCGTTATTTGCGTTAGCTACACCTCGATAGTCCACGGTAGTGTTCCTCGAACCTAAACTGTAGGGAGGAAAGGCTGCCTCTGTCGTTTCCCCTGTGTGAAGGTTTACCTTCGGCGCATCAGTGAATCTTTTTTCTCTGATGAATTTAAATGTCTCACATTCTGTCTGGCCACGCCACATGGGCTGACAGTTCGTACAGTCCAATGAGAAAAGAGGCAGGCCTCTTGGATACAGCCAGTGATGGAGTAATTCGTTGAACGCCCCCGTATAGTCGGACAGAAGAAAAAAACTGTGGAGATGGGGTTACTGGAGTTCAAATTCCCCCCCTCCTCCTACGATACCCAGACTGCTGGTGACAGCTGCATCAGACGATCAGATGGCATTCAAAGTTTTCTCCCCAAAGATGAAATAAGAACGTTTAACTTAACGCATTTCCTGTCTGCAACAGTCTGTTGATATCTTCTTGGTATAAAGTAGTTGCTCCATAGATCACTGGAAGTAACAACGCATTCAACTGCTCAGCTCTATTTTACTTTTTATAATGTTTGTCCAAAGACTTTCTGGTCTATTAATCTGACATTCAAAATAAACGTATAAACGGTAATAGTGGTATTGAGAAATTGTACAGAGCACGTTAATAACCCATGTCATGACAATGCTAAATCATGTTGATGTTTTAGGGTTTAATATAATATAGTAACCTATTTGCGTGGTGTCCTGTCCTGTTATTTATGAATAATTATAAATTGTGGAACTGGCAATGTGAAACAGTGATAGTGTGCGTTATTGACACCTCTCATTAACTTATTTGTACCATTTACAGCCTACAACACAGATATCATATGCTTTACTTCTTCAGGCATTCGTCTTTTTCCTTTTCTTAAAAAGCAGCCCATCAAGCTCTACATGTTTCTGTTGAATTTTACGGTACTAGGCTTTCGTTAAAGTGCAGAACTGGTTTGGGACACGTGGGTACACACGCCGAAGTGTTCTGGGAAGCATATAAATTAGCCAATCACAGGGTGGGGGTGTGAGGTTTAATCCAATGAAAATAGGCGGGAGGGTGCTGCTGGGAGATAGGGTGATTACAGGGCGGGGCCCTGATGATGACGTAGACAGGAAAGCTCGTCTGACTCCTCTGGGTTACTGGAGTTCATGACTTCACATAGCATGATGTTCTAACAAAGCATCATGCTTGATTTTCTTTTTACCATTGACCTACTGTGGTAACACAGTAATAACAGGCGTAATAAGCACACTGTGACCTTTGTTCACTAGTGAAACAGACAAATGGGTTCATTGGATGAAATCATAGAGCACTTCTTTAATTATAGACTGGCTTGATAGATAGATTGATAGATAGATAGACAGACAGACAGACAGACAGACAGACAGACAGACAGACAGACAGACAGACAGACAGACAGACAGACAGACAGACAGATGGATTTTATTGATCCCAAAATAAATAATTATTGTGTTACAGCAGCATGTCAAGGTCATTGCACATAGAGCGAAGAACAAAATACGACAAAAGACACAGGCATGCAAAATTGCAGTAGTTATTTGCAAAGTTAAAGTTAGGAACATGACTAAAATAAATAAATAGGAATAGGAATAAATATGAACATAAAATGTGCAGTAAAATATAAATATAAAATGTGCACAAAATTGATTCAGTTATTGCAGGAGTTATCTTAGTCAGAGTTTTGGTGTGGACAGAAACTATAGGGCTAATGTTTTTGAGGGTTCACCTTTTGACAGAGGTGAGAAATTGTACAGTCCTATTGCGTTGGGCAGGAAAGATTTCTTGTATCTATCCTTGCGGTAGCCGAGCTGAACCAGTCTGTTGGAGAAAGTTCTGCGCCCTCTATCCACTAGGTGGTGGAGAGGGTGCTTGGAATTGTCCATGATGGATAACAGTTTATTCAGTGCCCCCTCTCCAACACCACCACTTGAAAAGAGTCTGGTTTGCAGCCAATGACGGAGCCAGCCTTCTTAATCAGTTTGTTATGTCAAATAATGATAAATAATGATGATAAACACAATGATCACCAAGTATAAGATTTGAGTTTAACATAAATAGCTCTTCTTTCGGAAATTTATTTCTTGTCTCATATTCTTTAGCAGAAGTACATGTTACAGATCATGTCTTTGAGCCATGTTTCATTGAAAGTAATTCCATTACCCATCTAATGAAGCTTGTTTGAGCTAATTTAGGCAGCCCAGCAAAGGGTCGCTGCTACTCTCACATATTATTCCCTCTACTGCAATAACCAGCACACCCTTTTAATTTATTGTATTCAAGCTGCCAGCAATGGGCTGATATGCTGCCACATGCCGCCATTGCAACTGTAAACATTTCAAAGGCCCTACCTATGTCCTCATCCACATGTAGGCTCCATGTCTAGCATCCCTGTTTACACAGGACAAGTTAGCCTTCTATCCTTAATAATAATATAATTATTACGATGATTATAATTATTATTCATGCACAGTATACATTTTATCAATACATCAATCAATCAAATTTTATTTGTATAGCCCATATTCACAAATCACAAATCTCATAGGGCTTTAACAAGGTGTGACATCCTCTGCCCTTAACCCTCAGTTTAGTCAGATATTAGCATTCATAGCACATTTTACTGCAGAGTTACTCTTAGATTTGTATGTGTATGTGTCAATCAAGTAAACAATACAATCTGAAGAACGAATCTTACAATAATTTTTCATTTATTAGTTTATCACAAGGCAGTAAAACAAACAGATTTGCCCCAACAATACTTGTATTTGAAAATAGGAGCCTATAGGTTTATTTTCAAATTGAGGTCAAATGCTCAGACATGTGAGCTCTGATGATGATAGGAGCTGTAAAAATATAAATATATTATGAGTTTTTAGTTTTATTCTAAAATATAATTATGCTACTCAAGAACCATGGAGTATGTTTTACTGCTGTCACAGGCTGAGAAGGACATGACCATGGTTCATCCTGTGCTGGACCTCAGTTAGTGAATGGCAATGAAAGGGAGCACCGATGCCATGCACCATCATCTGGACTTCAGCACCACCGCACCAGACTGTCTCCCTCCTGCTCAGCTTACCGTTACCTTAAGGTAAAGACAAGAGAGGTACACTTTCAATGGATGTCGCAGATAACAGTCTCATTTTCTGGTTTCTTTAAAATGTGTGGGTGTCCCAATGTGTCTGTGGTCTGAGGTGTCTGGCCATCAATACAATTATTTGCATCCTTTTTTCTCCATATATAGTATACATATATATATATGGAGATTTTTATACATACACATATCACAAACTGAATAATATATATATTTTATATTTTATCAGCTTACACATGTGTGTGGACCTTTGAGACTACTTCTGCTCTCTGCTCCACAGAGACTCAAAAATGCTTGCTGGTTTTAAGTGCTACTGGAAAATTGGGACATCTGGGCATTCTGTTAATTTGTCTGTAATGTCAAAGTGGAAAAGAAAGCTTGTCAACCCTCGAATAGAATAAATAAAACAACAAATAAAATAAATGTAAATATAAATACATGGTAAATAAATTATATTCTATGAGAGAATATACATGGTTTAAATTAGCTACTGTTTAATAAGGTTAAGGCTACTTCTACTGGGAAAATAGCCATTCCAGGCAAAAGACAGATGCCAGCGTTCTATGCCTGCAAGAGAATGGCATGGCAGGACATTCTACTGGTTCTTCCTGAAGTGTGTATATGCAAAATGTATACACTTCTCGTCATAAGCTCAATATTTCAGGTAACAGGTCAGACTTTTCTTACACAGCTGTTTGTATCTGTAATGAACTATCTGACCTTATCAGTAGTGTGGTGCAGGGTATATGCAGGTATACAGCATATCAGCATAGCGTACACCCACTTCTAAATCGCCTGTTGTGCGCATCATTCATTCGTGTCCTGCAAGTCATTTTTTTCCCTTGGATAGCAAAAGCATCACCCGCCCTACTCTACCTCTAAGCCAATCACAGGCCGATAAGAGCGGGTCATATCTGTGTTTGTCTTCCTGGTAAAAAACATCACCTGCTCTTTTCCTGACCTCCTGATTTAACAAACTTAGGCCACTAAGTAAATGCAAATATGAAGCGAACTACCCAATCAAAAATTTCAGCAGACGTTTCATGATGTTCTGCTGCCTCTGTGCTGCTCCCTCATTTCTTTATTCCTCATGACAGTGATACCTAAATATCTAATTTCAGTTTTAACTTTTATATTACAAATTGAGGGTGCTGGATGTAAGGCAAATATTTCACATTTGTCAATTTTAAATTGTACGCCTGCTGCTTTAGATAATTGATTGATATAATCCAGTACTATGGAAATTTGTAATTCATCTTTGAAAAAAAAATAATTTGCAAATGCGTCTTTGCATTCACCTCTATTTATCAGTAAACTTGATATTGCCTTATTTTCATGTCTTCTTTTTTCCAGATTGCTGAAATAAGAAGTGTTCTGTTTGCCTTCCTTCATCTATTTTGCTCTTGACTTGACCTTACAAAAGCACCCATGGCTCTTATGAGATACATATCATCTAATTTGGCTTGTAGTGCATTTTTCTTTACTGCTGCGTTCATGAGACAGATTACTTTCTACATTTTTCTTACTGAATCTTATAGAAAATTCTCAAATTTTATATTTCAATAATACTTCCGCTTTCCGCACTGCCCGTCTGTTCACTTCCTGTCGACACCAGACTGGTCATCTCACATCCAACTTGATCTCCACATAGTATTTTCTCGTGCTTCAATATTTTTTTCACTCTCACAGTTAACTTTGTATGTATCGTAAATAGTATCTACCGTTTGTTTTATGTATACAGAGTTCGTTGTTCGTACATTTGAATGTTTTTTAGTGTCTGTAAATAGCGTGGTTAACACAGGCAAGGCCCCTTTTCTAAGACAATTAAGTCCACTCAGAGTTTCAATCTTATCCTCTGGTAGAAAATCCCTGCCACACACCCTGGACCGATTTGTGACAGTGAACCCTTCCCTTCGAATGTTTACTTCCCATTTTGCCCTAAGATCAGCATCAGTTGGAAAAGAGTGGAAGCTCACAGAGGATAATTTAGTCCATGAAGAGCAATTGAATGCAGTTAAAAGCAGAGGAAAGTTAATCAATAAAAAAAACTCTCAAAAAGGTCTTTGGGCCCTAAAGGTGTGCGAAAATCATGATTAAAGGAGTGCCTGTTGCATCATCCACGCCCCTGCCCGACCTGTAAGCAAACTGGAATGGTGTGTTGGACCCATTCCTTGTCAAGCTTCTCGAAAGCTTTAATTACTAGAGTAGTTATAGTAGTTAGCAGTTATTAGGTGACCTTGGAGCTTTATTTTTTGGTACAGGCACAATTATAGAGTGCTTCTATAGACGAGAAACCCTGTGGAGTTGGAGTGACCAATTCAAAATTAAACAGAAAATGTCCGCCAACTGAACTGCACAATTCTTGAGTGAGTGGCAGGAGTTATTGCCACTGAGTATGCTTTCCACTTTCTAGTAAATGCAAGCTAAAGATCCCTTTGGACTAGTTTTGTGTAGCTCTCTGTAACGAGTCATGTCCCATTGGTTAAAACTGATATTACACTGGTTTATTGTAAGTATGTGATTTGTATGTTTTTTCTGGACACCTTGTGCCCACTCTTTCTTCTTCCCTGTTTGTGTGTGCTGCTAGTGGGTGACCTCAGAACCCAACACACCTGTTACTCATCTTGCAATCCTTTACTCAACTGCTGAAGTATTGAAGGACCGGTCTGATCACTTCATGCCAGATGTCATTGTACCTTGTGGTATTCATGTTGTTATAACAATTGTTATTGTCCATGTTTTCAGGAAATAGGCTTACGACAGAGAAAGTGGTTGTGCTCTGTTCGTTTTGGAAACCCTGCTGATTGTAAGTAATAAATCACCTTTGTTTTGGAAACTGGACATTTCGTCATTTTTCACCTGCCAATTTTTCACCTAGCTCATGCTCCAATTCACTTAAAGGGCCCACATGGGTTGGTTGTCCCCCAGCTGGCCATACTATTTGACTATCTTACCAATATTTGATTTGGGTTCAAATGACGTAATACTCCTCCAAGCAGTAGGGGGTGTATGGTGATGCCAGTTTGGCTACAGGATATTTAAGTTCTGACAACCATCACAGGTGTTGCTGATGATGAAAGAGCAGGGAAGCAAACCGTTTTTGCTGGTGCTTGAAATTACGTTTTTTGGGTTATTGTTTTACTTTTTCTTACAAACCTTATTGGAAGTGACTGACACTTTGGTGAGCAAATACATTCCATAATTAAAGTATTGGAAAAAGTGGAATAAGAAGTAGATTTTTACGAAGTACCAGTCATTACAATCTCACTCATCAGCAGCCAGTAGCGGCTAAAGTGTAGGTCTTGGTCACAACATTATAAGTCAAAACAAACAATGACGGTATTACTCTTCCCCAACGCATGGGGTATGTTCAGTGCTGACTAGCATGAGTGGTCATTGTTATTTCAATCAGGAGAGACTTGATTTCTCAATTTAACGATGTTTATTTTGACAAACGCACAGAAGTAATGTGAATGTTTACAGTCTTTGGCATTTTAGACCCCTGTGAGATGTCATCAGGATTAGAAGGGGGTGGAGCAGAGCATCTAACAGGAATACCCCCCGGGGTCTAGACACTGGTGGTGGTTCATCAGTCAATCGATTGTTTTGGATGGCCCATATTCGTGAGAATTGTCCTATTGGACTTCGCCAATTGTGACATCCTCTGCCCTTAACCCTCAACAAGAGTAAGGAAAAACTACAAAAACCTTTTTGACAGGAAAACCGTAGAAACCTCAGGAAGAGCCGCATGCGAGGGATCCCTCTTCCAGGATGGACAGAAGTGCAATGGATGCCACGAGTAATAGGTATATTGTCAGGCAGTTTTGTTGATTTTTTAGTACGCGATCAGCTCCCACCATGATCGGGTGCCGCCGTAATCCACGATCCCTTGTCATGATCCACTGATACTATTGGGATCCATCATCAAGGTCCATGATCGCTGCCAACACAATGTGGGATTATGCATACGATCAGTTGAGGTCGGGATCCGGAAGAGGTGATGAATATTCTGCTGGAGACTGGAGGAGATTGGGGTGGAGGAGGGGTTATGCGCGTCACTGAAAGACAGCTGACTGCGGAAGAGAGGAGAAGGGATTTTTAAAGTTTGACAGGTGCTGAATGATTGGCTGAAAGAGACCGCGGCAGACCTGATTGGATATTTAGGAACACCCACAATCAGCTGATTACTATACGGGTTAGGTCTTCCTGACTGAACTTACGCTAAGCTTCATTTCTGTGGACAAATCATGCCTAAATCGAATGCATTGGTTGCTTCTTAAACTGTGTGCATTAGGACGTATCGTTGGTGGTGGTTACCCTCTGTTGTATCTTTGGAGCAGAAGTGATGAAGCTGATGATGATGAAGGAATCTTCGCGGACACCGTTCTTGCTTGTATAACAAAGTTTATTACACAGAAGTTACAGGTCGGGACGGGCACCGGTCACCCGGAGACGTTCTCAGCCAATTCAGAAGTCTGTCTTGCCGGTCTCGGACAAGCGTTCATATAGAGAAGTTGTTTACGCCCAAGATGAGAGATAAAATAACGTCACACATAGGGGCCTCTAAGTATAAACATGCTTCGTACATGTAGATGAAAACCCATCTATCTAATAGGTCAAAGAGCATTCTCAGAGAGAAAGAAATAACAAGTAACATCTGGAATAATAGTTAGGGAGTCTGAGAATCCAGACTCGAGGGGCTCCAGCTTTAAACCTGTCATTATGTTTTACACCTATGTTAAAACAAAGTCCGGAGACCAGGGTTCGCGAACTTAAACGTGTCACAACGATATATGTTAGCTATGTTGGCTGAATATACTACACCTCTCTGAACTACTCCTCCGCTAACTGATCATTTCTATATCACTATGGCTAATCGCTTATCTACAGTTAAACATTCACATATATTGCTCCATCACTCCCTACTCTCTGGTGCTCAAGTGACTTTGTGTATTTCAATCTGCGTTTCACCAGACTTTTCTGTTTGAGCACAACCTCAAGGCTAATCTATTAGCGATGGGTTCTCTCCCTCCCTCCTGCACTGCTGCTCTGTGTGTCTAATGTTTAGTTACTCCTCTGCCTCCTTTAATAATGATGGTACATGTGGCAGCGATAAAAGCAAGGCATAGCGTTTTAGAAGCTCGGCTCCGCAGCTTGGAACCTTCTTTAGCTGAAGTTAGCCACCTAGCTTAGCTCCCCGCTAGCAGTCCCTTGACTTCTCCTGAACAGCCGGGAGCCCAGAGCAGCTGAGTGACTGTCCAGAGGCGGCATAGTGCTAAACCAAAGCCCATTATTAAGCACACACCAGTTCACATTTCGAACAGATTTCGAACGCCACACCTTTTGAGAAGCAAACTCTGGTCATTGGCGACTCAGTCTTAAGAAACCTGAGGTTAGCGACACCAGCGACCATAGTTGATTGCATGCTAGGGGCCAGAGAGGGCGACGGCTTAGTATGTCGGAGGTCACTAAAATTAATGTGGAATTGGTGTGTGCATTTGCCAAAACAATGTCGGACGGAGTTTACTCTGGACCGCTACCTAATGTGACCAGTGATGACATGTTTAGCCACATGTTGTCATTAAACCGCTGGCTATTGAGGTGGTGTCCTGCAAAAAACCTTTTGGAGGAAACCTGGTCTTATGATGTGAGAAGACATTCATCCCACTTTGGATGGAGTGGCTCTCTTATCTAGGAATATAACACAGCTTATAAATCCGAATTGACAACCCAGAGTTGGGACCAGAAAGCAGACTTGCAGTGCTATACACTCAGTGCTCCCTTTAGATCAGTCACACAATAGACACAATAGAGTCCCATAGAGAGTGTCTGCCTCCTGCCCTGTTAAATTCTGTAAATCAAAAATAAGCAAAAGAGGAATTCCACACAAAAACCTGCGAGCAGCACTGGGCGGGCCCAAGCGAACTCAGCACCTGATGCGACCGCGGACAGGGCGGACAGGGACCAGGTGAAACGGATAAACGCTTGGCTTCCTGCGTCATTCACGCGGCGCTGGACCAAGCTCACTAATCATGCATCACGGCCCATGCCATCAAGTGTAGACCACACGGTGACAAAGAAATAAATTACATGTATTGTAAATGATGATTCAGAAACAAATATCTTTCTGATGTTCTCCATTACACGTGGCATCTATTGCACTTCTGTCCGTCCTGGGAGAGGGATCCCTCACATGTGGCTCTCTCTGAGGTTTCTATGTTATTTTTACCCTGTTAAAAGCTTCTTTTTTTAGCTTTTACTTACTCTTGTGGTCAAGGGCAAAGGATGTCAAACCTTGTTAAAGCCCTATGAGACAAATTGTGATTTGTGAATATGGTCTATACAAAAAAATTTGATTGATTAATTGATAGTCAGACAAAAAGATAGACTTATAGCATGCTATGCATTTTACTGCACTCATGTGTGAGTGGACTGATGGTGAATGGCCAGTTGCTGGGCCATATGCCCCAGAAAGTAATTTTTACGACTGATCAAAATCAGACGGGATTAAAGAAGCTAGAGCAGATGAAGCATTATGCTCCCAGATTTACAAAATCTACACAAATATCAGGGATAAAATGTTTACCACTCAGATAGTTAAGTTAAGTTTCATTGTATCAAATAAATATGCAAAAAAAGAGATCCAAAGGAGAGCAGGGAGAGACAGACAGTCTAAATACTATTCTCTTCTATTTGAGACATATGAGGAAATAGAGAATAATAATCAATACTGTTAAAAATCTGCAAAATGTAAAACACACCTTACTAAATTCAAATGTATTTAAAGTAACACAGATGAATGAGCACTCTCCCAAGGTTTCTGTGCCTCATGTTCTATTGTATGAAAGGTTTAAAGCCATTAACTAAGAAGTTTCAGACTTTGTTCTGTATGAAACTGATAAAACGGGAAGAAGCGGATCACTTCCAACACCGTCGATGTAAAGGCCCTCCAGTTGAAACAAAAAACCCACACAACTTAAAACTTTTATCCATCTTATGGGTGATTTGAAATAAAATGCAGATAACTTTGCAGAAAAATAACAATAAATAATAATTTTCAAATCAATCCCACAATTGAATTTGTTAACTACAAAGTTATCTACACCTAATCCTAAAGTTTGGTTTACACTCATTTAAAATAAAACAATTTATATATAATCGTTTTTAAAAAACTTGTAGTGTCACTGTGCTTTCTACAAAATAGATACAATTTAATATATATCAACACTATTTAAATTGAAAATTACACAATTGATCGTATCTCTCTTTACACTCAATTAAAATAGTTGTTTTTGCCTTCAAAGTTTGGTTTACTGTTTTACCCATCACCCTAATACAAACATTGCCAGCTTGAGTGGCATTGATGTTTGCAATGAGACCTGTTTTGCAGTGTTACTGCGCAGAAGCATTCAATTCTACAGATAAATACAATGCTTTTTGGGATGCAAAACAATCATTAAAATATGAAAAAATGTTGTTGGTCCACAATGGTGCACCTTACAAATTCAATAGTCAAAGTAATTTGTTTAGAGTAAGTGACACATATCCACATGTTGCTGTGGTTGTGAAATGCGTCTGTGAACCAAAACATATCAAAGAGATGGTGGCTACATGCCAGCCAAAGAGAGAAGCAGTATGTAGCTTCTCTATTCACAACCAACCAATTACACGTCTTTTAGCCAAGATCTCTACATAGTGCATCTTAATGTTGAATCACAAAGTGAGAGTAAATGCTAATGCTAAGCTACATGGAATTAGATAGTATGCCTTGCCTCCCAGAGCGATAACAGACATTGAAGGAGTGATTCATCTCTGCTGGACTGAGGTTTGTTGGTATAAATCACCAGTTCTTTCAATACTCCCATCTTGCCGATTCCAAAAGAAAACCAAACTGATGAGTGAAGATTTGTTCAGCATTTGCAAGCTATTAATGATATCAATTATTCAGATACCAATTCGATTTTGGCTTTATTGCTGCCAGATTCAAAGTATTATACAGTTGTCGATAGGAGCACAGACTTATCTTAATTCCATCCAGACAGCCCGTACTTGTTTGTTCAGGGAAAGTCTGGCAGTGTATGCAGCAGTGGTAAAACGTGACCTGATGACCTGCACCTGCCTGGTGGCAGTACACTCCTGCAGTATGCTGATGACCTGGTGATAGTCTCCCTGTCAAATGACGCTTGTCCCTATTTCTCTATTTTGCTGTTGCAGACTTCCTGAATGTGGTCACAGAGCATCCCTGGCTAAGCTACAGATCTGCTCGCCAGAGGTTACATATTTGGGAAACGTGCTAAGAGATGGACAGCGCCTTTTGTTGCCTGAGAGAGTATAAGTCTTGAACAATGTGCCTCCACCTAAGACAAAAAAGGAAAGTCTCTCTTTCTTGGGAATGGCGAACTATTCTAGACACTGGATCTACGAGTAAGCTGTAAGTGTACTGCCATGCTGCAGGTTGTGCCAAACACAGCATAATGGACAGAGGAGATGGACAAGGATTTTAATGACCTCAGAAGGGCTCTCTTCAGCGCCCCTTGCCTTGGATTCCCGGACTACAGGCAGCCATTTTGCCTGCAGGTTGGTGAGAAGAACAGTTATACCACAGGCATCATGGTGCAGAAACAAAAGTCTAATTACCTTCCTGTTGCATACTACTCGTCATGCTTGTCTCCTGTTCTTGGCACGATCGGATGTCTCAGGGCTGTAGCTCTCAAGATTGAAAAAATAAACAAATAAATAATAATTTTACCCATTGTTTTGGATCATGATTATGTGGTTCATGTTCCCCATTCAGTTTTGCATATCTTGAACATTTCTGCTACTGCCAAGAAAAAGTAATTTATTTAAATACAATTATCTGACCATGAACGAAACACAACTAAGGAAGCAATGACATGTGGTTATCAGTGAAATCAGTAGTGAGTGTGCGTGGATGCATGAGTGAAGTGTGTGTGTGCTGCGGTGATGATGTTGGATGGATAAGAGTAAATCAAGACTGCATGAAGTTCAGGTTAGTGAGTGTGAGAGAGACAGTCTCAGCCAGGAGGAACACCGGGCCCAGGTGATTCCAACTACGGGACTCTCCGCCCACCAGTTACCTGCTGCATCACATCAGAGAACATCAAGTTAAACAAGGCAGGGGCCGTATAAGTGTTTTTGTGTGTTTTTGTACTTTCTACGTGTTTTCATTGACACTGGTTCTGGTCGACTGTGTGCGCCTAGGGATGCACAACTGTTGAGGGAGCAAAGGAGAGTGGTAAGAGAAAGGGTGGTGGAATAGCAATGTTTGTGAAAAAGAGATGGTGTAACCCGGAGCACATCAGTGTTAAAGAGCAGCGCTGAACTAGAGACATGGAGCTGCTAGCTGTTAGCATTCAGCCATATTACCTCTAACCCTAACCCATTTAAATTTAATTCTATATCTCTATATTTTTTATTCTATTGTCCTGTTTACATTTCTTTACTCTCTTGTCTGCCTCATTCTGACCTGTCTGCGTGGTGTATTGGCAGTTTTAACATTTGTGTTATAATATAGATGAAACAGACATGTGTAGAGGAATGTGTGAACAAATGTGTGTCTCATGGTGTAACTAAACTCTAAGAGTGGCAGAAGGTAGTTTATGGCCACCACAGGCCAAATGCTCACTGCAGGGGTCCCTCAGGGTGTCTGGAGTAGAGGCGTGAGGGGATCTCTGCATAGTATACAGGACTGGGGTCTTTTGTGTTGTAAAGCGAAGATAGGAGATTTCGGAGACAGATTGTCTCCATAGACTGTATATATAATGGACGTAGCGTCCGTGACGTCACCCGTTGGTTTCTGCAGAGTGAGAATGAGGCTAGTAGGAGGCGTTCCCCCGGCGCCATCTTGCCGTGCTGACTCCTCCTAGTTCCTGGCTAACCAATAAATGAGCAAAGAGGAGGAGCGCGAGTGAAGACTGACAGCTGAGCCACGCCCGTAGAGCTCAATGTTACCTGGTTAGCTCAGGCTAAGGAGCTAGGCTACATGCTACCCGCGCTGCTAACCGGCTAGCGCTGCGGTGCTGTTGCTTCCGGATGGTCGCGATCTTTACAACGAACTCACCAGAGGTAAGTAACCTTGAAACTACACAACAACAAAACCTATTGCTTTATCTATTATCATAATCATATGCTTACATGCCTAAAGTGGTTTTTAATATGTAATTGTTATAAAAGTTACCGTTTATTTAACGTGTAATGAACAGATTGAAGCAAATTAACTACACTACTACAGTCGTGTGTTTGGTTGTGACTTGATTTAAATTTTAATAAGTTAATATCAATACGCTACATGTGTAAGTTGCATGTGATAGCAACTATGTTTCACAAATGTTCTGATACAGGCTGGTATAACCACCATTACTATTGCCACCTTGTTTATTTAGCCTGTTATGGAATTTACAGTGAATTAGACAGTTTAGATAAGATTATAATCTCCACTCAAACTTTTCTCATATTTATTATATAATTATGTTTTCACTCAGAGAAGTGGAGAGACTTGATGTGGACTGTTATCAACAGCTCTGTGGGAGATTATCACCTTGAATATTACAGATGAGGTAGAAATACATTTTATCTATTTGTACAATGTTTTATTTCTTTCAGTACATTACATTTCATTTAGCTGATGCTTTTATCCAAAGTGACTTACAATATGTGCATTTAACCATGAGGGCACAAACCCAGAGCCCAGTACATCGGTTCTGTCTGAAGTCTGTGGTGCTTCCACCTGCTGAACACAGAATGAACTGTAAGAACCAGTCTTTGCTGGAACAACATAAAACATCCTTTTATAGTGAGTTTCTTCTTCTCATTAGATGAAGCACTGCAGCACCTGATGTCCTCAGCGTCCACTGTGGCAGCAGCAACATGGTGGAGATCGGCAGCTTCAGGCTGGTCAACATGAGGACGACCTGCACCAGCTTCATCTGCACAACACTTCATGTTTTCCTCCCTTAACTAAAGATGGCCTGCAACTGTTTAGAGTTGGCAGTCATTGCTAAGTGTCATGGATAATAGAGTTAATTTCTATATTCATTATGGTTGGTTAAAAAAATGAACACTTATCAGAACAATGTTTATCTTTTACTTTCTGATTTGAGACACTTTAGATAAAAAAAACTGTTTTATTTTTCTTCTTTGCCATAAGAGACAGAACACGGTCAGCACAGCTGTGTCCTTCAGGCTCGTCCGTCCCTAATATAATGACAGGAAACATAAAAGTATGGCATTGTAGAGGAAGTGTTACTTATGAACAAAGTTTGTATCCTTGTTTTCTGTGGATATTCAACTATGTATTTGAATATGGTTTTGGATTAAACAGTGCACTACCAAGACAATGAATGTACAGTATGGAGTTCTTCCACATTAATAGTATTGCATTTATAATTTAATGCATTATGTATTATGTGCAATACTTTGCTTTGATTGTTTGTAAGTTATGGAAACAGGTCTGTACCTGGAGTCAGTGTTGAAGTGATGACTCAGTGTTCAGGCTGGTTGGATTCCAGTTGTGTCTCATGTTGGACATCCACAGGTGCAGGCTGTCGGAGTCACCTGGAGGAACATTCAACACAAATACACAGATATGTAAAGTCATACATGTGCCAGGTTAACTCCTTAACAGACTTTTACATGGTAAAAATAAAAGTTCATCAGATCATAATCATTTCAGCTTAGGAAATAGGTGGTGGACATCAGCCTCAGGTTCTCTATGTGACTGTCTATTCTAGTAAAGTTACACTTCCTATAATTTATTATTAATACATTATTCTGCATGTCCACTTATTTAACACAATAATTCAGTAAAGTCTGCCTAAGATTAACGATGTAAAAACTGAATGTAGCCGACAGGTTTAGTTTCCACTAACACGTTACAACACATCAACACCAATACTCTGAATAAAGAGCTTTAGGAGACGTAATGCTACTTTAAACAGCTGCTCTTAAAATACAGATGTGACTTTAAATAGTCACGTTTCAGTTGATCACAGTAAATCTGTTTCTGCAGAATAATAATCTGTGTAACGGAGTCCAGTCAAATAGGTTGGCGAGTGAAACAACTTTACATAACATTAGATATCTTACGTGGTGGAGCTTATTCTCCAAACACACAGTCTCCTGTCTCGGTTCATGTCGGTTCAATAACTCCCGTGCGGTCCCGTTAGCATCGCCGTCACTGCTGGTGTCTAGCCTGCAGGCTAGCGGAGCTAAGCTAACAAGCCAGGTACAGAGACACCGATACCTGCTCATCACTACTAACACATACATCAAATAAACTTCACTTACCACAGAAACTGGAGCGCAGACGTCTTTAGCTTCTCCGTCAGGAGAACAAGCCGAACATCAAACCGTATTATTCATCCGATATGCGAGTGAAACCTCACCGAACAGACCCGGGTCCTGTTCGGGGAGGGGGTTAGCCTGTTAGCCTGTTAGCTCAGGTGAAGCCGAGGAGCCAACAGGCTAGGAGCTGGAGTCGCGAGCTAACGGTGACGTCACCTGTCCATCAAGTGATAATTATTCATAATATCAAACCTCTATATAATTTAAACGAGTGAGTTAGAAAAAAATTCACCCCCCTCAGAGTTGTCATGAAGGAAGAACTAAGTGATTGAGACTAAAACCATTTTTTGAACCATCCTGTAAATAGGTTTAATTCTGCTCCAAAGTTGGGCTTTTTAACATGGGAGTCAATGGGAATTTGCTCCTTCTTGGAGCCAGCCTCAAGTGGCCACCCAGTGAACTGCACCTTTTTGCACTTCCGTATTGGCCTCATCGCTCAGACCGGGGAGTTGCCCCTTGATTGTCTCCCACCAGAAGGCACACCCGAGGTCACAGCAGGGGTTCGCACAGAGAAGGGGGACAGGATGTCTGCCTACCTTTGACTCACAATGAAGAAGATGATGAAAGATCTTCTTCCTCCCAGGGAGGGGCTTGTAATGTATAAAGATCTGACTCTGCTCTTGTCCTGTGCTCATTCTATACATGCTACATTAGGTGGCTGTGTGGGGTGAGTCCACCTGCGGGTGTTAGAATTGAACTTACCGAGAAACAATGTATGACCACGTATGACAATGTATGATAGTGTACGATTATGTATAATTGTGTATTATTAAACAGGAAATTGCCACCACAGTGGATAAATACAAATTTATCATGAAGTTGATGAACATGGCAGAGACCAAACTTGTTGCAGACATCAATACCAAATTCTGATTTGATTCTGTACATGGAGTGTTCCTGTGTGAGGTTCCTTTGTCCACTCTTCAACCAGGTGACTTTTGATAAAGAGCAGACAAATGCACTCCATGTTGGCAAAGGTAGTTCTGAATTTATGGGTGGAGACCTGCGTAGACTTGGTCTAGAATTGGATATTGATATTGATTTAAATTTGGGCTCCAAATCTGATCGACACACTGATTAACATGTTTTGGGCTATAGGCAGCCCCTTGAAAAAAATGACCCTGATATTTAGATTCAGAAAAGAAACATTTTCATAGTACGTCTCCCTTAATGTGGTTTATATGAAGGCATGTCTGTAATTTACCTTGTAGTCCAGCAGTGGTAATCTGCGAACGAAGGTGGTTGCACATCTCTATCAGCTGCTGTTTCTCGCTGCTCAGACGGGCGATACACAATGCTGCCTGCTTCAACCTGGTATGCAAACATGAGGCCTGTGGCTGCTGCAGATACAGTTTTTTCTCTTGAAGCTGTTCTACCAGTGCATTCTGGAAGGAAGATAAGATGAAATTTTAAACAATTTGGATGCACCTCACACAATATTATTCCTATCAACTGCCTGGTGAACTGAGGCAATGATATACAGTATTGAGATAAAATTAAGCATAATTACGCTGCCAATTTTTTTTATTTGCTTAGTCATGGTTTAGCTCTAACATATTACAAGCTTTTAGTCCAAACATCCGGTCCAGAAAGTTACCTGGATGCCACTAATGGGTAACTTAGTTTAATTCTTTCCTTCAGTACCTTTCCCATGATGTTGCAGATAGCAGATTCTGTATGTGCCACTCTATTCACCTTCTGCCCATCTGGGGGAAAAGAGACAAATAAAAACTAATACAATATACAATACAATAAAACATTCCAACTTAGAAAAAGATTTTAGTCGTGAGATAAAATTAGAGTTTTTCATTTTCTGTCGACAAGTACTTTGTTCTTACAACTTACATTACCATTAGCCATTTCAAAATGAATGTGTGTGGCGCTGTAATTTTTAGATGGGTTTTCCCTATCTTTGAGTGGCTCATTGGGTTCAGTTGATGTCAGTGAATTACCAAAATCAAGTCAAATTTGAAACTTTTAGCTTTAATGGTGTTAAATATTGGAAGTGATCCATATTTTTGGCCCTTACTCAAAATATATTAGGGAGTTGCTATTAGTTTGTTAAATCTTTGTGTCAAATATTCCACATGGTGTTGGAAACATTTCTCTGATTCTGCTTCATGTTGATATGATTGCATCACATATTTCCAGCAGATTTTTCAGCTGCACACTTGCTGACAATCTCCTGTTCTACAACATCCCAAAGGTCTTCTAATGGATTTAGATCTGGTGAATGGGGAGGTCACTGAAGTTCACTGAATTTACTATCATGTTCATGAAACCTGTTTTGTAACATGGACCATTATCATTCTGGATGTAGCCATTAGGGATGAGCTGTGAGGGATGGAAATGGTCAGCAGTGTCAGAGTGTGACATTCAAACTAGACATTCAAACTAAGTAGTTTTATTCTAATTTTAGGTTGTCAATTTTAGGTTGCCATTTTAAAAACGGGCCAGGGACAACATGAACATCAGCATGTTAAGGTAACTCTGGCTCATTTATGGTCATTTTGCTGTAGATTAATGAGCAGTGTCCCTGGTCAAATAAACAAATTAATGAAATTAAATGAAACATGATTGATTGGTATTAGGGGTCCGAAGTTGGTCAAGTATCCATAACACCAGAGTTTCACCAGATGTTCAAATCCAATTTGAGCACTTTGTTGACTAGCGCTGCCTGAATGCAAAGACCAGGAATGATGTGTTCCCCCTGCCAAGGAGCCTCAACCTCAACCAAGTTGAGGTTGCAGAAAAAGACAAGGCAAAGACTGCATTCTGTACTCCCTTTTGGTTATTTGAGTTTAATAGGATGCCCTTTGGTCTGTGCAATGATTTTTAATGCCTTACGGAGCACATGTTTGGAGATTGTGATTCCTTCCTCGATTCAGGAACGGGTGAGGTATCTGGGTCATGTAATGACAGTGTAACCCTCATGAAATTAAGGCTACTAACCTCAGGAATAGTAAAAGTTATTGCCAAAAGGGGGCGCACTATGCGTTCCGTTCAAGGGAACTCCCCATGAATAAGAAAGCCCTTTTTTTCTCCTCCCAACATTTTCCCATGAAACGTGTAGAGAAAGAAGCTCCCGGATTTCGACGTCCAACTTGAGAGTGTCAACTGAAGTGATTCCATAGAATAATCCGATACTGGAAACTCCGATTGTTTTTTTATTCATACTAGAAGAATCTGAATCCTGTGAATCTGAATGCTGAGATGGCGAGCTAAACCCAGATCGTGGATGCGGTGTGGCCTACCGTATGATCCAGACCAAACCTGATTCGCTTATCAAGAAGACATCAGACCCCAGTCCTGCCCGTCAGGTAGACAGGCAGTAAGGTAGTTTAAAGATACAGTACACATAAAGACCCGGACCAGAACGGAACTGGTGGAACCTTCAAGCACACACTATTCATGGACTGAACGAACTATATCCTGGGAACTGTACATATACACACACTGAAAGGACTGAGTTCTTTTACAAGAATCATACAATTTCCAAACAATCTACTCTTCTTTTTTATTTTACACTGTTTTATATTGTGGTTGTTGCATGACCGATTGTGAAGCAATAAACTGGTCATTTGTTCAACTTGTTCTTTGTCTTAGGCCTACCTCTCCTTCGAATCTAGGTAGATATTTAGTGCTTTTTCTAATACTAGCCCCAGACAAGTGCTACAACAGTTAAGAATTTTATCACAGTATACAGTGAAACTGGTTATTGTTTCATCCCTACAATGAATACAGTTCAGGCATGGAGGACAGTTAAATTTATTGAAGAATGAACTCTGTTGACATCTTCTTTTACTACATTCATAAACAAGGCTGACTTTCTACCAGGATTCAGATTTCAAACATTGGGATTTGAAGGGTATCTATACTTTTGGGGACCTCTTTGAGGGCAGAATCCAACATGATGTATGGAGAAATTACTTCTTTTGGTTTTTCTAGATTAGAGTTTATATTAAGAAAAATACAACCCTGTTAACTGATTAAAAGTTTTCTGGTACTGAAAAGTTGAAATTTTGTCTGGATGTCAGTGGTTTTCAGGAGCTGGAACAGACCTGAAATGGAAACCGGCTTTACAGAAGATATGTGGGAGGATATCTGGAATCACCCCCCCAAAAAAATCTAACCAAGGCAATACAACTTAAATATTACATGGACTGCATTTATTGCCTGACCGTCTCTCCAAATTTAATCCCAACATCTTCCCACTGTGCTTTGAAGGTTAAGTGTGTAACCTCTTGTGGCGAAGTTAATATTGCAACCAACTGAATACCAGTGGCAGCTGTGGCTGAGGGGTAGAGCAGTCATCCTCCAACTAGACGGTCGTTGGCTCGATTCCAGTCTTCCCCATCTGCATGCCGAAGTGTCCTTGGGCAAGATACTGAACCCCGGATGGCCCCTCATAGAAAAAATTGCTACCCATAGATGCACTGTATGAATGTGTGTATTTATGGGTGAATTGCAAAACTGTACTGTAAAACGCTATATAAATACAGAACATTTAGACCATTTATTAGCAGAATTAAAGGGATAGTTCACAGAAAAATTTTAATTCACTTATTATCTACTTATCTACCACTATATCGATGGATGGAGGTATTTGAGTCCACAAAACACTTTTGGAATTTCAGGGGTAAACAACATTGCAGCCAAATCCAATACAATTTAAGTAACTTGCGACAAACGAAAAAAACATAAAATCCCTCCATCCTGCTCCTGTGGTGTCATCCAAGTGTCCGTATGCCCCAACATTCAAATTTGACTCGAAAATGTGTAAATTAGACAATGTTTTAAGCCTAAATGTCCACTACCGGAAGAAGCTATGGTATCTTGCACCCCGCGTGTGCCCTTGGGCGAGAGCTTGTGTGCGGTTTGGCAGTGTATTCGTGCTTCGGAGGATATCATAGGACATTTAGGCTAAAAACATGGTGTAAATGATGTCGTTCAAGTCTAATTTCAATGTCGGGACTACGGACACTTGGATGACACCACAGGAGCAGTATGGAGGCATTTAATTTTTTTTCCCCAGAGTCCCCAGTTACCTTCAATTGTATTGGATTTGGCAGCAACGCTGTTCACCCCTGAAACTCCAAAAGTGTTTTGTGGACTCAAACACTTCAACCACCCCTCCATCGGCATAGTGAGAATTTTCATTTATCGGTGACCCATCCCTTTAAGCTTGACCTTGAGCCAGTGTCACTCCTCCTTGGTCTTCCTAGTAAACACACTACTGATGTACATCACATGAACTGTGTTTTGTCCTTACATTCTGTGCCAAGCAAAACATTTTTTTAGTGGGCTTCCAGCAGAGCTCCTTTAAGCTCTGTTTGGAATAAGATAATAATGGAGCACACCCCACTGGACTGTATGGGTTGTCTACTACACTTTAAGACTGCTAACTTCACAATAGTAATGAGGAGGCCGTTCCTTGAATATGTAAATGTGAATGTATCTGCTATTCTGTCAGCCACTTTTATATAAAGCAGCGCTAAGCTAAAGGACAACTAGGATTGTTTTTGTTGTGATAATGTTAAAGCTTGTCGGACAGATGTGCCTGTTTTTTTCCCTTGCTTTTATTTATATGTTAATTTACTTACTTACTTAATTGTTCATCATCATTATTATTAATATTCTCTCACTGTAATTATATTTGCTCAGCTGTTCTGTGTTAAATTCTAAACCTTAGACTTTTGATATAGCTGCTTTCAGACATGCACTGAACTCCGTAGAATGTCTGCACTGTCTTTGGAGAAGGTGTGAGAGCAAATGTCAGAGTGAGAGCCTCCAGATTATCTGCAGACTTTCCAAGCCTGCCCACCTGGTAAAAAGTCAGCAGAAAGTCGGAAGATGTGAGAACACAGCCGGGGATCTCCTGCTGGATTCACAGCGTGTGATTGAGGGGGTTTGATTACGTTTCTAACATGCAACATACTCAAAAATGAAAAAAATCCAAAAGAAAACAAATATCTCTCGGTGAAAAAGCGGACACCGGCGAAGATGTCTATAGAGTTTGTGTCGATAAGAAGCGACGCCGGTGTCTGTGTGATGTCAAGAAAATCACATGATCTCCGCAGCGAATTTAATACGTAAATACGTATAGTCAGGACCCAATTCACCAGACTTTATCTGCATGTCAGGTCTGAAAATGGCTTGTTTTTTCATTCTGTAAAAATTCAATAAACATATATATTTTTTAAAGAGTACTGTCCACACCTGATAGGTTGACTTTGGAAGAGAGGTCGGTGCAATGGGGAGATGGTCTAGTGGCCATCTGAGTGTTAGCTGTTGTAGTGATGGATGTAGCAGCAGGGGATCCTGGATGCTGAACTGGCTGAGGATAGGCTGCCTGTGGCTGGGCCTGGGAGCTGAATAGGGGATGGTTGAGACACTCCATGTCCTTCCTCATCTGAGTAACTGCAGCCCGGAGGATGCTGTTCTGTTCCTTCAAATGGCAGATCTCTTCAGATGCTAGAAGTTCTACCCTTGGTATGAAACCCTGTGTGTAGATAAATACACACTCATTAATGTACTGTATGTATCTTCATTTTTTGTATTATTTTACAAAATGTACCACATTTATTGGGGGATATATACTAAAGACACTCAAAATGCATTAATTCATCAAAGACTGCACCAACGCAGGTTGGAAAATCCCAGTGGGTCTTCATGTACACTATATTGTTGTCTTTTACACTGTTTTTGCTTGTATATATATGCTGTCTGTAAATAACATGTCTGTATATTGTATTGTATATATCCTACATATACACTGTCTTTACCAATAGATAGTCACCGTGGGCCAGAACCAAATTCATTGTGTGTGCTTAACTCACTTGGCCAAAATAAACCAAATCTGAACTCTGAAACAGACAATACACCAGGAGGGTGAGAGTCAGTGCCCAAAACATCATTAGGGACACTTCACGCCCCAACAATGACCTGTTTAGACTGCTGAGGTCAGTCTATTGGTACCGACCTTCTTCCTTTTCTCACCCATCTCATTAATACTTCCCTGTCAACTGTCTGTTTCCCTAGCTCTCTGAAGGAGGCAAGAGTAAACCCTCTCCTCAAGAACCGGCTCTGTCATTCACTCACATGGCTTATCATACCACAGCTACGCAGACGACACCCAACTAATCCTCTCTTTTCCCCAATCTGAAAAACAGGTAGCAGCACGTATCTCTGCCTGTCTGACTAACATCTCTTGGTGGATGTCCGCACACCACCTTTCTGGTCCAGGCTCTTTTCATCTCACGCCTAAACTACTGCAACTCCCTCCTGGCTGGTCTGCCTGCTAGTGCCATCCGATCTCTGCAGCTCATCCAGAATGCAGCAGCTCGACTGGTCTTCAACCTATCCAAGTTCACTCACACTACTGAGGCGGCTGTGGCTGAGTGGTAGAGCGTTCGTCCTCCAACCAGCAGGTCGGCAGTTCGATACCCCTCCACATTTGCATGCCGAAGTGTCCTTGGGCAAGATGCTGAACCCCGAATTGCCCCTTATAGACCAAAAAGTGCTGCTAAAAGATGCACTGTATGAATGTGTGTGTGAATGGGTGAATTGCAAACTGTAATGTAAAGCGCTTTGAGTGGTCATCAAGACTAGAAAAGCGCTATATAAATACAAACCATTTACCATTTCCTCCACTCCCTTCACTGGTTACCAGTGGCTGTTTCAAAACACTAGTACTTGAGTACCGTGCTGCAAACAGATCGGGTCCAGTCTACATCCAGGACATGGTCAAACCTTACACCCCACCCCGTCCACTCCGCTCTGCATCTGCCAATCGGCTTGCTGCTCCCTGTGAGTTAGCCACTCAACAAAATCACAACTGTTAGCTGTCCTGGCTCGGAGAACTGCGGGTCCGGTGTGCACATGCGCAACAGGTACTACATACAAATAGCAGAGACAATGTCGGCAGCGTCGGCTGTGTGGGATTTCTTCACTGTCTCAGAGAAAGATCGCCGTTTAGCAATTTGCAAGACATGTTCAGCCGACATTTCAAGAGGGGGTAATACCACCAAGGATTTCAACACCACAAATCTGAAGGCTCATTTGAAAAGCAGACACATTGATGAATACAATGATTTCCTGAAAGCTGATAAGAAGCGGCAAGATGCACTGGCTGCCAAGAAAATGCAATCCACCAGTAAAGCCAAAACTCAGTCAATAGAAATATCGGTATCGGCTATCGGCTAAATTGTTGTTTTAAATATCGGTATCGGTATCGGCCAAGAATTTCCATATCGGTGCATCCCTATAATTTACAAAAACGATAGATGACATGACACTCCTCATTATCCAACCAGCCTTCTACAATTACCTTTCCATCTAACTCATCTTAATCCCCTTGTCTTTCCTTTCATCCCCCTGTCTCCCAATCAAGTTCTTGTCCTGGTAACTTCCGCCCGTCCAACCACCTGCCCCCTAGACCCCATTCCTTCTCACATTCTCCATTCTTATTCTCATATTGCTCCCAACCTTCTTCCTTTTCTCAGCTATCTTATTAACACTTCCCTGTCAACTGGCTGTTTCCCTAACTCTCTTAAAGAGCCAAGAGTGAACCCTCTCCTCAAGAAACCCACCCTCAACCTGTCTGAAGTAAACAACTACAGACCTGTTTCTCTTCTTCCTTTTCTCTCCAAAGAACTCAAGCGTTAATTAACTCTCTTCCTATCTTCACCAGAACAACCATCTTGATCCTCACCAGTCTGTTGAAATACATACATCCAAAGTCAAATTATCCTACCTATGAGGAGTGTATTGGCAAAGAGACACTTCAGCCATGTGTGTTATTCTGTCACTACTAAGGCAGGGACATCAAGAGGATGACTAAGTATGTCTGTGATCAACCGATAATGAACCATCAGTCACATTCAAATTTGACCCTAGTGCAAATGTCTCTGTTTCAGACAAGCCTAAACTGCAGAAAGTTCAGCAAGGAGAGGTTCTTTGCTGCACTCACTGGGCCTCCTTTACTAACATGTGCGCAGAAATGTTCTTACTCTCCACAGAAAATATGTGCATGTGCAAAATCGCCGCCGGAATCATGACATGTGCACACCAGCCGATTTTGTTCTCACCACCATGCATATGTTTGCGAATCAGAATCATTCTAAATTGACAGGCGCATGTCCGTTCTCTGCAATAAGCATACTGCCACGCCTCTATTTCTCCATATAAGGACATCCATTTGTTATGAAGAGAGCGTTGTGCTGAACAGTTGAAGTTATAAGAGACGGCCACAAAAGGTAAAGAACACAAGAATCTTACAACAGCAGAAATTAAAAACGTCAGAGGTGGAAAACACAAAAGACACACTTTTCTGTAGCGTGTCCTCCGGAGTGACGATGTTAAAAACAAATTGAACCTGGGCTGCAATAACTGAGGGGCTGAATGTTGTGTCGTGCACAGAGCTGAGCACTAGAGCTGTGGACATTTCTCTTAAATGCATCGCGATGAGGACGTCGCTGAATAATTATAACCAGCGCTGCTTCAGGATCAGACCCACATTAAAGGTCCGGTCGTCATGTATCTCTGTCGGAGTCTGTTTCCTCATCACTCCCCCTCTGACCTACACTCACATTACACTTTACCAATAAACACCCTCACTGATCACAAGTTATTAGGACACGTACAATGCTGATATTTACTTTGTGTTTGTTTGATTCTCTAGAGTTTATGAGACAGATGTTTAAACCTGCTACACAACACGAGACGTAACGTGATGCGCACAGTCAGGACATCAGGGTTAAAGTGACCGGAACGATCCGGAGACATGATCTGACATCATCGATTAATAACTAAATACATGTGATTATCTGTTCATGTCTAAAGAGGGACAGAGACAGACAAACATACACACACACACTCCTGCAGCCAGAAGAGTTCCTCCCGCAGATAACAACTTAACGCAGTGTTTTAACTTCATTGTTGCAGAAGAAGCGACGCCCCATTTATCAAGAAACATTAATATGAATTCAGCAGGATTTTATAGAGATGAGGATGAAAAGGCTACAATTTCATAGTTTTTTAATACATTTGGTCAATGCATTAGTAAATTTAATTATTGCTGTCTATTTACTATTTTTTCTTTTAAATAAATTGAGTTTTAATATACTATGCATTTAGTTTAAAGGGTGTATGTTTACATTTTCTAGAACAGCCGGGCCTTCATCATTTGTGTGTACGCATGATCTGAGGAATTTCTAAATTTGTTCACAGAGTACAACCAAATTTAGGTACGAACATATTGATGAATCCCAGATTCCTGCGTCAAGCGTTCATACGCACGGTTAAAGCATAGATTTGTGCGTATGCACTGTTAGTAAATGAGGCCCACTGTGTATTCTCTTTTCTTGAGTTGCGAATTGATTGTTCTTAGGTGTGTTCATGTTCAAAAACATGGATTCTGTACACAGAATGTACTGTGTTTATGTGTTTAGAACATTTTATCTACACCTTGACACCTCTTTCTAATATTTGCAAAATAACGAAGTCCTGGAAATCCTGGACCCGGAGGTTTTAGCCAACTACAGACCAATATCCAACCTCCCCTTCCTGTCTAAAATCTTCGAGAAGGTTGTAGCCAATCAGCCGTGTGAGTTTCTCCAGGAAAGTAATAGGGTTAGGGTTTAGAACTCATCACAGCACAGAGACAGCCTTGGCAAAAGTCACTAATGACCTTCTAATAGCTTTAGATCAAGGTCTGTGTCTGTCCTCGTTCTGTTAGATCTTAGTGCAGCATTCAACACTATTGACCATCAAATTTTATTACAGAGACTAGAACAGTTAATTGGCATTAATGGAACCGCCCTAAACTGGTTTAAATCCTATTTTTTAGATCGATTCCAATTTTTGCAAATTAATGATTCATCTGTGCGCACCAAAGTTAACCACAGTGTTCCTTAGGGTTCTGTGCTCGGCCCAAATTTATTCTCATTATGCATGCTTCCACTAGGGAACATTATCAGGACACTCTGTAAATTTCCACTGCAATGCGAATGACATGGAGTTATCCCTTATTACCAGGCTCTAGCAGTAAGTTGTTAAAGACTCTGCAGCACGTGTCCTGACAAGAACCAGGAAAAGAGACCACATTTCTCCTGTATTAGCTTCACTACACTGGCTTCTGATTAAATCTAGAATAGAATTTAAAATTCTCCTCACCTACAAGGCCCTTAATAATATGGCGGTCTAGAACAGGTGTTGGAGACCTTTACCATCAAAAGAGCCATTTTGCCCCTTCTTCCACCAAATACAATTTGTCTGGAGCCGTAAAACATATTTGATAACACAGCTTATAAAGTTGTATATATAGTTATACTCAGTGTTGTGCCAGTTCACACTTAAAATGAACTAGTTCACATTCATAGTTCATTTTTTATTGGGATGATTTAGGTGACAAATTTACAATCATGTGTTTAGTTATTAATTGATGGTGTCGGATCATGTATGTGTGTCGCTCCGGGTCATTTTAACACTTAGTCCTGACAGTGCGTCAAGTCTCGGGTTGTATTGAGCACAAAATGTTGACAAGTCATTTTTCATGATGTTTAAATGCAGCCTCATAAACTCTGGAAAAAATCAAACAAACACTAAGTTACTTCATGTGATGATCAGGTCCTGATAACTAGTGATGAGTGTTTATTAGTTAAGGTGAGAGCAGGTCAGAGTGGAGGAAGAAACAGAAACTCCAGCTCAGTACAAACCAACTGCAGCTTCTGCTCTGATCAATGAGCAGCTGTGACCAGAGAAACCCTGTGTTTTCACTGATTCTCCTATTCTTCAACAAAGTCTGTTACCGGCTGCTTCACGTGAACGAGCTCAGATCTCACTGCGTGTGTCGCTCTGTGAGTGACGTTCACTCTCGCTGGAGTGAACGTCACTCACGTTCATTATATGAAACTGATTTGTTAAGTTCATCATTCACGAAAAATATAATTGTTCATGCACAACACTGTACAGGGAGCCACTACAGAGGAGCTGAAGAGCAGCATGCAGCCCCAGGGTCGCGGGTTGCCGATCCCTGGTCTAGAATGTCGGGGGACACATGACACATGGAGCTTCTCTTTCCTCTTTTCCCTCCTTATCACAATAAATAATTCAATTTCTCATCAATACTGTGATTGACTTGTCTTCTTCCCCAGAGACCCTGTGCTCTATTGCTTGCAGATCCAGGGCCGCAGCTGCGGCCACATCATGGATTGTGATGGTGGATCGCAAATCTGAGATCATGATCATAATGGCGGATCCTGTATCGTGTTGGCTTATCGTGATAGTAATTGCTGATCCTGTATCGTTCTGGCTGATCGTGATCATGTTGGCGGATCCTGTACCCTGTTGGCATCTGATTGTGGATAGTGGTAGTGAACCATGACCGAGGTGGCAGCCGATGGGGGATCCTGATGGTGGCAGTGGATCATGACAATGGATTGTGGATTATGGTGGCATCTGATTGTGATGGTGGATCCTGATCCTGGTGGCTGCTTATCGTGGACTATGATTACAACAAGACTGCTTGATATACAATATTTCTACTCAAATACTCTACCATTACTGACAATAATTATTCAATTAATTTACCTTCCATTATGCTACAAACTGTTTATTCTAATCAATGTTGTAAATACTCTTATTTTTCACATGTGGGTCTCTACATTCTTTTTCCCCTGTTAAAAGTTTTTTTTGGGGTTGTTTGTCCTTACTCTTGTTGAGGGTTAAGGGCAGAGGATGTCACACCTTGTTAAGCCCTATGAGACAAATTGTGATTTGTGAATATGCGCTATACAAATACAATTTGATTGATTGATTGAAATAGGTACTGTTGGTAGTTGCAAGCACAGCTACCTACAGTATTATACAGTATAAACCTACAGTTTGCCAAGGTCTATCAATGCTCACTCAGTATAAATAGTTAGTTAACATACCAGCTAAGATAGTGCCACACTTAAAGTTGTCAAACTCAGTTAATTGACGTTTAATGTACTACTATGTCAATTCTTAAACATTACCATTTTACATACAAGTGCATTCGAAATTATTCAAAATTATTTGCACATGAGGAATAGGTTAAAATCTTAATGGAGAAGTAGGCTTATTAGAGGTGCGAGCAGCACTAGAACAACACAAAATCTAAATTCTGACTTTGAACAATTTCACACGTCAATATTTCCATATTTCATATTTGAACTGTTTGTGAGCTCTACATTAGGCTCTGTTCTTGTAGTTATAGTCTCTCTAATTGAAATAATAATAATAGGCCATATTAAATAATAACGTTTTTTTCTTCTTCTGAGCAATACAAAGAGCAACTTGATAAGAGGTTTTCAAAGCCAGCTCACCTTTACCAACTTTAGTTTGTCTCATTATTGTCTGTTGGGCTTTGAGAGACTTGAGACAGGCTCGAAAGTATTCCACTGGTTTTTCTTTCAAGTGGCTGTGAAGTGTCTTCAAATGACACAGCAGCTTGGATGGCTTCATACCCTTATTGGACAGCACAGCAGCGCAGATGATGCAAACTGACAATTCAGCACGCGCAATCTCCTAATGTAATGGGATTTTCTCTCGTTTGTTCTTACCCGTAGATGCTGAGTCAGCAGCACTTTATGCAAGGCAAATATCAGGTGTGCTAGCCTCACCCTTTGCACTTCTGCCGGTGGTTTCTGAGGTGGAAGGACAGCTTCAAGGATGCTATTGGGGTTGCTCTGATTATTTTTCTTCTTCTTTTGCAAAATGAATCGGCTTTTTGGGGGCCTAAACATACTCAAAAACCACCCCAATTTCGCAGGTGCGTCAGGACTGGAAAAATGTACGTATTTTAATGTGCTCAGGAAATTGAGTCCCAAATGGCTCAAAACCACCACCTACATATTTTGAATGAGTGTCTTTTTATTCATTTTCTTTTGCCTAGAGAAATCAAATTTGGCACACGTGTCTCATGTCGAGCGGAACAGGAAGTCAGCCTTTTTGGATTTAACATGCAAATTTTGAGTTTTCACACGTGCTACAAAATCCTACTCATCCTACAGATTTCATCCAATCAACTTTACATTTGGTGTATGTCATGTTAGGAACATTTTAATTAAAAGGTATATTTTTGGTGAGTTTTCGTCACAGGGCGTGGCTGCGAAGTGGCCGTGGCCTGAATTTTGATGATTTGCCAGAAAACAGGAAGTGCTTATAACCTTCACATGTATGACAAAGGTCGCGTCCTGAACAGATCCATATGATTATATTCAATAATAATCATAGCGCCCCCTAGTTGTGACAGGAAATTTCATATTTTAGATTTAAGAAGTGATTATAACATCCATGTACTGTATGTTCAAATGCTGTTTGTTGACTACAGCTCAGCGTTTATGACAATAATTCCCTCAAAACTCTCCACAAAGATGGTGGACCTGGGACTTAGTCCATCCCTGTTTCAATGGATCCACACTTCCTGACAGACAGACCACAAGGAGTACTCGTGGGCAAACATGTCTCATCCTCCCTCACCCTCAACACAGGAGCCCCCTAGGGTTGTGTTTGGAGTCCCCTGCTGAACTCATTGTACACTCATGACTGCGTAGCCACCTTCAACTCTACCCCCATTGTAAAGTTTGCTGACGACACTTGTGATGGGCCTGTTCTCTAATAAAGACAAGGCCCACCTGGACGAGATTAAAAGCCTAGAGAAATGGTGCCAGAATAACAACCTCCTGATGTCAGTAAGACAAAAGAGTTGACAGTGGATTTCAGTACGAAGCAGGGGAGAAGCTACCAACCCCTCAGGATAAACAGGAACCCAGTGGAGAGAGTGGACAGTTTTCACTACCTGGGTGCTAATGAACTTTCACACCTGCCCCATCCAGAGTATCCTGACAGGAAGCATCACAGCCTGGTTTGGGAACAGCACCTAGCAGGTAGGAGGGCTCTTCACAGGGTGGTGCTGTCAGCTGAGTGCACGATCAACACTGAGCTCTCTGACCTGGAGTCCATCTACACAGCAGTGCTGTACCAAAACCAGGGGGGATGGTGAAAGACCTCAGCCACCCAAACAATGGACTGTTCTACCTGATGCGGTCAGGGAAGCACTTCCGTACCATGAAGGCCAACACAGAGAGAATGAGGAAGAGCTTCTTCCTGCATGTCATCAGAACACTCAATCAGGCTGTGGTGAAAGACGTTGCCACTAGGGTCTCCCAACAGTAGCCAGAGACAAACCCTTCAGGTTTTAACATTTTTTACTTTTAGACCAGGAGCAAACATACATTTAAATGAAATATAAATTGTCCAGAAATTTCTGCTGGCTACTTTGCTGCTCGCACAGCTCTATCCAGTCTCTTCTCATGTTTCTGCCATGTGTTTGAGGGTAGCTTGAGAACATATTCATACTTGACTGTGGTCTGCTTGTTAAATACATTCTAATGTAAATCACGTTGTTGCGTTACGCATCTCAGAGCTTTTACCTGCACTGACTCTTCCAACCAGATGGAAATAACACATTGTGTCTCCTCTGTGCTTCAACCACGGGAATCCATTACAACTGTTCTCTTTGTCTTTGCTATCTTGGTTTCTTGTTACTGACTGGCAGACTCTGAGCTTCTGTTATTGTTGCTTGTTGCTACAGTTCAGGCACCGGAATGTGTACGAATTTCTGCTAAATAGGCATGTCTAGTGGCCCAGACCACCTCTGAATGTGGTCTGGCGTGTTCTCTTTGCTATCCTATCTGAGTGTGTTCACACCTGTACTTTAGAATAACCAGGGGTCTCATTTATAACCGTTGCGTTCACACAAAACGGGGCCTAAAACCTACGTACGCCACTTCTCACGCAAACGTTGGGATTTATAAAAACAGACTTGACGGGAAAATTTGCGCATTTCCACACAAACTGGATGGATTTTTTTATTTCAGGCTCCGTTCTTTCTATCGTACTCACTCTCACTCACTGTATTATCCACAGCAGCAGCAGATTATCAATGTATTTTCATCACTGCTGTCCCATAAAATCGCTCTTCACCTCCACTTCATTAACAAACACCTCGATCTCAGTGTCAGAAAGTTTCACTTCCTCTTCTCATCGCTTGATGCCGTGACTCTTTCATGACTCACGGGGGAAACCCATTGGTCAGCAGCATAATTTAATATTCATGACGTGCTTTGCATTGACCATTTATGGTTGAAAGTGAGCGTGTGGAGGGCGGACTTGGAGGCAGATCCACAAACGAACGTTTCCATGTGGACTGTGATTTATAAAGTGAACCTTGTGTTCAGGTGTGCGTGCACATGGTTTTATAAATCAGAATTTTCTTTTGCGTATGCCATTTCCGGTTTTGTGAGCACGTACACTTTTAGTATGAATCCCACGCACTGTTTTATAATTGCGACCCCAGGTGTGTACTGGTTCTGAGTGCGTACCAAATGTTGGACTATTTTTCAATTAGTTTAAATGTGTCCCTCTTTACGGAAGCATATTGCTGTTGTTTTTACGTTGTTTATGTGATACGGATCAAATTTTTCTGGTGTAACAGCAATATGCTACCGTGCCTCATAAACTCTTGAGCAATAAAGCACACAAAAAGTAAACTTCAAGTACTGTACGGGTCCTAATAACTTGTGATTAGAGTTCACTGTTCAAGTGTAAAGTGAGTGAAGGCCAGTGAGGGAGTGGGGAGGTAGGACACACGATCCTCTGGCACGGTGAAAACCACCTGACTGGCCCAAAATGGGCTCTCCTTCCTCATCTCTGGTTCACCGCCTATTTCTCCTCATGTGAGTGAGTTTGGGCGGGACCGGGGCAGGATGCTCCCAGAAAAGGCATATATTAAAAGATCAATCTTGCCTTTTTTAATTAATCAATATCAGATTATTCAAATGAAGATACATTTTTATCAGAAAATGGATTTTTAAAAACTGAGCACTAGTGATAAACAAGCTTTGAGGTAATAGCACACTATTACACTCAATAGTCAAACTGTTCTATTCATGTAAATAGGTGTGTATTTTTCTTCTTTTTATTTTATGTGTACCTGTGTGAGCCACGTCAAAGAAAAATGTTGCTTTGATACTGAAAGGACTTTCTGATTCTGATGTTTGTTGGGATCGAGCCCAGGACAAAGGAGAGGCCTATATGACATTTGAGAAGCCTGCCTAGAGTTGTTTGTCTGCCATGAAACAAAACACCCAGAATGCCTTTGGGAACCCCATGTTTTTTAGCCGCCGCCCGAGTTTAAACTCGGGCCTTCCATTGGCTGAGAGCCAACAGACCCCACGGCCCCCCCTGGAGGGAGGCCGGACACCTCTCAGGTAATAAATACTGAGCACTCCCCTTCAATTCATTGCTCATTCCCCGACGCTGAAGATTTGACCACAACCTCTCCCGGTTACTCCAGACGATCCAGACGCTTAAAGGGAGCAACCAACAACGCGTTTGTATTTTGATTTTTGCCTTAAGTTCATTCTTCCCTTTTTTGTGAACTTCCTGTTACCGTGTTTTTATTTTGAAGAGACAAAGTCTTTCACTCGCAGGCCGAGTTCCCCAGACTTTTTCCAGATCCGAAACCACCGCTGCTCCTCAGCTGGCAAGAAACATTCGCCACGAAGGGCAAGAAACATTCGCCAAGGACAACGAGACGAATTCTCTCCTATCCGGCCCAGCTCAATCCCCGCTGCCACCGCGCAAATCAGCTGCTCGAGGCCACGAAAACAATTCACTTGTCTTCCCGTAACGCGCCGCTCGCGCATCAACGAACCGTGGACCAGCAACAAGTAAGAGGCTTATGTCTGGGCAGAGACTAGTTTAAACATTAGCGTGTTATTATTTGAGTGTATATTTGTTTAGGATCGCCGAATCCGCATTGTTTTGTGCTAGCGTGTCGAGACGAATATGCGTTTCCGGCCATACCGCCGCACTGTGTGATCGTCAGACCCATTTTGCGGAGATTTTAACCCATTAACCCTTGTGTTGTTCCTGGGTCTAATTGACCCAGAGTGCGTGCGTGCGTGTGATCATACGCAAGCCCTGGCCGGTCAGGGTGACCCAAGGATTGTCATTATCCAATTCTCCTGGGGTAATTGAGACCAATGGATTGTCATGGGAGGGGTCATTTAGACCCCCAGAGGGGGCGCTGTGGTGCTCTGCGGGGGTCATTTAGACCCACACCTGATTCCAATTGATAATCAAGGGGGGTACATTAGACCCATATATAAGTCTCAGTGTGTCACTCTCTCACGGACCATGGCAAGATGTCGCGTCAGGAGCGTTTCACCAGAGAACAGGTTCTCCAACAGCTATTCTCCCAGCAACCATCCTCTGAACCCGAAGAGGACGCGAAAGAGCCAGACCGAGAAGCGGACGGACAAGGAGATGGAGAAGCAGACCGAGAAGCAGACAGAGAGGACGGAGACGGAGACGGAGACAACGACCCAGTGGGTGATGCTTCTGCAGATTCGTCATCCTTGGAAGAAGAAGCAGAAGGAGGACAACACAGCGGCGACACCACCACCACCACCGGACTCGTGGAAAGAGAGACCTTCCCCTCAAGAAACGGGGAAATAACATGGTCCTCGAGGGCGTACGGCAGAGAAGAGGGCCACTGCTCCTCCTCCTCCTCCTCCTCCTCCTCCTCTGCTGCGGCTCAAAGCGGGGTCCTCCGGGGCCCCACGATCCACGCGACGTCCCGCACCGGTGACCTTGCCTCGACGTTCCACCTGTTCATCACACCGACGGTAGAGAACATCATCCTGGAGATGACGAATCGGGAGGGTCGTAGAAAATACGGTGACGAATGGAAAGGGATGGACGAGACCGACCTGCGCGCCTACGTAGGGCTGCTGATCTTAGCGGGCGTGTACAGGTCCCGGGGCGAGGCCGCCGCCAGCCTGTGGGACGCAGAGAGCGGCCGGGCGATATTTCGTGCCACGATGCCCCTAAAACTCTTCCACACGTACTCCAGACTGCTGCGCTTCGACGACCGCAAGACAAGACGCACAAGACGAGCCACAGACAAATTGGCGGCCGTGCGAGAGGTCTGGGACACGTGGGTGTCGCGGCTACCGCACCTCTACAACCCGGGGCCCGAAGTGACCGTGTTTAAAATTTATATTATTATTATGTTATGTTATGTAGATATCGGCTGCTAGTCCTCGTCCTCATCTCATCTCCTCTCATCTCTTCTCCTCCTGTTTTTCTCTCTAGGCCGGTGTCCATTCTGTCAGTACATGCCCAGCAAGCCGGCGAAATACGGGATCAAGTCGTGGGTGGCCTGCGATGCGAAATCAAGCTACGCTTGGAAGATGCAAGTGTACACCGGAAAGCTGAGCGGCGGAGGCCCAGAACGGAACCAGGGGTTGCGGGTAGTGCTCGATGTAACGGAGGGACTGCACGGTCGTAACGTCACGTGCGATAATTACTTCACCTCCTACCAACTCGCGCGGCAGCTCCTGGAGAGGAAGCTCACCGTGGTCGGCACTGTTCGGAAGAACAAGCCCGAGCTCCCAACCGGGCTGCTCGCGGTCAGGGGAAGAGAGGTGTTCTCATCCAAGTTTGCATTCACGCCCACTGCCACTCTTGTGTCCTACATCCCAAAGAAAAACAGGAATGTGGTGCTCCTGAGCACACGGCACCCTGAGGCCGACATCAGCGACCGCGAGGACGGGAAATCGGTCATCGTCCTGGACTACAACCGCAACAAAGGTGGCGTGGACAACCTAGACAAGGTGATCGGAACGTACAGCTGCAGGAGGATGACCGCGCGCTGGCCCCTGGTCATATTTCACAACATTCTCGATGTCTCTTCCTACAACGCCTTCGTGATATGGAGAGAGATCAACCCAGACTGGATGCTGGGCAAGCGGAACAAGCGGAGGGTGTTCCTGGAGCAGCTGGGAAAGGCTCTGGTGACTCCGTTCATCGCACGAAGGGAGCGCTTCCCCCTTACGGACGCGTCTGCCGCGGTTGTGAAGGCTGTAAAAGCCGCCGCCGCTGCCGCACAGAGAGCTGTTGACTACGACGCTCGACCCGAGTGTCCGGCCTCCTCCATAGCCCTAGCAGCAGCCCCGCTCGGGGCGAGTAAGAGGAAGAGGTGTCAGATATGCCCCAGGAAGAAGGACTGTAAAACTCACACCATGTGCCGCGGGTGTAACAAATACATCTGCAAGGGCTGCTCACATGTCTATTGCGCTACATGTGCGCCCTAATATGGGGGGGGCTATGTGAGGGAGCCAACAGCCGGGGGAAGCAGGGACAACACAAGGGTTAAAAGATCGGTACACAGCTGGACGAACCCAATTCGTCTGCTTGGGTACCGAGTGGTATAGTCCCCGCAAAACTGTCTCTGGCGGTGTTTGAGATCTCCTCTGATCATTCTTTGCATGTTTTCTTCTCTCTCTCTCTCTCTTTTCTCCTAAACCCGCCTGCACACACATTCCGACCTGCATCCACACAATTCACGTGTTATACACGTTCTGGGACCTAGATAGTGCGATCGCATCTCGACGCCATTCGGCGCTTTGAACCACGAGATAGACCAAAGCATCCCTTTGTTCTCCATTTCCTGTTGGTCAAACCACGAGTTTATACCGCCATCTTGAATTCGATCCTACGCCAAATCACGTGGTTAGACCGCCATCTTGAATTCAGTAACACGACACCACGCGGTTAGACCGCCATCTTGAATTCAGTGATACAACGTCATTCCCCGTGACTTCGTACGCCATCTTGACTCCCCCTCCTCTCTCTCACACACACACACACACACACACACACACACACACACATAGACCTACACACAGGTATTGCATGTGAGTGTTATAAATCGTGATAGGTGTTTGTGGTTTTATCTTTGATATAGTGGTTCTTGTTAGGATAGTAGTCATTAATTAACATTGATGTTATTATCTTAAATAAACTCTATTGTATTTAAAGTACCGGTATTTTTGTGATTATTTGTGCATATGTATGTGTATACGGCTGGATTATGATAGTCAGTGCTTGAACTTAAAACCTTCACTGTTCATTAGATAATCATTAATAGTAGATATTGAGATTTTCTAATTGAATTTTTTCAGATTATGAGACTGATCTTTACAGATTGATTGTTGGTCCCTGATACCAGGGTGGTGCCCCGTCTTTTATAAATTATAATTACAGATTTTATTATTCTTAATTGATCATTTTATTGTTTTTCATTAATCATTTCATTATTCTTAATTGATAACTTTATCGTTTTTAATTAATAATTTTATTATTTTTAATAAATAATTTATTAAAAAATAATCATATTTTATGATTATTAATAATTAAGCCAACATCAAGTCTACCTACTATTGCCCAACATGTTATAGAAATAATTTTTTAAACAAGACTTGTGCCAGTATAAGAGAAGTTTCTTGTGATAACTGAATAATTTGGTATCTAGTATTAATGTGAAAATATGTAATAATAACATTGATAAGATATAACAAGAAACATAATATAATCTACATTTAATAGTCTTAGCTATGGGAGAAACAATCCAATGTCATCATCTGCTGCATCTTAGATTAAATATTGTTTTAACCAAAGGTGTAGACTCGAGTCTGACTCAAATCGTGCTTGCGTGTATGTGTGTGTAAGCGTGTGAACTCTAGACTGACAAAAGTCCAAATCCACAAATGAATATGTTTATCTAATTGTAAATTGGACTTGAGGGGGATTTGTTCATGTTTACAACAATCTTTGGCTGAGTCTGGTCTTTAGAGTGCACTAAATCCAGAAAAGTTTCACTTTTCGTTTACTATCAAGTTACTCATGGAATTAGAATTGATCAGTGCCTGCCACCGCTGCCTTTTCTCATATGAACAGAGGAAAACAATAGTCAGCACCAGCTAAAATGACAAGCTTCTTTATGAATGCTTTGTGCAATGATCTTTTTGAGTTTAGTGAATCCCTACATTTTGTCAGCCTCTGTCTGAACGCAGAGTCTATCATAGGTTCAGCCTCTTGACTTGATGTGCAAGCAGCATACATTCCTACTGTGGTAAAGAAGATCAAAAGCTGGCTAAGGAAAACAAAACACAGTTAAGCTCAGTAAAGAAAGAGTCAACAAATACCAATCCACTGAAATATGCCTGAATTGGCCCCAATATTGAGGTTTTTAAGACAACTCAAGAATGCACCAATAAAAAACTAACACAGTATTGGACTCAATAACAAAGTCAGTTTTTGAAACCATCAACAATGAACTTGAACACGAAGTTCATGTTATGTTTGAGAATCTGACCTGATCTCTAGCGTGGGTTAGTTCCTGTATCAGCTTCTCCTTGGCAAGGTAGAATTTGGCCTTCATGTCCTCACAGTGTCTCTGCCATTCCAGCTCCACCTGGACTTTTATCTGTTGTAAATTTCTTTCTTTCTCCAAACCAGCACAAAGCTGCTGCTTGTACCTGAAAAGACAAACAGACATTTTAAAGTGTGGGTTGGCTTTTCTCATAGAAAAAAGTGCTGCCCATAGATGCACTGTATGAATGTGTATGTGAGTGGGTGAATGTAAAACTGTACTGTAAGGCTCTTTGAGTGGTCATCAAGCCTAGAAAAGCGCTATATGCACTAAATACAGACCATTTAAAGACCATTTACCACAAAGAACTCAGACCAGGTCATATAACTCATATTCAAGATTAATCATAGCAAATCTTTTCCTGCATTTTTTTTTTTAGTTTATCCTTTCATTACATTAAAAATGTCTACCTTTTCCTGTTTTCTCACCTCTCCATCTCCTCCCTGCCCCTATCCAGCTCTTCTCTAAGCTTGAATTCTCTGTCGCGCAGGTTGATCATCTCAGTTTTCTTGACAACCATCTCGGTAGAAACGGGACTGATGTACTTGTCCCAGCCAGTCTGAGTTGTTTCTACCTCTTTATGAAGCCTTGAAAAACACAGGGAACCATAGACAGACAGACACCCAGATACCCACACACACACACACACATATAACACACTTTCTCTGGTTAATGCCAATATGAAGATGTTTTTCTTTCTTTTCATCTTTTGAACTTGTGTTTGTCTCACCTCTGAATTATCGCATCTTTCTCTTCCATGGCCTTTTGATGGTCTTTCTGTGACCAGCGTACCTGTGCAGTCAAAACTTCCTGTAGTTTGTCAATGCGTTTCTCAGCCTTCTGCATCAGCTCTGTGAAGGTGTGACACTGAGCCTCTAGTTTTGCATCACACTCCTTCAAGGCCAAGAGCATATTCTTATATCTTGAGAGAAACAGTCATACAGTTAGACATTTGGAGAAATATTTACATATTCAGACAGCTTGATTTGTCTTTTGTGCACGAGTTGACAAGGACCATTACTACTACTTTAGCTGAATATGAGAAACAGGCATAGCCAATTAAATTTTTTGTTTGCCCAACAAAGCTTCAAAATAATAAAAACAATAATAAAGTCAACTTGGATGGACGTATAATGGATTTCAAGCATCCTGGTGAAATTCTAACCCAGTTATTACGAGTTCCACTAGCACCATCATCACTCTGATGATCATCATGCACTCACACAAATGCGATCACGTGAAATTTTAACTTGCACATCGTCCATTCTTCAAAAGTATTACTGTATGTACAGTAATTCTCCTACTAAAGAATTTGGAAAAAATAAAAACAACACATTCTTTTTTTTGCATATTTGTCATTATAGCAACGTGGAGATGGATCAGGAGAGCACCTCCAGTTGGCTAATCACTCCCATGCTTAAATGTGGCAGAGAAAGCCGCCACAGAGAGAAAGAGATAGACAGAGCGGTGCCACAGACAAAGAGCTGAGCATGACAGAAGCCGGGCGATACACAGCACAATTTATGTTTGAGTTACTGAATTTAAGTTTGACATATTGATTTACGTTAATAAAAGGATGGAACCAGTGAGCGCCTGATGTCACAGTCATGTCATCATTTTTATTTCTGCTACTACCTATTTAACTAAAAAGCAATTTCACAAATTCTTAATTAACAAATTCTATTGGTAAAACCCAGACTATTTTCTTTTCTCTATTCATGCTCATTCAGTACCTGCATGTGGCAGCAGCTTGCTCTGATTGCTTGAGGACTTTGTGTTATTGACCACTCACTTGTTAATGTTGTCCTCCTCCGTATTTTTCAGTTTGGTCTCCATTTGTTTCACCTCATCATTAAGCTCCTTTAACCTGAGACAGAATATAGTCAGCACACCTGAAATACATGTTCACACACACACACACACACACACACACACACACACACACACACACACACACACACACACACACACACACACACACACACACACACACACTACATACAGTGGGGCAAAAAAGTATTTAGTCAGCCACCAATTGTGCAAGTTCTCCCACTTAAAAAGATGAGAGATGCCTGTAGGTACACTTCAACTATGAGAGACAGAATGGGGGGAAAGAATCCAGGAAATCACATTGTAGGATTTTTAATGAATTAATTGGTAAATTCCTCGGTAAAATAAGTATTTGGTCACCTACAAACAAGCCAGATTTGTGTACTCTCACAGACCTGTAACTTCTTCAAGAGGCTCCTCTGTCCTCCACTCGTTACCTGTATTAATGGCACCTGTTTGAACTCGTTATCAGTATAAAAGACACCTGTCCACAACCTCAAACAGTCTCAATCCAAACTCCACTATGGCCGAGACCAAAGAGCTGTCAAAGGACACCAGAAACAAAACTGTAGACCTGCACCAGGCTGGGAAGACTGAATCTGCAATAGGTAAGCAGCTTGGTGTGAAGAAATCAACTGTGGGAGCAATTATTAGAAAATGGAAGACATACAAGACCACTGATAATCTCCCTCGATCTGGGGCTCCACGCAAGATCTCACCCCGTGGGGTCAAAATGATCACAAGAACGGTGAACAAAAATCCCAGAACCACACGGGGGGACCTAGTGAATGATCTGCAGAGAGCTGGGACCAAAGTAACAAAGGCTACCATCAGTAACACACTACGCCGCCAGGGACTCAAATCCTGCAGTGCCAGACGTGTCCCCCTGCTTAAGCCAGTACATGTCCAGGCCCGTCTGAAGTTTGCTAGAGAGCATTTGGATGATCCAGAAGAGGATTGGGAGAATGTCATATGGTCAGATGAAACCAAAATAGAACTTTTTGGTAAAAACTCAACTTGTCGTGTTTGGAGGAGAAAGAATGCCGAGTTGCATCCAAAGAACACCATACCTACTGTGAAGCATGGGGGTGGAAACATCATGCTTTGGGGCTGTTTTTCTGCAAGGGGACCAGGACGACTGATCCGTGTAAAGGAAAGAATGAATGGGGCCATGTATCGTGAGATTTTGAGTGAAAACCTCCTTCCATCAGCAAGGGCATTGAAGATCAAACGTGGCTGGGTCTTTCAGCATGACAATGATCCCAAACACACCGCCCGGGCAACGAAGGAGTGGCTTCGTAAGAAGCATTTCAAGGTCCTGGAGTGGCCTAGCCAGTCTCCAGATCTCAACCCCATAGAAAATCTGTGGAGGGAGTTGAAAGTCCGTGTTGCCCAGCGACAGCCCCAAAACATCACTGCTCTAGAGGAGATCTGCATGGAGGAATGGGCCAAAATACCAGCAACAGTGTGTGAAAAGCTTGTGAAGACTTACAGAAAACGTTTGACCTCTGTCATTGCCAACAAAGGGTATATAACAAAGTATTGAGATGAACTTTTGTTATTGACCAAATACTTATTTTCCACCATAATTTGCAAATAAATTCTTTAAAAATCAGACAATGTGATTTTCTGGATTTTTTTTCTCATTTTGTCTCTCATAGTTGAGGTATACCTATGATGAAAATTACAGGCCTCTCTCATCTTTTTAAGTGGGAGAACTTGCACAATTGGTGGCTGACTAAATACTTTTTTGCCCCACTGTACCTGTGGTCCTTGACAGCAATGAGGCCTTTGATCTCCTGGTCTTGGTGTTGCAGCTGGGTTTGTATTTGATGACAGAACTCTTTCAATGTTTTGAATGCCTCTGTAGCCTGCAGTTGAGCCTGGCAGTGAATTTCAGTCTCTTTAGATAGCATCTTTACCTGGACAAGGACAACACACGTGAAGCAACAACGGTGATGATAACATAATTTATAAATGATGTACAACATAAATAGACTCATTGCTCAAGTGAAACACCTGAACAGTGAGATCCCATCCTCTCTTTACCTTGATACCTCGAGAAAGCAAAACTGCACACATGTCATCCATTTTCAAGTTGAACTCATGTTCCTGCTGTTTGAGCTCTCTCTCAAAAGCTGCTGTAATATCCTGTTTTTCAAAGGAGAGCAACCAGATATATTACTATATGTGTAGATTATAACACTGTTACATGTATTGTGATATGGAAATTGGTCTGTATTTATATAGCACTTTTCTAGTCTTGGTGACCACTCAAAGTGCTTTTCAGTACAGTAACCAAGCAGATGTTTGGTACCACTTATGTAGTCACTATAACGAAACTCATCATTCTAAGCATTGCAATTACCACTAGTCAGTGTGGTACCAATCATCTGCTTGGTTACTATACACTACACAAATATGGTACTTCACTGCTCTCTAACTTACATACTGTCCAACATTTTCTAAAGACAGCAATGACAGATAGTGTCAGATATTGTAGACTGACTTTTATTCATGTTAGAATTTACAGGACTGCTTAATGCCAATTCAGGGTTTCCAGGTGGGGGCCATGATGGTATTTGAAGCAGCGTGCAGAGGGGTAAAAATACTTCATTGGGTTCATCAGGTGGGCACCCTCCTTCATAGGAGTTTTAATTATGGGCCCACAACACCCCCAGAGGGCTCATCTCCAACACCTGGCATTTCAGGTGTGCCCCTGTTTGTTTTAACTCACTCTACTCCCCCTAATGGTGCAGCTGTTAATTTGGGGGCCCAGATGGTATCTCTCCTCTTGATCCAAAACTACAGACTAGCCCGTTCAGCGTCAGTGGATAGGGCTTTAATGGCTTGCTGTTGGACTTGACCTCAAAGTCCCATGTCCTTAAGCAGCCTGGTGGCTTGACGTCCCCACAAAACTTCTGCAGCCGACCTCAACTTGGCAGACCCTAGCTTACCAGCCTTCTTTAAGCTTTTTCAATCATAGGCCACAGCTCCTTCCAAGAGAACTTTCTGTTCATAGCCCCCTCCCATCGGATCCACTGACACAGCTTTGCTTAGGAGATGGCCTCAGGGCTCCAGACTAACTTTTTCTGCTAGTAGCACTGGTTTTAGGGGCACCATCACAAAATTTAGACTTACCACTCACATACAACACAACAAATTCATATTTTTCCCCATCTTAACTGTTTTACCAATAATTGTTTTGGTAATAAATAGAACATTTATAAGATAACAACCACAACAATACAAGTAAACAAGGAACTTCCTCTTACAGAATGCCTCTCCTTCCCCTACCTTTAGAGCACATCCCCCTGAGGACCACTAGGGCCTGGCACCTCTGACGGCCAACCCTTTTAGTTGGGCCTTCTAGCTCTCCTGACTGAACCAGTACAGTCTCCTTGGCCACAACCTCCTCCAAGCTAGTTCACTCAAGACTTATTCTAATCAGGTCCTCCACTGTGTCCACATGCAGTGACCCTCTGACATCAGATTTAATCCACTTCTGAGCTGAGAATCCTGTCATATATTATTCTAAAATTGGCTATTCTGCACTTTTACTTTGTTTACTTTAAGTACATGCTGATAACCAAATCAATTTGATTCTGAGTCACAAGGTTTCTGTTCGATTCAATATCGATTCAGCTAGGGATATGTCTGTCTACAATCCCAATTTTGCTTGGACATGAAAGAAATTCTCAAAAATCTGTACTACTAAATCTGTAAACTGTGCAAGGAAACCTCTAATTTGGTGAATTTTGGAAAATATTAGGGTAGGCCTGTCATGATTACAAATTTTGTTGGATGATATATTGTCCCAGAAATTATTGTGATAGATAATATTGTCATAATTTTGAAACAATTTCATACCACTGAAGAAATAATAATATTAGAGCATACATCTGCAAGTATACCCTTTCAAAGAGCAATAAACTTTCAATTCTTAAGAATATTCAGTCTGACATACGAATTCGAATTAAAAAAATTGTATTAAATCCTCAATAAATTAAAAAAAACTACACACACAACCAAAACAATAATAAAAATGGACTCTCTGGCTCTGTTAACAAAAAATGGTCTTCAATAAATATTAAACATTTGGCACAGGGTAACCACCTTAGTAAACAGGATGGTTATGATTTAGATCAGGGGTTCCCCCGGGGGGTCGCGAGACACAGAGGGGGCGTCGCGAGATGCCGTCCAAAAATCAAATACAATTTTAAAATAATTTTAAATGGAATATTTAACCCATTATTGTATAAATATATACATAAATATGACTTGAAATTAGAATAAAACCATGCAATAAAAACGTTTCCATCAGTTTATTCCTTTTTCTCTGTTGACCCATGAGGTTATTACGACACGGATTAGTGGCATGTGCGAGAGGTACAAGGCCAAAAGAAAGTCCTTACTAAACAGACAATCCCAACCGCAGCTCAAAGGGCATCATATGAGGTGGCATATTTAATTGCACAGGCAAAAAAGCCACACATAAAGAAGAGCAAGGGGAATTCTATACACACACACAGGCTCCGGGGCCCCTCACACACAATAATCAGAGCAGAAGCAGCAGTTGGTTTGAACCGTGCTGGAGTGTCCTGTGTCCTCCCTCCACACTCCTGCGTTATTAAGTTATTAAGACCTTATCAATACATAAATGACTATAAAATAATATCATGGATGTAAGGCTGTTGTTCTTGTGTGTTGTATTAATGCACGTGTTTGCATAGGCCTAATAGTGTGTGTGCATGGCTGTGCGCAACATTATATACCACATCCAGGGTAGGTGAGGGTCGCCAGTCTCTGGCACCGTTATTTTGGGGGTCGCGGGCTGAAAAGTTTGGGAACCCCTGATTTAGATGACAAATGTAGGATTGTGTAATTAATTATTAATCTATGGTGTTGGATCATGTATCCGTGCCACTCTGGTCACTTTAAGTCCTGGCTGCACAAATTTTGACAACGCAAATGCAGCCCTCATAAACTCTGGAGCGAATCAAACAAACACTAAGTAAACTTTATGTATTGATAAGGTCTTAATAACTTGTGATGAGTGTTGGTGTTTATTAGTTAAAGTGAGTGCAGGTCAGCAGGAGTGTGGAGGGAGGACACAGGACACTCCAGCACGGTTCAAACCAACTGCTGCTTCTGCTCTGATTATTGTGTGTGAGGGGCCCCGGAGCCTGTGTGTGTATAGAATTCCCCTTGCTCCCAGTCTGAAAAGGAGCACACACAAAATGTTTCGCTCACTGCTGGTATTTCACGGGATAGCCTTTACAATAATGATTTTACAATAAACAGGGGGCATATTTGATAGTCGCAGTGGTGCGACTACTTATAAAATTTGGTCATGTTCTTTTATCCCGAGATATGAGAAGAGCCTCGGTTTGGTTCAACAAGTATTTATTCAGAAGCAATGAAAAGGTACAGCATAGCTATGTGCACATAGCTATGGGCACTCAAAGTGTTGTGGTCCGTATGTTGTGGAAAGTAAGCTAAGTGAAACTGATGTTGTTGGTACCCCATACTGTAGAAGAAACTTCACATTATCATGCTGAAGCCATATATGTCCTTTTATTCCAAAAAGTCATAGAGAAAGTAAGGGGAAGCCCATATAATAAAGCAGTGGAGGGCGGGAGTGGATAAACCCAGTTAAAGAGTAACCGCCCGCACGAGACGCTCTGAAGTAAAGCGAACGCACACACAACGAGGCAGGGTTTGTTTCATTGGTTGACCAGTGGTCAACACTACACCTGGCATTGTATTGGTTGGGGAATTTTTAGAGGGTTGTCATACAAAAAAATTCCAAGAGCCGAGGAGATATCTACGATAATTATCACAATTTATAATTCAATTTCGTGATATCTAAAACACCACACTGACTAGTTCAAACTTAATTCAGGATTCTTGAATTTAAGTGCAGTGTCACCTTTTACATGTGTCTGCATGTTTGAATAAGGTTTAACTGCACATGTTACTGCAAGAGACAACTGACTCACTTTGGTTTGCTATATTTCCATTATCAAAAACTTAATCAGCTACCCTTTAGCTTGTTTGTTTGTCACAGGATTTATTTGATTAAGAACAAGCCACAGAAGAGAGTGTCTTCTGATTAAAAGGCCGAAACACCTTTTGACGCTAAGGTTCACAACTGAAGATATGGCCAACATCCGCTGGTAATCTCTAACATCCGCTAACATCAATTGGTGTTTGGTATCTTCCTTAGTGGGTCAGTGACAACTATGTGGTAGGGCTGTAGCGATTCTCAAACCAAGACCCAAATCGCGGTCCAAACATCCACGGTTTTGTGTCACAAATCCAAACGATACATCTCCCTGCCCAACCCCACACGCACCTGCACACTACAGTTCTGCTTTGTTTTCTAAATCTGTGTGTGTGTGTGTGTGTGTGTGGTCACCTGTTTCCGCAGGGTCATCTCTCCCTCTAGCTCTTGTATTATGCACTGCAAATTCCTTTTAATCCCCTCATACTCCTCTGTTTGCTTTTCCATTTCACCAGCCAAAGTGCTACCATCCGGCCACACACACACACACACCGAGAGAGAGAGAGAGAGAGAGAGAGAATTATATCATACCACTGATATAGTTAGAAAAACGTTTGAGTTTTAGAAAGCTATGACAATCAGCCTACTACTTTCTGCTCTGAACCTGTTTGTGTTTCCCATTTTATTAGTCTGTACAGATTTTACTTCCTGTCTTTTAGTTTTTCCCACCAGTTTCACCTATTTCTCATTTGCTAAATAGTCCAAGTGTATTTAAAGCTTTGTCTTTCACCTCTTGAGTTGCCAGAACATTATGTTTATTCACTGAATTCCTCCTCTTTGTCTGTCCTACCTGTATGTTGACTTTTGTTGGCTATTTTGTGGATGTTAGATTGTATTCATTCCCTTCTGGACCTGTTTGCTAATTGGTTTCTCCGATTTTGACCTTCTGCTGCTACAAAAATCTGTAAGCCCTTCTTCTCTTAGTAAAGAAATGACTGAGCTGCATAGCTCTGTCTGTGGCATCTAGATTAAGGCACTTTTTTTACATGTTCCAACCACCAATTGTTACAGTATGTTCTGGCTAGAATGGATCATTTTGTTGATAGATGGACTTTCTCTATCATATCAAAACTATATCTTCACTCCATTACATATTCCAAACGTACGTGGAATGATCCCCCTTGCTGTCTCCCCATTCTAGTGTATTGTTTGCGGTCTCATGAGCTACCGCGCTTGGTGGGAGATGTGCCGAGTGGAGGCGGTGCCTGTTAACAGCAGCTGGGGTTTTCCTCTCTAATCTGCCAAGCCAGCTTCTCTCCTCCTGGTTGCAGTGGCTGAGACTCCCCATTACAGCGAATTGCATTTAGTCTTGTGAGCTAATGCACTCAGTGGGAGATCTGCTGAGTGCAGACAGTGTCGGCTAACAGCGGCTGGGTTTCCCTCTCCAGCCTGCCGAACCAGCTTGTCTGTTTTTCTGCCTTCGAAAGTGTTATCAAGGCCGTGTTTCCTTATTCTAGTGTATTGCTCGTGGTGTCATGAGCTAACACGCTCGGTGGGATCCACGTGGAATGCAGGTAGTGTGGATTTTACTTTGGTTTGCATTTATTTTGTTGTTGGACACCTAAATGTAGATTGATATATTCCTTTAATTTGATTGGAGGAGAGATTTTGTATGGGACTGTCAAAGGCTGATTGGCAGTTCAGACTGGGCTACAGTGGAATAATTGTTTTTTGTCAGATTTGTTTGCATTTAAGAGAAGATTTAAATAAAAATAAAATGACACATTTTAAAATTTATTTTTGACAAATTCATTAATATATTAATCCAGGAATAAAAAATAATCGTTAGATTAATCCCAAAATGTATTGTTAGATTAATCCAGTGATTCTCAAACTGTGGGGCGCGCCCCACCGGCATAACAGGTGGGGCGCGCGACCGGGAAGGGGGAAATGTGAGGCGGAACTAATGTTATAGCCGAACTAATGTTTTGACGTCCGCATCTCTTTAAAGGCGGCTCTTCAGCCCCTCTGCAGTGGCTCCCTGTAACAGTGTTGTGCATGTCGCGCATATTTTTCGCGAACAGGGAACTCGATATGTTTCATATGTTGAACGTACACGTGAGGGAACGTCACGTTAATTTGTTAAATCATCATCGTATCAGGCCAGCATGAAATACCAGGAGCGGGCGAATGTGTGTGTGTGCGCGCTCCCAGACAGCGCACACACACACAGGCCCCGGGGCTCCGCCCCCACTCACTCGTTCAGAGAGACACACACATCAGTGCTCGTTCACGTGAAGCATCCGGTCAGTGACAAACAAGACACAGTGTAAAATCCAAGTTGAAAAGAAAGTACGATAGAAGAAGAAGAAGAAGATAGAAGATAGATTTATTGATCCCACACACATGCACATGCAAACACTACATGCAAATGGAGGAAATTTGTCCTCTGCTTTTAACCCATCTGTGAACACAGTAGGGCACAACACACACAATGAGCACACAGAGAACCAGCGACCTTCCAGTCTGATGTCCGTTATTTTCTGCCACTAGTCCACCGCCTCTGCCACTAGTCCACCGCCTCTCTTTCACAGTGAATGAAGGAGGACATGAGGAGAGACCAGTGTGTATTTTATGTCTGAAAACGTATCGTCTTTGTAACAAAGTGATTATAATTGAATTAAATTTTTCTCTATTTTTAAAAGTACAGACTGATGGAGGAATGTAGTGATAAATGTCACCAAAAGTACTTCAATTAAGTTGAATTTAAGCAAAGTTATTGCACTATTTTTTTTTTTTAAAGCGACAAATGTCACAAAAGGTTGTTTGAAAAAGGTTTTTTATTTGGACATCAGAAATTCCTGAAAGTAATGTGAATTTAATGTTCATGTGTATGTTATGTAAATACACATGTTAAACTTGGCCCATTTCATCATCATTTTGTTGGGGCAGGGGAGCGGGTGGGGCATGAAAAATATTGTAGCTCCAAAGTGGGGCATGACAGAAAAAGTTTGAGAACCACTGGATTAATCGATCAATCAAACATTTATTGTTAGATTAATAATAATAATCGATAGGTGCAGCCCTAATCTTTAGCCACAACACTGTTTTCACCTTTGCTCTTCCTCATATCTACAATCCCACTTTTTTATCTCATTTTTCTTCCACCATATGGACTATATGGAGTGTGTTTATTATTTTAAAAGAAATGTGTTAACTTTTACATTTTATAATTTTAATATTGTCCACCTTTATGTTTCATGTCACTTCATGTCAACATATTTTCATCTACATCTACAATAACATCTGATTTACATTTCAATAAATTACATTTACATTTGCACAACTTGAGTACTTACTGAATATTATAATTCACGTTCAAATGTGATTATCAATTGAAAGGATAAGCAACTCATACAATATTAAGGTGGCTTAGAGAATTAAAAGCACTGCAAATTAAGAAAACGCTTTCAAATAGAAAAACGTCATAAATTTGACGACACGTGCCTTGCCCCCCTTTCATTGGGATTAGAAAGCATCTGGAATGAAAATGCACTCACTGTCTATCGTTTTTAACACCCATTCTGATTCTGTGTATGCCATCAGCAGAGTGCAAGGTGAGGGGTAGAACAGATGAGGGGTCAATGGGGGTGATGAGAAACGACGCCCTCCTGGCCCTTGGCGTGTGGAGCCAGAAAAACATTTAATATTACTATTAAAAATATTAGTATTCAAAAATAACTTTAATTGACATTTGAAGCTAATTCAGGGCAGCACCCTTCAGAAGGGAAAAGATAGCCAATGTATTGATTTAGTCTCACAAAATTACTAACTTTAACCAAAATTACAACGTCAGTAGTTAGCAAAGTTGAAGGATATGGAGTTCTTAACATTTATTATGAAAATAATAAAGGTAAAACACACAAACTAAATACAAGTACTTACTATATACAGGTGTGTATGTGAGTGTGTGTGTGTTCAAAATGGTGGCTGGCCACTATGAAGACAAAGGCCACAAGGAATGGTGGGACTATGTGGCTGAGGTCACATGTATCTGTAAGTTTGGGGAGGTGAGTGTGTCAGGTATTGCTGCCAGGTGAAAGAAAGTAGTTAGGTGCATGCAAACAAAGACCCTGAGTCTGTGAATAGCATAAAATAACTAATGGTTGAAAGAGCTTGGGTAGGGAGAATGTCTCTGTGTCTCTGATTGGTCACAGTCTCCCTGGCTAGGTGAGCAGGAGAGGAACACCACTCCTTCAGGAGAAGTGATAAGGAAAAGGGGGAGATACCCACTTCTCCTCCAGGAGAAGTGAGTAGAAAGAGAGAGAAAAAAGGGTGAACTGGGGTTTTATTGGCCTGGTGACCTCATGGGTCATGAGGCTCACAGTGACCAATAGTGACCAATAGTGGTTGAAAGTTGTGTCCAGGGGCAGGTTTAACACCAAGGTGTGAAGATGGACTCTGGGAGACTGAGTTCTGGAAGCTCTCCTTTGCCTTCAGAACAAAGGAGGTATGTGACAGCAGGCTTTGTCTACACATGTAGGCCCAACTATTGTTCACCAATAGTAGGTCCCAACAACTGCAGCCTTATGAAGGTGTAGGCAGGGGTCTGTAACAATGCAGATCTCCCGCACAGTTTTATGTCTGGCTTTGCTGTCGTCTCCTCAGTTAGTTCTGCCTAATAGGCCATCAGGAGTAATGATGCATTCAGGGACAGAGAGCGACTCTCCCTCGGACCAGCTGTCATCCGCATCCAAAAGCAATGTTCCCCGGCTCTGCCCACTTTACAACATAGTACTCGGTTGTGAGGCAGTCCTCCATAGGCTCTTGTGTCAGGGGTTGAAGAGCGTCCACCTAGTCAGCCCTACTCACTCTCGCGGTGGTGGATTGCTCCAAGCTAGCGCTAGGCTCTGAGTGTTCTTACAGCATTGCCATCATTGCCAAGATCTTAGACTCAGGTACAGCAGCTTAAGAGAAAACCGGAAAAGTGGACACACTCGTCCGGCAAGGTGAGTGATGCAGTCCCAGATAGTTTGCACATACCGGGTGCGAGTCCCAATGTGAGATTTTGTTTTACACCGCACGGACACACTTGCAGGTGCAGCTTATCCTCTGCAGCGATGGTTGGCGGTGTTTCTGGTGTACCCATTGCTAGCTAAACTAAACGTGTGCCAGGTAATTAGCCTCTCCTCAGCCGGGCCATGTAAACAGTTGCACTGTTGGGTTGATAGCACTCAGCTCTTTTAGGAGCTGAGTGCTATATAAAGCTACGACTCGGCTAAAGAGTGTGGGGGAACTTTTATTGTGGTGAAACAGTGATGTTACTGCGTGTAACTGATGTGAAAGCTAACCGTGTAGTGTATTGCTACTCTGTGGGGATAACTTTAAACAGGTGGGTATTGTCACCGACCCACCTTGCAAGTGGGTATATTGCTGCTCTCCTTTCTTGGCTAGTGCTGATGTGTGGCTACTTCAACACTAACCGAGCACCAACAACTACAATTTCTTCTAGCTAACTGTTGCCCAACGCACTGAACTACTACCCAGAGCAAAGCTTTCAGTGACGAGGTGTGTGCTCGTATCTGTGAACAGTTAAGCTAGGCTCTGGAGCGGCTCTTCCGATGTGGGCTTTGGCTTCTGTGAAGCCAGAAGAGGTTTTTAAATGATGAAAGGTTTGTCAGCACGTTATATAGGGGGGATGCGGGGCCACCTCTCACAACATACACAAAATCAAGGCCAGCCAATAGGCTGGCGTAATGTAATAAAAAGCTCCTGTTTAGGGCATGCAAGGGTGTTTCATAGCAACACATGAAACAAATCCTAGCAAAGAGAACTGAATCTAGATTTAAATTAAATGGTCAAGCTAGTATTACAAAGCCACCTGCTTACTAAAGTGATGAAAAAAAACCTGGGCTGGCTATATAATAGTGATGCTTGGTTTGTGACGCACAAGTGATGTATCAGCTCAGTAGAGTAATGATTAACGTTGATGCTTGTGGATGACTTGTCTTCAGTTCATGCATGTACAGTAGTTCTCCTGCGGAAATTTAGATGATGAAAAAATGATAATTCACTCATTATCTATTCACCCCTATGCCAATGGAGGGGTGGGTGAAGTGTTTGATTCCACAAAACAGTTCTGGAGTTTCAGGGGTAAACGGTGTAGCTGCCAGGTAGCAGCCGAATCCAATACAATTGAAGATATTAGTGAACTATCTTCAGATGTTAAAAAAAAAATGAACAAAAATAGAACCTGCCTCCATACTGCTCCTGTGGTCTAATCCAAGTGTCCACAAGCGCCAACAATCATATTCGACTCTAAGCGAGGTCATTTACACCGTGTTTTAAAGCCTAGAGTTCCTCTGATATTTTACGACGAGGTGTATTCAAGGACAGTCGGACATTCTAACGTCCACTAGCTTAGCCACTTCTGGTGGACCTTTAGGCGCAAAACACGGTGGAAATGACCTCGTTTCGACTAGAATATGAATGTCAGGGCTTGCAGATACGTGGATGACACCACACAAGACTAAAAGTCCAACAGAAGTGGCTAGGCTAGTGAACGTCAGCATTTCTGACGGTCCCTGAATGCACCTCGTTGGAAGATATCAGCAGACACGTTTTACCCCTGAAATTCCAAATGTTTTTTGTGGCAGTAATTCAGTATTACTTGATTGATACAGTCACTGTGTCTACTAGGGCCATTATTGTTCTTCTTTCGCCTCACTTTGAATATCATACAAACATTACCAAGGTGAGCATTGGTTCCACAAAATCACATTCAACACAATTTTAAAAATTAATGAAAAGAAGAGGCGGGAGGAGAAACTTAACCATTAGGCAAAGGTCAGCAATTGCCTTGGACCAAACTACCAGGGGCCCCAATGAAGTACTAAGTAAGATCATTTAATTGGTTGCTTCTGCTAAATGAAACATACCTCTTGTGCTCCACACGCAGAGCTCTGGCAGTTATTACATCATATTTCTCCAACTTTTTGTCTCGTTCATCCAGGATTGCAAGGTTGAACTGAAAATCTTCCCTCAGTTGCAGGTAGAGTTCTCTGAGAAAATGCAAAATGACAATTAATTGGCTATCACAAAAACAAAGACCTGAACTAATGTAAGCACAGAGTGTCTTTTGAAGCACATGGTCTAAATGGACACCTGATGTCATCATTATCATCATTTCCATATCCCATATCACTAGACTGTATCAGTGTGCCCTAATATCTGTGGTTATGAGATCCTTAGAGAGAGGTGTCGCCCCATCTGAACAACATCACAGGCCCCACGCTGGACATCCTCTCGTCTCCCTACCAAGAAAACAGGTCAGTGGACGATACAATCAACCTGAAATTGCTCTTTATTCTGCACCACCAATTGTTTTGGAGCTAACGCAGCTCACTGTATCCATCCCTATCTGTCAGTAAATCAGCAACTACCTGACAGACAGGTAGTAGCAGGTAAGGTGGTTGAAACAGTGAAATTGGTTCTTTTGAATGTTGCAAGTCAGATAATTTATGAAATTTCCTCATTAGCAGGAATCGCTAAAAGACATCGCTAAAATCCCCATAAAGAGGCAAGAAGATGTAGTTTAAGGCCATCGTGACCTTGACCTTTGACCACAAAAATCGAATGAGTCCAAGTGAACATGTGTGCCAAATTTGAAAGTATTCACATGAGTTGTCCCTGAGATATTGCATTTACACAGCATAACACATCCTTTGAGAGGTCAGAGTGACCTTGACCTTTGATCATCAATTACTAATAAGGATTTAGACCAAGTGAATTGGGCCAGATGTATAATGAAATTCACCCACTGGCAGTTCTGAAATATCACATTCACAGGAATATGAGGTTACAGTGACCTTGACCTTTAAACTCATGGCACCAAATCCAATCCAAATCCAAGTGAATGTTTATGCCAAATGTGAAAGGATTCCCTCGAGCAGACTTTCTCAACCATTGGCCCAATGGTTGAGAAAGTTAAATAAGAAGAAGAAGAAGCCTCCCAGCCGGCGCTGCTCGCATTTCCCCACATGAATCTCCGTGAAGTGCAGCCGTTCAGGTGTATTGGTGATGGCAAACTAAAAACGTCCGGTGTTAAGCGCCACTTTGAAACAAAGCACGAAAGAAGTTTCAAAGATCAGGCAGACAAGGGAGAATCGATCAAACGTGCAGTGTCCAGGTATGGGAAGCAAACTCTCTCAAAGTCTTTGCCACTGCCAAAAACCATGCGACTGAAGCAAGCTTTCGCAATTCTGAATATGAGTGTGGTTGGTGGGGTTAATGACAAACTTATTATTGCAATCATAATGAGATAAACATGTTTCTTTAAAGTGTTGTTCTATATATAGCCAATATGGATGGAATAAAATGGAAATATTGGAAATATTAATGTGGTTCAATAATAAAACTTAATATAAAAAAATGTTGATATGGCACACTAATTAACAAGAAAATTTCACATTGGCACTTATTGTCAAAAAGGTTGCCGACCCCTGGGCTAGACTGTAGTATTTGGAGTGATGGAAAAGTTCCTTAAGGGGAAAAACAATGACAGTAATGCTACTAATCCACCAAAAAACGTCAAATTTGTACGTAGGTACAACCCTGTTTCATTTAATATGGTGATGATGGAGAGCCCAGAGCCCAGTGTCTGGAGTGCGGCTTGACACTTTCAAATGAGGCGCTGAAGCCTTCCAAACTTACGCCGGGTGCACCGCAAAGGGGGGCTATGAAGACCATCATCATTTACCCCCATTTACCACAGAGCATACAACAACCAGCAGAGAAAGCAGAAGTGGCCACAGGGAGTGGCTTTGTTGTAGATATTTAATACAATTAAGATATAACAAAGACTACAATCAATTAGCCCAAAACAATTAGGGATATATATGTTAATGGACCCTGGACCACTACATGTATGAAAAGGTGGGCCTTGAGGTTAAAAAGGTTGAGAACCCTTGCCTTTCGCAGATATTGCGCTCAAAAGGCAATAAATTTGCCTTCTGAGGTCATCATAACCTTGACCTTTGACCCCTAAATCTAATCAGATCATTCTTGGGTCCAAGTGAATGTTTTTGCCACATGTAATGAAATTCCCTTAATGCATTCCTGATATATCCCGTTCACAAGAATATGAGGTCACATGACCCTGAACTTTTGACTTCAGCCACTAAAATCTAATCAGTTCATCTTTGTATGTTATTAAAGAATTTGAAGAAATTACCTCAAGCTGATCTTAAGATATCATGTTTAAGAAAAACATGAGGCTCCTGTGACATTGACCCTTGAATACCAAAATCTACTGTTGTCCTTAAGTCTAGGTGAATGTTTGCACCACATTGAAAGAATTTCCTCAAGGCGTTCATGAAAATGGGACAAACAGAGAACCTGAAAACATACTGCCTTCAGCCACTGGCTGTTGCCAGCGCAGAGGCATAAAAACGTAAGAAATGTAGCTGTGTCAGTACTGGTATGAAAGGACCTGAAACTTTTAACGGCTGTGGCTCAGGGGATAGATTGGTCGTCCTCCAGAGGGTCGTCATTTCAACCCCTGTCTTTCCCATTCCGCATGCCGAAGTGTTCTTGGACAACCCCAAAACCCCAAAATTGAGAAAGTACTGCACATAGATGCTCTGTATGAATGTGTGTGAATGGGTGAATAGCAAAAGCAGCGCATTGAGTGGTCATCAAGACTAGAAAAGCGCTATATGAATACAGACCATTCACCATTAATAATACTGTTGTCAATAAAATGTGAGCACAGTAGCACTGCTCTGAAACATAAAGAAGTACTAGAAAATTCCTCCCGAACCCAAGACCACAGATTCACTGTCCAAGTGACCTACCCACTGAGCACATTTGTGTGGGAAGAGACAGATCTAAGGTCTAGCGCAGCTCCTGAAAAATCGCTCCTTTTCAAAAACTATAAGACACCATGAGAATCCAAAGACTTTGCCGAACACACAAATATATTTTTTATTGGTTAGAGTCAAAAAATGTGACCGTGGGAGCGAGTTAGAAAAGTGTGAGTTTGGGGCTCTAACCCTAACCCCAGACAGATCTATGCTCTGGCTCAGCCCTCGAACAACTTGCGATTATTCAAAAACTATTAGTCCTATCTGTGAAATAAAAACACAGTGAGAATGCCAAGACTTTGCCGAAAACACAAATACATTCTTATTTATTGGTAATAGTCAAATAATGTGACCATGGGAGCGAGTTAGAAAGGTTTGACTTTGTAGCTCCTTCCAGAAATTTCCTCTCAAAATTAACATTAGACCCAATGGAGAGGGGCAATGGAAAACTAAAGTTAAATAAATGGATACAGCCCAAAGTTTTTGATCGAAACATCATGTATGACAAGCTCCATTTGTGGCTTTGAGAGCAGTCTTAACACACAAAAAGTAGCTGAATATCAGTCTTTTTCTCACTCTCGCTCTTTTGATATAGAGACCTTGAGTCCCATTCATTGGTTATGGCCGCTTTATCGCGATTTTTTAGCGAACCGCCAGACAAAAGTCTTAGAAATGTCATAGCACACCATTCAACATAATTAAGCAGGACGAAATCTTTTACGGAAAAAGAAGAATAAGCATAAGTATACACTGCAAGGCAAGGTGCACACACCACTAGGCAACATAATACATGCACATAATAGGTATACAGAATAGTAATATGTAATGCATTGCACAGCTCCATTGAGATTGACCATTTTCTCAATAGCTCTGTAAACATTACGATTAACATTATACTCCATAGCACCTCCAAAAAAGAAGTATTAAACATAGTAAATTAGCTCCCTGGTATAATTCCAACTCACATGAATTAAAACAAGCCACAAGAAAACTAGAAAGGAAGTTGCACTTGAAAAATTGTGTTGAAAATCACCTAGCCTGGAAAGATAGTCTTGAAGTATATAAGAAGGCCTATTACTCCACATTAATAGAAGAAAATAAAAACAACCCCAAGTTTCTCTTCAGCACTGTAGCCAGGCTGACAGAGAGTCACAGCTCCATCGAACCCAGTATTCCAAATAAGAAATTCCCTAATTAACAGTACTTTACTGAATCCAATCAATCTATCATTATCATCAGGATATGCACCACAGTCCTTTAAGCTAGCTGTAATCAAACCCCTTCTCAAAAAACTCACCCTGGACCCGGAGGTTTTAGCCAATTACAGACCAATATCTAACCTCCCCTTCCTGTCTAAAATCCTCGAGAAGGTTGTCGCCAAAGTGAGTTCCTCCAGGAAAGTTATGTATTTGAAGACTTTCAGTCAGGCTTGTTCAGCATAGCATGTAGACAGCCTTGACAAGAGTCATCCTTCTAATAGCTTCAGATCAAGGGTTTGTGTCTGTTCTGGTCCTGTTAGAGCTTAGTGCAGCATTCAACACTATTGATCATCAAATAATATTACAGAGACTAGAATAGTTAATTGGCATTTAAGGAACCGCCCTAACCTGGTTTAAATCCTATTTTTCAGATCGATTCCAATTTGTGCAAATTAACGATGAGTCATCTGTGCACACCAAAGTTAGCCACGGTGTTGCTCAGGGCTCTGCCCAATTTTTTCTCATTATATATGCTTCCATTAGGAAACACTATCAGGACAGACTGTAAATGTTAACTGCTATGTGGATGACACCCAGTTATACCTATCAATAAAACCAGTGTAACAGTGTAATCAATTAACTAAACTTCAAGCATGTTTCAAGAACATAAAAAGCTGGATGACTCGCGATTTTCTCTTATTAAACTCAGATAAAACTGGTTCTAATACATGGCCCTAAACACCGTAGAAATACATAATCTAATGGCATAGCTGTGCTTGATGACATTGCCCTTGCTTCCAGTGAAACAGTCAGGAATCTGGGAGTCATCTTTGATCCTGATTTGTCCTTTGATTCTCACTTAAAACAAATTTCTAGGACGGCCTTCTTTCACTTACGTAACATCTAAAAAATCAGACATGTCCTGTCTCAAAAAGAGGCAGACAAAATAGTCCGAGCCTTTGTTTCATCCAAAATAGATTTTTGACTCTGCAGCTTGTCCAAAATCAGCCATCAAGCTCCTCTCCTTTGGAATCATCTCCCAGTTTCAGTTCAGTAGGCAGACACCCCCTCTACGTTTAAAGAGTAGGCTTAAAACAGGGGTGTCCAAACTGCGGCCCGCCATCCATTTTTAATTGGCCCGTATCAAAGTCTAAAAATATAACGGACTACGGCCCACTGTATTGCACTTCTTAGTTTAAACACTAGGTGGCGCTATTGTCTTGAACAAGGCAGCATCTCCACAAAGCAAAAAATCGAAGAAAAAATTTGCTCAGGGTCACCAGAAATGCCGGAACCGAAGAGACGCAAGATTGCAAGCAAGTGCAGAAAATTTCAGACTTGGTGGAAAAATGAATATTTTTTCATAGAAACCAAGGGGAAGTGTGTTTGTTTGATTTGCAATGAGAGTGTTGCCGTGATGAAAGAGTACAATGTACGACGGCATTATGAAACGAAACATCAGACCTTCACGTCCTACACTGGCGCCGAGCGGTAAAGCAAATGGCAGCAAATGGCAGCTAGCCTGCTAACGCAGCAACAGTTTTTTTTCCGTGCTAACAAAGCTCAAGAAAATAGCAATAGCCAGTTATGAAGTAGCTCAACTCATTGCCCTACACGGGAAACCTTTCTCAGACAGTGACTTCATCAAACAGTGCCTCACTAAAGTCGTGGGAATAATGTGCCCGGAGAAAATGCAGGATTTCAACGATGTTAGTATGTCCAGAAATACGGTTGTGCGGCGAATTGACGACTTGTCGGCTAACTTAAAACAGCAAGTGTCAGATAAAGTTTCCTCTGATGATGCCACGCAAAACGAATGATGAGTCTGTTCGGCTCAACATACATCTGTGAGCAGACATTCTCTCTGTTAACGCTGAACAAAAGCAGACTGAGAACCAGAACGACCGACAGCCATCTCCGTGACGTCCTTCGCATCTCAACCACCAAACTTACTCCTGACCTGCCAGCTATCCTTCAGACCAAAGCGCAGCATCACTGCTCCCACTGAGCGCAACATTCTTCCCATTACAGGTGAATTAAAAATATACACACAGTTTTCATTTGTTAATAAGCCCAATTACTTAATAAATTCAGTCAATTAAAGTTGATGACAATTTTTTAACAAACGTTAGTTGATGTGTTAACAAGCCCAATAATTTATTTGTGTAATAAGCTTGAAATATCCACATCCCCTATTTCTCTGCTTGTCTCTCCCTTCATACAGGACAATGAAGGGGGATCAGCACCCTAAGAACCAATCTGAGGCTGTCCCTGAGAGAATGACCTGCCAACCTTTTTGTAAAAAATAAAATGAAAATCTACTAATGGAGAGCTATGATGGAGGTGTGGTATATTCAGCTAACATAGCTAACATATATCGTTGTGACATGTTTAAGTTAGGGAGCCCTGGTCTCCGGACTTTGTTTTAACATAGGTGTAAAACATAATGACAGGTTTAAAGCTGGAGCCCCTCGAGTCTGGAGTCCCAGACTCATTAGCTATTATTCCAGATGTTACTTGTTATTTCTTTCTCTCATTAGAATGCTCTTTGACCTATTAGATGGATGGATTTTCATCTTTATGTACGAAGCATGTTTTTACTCAGAGCCCCCTATGTGTGACGTTATTTTATCTCTCATCTTGGGCGTAAACAACTTCTCTATATGAACGCTTGTCCGACACCGGCAAGACAGACTTCTGAATTGGCTGAGAACGTCTCCGGGTGACCGGTGCCCGTCCTGACCTGTAACTTCTGTGTAATAAACTTTGTTATACAAGCAAGAACGGTGTCCGCGAAGATTCCTTCATCATCATCATCTTCATCACCTCTGCTCCAAAGATACAACAGAGGCTTTTTTTCTTCAAACATGTTCAATTATCAAACGTTCAAAAATGTACCTGCATTTGATTGATTTTGCCAATATTAGTGCATGAGAAGTGAGGCAGTATACCTCACGTCTAGTGAGTGGCCCAGTCCTTCGTATATTTTTCTGTATGTGGCCCTCGGGAAAAAAAGTATGGAGACCCCTGGCTTAAAACCTTCATATATGATAAAGCTTATGGTTAGAGCTTCTATGTTTCTATGTTCTTTTTCCCATGTTAATAAGTAGTTTTTTTGTAGTTTTTCCTAACTCTTGTTGAGGGTTAAGGACAAAGGATGTCGCACCAAATTGTGATTAGTGAATATGGGCTGTACAAATAAAATTTGAGTGATTTGGTTGATTGAACTCACCATGCTTTAATTGATCAGGGCTGCTCCATTTTTGCAATGCACCTTGCATGAAGGTAACTTTTTTGGTACTTCTAGACCAGCAACGAGTTGGTGCCACTACGGAACCAGTTTTTACTGGCCGAGAGCCAGTTCTTTGGCCATCAAAACACAAAGCAACTGGTTTCAGATTAGGCACTGGCTCTGAAACGGCCCTGGAACTGCCATGGCGGAAAAGGGTTATATGACACCAGTGTACCGACCAATCCTACGTTCAGCCAGAGACAAGCTATTCGCTTTTCAGCATAAACAGGCGCATAAATGAACATCAATTAAACCAAACATAAAATTGAGCTTCTCTCATATGCTCATATCCAGCCTTTTGAATCTAGGGAGTTATTGGCCAACTAACCTCAGTTGGGCCAATCAACTCTCCCTGGTTCACCTGATCTGATCTTGTTTGTGTTTGTTGAAGAGATATCTCTGGCTATGAACTGTGAAGCAGAGGAAATTGACTTAACAGTGGGTAGATTCTATTCACTTCCTGCCAGGGAGTCAACACCAGCCAACAGTTGTCTGAAGGGTCTGTTGGAATTCTTAAAATGTACCTTCCAAGCAGATTCACTGTTACTTTGAAATGAGGTGGATGTATACCTGAGAGTAGAGCACTCCTCCTGGGCCTTTTTGAGAGAACTCTCCAGCTGATGAACCCTTACAGCTTGAAGCTCTTTCCACTCTCTTTCTTTATGTGTCAGCTGGGCCTCAAGATTCAGTCCACTGTCCCCATCTGACTGCATGCTGGTCTTGGGATACACCTATGAACCAAATATATGTTACCACAAACACATTATTCGGGTTAATTTTAGCTTTTTTTCTTGTTGCAATTGTAACAATGTACAGAAATGGATTCTTTTGTAATTTTGTGGAGCGTAATTTTGTGCACATAAACATTTCCGGGGGAAAGTTAAAAGTGACTCCAAAGGTGTATTGCAGCAAGAATCCCCTAACAGTAGCCAGGAGACAAAGATTATAGACAACCTATAGATGAAATCAAAACATTTAGGTTCTGTTCTACAAGTAACTAAACATAATTTAAAATCCCATGGACATAACTGCTATAAAATACAAATATATATAAGTGAATGTTTGTGCCAAATTTAAAGAAATTCCCTCAAGGCGTTCTTGACTAATCACGTTAACCAGAATGGGACGTATGTACGTATGTAGATACAGACGAATGGACAACCCAAAAAATCTTCCGGCCAGGTCGCAGGTGCGGAGGCATAAAAAAATCTAACATTTTTTGCATACGCAGTTCACCTGCCACACGCAACTTGAGATGCAGAAAGCCAGGACATTGGGGTAAATTGACTGCATCGGGATTCATTATCATGATCATTCATGATTCATGATTCATGATGTATGATTTGTTATCCTATATGTTTCAATTTTAGGAGTAATGAAAAGACAAACAAGGTTTTTCTACCCTTATTCCCACCAATACATAGAACAAGATGTAGAAAATTGATTCACACGTTTCCCACATTGCTGGTTCGATATTTTATCATTTAACTCTTTCAGGAGCAGAATATTTCTGCTCAGGAGTCTGAGGTCTTTTGGAGTACAAGGGACGCTCCTGAAAACCTTTTATGACTTTATGGTGGCATTAGCCATCCTCTTTGGTGTGGTTTGCTGGGGCAGCAGCATTTCAGCTGCTGACATTAGGTGACGGGATAGACTGATGGGGGGGCAGCTCGGTCCTGGGATAACCCCTTGACCTAGTGGAGGTAGTGGGACAGAAGAGAATAATGGCGAAGCTGTCATTTCGGATGTACAAATCCCACCACTGGCAGGACACCATCACAGCGCTACCTCTTTCAGCCACAGACCATTCCACACAAAGTTACTGAAGGAAAGGTGTAGACGGTCGTTCCTTCCTGCAGCAGTAAGACTGTACAACCAGAAATGCTCCCAGTAGACCACATGCACAAATTTTTGGACTGCATTTTAGACTCAGGTTTCACTTTTTACCAGTGCAATATTCATTTCTACCTGTGCAATTCATGGCTATTGTGCAGTCTATTGCATGCTTACTTATTATTACTTGTATTTTTATTATTTGTTACTTATTATCTTATGTTATTTAATATCCAATTTGGTTTGAATTCTGTATCATATGCTGGGCATCTCAGTTAACTCTGTCCAAAAATGTGATTATTTTACAGCATCAAACCAGGTTTGTAGGTTAAATGAGATGAAGGGATTCAAGTGGTCTTGATAAGTTAATGCAAATTTGTGATATCTAATCATTGCTTGTACCGAGATTGCCTCACATCTGCTTCCTTTTTTAAATAGACTTTATTTAATTTAGTAACAGAGAAACATTACATACATATAGAAAAAATGAGGTGTAACATTGAAACAACCATGAAGTGAAAGTATTTCCTCATGGTCTACAAACGACAAATAAAGTCAATATGTACATTTGGTTAATTCTCCACATTACAATTTATAAATTAATCAAATGCCAGGGCTTGAGAATCTTTTGTTTATCAAATGATCTTTGTTTTTTCAGTTCAGTGATTATTTGTTTGTAGACCACGTCACTGGGGATAGTGGTTTGGTGCAAAACTCCAGCACATCTTGTCTGTAAATACTACATACATGACAGATTTATAATTTACATCAATGTTAAAACCATTCGATTTAATTTTTCCCAAATATCCTGTGACCTCTGTAAAAGCAGGTGTTCAAGTGTGTCATCTTCAGAACAGTTGGGACATCTTTTGGTGGTGACAAATCTGCTCCATTGACAACTGCCTGCACTGCAAGTCTCCCAAAAGAAACTAGCCACATTATGTCTCTTTTACTTTCAGATATGCCTTTACTACTTATATTCTTAATACATGTTTGGTAGTCAGAGGGATCCAAACGTTTTTAGGAAACAATGCCAACATACAAGTCATCACAGAGTTTAGTATAGATATGTTTAGAGTACATCTCAATCCAGTTGATATTTAGGTGTTTAAAATCATTTATAAAATCATTGTATACTAGTTTGGAGAATTTTTTTCTCATCCTTTCTTTTTGGTCAAGCTCAATGCTTCACCAATCCACATTGCTTTTCTTTTAATACTCATCATATTTTTTAAAGAAAGCTATTTTTAAACGTAGATCCATAGCTACAAGCCCTCCATTTTTTCTATCTTTGTACATAAGTTTCCTTTGTGAAACTTCTTTAGTTGTTCCCCTTATTAAATTCACTATTATTTGATTGATTTTCTTTATTGTTCTGTCTGCGGGAGGAAATACTGTTGATAAAAATAATAGTTTAGATAAGACAAATATCTTAATTATTAAAATTCTAGTTTGTGACATATTGATTTATTTGACCATTCTTGCAATTCTTCTTTTAGTTCACGTTGCATATTTTAATACCTAAAATTGTCATGTCATGTCTATTTTGAATGTTGATTACAAGTCGTGTTTCCTCCACATCCTCTTTCCATTTAGCATCATATCCATCACACCAGTGAACTATTGTTTTTAACTGGCCAGAAAGGAAATAATCTCTAATATTAGGGAGAGACCTGCCTCCTCCCTTGTTACTTCATATTAACGTGCTATATAGTTTTCTTCCATCAACTACTAATACCATCTACCAAACAAACATCTGTCTGTCTTTCTGTCTGTATGTAGCATGCATATCTCACAAACTGTTCTTATCGACTTCACACCGGGCATGTCTATTGTTAATCACCAGAGGAAGTACAGTGCCGAGTTTGGTGCGATTTGGAAAAGGGTTACATTCAATATTAATAAATATTTAATAAAGAAGCAAACAGCACTGTATAGCAATCAGTCAGCGGACCAAGTTGAACATGTCCTCTACGTCCTTTAATAAACTACAGCAGCGGTCTACAACTGGGTCAAACTGTGGGTAAAAGTCACCACCAGATCATTTTGATGATTTTATTGTTTTTATTTCGCCAGAATCAGATTGACACAGATATTCATGGGAGTCACTGGTGATAATCTCTGTCATAGCAACAACATTCACAGAATCACTTCTGAAGTAGGCTCCAGAGCATTACCACAAGCCAAACAGCCCATTCCAAACAAGCATATTTACAAAGGGCACTGCACTCATTTCAAATAAATTGTGAAATTTGTTCATGCCATTCTTGAAATTGACTGGTTAGGACTTAACTGATAGTGATAAATAAATACAACAATTTAGGTAAAATAGACATCTTTACAATGTCTATTATTGAACAAAGATTTTGTGGGGATGTTGACCATGTCCTAAGATCTTCTTTCATTTTCTTGTTTAGAGTTTCATAATTTTTTATACAAGTGACTGGGGCAATGTATTAACAAAACTCCAAAGGTATTTCACTGCTGTATAAACCCATGGGAACTCTTTGCTTAGGCGTCCCTAATCACTCTGGCGTAATCAAATCACGTGGTTGATTTAAGACATCACCACATAAACACTGAGCCATGTGTTAAGTGCTGACTTAAAAGTCGGTGCTAGTTTTTGGTTGGTGTTAAATGGCCATGGCTTAGGATGGTTCCTTAGTGAGTGAAATGACGCAGAAGTGTTTCAGCGGCCGCCAAAATAACAGCTGTTTGAATTCTCTAAATAATAAGGAAAGGAGAGTCAATGGTCCCTAACTTATCCCCTGTAGCATAGGATACACAGGACTATCCTTTTCGAAATGAAAAAAAAGTCCTCGTAATTGCACCTGGGCAGGCCCACATAAATATAAAAATGGAAAAAGCTGTTTTATTCTCTTGACAAGATCCAGAACTTATGTGAATTCCCACATGATGATCTGAGCTTCTGATTTTTTACATTACATTCATTTAGCTGACGCTTTTATCCAAAGCGACTTACAATAAGTACATTCAACCATGATGGTACAAACCCAGAACGACAAGAATCAAGTAAGTACATTTTTCTTCAAAAATCCCAAACTACAACTGCAATATTTCTTCTCTTCATCTACATCTGTCCAATCAGGAATCACAATGAACAACACACCTATTGAACTTAGTTCCCAATGTCATCATAAATATAAAATAAATAAAAGTAATTTCAAACTCCTGTTTGTGGAATGCACACAAAAAAGAAATTTCTCCATCTATATTCCACATGTTTATTTGATATATTAATTCAACATTTCAGTTATGATTGTTTTATTTTCATTTTCAATAAAATCTTTTCTGTTGTATTCATGTGAGTAACTGATGGTTAAATTTTCTCTCTGTATGAACTAAAAGCATTCTGTTTTGGACAGGAAACTTAACTATAACTGTTGACAAGCCTATAGAGTTCCATACTGTCTGTGCGTATCTTCAGATTTTCTCTGCACCATGAGAAACTCCAACTCAATTTACATGCAGCTTTTTTTTCTAACTTTATTTATAACAGAAGATACACACAGAAAGCAAAGTACTCTATGCTGTAGGCTGTGCGCCAACAGTTATAATAAAGTGTCCTGTCTAAAACAGAATCACAGACACATCCTGAGACATATATCATTTAATATAGAAACAAAAAGGACTGAAATGTTTAAATAATGTAATAAAATGAAGAATATAAATGGAGAAAACCTTATGTAACTGGAGAAATGTATTTGTGTGTGCATTCCACAATCAGGGAATAATGACTTTTACATTTGTAATATAAATACTGTAAATACGTGTAATATAGACAATGTTGTGCTGAAAAAAAGAAATTAAGTAATAGCATGGTAACATTTATTATATGGTGGACATACTTCGAAAGCAATAAAAAAAGACAATAGAACTGCTGTTTAGTGTAAAGCTCAGGTGATGAATGATAAGTAAATATTAATGTATGTATCCTAATATGGACTGAATGTGTAAAGAAGATCTTAAAGGATATGCAGGCAGACATCTTGATTATTTATGTAAGGCAAATCATCATCATTATACAGCACTATTTTATATTCCCTGTTATTTAGCAGAATTCCCTGTATAGTCAATTCTTCTCTCATTATATGTGCCAGAGATTCCATGTAAATTGCAAAAAGGGTTGGAGAGAGGGGACATCCCTGATGGATGGATCTTTCAAATTTAATGCGTTTGGTAAGGCATCCATTTATCTTGATTCTTGCTTTAGGGGCAACATATAAAGCTTTTATATTAATAATGTATTTTCATCAAAGCCAAAATGCTCCAAAACCCAAAACAAATAGGCCCCAATTAATGCTATTCGTTGGTGCATTTTCTATGGGTTTTTTTGTTTTATTTTGTTTCCCATAATCTTGTTTTATTCAGTACACTGCTTAGGCATTACCCTGTTGTTGTGCTGCAAATCATGGTCCATGGTTTGTTTTGAGTTTTCAAGTTTTACCACACAAGAGAATAAAACATCATAAGAAAGAAAATAAACAACTGATAGAAAAAAAAACTCAGTGAGTTTACATATGAGATCTTTGTTTTGAAATTTTGCAGACTTGGAACAACGGCTTATTTTATTTGTATCCATGGTTTACAGCCATGTCCCTAATTCCACATATTATTGATATTCAATTCATTGTTGGTGACTTCAATGACTTCTGAGATGAAGAGTATCTACAGTTGCAGTGAAGGCTGCATCAAAACAGGAGAATAAATGTGTAGACTCACTGAATAATGGTAATAACGGTAAACAATAAAATCCCATTTTGGTTTGAACTCATTATGAGTCATTTTAATTTTGTGTCTGTGTTCATGTGATCGGTTACAGCTAGCTTGCCTGATTCACCAGAGTTCATTGTTTGATTTCCAAAAGATTAGACTCTTGCATACAATATGCACAAACACAGACACACACACACACACATACACACATACACACGCGCGCGCGCACGTACACACATGCACACACAGGCAAAACAAAGTAATTAGGTAGCCTACCACGAGTAGCTTCCGCCTTTGTTGCGCTGGTAAACTTAAAAGTGATAGTAGTAAACTTAGCACTGTGTTTCCAAACCAAATCTGTATACGTCCCAGTCAATACAACAAGTCCCGATCGAACAAATATCCGTTAAACTGTTAACAATATATATAATTTAACAAGCTGAAGTCGACCTTAACTTAAACCTGGCGAGTCGTTCTGTGGTGGAAATGTATCCTTGGAAACCGTACGTCTGACAATCAGTCCCTCTGCTACTGAGACAGACAATGGTTCCGTGTTCTACCCATAGGGTCCTACCGTAAAATACGTTTTTTTCTTTCATTCTACTACTTCAGTTTCTATCTCCGCCATAGATGTTAAGTGTTTTCCTCGGCGTTTGTTTGTTTGATTATTTGTCTGTGAGTTAGTAGCATTACACAAAAACTGTGCATGTATAATGCATGACTCTAGATGACAAGAATCATTCATATTTAGGGGACTAATACATTCATGCAAACAATTAGGTGCGGCTTGAATAAATTAAAGGGAACTGTTGGGCATTGGAGGAGGTAAACGCTCTTCTGAGTGCTATTCTAGACGCATTTAAAATGCCAACTGCGAGCTGCGAGCATCATTGAAGCGCCAGTGAGACAACCGACAGCAGGGCAGGTAGGCTACACAGACAGGGGCGGTGTCGAGGTATATTTCCCCATTTCAATGGCCTGTAAAAGCTTATTGATTTCTTTACAGTCAATCAAAATGTCAATATTACATATCAGGTGCACTATAGGTCCAGCGTTACATACCGAAATTTGTCGTCTAATTCATTGTTCTTCTTCAGATACTGCAAGGACCTAACCTAATATGAAGTTTTTCTGACAGATCCAGGGGATGAAGTGCAGACAACGGAACATGGGTAAGGGGCGGAGTTTTCGAAAACCATTAAAGGACTGTCCGCATTATAAAACAGATACAACAGAAGTGCGTGGTGGGTGCGGTGTTCTCCACACAGAAATTGATGCAATCTGTAATGCCGTTTGTGAGGCTGTCAATGTCCATGGCCCTTTATTTTGAACGTCTAAAATGACATTTGTTAGGGGAAAATAAATAAATAAACAGCTCTAAAAACTTTCGGGAGGACTTTCACAATTGGATATTGTGTAATAATTATAGTGTTGACTTACAAAAACATTAAATTTGGCCTTAGAATTTTTTGCATAAATGTAAATTTCTCAAAACCACCCCACGCTTTATTGTATTTTTGACAGAACAGTTTATTTTCATGGATCATTGAAACTAAACCAAAAAGTTGCACTTTTATATGAATATATGTTAAATGTATCTTTCGACTGGACCCCAAACAGATAAATTACTTACTTAATTACTCGCTTACTTAATTTTTTCTTTCTTTGTATTACTATTTGTTTAATTAGCATTTTGGTTTTCTGTTTATTTTTTAACCTTGCTCTGTACTTGTACTGGTAACTGTTGATTTTGCTGTAATTGATCAGTCCTTAACTGAAGTCTGTTTTTCTTTAAAAAAGCTTGTAAGATTTTAATTTTGCAATAAAGAAAGTAAGAAAAATAAACTTTACGAGGCAGAAGAGGTGACCATTGCACATGCAATAGAAGAGGTGCTTCTGCACATCCGCTGGCGGCGGTCCGTCATCTTATCTGCAGCAAGGTACTCATTTTTAGTTCTGATGATGATGTTGTGATAACTTGTGAACTATAAGTTAATATGTTTGTTGTTCATTGTGAATCCTGACTGGACAGATGTGACAGAGAAGAAATCAGGAGCTCAGACAAAAGTTCTGGAGGATCATGTCATGAGAATTAAACAACAAAAGTGGGTGTGTCAGTGTCATTAGTTTCCATCAGTGTTTCAACCGCTGCAGACTAAAACAAAAACCCAGAATTTGGCCAACTAAAAGGTTGATATAAAATTAAGGGATTATAAATGCCACAAAAAGTGATAAAACTGAAATGTATTAGTGTAGCTGGAGCCTTGGTGACATAACTTTTAGTGTCTGTTATTGTAAATAGTAGTTTTATATTTGGATGTAAGTGCTTATATTGTCTCAAGGTTATTTGTTTTTGTTCTCTCAAGACTATAGTTATATTTATTTGTTGTACAAGAACCACCAAAACAATAATCAGTTCAGCAAACTTTATGGATAATAAAGGATAATAAACTATAAACTAAGGAGCTGCCTGCCAAGGAGCAGGCAGCTCCTTAGTTTATAGTTTATTATCCTCCCATTAAGGAATGGGGGGATAATAAACTATATTGTGTTTAGAACAGCAGCAAAAGGTAACACTTGGAAGCTGAACAGATGACCAAAAAGACACAAGTGAGGCAGGGATGGTTGGACTCAGGTGAAACACATCAGGGCGGGTCAGAAAATAACAAAAGCAGAAAAACTTTACAATTACAGGAAATAAAACAGCCAACAGACACAAGTAATATCAATATAAAACAGGAAATAATAAGACTGTCATTTGCAGGGTACGAGAGTTTGTCAGTTATATGCATTACACTCTCAATCTTTACCATCAACAGACATTTGTGTATACTGTACACTAGTTTTAATGTAGTGGCTGATTGTTGTATTATTTACATTCTGAATCATTTTTCACCACCCTAATGAACTATCTTAACTCAGCTGACTGATGCTGAACTGCAGAGGGAGCCAACGAGAGGGTTTAGAGACTGTAGGCCTTGTACTCTCTAAACATTTCAACTATTTACATCTGCCTTGTGCTTTTAGTAAATATTCATTTAAAGACACACTACAACAAAGTACCAACATCCAGTGCTCCATGTATATGCATATTGTTGTGCAAGGTATGTTGACCCCCTTATGTTTTTAGATATTTAGATGGATATAACCTGCAGAATGTTTGACAAAAGTATTTGCTAAATAAAATTACAATCTTGCTTACTCACTTACTTGCCTGAACAATATGATAAGAATACATTTTAGATACTGTAAACAAAACTTAACAGATTTCTTCTTTCTGTATTAAAAAAAGACTCCTGCTGCTCAAAATGCATTTCCCTACAGAATTTTAATATTTGTTAGCATCTTCCCAGAGTGTAGACCAGCATATTTGTGTATATATGTGTATGACATCATCTTGTAAAAAGTATATAAGCAGGAGTGACATTTTGTCATAAAACACTTTTGGGGACATTACATAGATTTGCATATAGTTTCTCACCTAAAGTAAATACTGTAAATTGCAATATGTTACACTATATCTGATCACTATATTTTCTTATAGTGAGTTCAATTCTGACCCGTATGCATGTCCTCCCCCACTCTCTCTCTATCCCCCTTTCACAAACTTACTCTGTCCTATCCATAAAAAAAGGCAATAAAAGCCCCAAAAAAGCAACAGCATAAATATATTTGTTTAAATGCAGCTTTTTCTGAAAGGAGCAACCAGATTTCTGCTGTTGCAGCTAACAGTAATGGACAGTGGGCTTGACTTTGAAAAGGTTGTTATAGGTGTATGTGTGTCTCTGTAAAGAGCTCTTGTCAGCAGGACAAAAGGCTGTGATGGGTGTTTGAGTGTCTCTCTCAGTGTCTAGTTTACTCAGCTACATTCACCACTTACACTGGCTTGCTCACTCATAGACATCAGACGTGCATGATTATTGCTCAGTAGACATAAACCTCTCAGCTCTCTCTTCTGTCTCCATCAAGTGGACACATTTTATGGAGTACAAGGAGGAATGTGTACACGCTCTTCTACCTTTATCCACCACCTTTTCATTATTGTTTTCTTCTCCTCTATAGACAGGTTTTGTAGATGTAATCTCAAAGATTTTTCTAATCCCACAAAAATCAGTTTCTTTCTAAAATAAGTCTATTCATCCCTACAGTAAAGTTTCAAAAGTTTTTTTGTCTCTGATACTGGAAGTGTTCAATGGCCACGAGTGAGGAGACCATGGTGATTGTTAAATGTGTGCAGGTGAGTAAACATTTAACAAAAAATTAAATAAACAAAATACCAAAGCAAGACATAATTTAATCAAATGTATCCTGCTAAATGGTGGGGCTGCAGTCTACCTGATGAATGACGACTCCTGTTAAAATGTTTGCAGTGTAGTCTCTGTTTGCACAGTTGTGGCGTCTTCACCTCTGTTTCTCTGAAAGAGGAGATCCATCTCATCCTGCCATGCAGGTTTATCAAACACAGAACAGACATTTGTGACACTAACTGATAAAAAACTGATAAAAAACCTAAAAGTTGAAATTGTGGAAATTATTTTAAAAATTTAATTCTGGGGAGGTGTATCAGAATTGACATGCATACGGGTCAATTCTGACCCGTATGCATGTCCTCCCCCACTCTCTCTCTATCCTTTGTCTTGTTCAGGCTCGAGACAGGGTCAAAAATATTCTCAACTTGTGAAATGAGAAGTAATTTAACAGCCAGTAGTTTATCTGTGTTTGTGAACCTGTAAAAAGATTCAAGATTCAAATGGATCAAATTTGCAGATGAAGTAAATATTTGTACTTATAGTGAAGGAATAATTAGAGACAAAATGTGCACAAATTATGTGGCATTTATGTTATTTTGCTGTTGAGGTTTTACAAGACCTCTAAGAAATTAACAGTTCTTAAGCCCCTTTTAGTGGCTCTCATGAACCTTTGGATTAAATAAACTGAGTTTGCTGATGTGCTAACTCAAGATCTAGAACAGCCACTAAATAGATTTTGAAATAAGACTATTAGTCAGCTTTTGTTTTCAAGGTCTACAATTATGTGGTACAGGTTCAACAAACAAAACAATCAGTGTTTGTTCTTGGTCTGTCACAGTAAAAAAAATAACAGAGAGTGATGCTACCATTGTGTTATTGAGTCCCTCCAAATAAAAGGTTTAATATAAACTTATTTACTTTACATCAGATTTGTATAGGTCACTGCTTCACTCTTAAAATAAATGTAAATTCACACTCTATGGACAAATAAATAGTTTTCGATCACAACCAGAAAATATAAGCAAAAAGTATTAAATAAAATACAACTCATAGGATCAGCATTGCAGTATTAATCTTTATTTACAGTGAATATTTTCATATTTTGAGGCCCTGATATGACATACATTGGCATTCAGGTACTAATTCTAAATACGTGGTTGGCCATTTCAGTCTTTTGGCTTGCACTCTTTCTGTCTCTTTTTCCTCCTCTTCCATGCATACTGTCAGTCAGCTGTCAGCTGCAGTCAAAGTGGTTCTCAATGCAACTTTAAATAGAATATGTGAGGATTTGATCAGGCTGAAGTTCTTTAAGGTATGCTTGGTGTGTCAAGTCTTTTAAAGAACACTTTGCCTTTAGAGGTTAACTGTTTTGGTATAATCTCGTATGTAACCTCGTCACCGTGAACATGTGTCTGTGCAGGCTGCTAATCCAGTCCGTCATTGTTGTGAAATTGGCCCAGTGTTCATTTAGAAAGGGGAAGTGAGAGATAGGCACACACACACACACACACACACACACACACACACACACACACACACACACACGCACACACACATATGGGTGTTCAGCAAAGCAGTGTAGCCATACACCCTGCATGTGTGCTGTTAGATAGCTTGTTATTTTTTAATAGCAGAACATGTGTTGTTACCGATAGGCAAATCCTCTGGGTGCCGTCACTGACGGCTGCATTCTGTGAAGAAAGAACGTCCACATGACTCAGCAGACACAGGCAGAAAGACAAAGAGTAAGAGGGAAGAACCCAAGAGAGACAACATGGATAATAAAACAACTTGTCTTTATTATTTATAAGTTTCTTTTTAAATATGTTGATTACGTTTGTGTGATCATACATGCTCAGATAAACTGTAAAATATTTCTGCTTTGTCTAAGAAAACAAAGGCTAAAGGAATCTCTTAGAATAGATGGCAGTACAAAGGTTTAATTTCCACCTGGTATGTCTATTGGGCCATTATTGTAGCAAAACTATTGACAAATGTGAGTCAGATTTGAAAATGTGTAAAGAAAATATCTTCAAATATTTATTCAGATTTGAAAGTGTATTTATATCTGTGAATGTGAAGTAAAATCTGTAAACCCATACTTGGAAATTAATGGCTGAAAAGTGTAAGTATTTTGCTTCAAGAGCTGAAAATATAGTCATCAGTCATCAGTTTCTGCTCAGACCCTTTCAATTGGGTGTTTTTTACATGTGACTTTTGCTACCCTTCTGCCGTGGCAGATCCGTAAATGTGTGCAGCCATCTGCAAATATGTGAGGAGACTTTTTGCGTTTTCAGTAGCTGCAGCCTTCATACCACTAGGTGGCGGTAGCAGTTTGTAGTGGCTATAGCAGCGTAACACCAAAGTCCATTCACAAATTTCCCTTCTCAACGCACATTTGTCCGTCATAGTCCTGGTCGAAACCGTTGTACTGTTTTCACTTTTATTAGTCTGTCAGTCTAAACAGAAACACTGCGCTCCGGCTGCGTTTTCTGTTTTTTTACGACCTATCTGCTGTCTGTGGTCCACCAGGCACTACTGCCACCTAGTTGTATGAAGGCTGTACCTCCTGAAAACACAGACAAATCTCCACACAAATTTACAGATCGCTGCAGACATTTGCAGATCTGTGACGGCACAAGTGTCGCAAAAGTCACATGTAAAAAAACTGAATTGAGAGTCCGCCTGTGCAGAAACTGATGACTTGTCTGTATTTTCAGCTCTTAAAGCAAAATACTCAGACTTTTCAGCCATTCAGCTTCATGTCTGCATTCTAAATACAGATTTGCAGATCCATGTACCCATTCACAAATCTCATTACACATTTGGAGATTCTTTTACACATTCACAAATCTGATTACACACAGGCAGATTGAGACACACATTTGTCAATAGTTTTGCAACAATAATGGCCCCATATATGTCCCCCTCAGTTTTCAAGATCCCATTTCCTGAGATGCTTGGACAGTAGTAACTGTCCTCACCAGGCTGAGGAACATTATTGGACAAATATCATTTTGCTGTAGGTACCAAGAAATAAGATGAGTGTTGACACCCTGCTTTCGTGCAAACAGGCTTATTTCTGTAAAATATATAACATGTAAAATAAAATAAAACACGCCCAGTTCGGATCTTACTTCAGATCTTGTTCATCTGTCATGAGGCTGCTCTTTTAAACAATAGACTGTTTCCGATCGTGATGGTGTATCCTGATCATGGTAGCTGCTGACCATGGACTATGATTACAACATCTTTCTGATGTTCTCCATTACACGTGGCATCTATTGCACTTGTGTCCATCCTGGGAGAGGGATCCCTTACATGTGGCTCTCTCTGAGGCTTCTACGTTCTTTTTACCCTTTACTTGTTGAGGGTTAAGGGCAGAGGATGTGACACCTTGTTAAAGACAAATTGTGATTTGTGAATACGGGCTATACAAATAAAATTAGATTTATTGATTGATTCTCCTACCCTAACAGCTGTTGCCTAGCAACAGAGCTACTGACGAAATAGTTCTTCGGTTGATTAAATAAGTTGAAAATAGTTTTTTGTGTGTACTGTTAGCTCTTCAGTTGAGTACTTACATTTAAAAATGAATTCCTCTGACGTTTTTATCATCAAGATGGCGTCGACGTGAGTGGCAGCCTCTCCAGTACCTCCGTCTGTGTCGTGTTGATTTGTTGTTTTCCTACTTCGTTTTCACTTTTTACTTTTTTTACTGCACGCATTGGGCAGATCACATTAAATCCTATGGATATGTTTTTTGGTCTTTGCAAGACGGTCAGTGAAGCTGTATTTATTCAAGGGAACAACTGATCACACTTCGAACAATGGTGAACTCTCTCTGGGGGGTGTAGTGGGTGCATAAGAAAAAGTATGGGGGAAGATTTCTGGGTTTTATTAAAACAACATTTGGAACAGTAAAGAGAAGAACATGTTGGGCTTGACTTCACATAAAACTACATAAAAAAATAACCAAAGTATAGGAAAGAAGTGAGGGTGTGGTGTGTGTGTGTCTCCCACAGTGGACATCTGGACCGTGGTTTTGGTTTCGATTTGAGAATTGTTACAGCCCTAGTACAAAGGCAACCCACTACCACAGGGTCCTTCAGAAAATGGTTTCCAGAAGCAGAGGAGGCTCTGAGGGACTGCTTTGAGTCCACTGACTGGATATGCAGGAACCCTACAGCAGGGACATTGAGGTGGTCACACACTGCATTACTGAAAACCTAAACTTAAGATAAGATAAGATACAAATTAAATAAGCTTTATTTGTCACGTACACAATTATGCATCGTACAAATTGCAGTGAAATTTGTTATTATGCCTGCATCCAGTTTTAAAATAGTAAAATAAAAGATACAATATTAAAAGAGCACACAATAGTATTACAAAATTGCTAAATATTATAGGTAAAATATAAAAATACCATAATATATACATGTAAAGTGAGTGTGCTTCTGCTGTAGTGCAGGAACTGTGCAAGTATGCAAGTGCTCGGCTGAACGGACTACCCTTTTCAGGGACAAGAAGTCCTGCTTAGTGCAGCTGCCCATCCAGGTGGTGATGCTCCCACTCAAGATGCTCTCGATGGTGCAGGTGTAAAAGTTCCTGAGCACCTTGAGGGGGAGCTTAAAGTCTCTCAGCCGTCTGAGGTGGATGAGACACTGTCTGGCCTTCTTCACTGTTCTCTTTACATGGAGTGACCAAGACAGGGTCTGTGTGATGTATTTAAGACTGTCCACTCTCTCCACCTCAGACCCACTTATCCAGAGTGGATGGATGGAGCTCTGCTGTTCCTCCTGAAGTCCACAATCAGTTCTTTAGTTTTGCTGGCATTCAGCAGGAGATGATTCTCCCGGCACCAGCTCTCCAGGTGGATGATCTCCGTCCTGTAGGCTTCCTTGTTGCTGTGGGAGATTAACCCCACAACTGCTGTGTCTTCAGCAAACTTAATTATGATGTTGCTGTCATGATGTGGATACACAGTCATGGGTGTACAGCGAGTACAGCAGAGGGCTCAGCACGAAGCCTTGAGGGGATCCGGTATTAAGGGTAAGGGGGGGATGATGTTTGGGTGCCCACGCACCTGTTGTCTGCCGGTTTGGAAGCTGTGGACCCACCTACACAGGTAGGAGTTCAGTCCAAGGTCACACAGCTTAGTTACCAGCCTGGAGGGGACTATGGTATTGAATGCTGAGCTGTAGTAGACAAACAGCACTCTCACATAGTTCCCCTTCCCAGTGTCCACGTTGGGGAGTGTTTTATGGAGCATGAAGTCGGTGTCGTCTGTGGATCTGTCCGGGCGGTATGCAAATTGAAGAGGGTCTAGGGTGACAAGTAGGGAGGAGGGGATGAACGTTTTAACCAGTTTCTCAAAACATTTCATCACCACAGATGTGAGGGCAATGGTGCGGTAGTCATGGGGGCTACTGGGCTGGGCTTTCTTTAGGACAGGGACAGGTTAAATATTACTGTAAACACCGGTGCTAGTTGTACAGCGCAGGTTTTAAGGACGCGTCCACTAATCATCTGGTCCTGCTGCCTTCCTGGTGTTTAGACTTTTGAACATCTTCCTCACATCCCATTTGCTTTGTAGCCGTCCTTGAAGGGTGAGTAGCAGTGGTCTAAAGTTCTCTCTCCTCTGGTGGGACAGGCGATGTGTTGTTTAAACTCCGGTATCACTTTTTTCAAGTTTGCACTGCGAAAGTCCCCGGCCATGATGAGGGCTGAATCAGGGTGGTTAGCCTGATAGGTAGAAATAGCCTCAAGTAGCTCGGTTAGAGCTGTGTCCGTGTCCGCCTGAGGTGGAATATAAACAGGGCTGATGATGACCAAAGTAATCTCACGGGGCAGGTAGAAGGGGCGACACTTTATGGTTAGGAACTCCAGGTCAGGGAAACAGGAACACAACAAACATTCCTGTTGTCACACCAGTTGTTATTAACCATCAGACATACCCCACCACCCCTTGATTTACCAGACTCACTCGTTCTGTCCGTGCGATGAACCATAAAGAACTCCGCTGGTTGAATGCCGTGATCCGGAGTCAGGGGGGTCAGCCATGTCTCAGTGAGGCAGATGATATTACAGTCCCGTATGTCCTGCTGGTACTTTATCCTGGCCCTGAGTTCATCCAGCTTGTTTTCGAGTGACTGGACATTGGCGAGTAGGATGCTCGGCAGAGGTGTGTGGTGTGCTCTACGCCTCAGCCTGTTCCTAACACCAGCTCGTTTGCCTTGGGGGGTTTTCCGTGACCTTGAGCCTGCGCGTCCTCCATTTTTGTTGTTGTTGTTGGTCCCACGTAGAATGTCTGGATGCCAGGACGGGTCTGGATTAAAGCTGATAGGAACGCAGATGGAGTACTGGATTTCTATGTTGATCAGAGTCTGTTTGTGGTATGTGTTACAACATATTGTGGCTGAACTCAACAAAGCAAAAATAAGACAAAAAGCTACTATAAACAAACAAAGGTTTGGAGCAGGTACAGTACGACAGTAGCCAACCTCACCGGCGTCATCTTCTACGTGGAAGAACTGCTACAATGATCGAGGTGGCAGACGATAGTGGATCATGATGATGGATTGTGGATTATGGTGGCATCTGATTCTGGTGGTGGATCCTGATCGTGGTGGCAATAACTCCTCAATTAATTTACTTTCCATTATGCTAAAAATGGTTTATTCTAATCAATGTTGTAAATACTCTTATTTTTCTGATGTTCTCGGTTACACGTGGCATCTATTGCACTTCTGTCTGTCCTGGGAGAGGGATCCCTCACATGTGGCTCTCTCTGAGGTTGCTACGTTCTTTTTACCCTGTTAATAGTTTATTTTTTAATTTTGTATTACTCTTGTTGAGGGTTAAGGGCAGAGGATGTCACACCTTGTTTAGCCCCATGAGACAAATTGTGATTTGTTAATATGGGCTACACAAATAAAATTTGGTTGATTGATTGATTGATTGAAGTTGTTGTTCCCACCAAAACTGTGCATGCTTCCCCAACAACAAGCCCTGGATTAGCCCCCAATTAGCCCTTGGACATCAAAGACCTTTCTTAAAAAGAAAAAATATGGTGTTTAAAGATGGAGACCGGGGCCGGGCAGAGCTGAAGCTTGTTCAGGGGGAACTCAAGGTCCAGCTGAGAGAGGCAAAGGAGTCTTACAGGAGAAAAGTGGAAAAGAAACTGCAGGACACCAACATGAAGGAGGTCTGGGAGAGTATGAAAACCATCACAAGATGCAGAAAGAAGAACAGTAGCACAGTAGCTGGAGATGTAGTGAGAGCAAAAAAGTTCAACCACTTCTTCAACAGGTTTGACAGCCAGTCTCCATTGAGGGGGCTCATGTTGCGGCGGTCAGAGCCAAGTGGCAACCAAGCTGACGTCACCCATTGGTTTGTGAACTGCCATTTTGAAGCCGAGAGTTTCAAAAACTAGCTGCTAACACGGTTAGCTTCCATCATCTGAGGATAAATCCGTAATGTTTAAGTAATCTGAAAAGCCAGTGGTACACATGTCCACATATTTCATAGCAGTAATGAGTTGTAGCTAAAGTTAGTGTGTAAACTAACGTTAAATAATGTTGTGTAAAATATTTTCTAACACTGTGTTTTAATCTGCAGAACAAGAAGAGACGTCAGAACAGATATCAGTTGCTACATGAACTGTAATGACTCCTGATGAATAATCGCTCCTGGAATGTTCATCTTATTTACAGTGAAATTACACACTTTTAAACATTTTAAATGTACGAGCATGTTATGTTCCTCCAGGCTTTGGACTTAACTCTAATTGTGAACAGATGACTGCATCAAGTGCTGTATAAAATACAACTTTACTATTGTGCTTTCTCAATTCTAACATTTCTACTTTAAATTATACACACAAAATATTAAGCACTAGAGATTAATCTTCCTACGGTGAAGATAATGATTACCTTGATCCACAACTGTAGTTCAATGTGCAATAAAGTTATCTATGAAACTCTGTTTCTCATGATTCTAAGGAGCACATCTGATAAAAAGGTTACAGCAGCAACATGCACAGTATTATAATCATACAAGAACACTTTGATGAACGTGTTTTGGGAATTTAAAATGAATCACAGGCCTTTTATATTTCGGTTTTAATCAAATCAATCATTGATAGTTAAGATATGAGTTAATACTTTCCTTATGTGTCTTATGACAAACGTTTATGACAATGACAACATAAAGTGTCCTGTTTGATTTATTATAAGGAAAGGGGTAAATTTGCAAAAACCAGGAAAGTCATCTGTAGTCAATGGAAAATGTACTCAGTACAGTTTAAGAATAAATATCAGAGGTTAAGTAAACACTGAAGAGATTGTATATCTAATACGTACTTCAAAAGTGTTAACAGCAGTAAACATTTGTTATAGAAGTCACAAATAATCCAGGTGAATTTCAGATTGTACAGTTCCAGCTGTTTAGGATTGAGGACTCTTCATGTCAATCAATCAATCAATCAAATTTTATTTGTATAGCCCTTATTCACAAATTACAATTTGTCTCATAGGGCTTTAACAAGGTGTGACATCCTCTGCCCTTAACCCTCAACAAGGGAAAGAAAAAAACAAAAAAAACCTTTTAACAGGGTAAAAAGAACGTAGAAACCTCAGAGAGAGCCACATGTGAGGGATCCCTCTCCCAGGACGGACAGAAGTGCAATAGATGCCACGTGTAATGGAGAACATCAGAAAGATAAGGGTATTTGCAGCATTGATAAGAATAAACACTTTGTAGAATAATTGAAGGTCAATGAATTGATGGAATATTGTCAGTGATGGTCGAGTATCTGAGGAGAAATATTGTATATCAAGCAGTCTTGTTATAATCATAGTCCATGGTCCGCAGCCACCACGATCATGATCCACCATCAAGATCGGATGCCACTATAGTCCACAGTCATTGTCCACTGCCGCCATCAGGATCCACCATGAGCTGCCACCTCAATCGTGGTCCACCACCATTATGAGATGCCAACACGATACAGGATCTGCCATTATTATCACGATCAGCCAGCACGATACATTATTATCACGATCTCTGATACGTGATCCACCATCATAATCCACGATGTGGCTGCAGCCGCGGCCGCGGCCCTGGATCTGCGGACGATAAGGCAAAGGGACTCCAGGGAAGAAGTCAAGTCAGTAACGTATTGATGAGTTATTAATTTCTTTGATGTGATAAGGATGGAGATGAGGAAGGAGAAGCTAGGAAGAGAAGCCCCATGTGTCATGTGTCCCCCGACATTCCAGACCTATAGCAGCATAACTAAGAGCAGGTCTAAGACAAGCCTGGACCGGCCCTAACTAAAGCTTTATCGTAAAGGAAGGTTTTAAGCCTACTCTTAAACGTACAGATGGTGTCTGCCTCCCAAATTGAAAGTGGGAGATGATTCCACAGGAGAGGAGCTTGATAGCTGAAAGCTCTGGCTCCTACTCTACTTTTAGAGACTTTAGGGACGACAAGTAAGCCTGAATTCTGGGAGCGCAGTGCTCTAGTGGGTTGATATGGTACTATCAGCTCTTTGAGGTATAATGGTGCCATATTATTAAGGGCCTTGAAGGTAAGGAGGTGAATTTTAAATTCTATTCTAGATTTAACCGGAAGCCAGTGTAGTGAAGCTAATACAGTGTGGTCTCTTTTCCTGGTTCTTATCAGGACACGTGCTGCATCATTTTGGACAAGCTGCAGAGTGTTTAACGATTTACTGCTGGAACGTGAGAATAAGGAATTACTCAAGTCTGGATGTAACAAAGGCGTGGACTAGTTTTTCTGCATCTTTTTGAGAAAGGACATGTTACGCAAGTGAAAGAAGGCGGTCCTAGAAATGAGTTTTAAGTGAGAATTAAAGGACAAATCGGGATCGTAGATCACTCCCAAGTTCCTAACTGTTTCATTGGAAGCAAGAGCAATGTCGTCTATTAGTAAACTATTAGTAAGCTATATCATTAGATAATGTATCTCTAAGGTGTTTAGGGCCAAGTATTAGAACCTCTGTTTTATCTGAGTTTAATAAGAGAAAATTGCGGGTCATCCAGGTTTTTATGTCCTTGTGACATGCTTGGAGTTTAGTTAATTGATTACTTTGTTCAGGTTTTATTGACAAGTATAGCTGGGTGTCATCCGCATAGCAGTGGAAATTTACCAAGTGTGTCCTGATAATGTTTCCGAGTGGAAGCATATATAATGAGAAGAAAATTGGAATAAAATTGGGCCGAGCACAGAGCCCTGTGGAACACCGTGGTAAACTTTGGTGCGCACAGATGACTCATCATAAATTTGCACGAATTGGATTCGATCTGAAAAATATGATTTAAACCAGTTTAGGGCGGTTCCTTTAATGCTAATTAACTGTTCTAGTCTCTGTAATAAAATTTGATGGTCAATAGTGTCGAATGCTGCACTAAGATATAACAGAACTAAGGACAGACACAAATCCCTGATCTGAAGCTATTAGAAGGTCATTAGGGACTTTTGCCAAGGCTGCAAATAATTGGTAAGATTCTCAGCTGTTTCTGAGATTTCTATTCTTGGTAGTGCCAACTGAGGGCTGGAGATGGTTGATTTTATTTCTAATAGTTAGAATTTTATCATTAAAGAAGATCATACAAATATTGCTATTCAGGGATCGAGGAATACTGGGTTGGGTGGAGGTGTGACTCTCTGTCAGCCTGGCTACAGTGCTGAAGAGAAACCTGGGGTTGTTTTTATTTTATTCTATTAATTTGGAGTAGTAGGCAGCTCTTGCTTTGCGGAGGGCCTTCTTATATACTTTAACACAATTTGTCCATGCTACGTGATTTTCAACACGGTTTCTGGAGCGCCACTTCCTTTCTAGTTTTCTTGATGCTTGTTTTAATTCATGTGTGTTGGAATTATACCACAGAGCTAATTTACTATGTTTTAAACGTTTCTTTTTCAGAGGCGCTATTGAGTCTAATGTTAATCGTAATGAGTTTACAGAGCTATCAACAAGATGGTCAATCTCAGTGGAGCTAGGGTTTTTAAAGAATTTGTTGGTTATATCGACGGAAAATACGGGTTTAAATGTAATTGGAATTATTTCCTTAAATTTAGCTACAGCACTATCAGGTAGACATCTAGAAAATTAGTTTTTTATAAGTGGCATATATTCTGATAATGAGAAATCGAAGGTTATTAAATTATGGTCCGATAGAATCAGATTACGTTGAAGTACTATTAGGTGTTCAATTTTGACACCGTATGATAATACAAGGTCAAGTGTGTGGTTACAACAATGAGTAGGTTGGTGTACACACTGACTGAAACCAATTGAGTCTAGTACTGAAATAAATGCTACGCTAAGGCTATCATTATTATTGTCAACATGAATATTAAAGTCACCAACAATAACAATTTTATCTGTTTTTAGGACTAGGTTTGATAAAAACTCAGGGAATTCCGTTAAAAATTCAGAATAAGACCTAGGGGCACGGTAAACTACAGCAAATATGATTGGCTGTTGTGATTTCTTGGATGGGTGTGGAAGACTAAGAACAAGACTTTCAAATGAGTTGTAGCTTAGTTTAGGTTTAGGATTAATTGATAGACTGGAGTTAAAAATAGCAGCAACTCCACCTCCTCGACCAAGGTCTCGGGGAACGTGTGTATTTATATGACTGGGGGGAGTAGATTCATTTAGACTGACATATTCATCGGGATGCAGCCAGGTCTCAGTGAGGGACAATAAATCAAGGTGTAGCCCATATTAACAAATCACAATTTGTCTCATGGGGCTAAACAAGGTGTGACATCCTCTGCCCTTAACCCTCAACAAGAGTAATACAAAATAAAAAAATAAGTCTTCGTTTGTTGAGTTGTTGCAGAGTTTTTTGTGTAGAATTCTCCCTCTGTTAATGTTTGATTTAAATAATTTCACAGACACAGTCTCTATGGGTTTGTGGTTGTGTGACTGATCCAGAGGGAGTGTAGAGAAGTGTGTAGCACTGCAGCTCTGCGTCCTGGTCCCAACTCTGGGTTGTCATTTTATAGACTGAGTAATATTCCTAGATAAGAGAGCTGCTCCATCCCAAGTGGGATGAACGCCATCTCTCCTAACAAGACCAGGTTTCCTCCAAAAAATGTGCCAATTATCTACAAATCCCACACCATTTACAGGACACCACCTCGACAGCCAGCGGTTAAAAGACAACATGCGGCTAAACATGTCATCACCTGTCGTGTTAGGAAGCAGTCCAGAGAAAACTACATTGTCACATTGGTAAACACTTACCTGTGAAGGTTGTGACTGCTGAAGTTGATCCATTTATTAATTCTAGGTAAATAATTTGCAAGTAAATACCACCTTTAAAAACTGGAGAAATTAAGTAAAAGGTAAGAAACTGAATCTAAGAATATAGAGAATCGAACACCAAGTTCTGTTGCTCTTTCATCTCAGAGGAAACTGAAAGTGGTTTAATGACATCATCACATCTCATTAAAGAAATAAGGATGTTGTTATCCAGTCTCTCTCCTCTACATCCTGAAGAATGGCACCAAATATGCTGCTCCATACATGAGGTCTTCCTTCTTTTGACACCAGTCATCATTATCGTTGGATGAGGTCCAGTTGTTTCACTTCATCATCATCAACTAAAGCTTCAGTCCTTCAGCCTCTGGTAGATTCATGGATGATTAAAAAAAACGTACAAAAGCACGTCAGTAGAGAGAAATAGCAAAATTATTAATACTAGTTGGTAGTAATCAGACATTATCACATCAGATTAAAGTAGAAATAAAGACAATGGCACCAAGAAATCCAACATCCACAGCCCAGGAGAAATCATAAAACTGAATGTAATTATAAAAATCTAATGTTGTTGACTTCCTGTCTGTTTTTCCTACACAGTCAGTATAATCTAACAGCTTCACTACATAACTACATAGACTTACACACAACTTTTTACCTAATTAACTGTAGACATACAGCAGGTAATCACAACAAAACAAAGAAAGTTTATACTATAGTTTAACCACATGTAAAAAGTTACCAAAAAATTATATTAAACTGAACTATCACCACGTCCTCATGGACTTTTTAATTTTACCTTTTTATCGAGCTTAACTTTAACACCTGGTTACCACAGGTTAGCAGCCCTGAGGGAACTGGTAGGCCCAGCATTGCATAGCTATCGGCTAAATAGCTTGCTTGGTCAGCATCATTCACTGGGCCAGTAACTAGCATACTAACAGATTCCTCTTCTATCGTCAGAACACCTAGAAACACAATAACCTTTGTGGAGCATATAGTGAACACATGTGAAGATAAAGACTGTAAAACGTTAAGAAAACAAGAGTTTACTCACTGAATAAACCGGATATCAGCTCCTGTCTGTTGTTACTGAAGAACAGGCCTTAAACCCGGAGAAGTCAAAACTTATAATCAAAGCAAAAGCAATAGGGTCCTCGCATTGTGAGTGCTCGGGCCCTAATAAAACCAAACTAACAGTAAAAGTGTCAGTGTAAAAACCTTCTCCAGCAACTGATAACGACAGAACAAGAGTAAATGTCAGAGAAGTGAACATGATGTAAATAAAGCTCCAGTTTTCCTCCGGTGAATCTCTCTCTAGTCTGACCCGTCTCAGCTGCTGACTGTCGATCCGAGAGTCTGTGTATCAATCAAACAGACACGCCCTCAAATCTACGGCTTTTTAAACTCTAATATCTAATTATTTACAGTAATTCTTTCAGATGGACCACCAGATCTCTGATAAGAAGGAGGATATCTAGTGAATCAGGCAATAATCACCGGTGGGAAAAAAAATTTGGTGGAGTATTTCATTGGAGAAATTGAAAGCGTTTTTGTTAAATAGATTTAAATGTCTATGGAGCCAGAGATTTCTTGGAGCAGCCCCTTCTGGATCTCCACGGTAGTACACTTTTAAGCACTTCCACCTAGGCTTCTTCTTTTGGAGCCGGAATCTACGTCCATTTTTTATATACAGTCTATGGTCAGGACGTATAACTACTTCTGACTGCAGCTAGATGATATACTGGACTGGGCAGCGAAAACAGACACCCTCCAAAGAAAGGGGCAGAACCGATTATATTTCCTGAGGAGGCTGGGGTCCTTTAACATCTGCAGGAAACTGCTGATGATGTTTTACCAACGCATTAACCATGTCACTAGGCTGCCAGACTGTCACCATTACTGCCTATGTTTATCTTTACTTTGTATAGCTTTGGTTATTTATCTTTAAATATGTATTTATATTTGGCTTCAATACTCAGTTCTAGTGTCTTTCAATCACTTAAAATATCTGTATTTTCAATATTTCCATTAGCACATACTCCTTCACAGTGACAGCTTTGTAGTAGTTCTGGTGGCTAGACTTTCATCTCACTGCAGTGTACTTATTCTTTACTCACCAATAAAAATACTTTTTTTATTCTTATGCTCAAACAAACTGGATGTCAGCTCCTCTGTGTGTGTTATTACTGAAGAACAGGTCTTAAATCCGGTGAACTCAAAACTAAAAATCAAAGCAAAAGCATTTTTGCTTTCATTTTGCTATCTATCTATCTATCTATCTATCTATCTATCTATCTATCTATCTATCTATCTATCTATCTATCTATCTATCTATCTATCTATCTATCTATCGTAATGGAAATTAACATAATAACTACTTACTTTACTTAATGACAACTTAGTTCATGCTTATAGCAGAAATTTCCATCTAGGGTACAGCTCGACATAAACTCTATGAAATCATGTGCACCCACTGTCTAGCATGTGAGCCCATTGTCTATTCATGTCTTGCAGAAGTTGATCCTGAGGTCATCTGAACTCTGTTGTGACTTTTGCTGTACTCTGGTTGGACCCTGTTTATCCTTTGTTCGAAGAACTCAGCTGACTGATAAACATCCTTACCATACATTACACTATTTCCTCTCCAACACATTTAGAATTCAGCCTTTAAGTCACACCTTTACAGACTATATGTTCCAGACACAGAACAATACATTCAAACACCCCCCTGTGTGTTTTTGGGTAAGGGCATAACCCACACAGAGACACTTAAATAGGAGCACAGACACTTCCCTTTCCCTCTCACTTGCAACCTCCACCTTGCCTGTGTGATCCTTTCTGCAGAAAGCTTTTGCAATAAGCCTCACAAAGACAGCTTGTCTCAGAACCTTGTTTATTGACCAAATTCCACAACAACTTGGTGTCAGAAGTGGGATCACTCGCCTGGGATGCGACTGGACTGGGAGTCACTGGCTGACTGATCATCCTGGACATCGAAAGCGTCCAGCCTCAACCTCCCTGATAAGGTGAGACAGAGAAGCCAGACTCCTGATTCAGTTTGTTTCTCAGCGCAGCGGTCCGGACTGAAATAGACTGGTGAGAATTTGGTTAATATTGCTTGCATGTTTTCTGTTCTATTATACTAACACTTGAATTCAGGGAATTCTAATATAGTGTTATAGAACTAACATGGTTAGTTAAATGGAGAAGGTTGGACCTGTCTCATTTGTTTCCTGAGTTTAAGAAAACCAGGCGTAGCAACTGACGAGTTGACTTCGTACAGTGAATTACCGGGTGATTCTACTGAACAGTAATTGCAATACTGTTTGAGCAGACTGAACATACTAAGCAACAAATCTGAGATGGGGAACTTAAAGAGTAAAAATAACAATGCAAATTCCGACTCTAGGTGGATAAGTCCAAATGAAACACACATGCGAAAAACTTAGGTGAAGAGTTATGTGATCAATTACAATGGTGGAATAAATAATGTGGTTTTCCAGAAGGAGGTAGTTTTAGTTTGTCTCAGCTGAAACAAGTATGTAAAAGGTTAAAGGGGAAAGAAACAGAAAGTGGTAAAAAGAGAAACAAGAACGAAGTAAATTGGTTAGCTTACAGTATGTGGTTAGATAAAGCACATAAAAGGCAAAAAGAAGCAACAAGTAGGGAAAGCTCATGTGTCTGCTTGTCAGTGTCTTTCCTCTAGTGTCAACCTCAATCTCGACTCTGCTCCGACCCGTCCACCCCAGCTGCAGCTGCCCCAACAACAACCAAAACCACAGCCCATCCTGGTTCGACAACCACCACCACTTCAAGCCCAGATACATGAACTTCCTCGACAGCAAGCAGACCATCCTCTATCAACGTCTGCTCCGCCGCAAGCAACACTTCTCTACCCACAGGCTGAGCCGCCTCCATACCCCACTGAGACTGATGTGGTGTCTCCTCTGCACACACATTTGGGTAAGGGTTATTCTGATACTAACCCATTCACCTCTGACTCTCCTGTCTCCGCTTGAAAGGTGGAATTTCACCTACCGATGGTAGAGATGTGCAGCCGAGGTCCCGAACCTGCTCTCGTGTACCATCCATGGACAGACACAGACATAAAGGAAGTCATGTCAAGACTCCCGAGTGCTGAAGCTGGTGGCACACGTCTTGCCCCTGAGTTCAGATTTCTCTGCATAATGTTCAAACCGACAACTAATGAAATGCAAAGACTTTACATCCTTAAATATCTTGCTCGCTTAACAACTATTCATGAGACCCACAGTGGCCTGGAACGTCCTGCCGACAAGGAGAACAACGTTGTCACTCCATGGGAAGCCCATCTGCGAAACAGCTTCCTGAATGGTCTTTACTCTCCCATCGCTGACATGGTGAAGCGCACCTGCATTACCTGGGATTCAGGGAAGTTGTCTCTCATTACATCACATGCTACACATGCGAAAAGACTTTTGAGAAAGAAAGAAAAAACTAAACTAAGCAGGAAAGAAGATGTGATGCATCAAGCCACTCTGACCATGTTCCAGAACACTGTGAAATCATTCCAATTCAGAGGGTGTGGACGTGGACGTGAACGTGGGCATGGCCGTTCAAGGACCATGCACCACCTCACCGTGCTCCAATCTCTAATGATATGTGTTTCTACTGCAAGGAAAAGGGACACTGGGCACCTGACTGCCCTCATCGTCATTGGCAGCATCAAAATCAAAGCGATTGACTGTCTAGGGGAGCGGAGGAGAGTGACGGGGAGATGCAACAGGATCCGACACAAACAGATAAGACGCATGACCCTTTCACTTATAGTACACACACACACCAGTGGGAACATATGTTGAATATCACTTTGAGGCATTTTACATGGTTGATTCTGGTGTGACGTATTCTGTTTTAAGGACTGATCAATTTCAACCTGCACTCCCCAAATTTAGCGGTGGCTCTGTAAAATCAGTAAGTGCATCAGGTGACATTGTCACAGAGCGATACACTGTACCTTTAAGTTGCACAGACCCAGTGTGTGGTCCATTCAAAAATTAATTTATATTGTCCGATTGTTGTCCTGTTAATCTAATGGGCAGAGATTTGATGTGCAGGCTTGCAGTGTAACAACATCACTCACATTACTTCATACCTTGTTAACACAGCAAAACAAAGCACACATCCATGTGAAACTGTCTATATGTCTCCATAAGATCTGCATGTGACCACACGCATACATTATGGTCTAGACAAAGAATATGAAACAGTTTGTTTTGACAAACAACACACACAAGACAAGTTAACTTTAAAATGGTTATATTGGCAAGATCACAAATGTGCTGTTTCTGTCTCCATACCACAAACAGGCATGAGGTATGCTCAAAGGTCATGACCTTGCCATTGTTTGATGTGGCCGACTCAGTTCCTCATGTCTCACTTTCCAAACACATCAGTGGTGAATGGAAAGATTTGGGCCCAGGGGTAAGAGAATGGCAATTTGCAGATGATTGGACGCCCACACATCATGACACTGTGTATTATAGAAAATCTCTGAATGTCTACAGGAAGTCTGTGGTTTCAACTCGACACTATGCAGCTTACTTCCTCCAATTTTGTGCTGACTGACTCATCTGCACCTCGACATTCTCTCCCCAAACAGCATGCTGATCCCGTTGACATTGATGCATCACTCTCACAAGTCCCACATACTCTGTGGTCCCAACATAAGTACGATGTTGGTCTGATTAAATATGCTGAACCTGTAACTATTACACCAAAATCACCTATTTTTCCGGTAAAAAAGATTTGCGATAAAGGACAACCCACTGAATGGCGATTTGTGCAAGATTTGTAAGCAGTAAATGCTGCAGTTCATCAACGTGCTCCGCAAATTCCTCCTGAAAGTTTATGGTTTTCAGGGGTTGATCTCTCGAATGCATTTTTACCGACTCAGTTCACCCCGACAGCCAATATTGGATTTCATTTGATTTCAATGGCAAAACATACACATTCACACGCTTTTGTCAGGGCTATTGTGAATCACCCACCATCTACAACTCTGCCCTGCGCGACAGTCTGGTAGCGCTCTGTTGCAGTATGTTGATGACCTCATGACTTGCTCTCCTAAAAAAGAACAGTGTAAAAAAGATACATTTGCTCTCCTAAAACATTTGGCTGAAGAGGGACATAAAGCCAGTCTCTCTAAACTTCAGTTTGTGAAACAAAATGCCAAATTTTTTGGTCATATCATTGCTCCACAGGGTAAATCACTCAGCTCGAAACGCCTTGAAGCTATTCAACTTATTCCACAACCTGTCACAAAGAAACAACTCATGTCCTTCCTGGGAATGTGATCTTATTGGCGAACTTTTATTCCTAACTATTCTGTTCTTGAATCTCCACTCAGAACCATGGCCCATGAAAAAGGCCTCTTTCCATATGATCAACTCACATGGACAGAGGAAGGTCACCGCGCCTTCTCAGACTTAAAATTTGCTCTTCAATCTGCACCCACTCTTGGTTTGCCAAACCCTGCTCTTTCTTTTACTCAAACTGTTGATGTTAAAGGTGACTCCATGGTGTCCGTTCTTTTACAGCTCCATGGTGGCAAACTTCACCCTGTAGCCTACTTCTATGCCAAACTTGAACCCGTGGCAGCAGGTCTTCCCATCTGTCCGAAGGCTGTGGCTGCTGCCTACTTTGTGTAGGATTCAGCCTCACGTGATCCTGATACTGGCTCTCCATGTGTTGGTTATGCTGTTGTCACACCACATGACACTTTGAAATCTGAACCTCTTCCCTCACACTTACAGCCCAGGCTGCTGAATTAACAGCTCTGATTGCAGCTTGTCGTTTCGCTGCAGGCAAAACTGTTACCATCTACACCAACAGCATATAAGCTTTTGGCATTGTACATGATGTTGGTGCCATCTGGAAAAATAGACACTTCTTAACTTCCTCCGGCAAACTTATTGCACATCACACTTTGGTTGACGAAGTTTTAGATGCCATTCTTCTTCCCTCTGTTGTTGCTGTTTGTAAATGTGAAGCTCACTAACACTAAACTTCTCTTATCCTATTTCTAAAGGTAACGCCAGGGCTGACACTGCAGCTAAAGCTGCTGCTCGTCTTCTCCCACCACCCTCCAGTCATGCCTGTGTTTCATTTCCTCTTTCTCCTCCCACTGATGATCTTATTGCTTTACAAAGGGCCAGATCAGCAGTGACAATGGTGGCCAATGAGGCCATAAAACAACTATGTGAGTACTTAGGGTTTGACCTAAAACATCATTGTGCATATCATCCTGCCAGTGGTGGCACTGTTGAACATGAAATTGGTACAATTGGTAACTTCCCTTCTACTGCTCTATGTGAAGATCTTATGATTCAGTACTGTGAAAATCTGCAACTCTTTCACAAATACACAACCAGGTGAAAACTGCCCTTCCAACCGACACCACCGAACTCCAGCATGACATCAAACCTGGTGACTGGCTCATTGTAAAATAACTTCAGGAAAAAATCCTGGTAACATCAGCCGTGGCTGGGCCCCTTCCAGGTACTGCTAACAATGCACACAGCGGTCAACGTCGCGGAACGTGCCACATGGATCCACTGCTCCCACTGCAAACGCATTCCTTAACCCTACGACGATTTTTCACAGAACATCCATCAGCATCTTCCTTGAGAGAAAACCTCACATAACACATAAACACCTGAGCTGCAATGAGTACACACGGAGAGGGTGAGGACAACGGACTGCGGTTGTATTACAACCTAAGACATGCTCTGCCCCTCCATGTTACGGTTGAATACATTCATACACATACAGTTCCAGACAAAAAAAAACACATCTCACGAGTAACCTCGAGTTGCCAACGTTGGATCAGCGATGGAACGTCCACAACCATTGCATCCATTCCGTAGCCACGGCTTGTCAGGGTTATGGGAAACTATGTTTCTAATTTCTCTTGTTGTTTTTTTACCCATATTATTGATACCAAAGCTTCTGCACACTGACATTGGCTCACCACATGACGACCTGATTGACACGACCACTCCCACTGCCACTCCCACACCACTGACCTTGACGGCTTGGTCCTCCCATCATAGAGCTATGGCACAGTCTTCCTCACTGAACACATTGCTAATCATCATGTTTCAAATACTGCAATTTTTACACTTGTCTCTTTTGTCATCTTTTGTATTTAGCCTTTTTCTTTGCTCTTTGTGAAATTGCCCTTGACATGCTAGTGTAACACAATAATTTCACAAATTGGGATAAATAAAGTACATCTATCTATCTATCTATCTATCTATCTATCTATCTATCTATCTATCTATCTATCTATCTATCTATCTATCTATCTATCTATCTATCTATCTATCTATCTATCTATCTATCTTCAAATTCCTTTCTGCAAATGATAAATCCCACACGCCACCCTCCTTAAACATAACAGCCTGTTTTATGGGAGTTGTACTCTTCTTGGATTCCCACATTTCTAAAGTAAAGTATATGTTTTGCGAGAAACAAGATCTGTGTCTGAGAAAGACTAGCCCACTAGCTGCTACTGATGCTACTGAGTGGCGGTAGCGAAGCTAACTACTTACCCCAATGGAGTCCGAGCTATCCAGTTTGAGATCTGAACTTCAGTACATCGAGAGTCTTCTAGATGATGTCCTCCAGTGGCAGTTCTCGCTACTCTCCCGGCTAGATGTGCTGAAACAGGACTCTTTCTCCTGCTCTGGGAGTACCTCTCCTGGCCCTGCTGCTAACCAAAGTTCTTCATGGACGTCTGTGGTGAAGACGGGGAGAAGGATTTCTCTCCCGCTATTTTTTCCAGATGGTGAGGAAGACCCTATCCCGATCTCAAACTTCCTTACCCCACTTGAGGACCTAACTGAGCTAGCAGCTACATGCTCGCCGTCTGCTGCTCCGGAGCAGTCAGCCCCGGCCACGTCACCTCCAGTAGCGACTCTCCAGGTGAAACTACCCTAATCAACTCCTCTGTCTCAGCTGCCGTCGCTAACAGCTTTCAGTCACTTCCCTCATCTCAACTCTCTGCCTACAACGGTGGCTGCAAATAAATCCTTGTTATAGGTGACTCAATTGTCAGGTTTGTTGAACTCCCAGACGCCATCACCTACGTACTGTCTTTCTGGTGGCAAAACAGCAGATTTCATAGAACTGACACCTGCTCTATGTCCACCCCTCTGTCCACACTGTGCTTTTGCACACGGGTACCAATGACGTCTTGTTAAGACAATCCACCAAATTTCATCATGATCTTGAGTCCCTCGTCTACACAATGGAAAGCCTTGGGAGAAGGTGTGTACTGTCTGGCCCACTTCCCATTATGATTAAAAGCTCAGAGAGTTTTAGCCATCTTTTTAGCCTGCACATGTGGATGCAGAATTTCACCACTCCCACTTGACAAAGTTTTATAAGCAATTTTGATTATTTTTGGACTGAGTGGGACCGGTTTAAAATTGATGGGTTGCATCCAAACAGGAATGGTGTAGGCAAACTGATTAGCAACTCCATAAAGGTCATTGCTTTTAGCCTAAAGCAAGACCCTGCCCAGCATCATCATTTTTTATCTTGCTGGTTCTGGTTCAGTTTTCTGCAACGACTCACTTATTCCTGATACTCCTTCACCTACAGTATTTCACCTACTCACAGTCACCTCAAGATTCTTTGTGATTTTAAACGTACCATCCCTGTTATAATCACCCATAGAAGGAACAGGTATTCATCTAGCTACCTCTCTCCATGTACAGTCACACCATCCAATCTTATTCCCATTACCTGCCATCCTCCTCCAGTACCCCACACCAAAATTCCAAACATTTTCAAGACAGGTGTACTAAATGTAAGATCTCTGTCAAATAAGTATTTTGTATGTAATGATTTTATTCTGTCACAGAATTTGGACATATTAATGAAATTGTATTAATATCCATGTCTGCTGCTGCTGATAATTTTTTTAATCTCTGATTGACTTTTAATCTATCTCTCGCTCAAACTGGACCCACACATTGTCTGGGCCACACTCTTGATCTTGTTTAACCTATGGTTTTACATTATCTGATTTGACATGTTTCAATCCTTGTATTTCGGATCACTATTGCTTATGTTTTAAATTTGTTTTATCCCCTGGTTCTAATAGCTCTCCTACTCAGTATCGGTCTAGAGTTTTTAATTCTACATCTGCCAATTCCTTTAGTAAAGCTTTTAAACTCGATCCATAGAGCCTGTAGCATCAGTTGATGAGCAGCTAACACGTTTTTAATTCTGCCTGCAATTCTATCCTGGATCGAATTGCACCATTTAAGAGCAAAGAAATTAAGCACCTATCTCAGCCCTGACAAAATGAGAACATTCACGGTCTAAAGCGTAAACGTTGCAAAGCAGAGCATCACTGGAAGGCCTCTAAGCTCCCTGGCCACTTTGAGCACCTTAAAATACTCATGAAGCTTTTTCATATAGAGGAAAAAAACTCTAGGCATGCCTATTTTACTAATCTTATTGAATCAAATGCTTCGAACCCCAAGGTGCTTGTTAACATTGTAAGCCGTGCCACTGATGCTCCCTATATCCCCTCTGTAGAGGCTACCCCTCAAGCCTGCAATGAGTTTTTAAACTTTTTTAACAAAAAAAATCTCCACCATCCGTCAGAGCATTATCGCACCTCCGTCAGTTTCCGTACCAACTAGGCCCAATATTTGCTTCACTGTGTTTACTCCAGTCTCCCAGCCTACACTGCTCAATACAGTCAAAAAAATTAACCCCTTCCAGCCCCCTAGACACTCTTCCCCCTCGATTTGTTAAAGAAGTTTATATACAATCTGTCCATTTTAAATAGCTACCTCTCCTCTGGACTGTGCCAAATTGTTTTTAAAATGCTATTATCCAACCCCTTTTAAAGAAACCCGGACTTAACTCCAATGATTTTAACAACTTTAGACCAATCTCTAAACTTCCTCTTTTTAGCAAAAGTCCTGGAGAAGATCGTTGCAAATCAACTTTTAGCTTTTATATCAGAAAACTCATTGTTTCAGTCTGGTTTTAGAGCCCAACACAGCACCGAAAGTAATGAACGATTCGTTTTTAGCTGCTGATGCTGGGTGCCCCTCCATTTTAATACTCCTGGATCTTTGTGCGGCATTCGATACAGTCGATCACACCATCCTCTTGTCCCGTTTAGAGGAGTGGGTGGGCATCAGTGGTATGGCCCTGAAATGGCTTAAATCTTACCTCACAGACAGGACTTTCTGTGACTTTCCTCTAGGCTGCATTGTGGGGTTCCTCAGGGCTCGGGCTCCGTCCGATTCTGTTCATTATCTACATGTTAACACTTAGTCACCGCATAAGATCCCACAACATCAGTTTTAATTTTTATGCAGATGACACTCAAGTCTACTTCAGTTGTAACCCCAATAACTTAAATGAAATCTCTTCACTTCTAAACTGTTTCACAGATATTCAAAACTGTATGGCACATAATTTCCTTCAGCTGAACCCAAAAGAGACAGAAATACTTCTGATGGCCACTAACTCCTCACACACCGAACTCACAAACATGCTAGGTCCTTACTCACATCTCATCACTCCTCAGTGTAGAAACCCTAGGGTTATATTTGACAACAACCTCACTTTGAACAACCACATCAAATCTATCACACAGGCATGCTTCTGCCAACTCCGGAAGATTTCTAAAATTAAGCCCTTTCTCTCTGCCAAAAACCTAGAAACAGTCATTCATGCATTTATATCAGCACGTTTAGATTATTGCAACTCCCTTTTCTCCGTCTGCAGCACAAAATCTCTCTCCTCACTTCAGCTCATCCAAAATGCAGCTGCCAGGATTTTAACAGATACCCGGAAATGTGACCATATCACACCCATTCTTACATCTTTGCACTGGCTCCCCATTAGATTTAGAGTGGATTTTAAAATTCTACTTATCACTTTTAAAGCCTTGAATGGTGTGGCTCCAAGCTACATGACCTTTTAACAACATATATATCATCATGAGCCCTGAGATCCTCAACTGCTACCCTCCTGGTTGTTCCAAAGTCCAGGCTTATACATAAAGGTGACAGAGCATTTGCCATTCATGCCCCTAGACTTTGGAACAACCTGCCTGAGGAGAACAGGATGGTGAAATGTATTACCTCGTTTAAGACTCTTCTTAAAATGCACTTTTATGGACTAGCCTTCCTTTGATCCTCTCTTAATGTTTTATTTATGTATTTAGTTAATATATTTTTTGCTTGTTATACTCCTCAAATGATACTGTTCTTGTGATTACACTTTTATGATTCCTGTTGTTTTTATCATGTAAAGCACCTTGTAAACCTTGTTTTGGAAAGGTGCTATTTAAAAAAAGTTTATTATTATTATATTATTATTATTAATAAACATGAGATGGCATTAGACTTTCTCTTTGCTTTCACTGGTGGCCTCTGCATCACTCTAAATCTCACAGGTGAAGCCTGTATGACCCTCATTCCTGACAATTCTGATAACATGACTTCTGTGATTAATGCGTTGCAAATTCTCCGAGATGCTTTTGGCCTGTGCCCCTCTGTTGGCACTTCCTTTCACAGCTGTCTCTTTAACCTTCGATTTTTCACTATCAGAATATATGCCACTAATAATAAACTCATTTTCTAGATGTTTACCTGATAGTGCTGTAGCTAAATTTAAGGAAATAATTCCAATTACATTTAAACCCGTATTATCCGTCGATATATAAACAACAAATTCATTAAAAACCCAAGCTCCACTGAGATTGACCATCTCGTCGATAGCTCTGTAAACTCATTACGATTAACATTAGACTCAATAGCGCCTCTAAAAAAGAAATGTGTAAAACATAGTAAATTAGCTCTGTGGTATAATTCCAAGACACATGAGTTAAAACAAGTATCAAGAAAACTAGAAAGGAGGTGGCGCTCCAGCAACCGTATTGAATATCTCCTAGACTAGAAGAGTAGTGTTAAAGCATATAAGAACGCCCTCCACAAAGCAAGAGCTGCCTACTACTCAAAACTAATAGAAGAGAATAAAAACAACCCCAGGTTTCTCTTCAGCACTGTAGCCAGGCTGACAGAGAGTCACACCTCCACCGAACCCAGTATTCCTCGATCCCTAAATAGCAATATCTTTATGAATTTCTTTAATGATAAAATTCTAACTATTAGAAATAAAATCAACCATCTCCTGCCCTCAATTGGCACTAATACCCTACCAAGAACAGAAATCTCAGAAACGGCTGAGAATCCTACCAATTATTTAGACAGCTTCTCTCTGATCACCCTTGATCAGCTGACCAAACTAATCTCAGGTTCTAAACCAACAACTTGTATCTTAGATCCCATTCCTACAAAATTACTTAAAGAAATTCTGCCCCTAATTGATAGTTCGTTACTAAACACAATAAATCTGTCATTATCATCAGGATATGTACCACAGTCTTTTAAAATAGCTGTAATCAAACCCCTTCTTAAAAAACCCACCTTAGACCCAGAGGTTTTAGCAAATTACAGACCGATATCGAATCTCCCCTTCCTGTCTAAAATACTAGAAAAAGTTGTAGCCAATCAGCTGGGTGAGTTTCTCCAGGAAAATAATATATATGAAGACTTTCAGTCGGGGTTTAGAGCTAATCATAGCACAGAGACAGCCTTGGTTAAAGTCACTAATGACCTTCTAATAGCTTCAGATCAGGGGTTTGTGTCTGTCCTCGTTCTGTTAGATCTTAGTGCAGCATTCGACACAATTGACCATAACATTTTATTACAGAGACTGGAACAGTTAATTAGCATTAAAGGAACCGCCCTAAACTGGTTTAAATCCTATTTTTCTGATCGCTCCCAATTCGTGCAAATTAATGATGAGTCATCTGTGCGCACCAAAGTTAACCATGGTGTTCCACAGGGCTCTGTGCTCGGCCCAATTTTATTCTCATTATATATGCTTCCACTCGGAAACATTATCAGGACACACTCGGTAAATTTCCACTGCTATGCGGATGACACCCAGTTATATTTGTCAATAAAACCTGAACAAAGTAATCAAATAACTAAACTCCAAGCATGTTTCAAGGACATAAAAACCTGGATGACCCGCAATTTTCTCTTATTAAACTCAGATAAAACAGAGGTTCTAATACTTGGCCCTAAACACCTTAGAGATACAATATCTAATAATATAGCTGCGCTAGACGACATTGCCCTTGCTTCCAATGAAACAGTCAGGAACTTGGGAGTGATCTTCGATCCTGATTTATCCTTTAATTCTCACTTAAAACTAATTTCTAGGACCGCCTTTTTTCACTTGCGTAATATTGCAAAAATCAGACATGTCCTCTCGCAAAAGGATGCAGAAAAACTAGTCCACGCTTTTGTTACATCCAGACTGGATTATTGTAATTCCTTATTCTCAGGCTCCAGCAGTAAGTCGTTAAAGACTCTGCAGCTTGTCCAAAATGCCGCAGCACGTTTCCTGACAAGAACCAATAAAAGAGACCACATTTCTCCAGTATTAGCTTCACTACACTGGCTTCCGGTTAAATCTAGAATAGAATTTAAAATTCTTCTCCACACCTTCAAGGCCCTTAATAATATGGCACCACTATATCTTAAAGAGCTGATAGTACCATATAACCCCACTAGAGCACTGCGCTCCCAGAATTCAGGATTACTTGTCGTCCTGAAAGTCTCTAAAAGTAGAGTAGGAGCCAGAACCTTCAGCTACCAAGCACCTCTCCTGTGGAATCATCTCCCACTTTCAATTCGGGAGGCAGACACCATCTGTACGTTTAAGAGTAGGCTTAAAACCTTCCTTTTTGATAAAGCTTATAGTTAGAGCCAGTCCAGCCTTATCCTGGACCTGCTCTTAGTTATGCTGCTATAGGTCTAGAAGGTCGGGGGACACATGACACTCGGAGCTTCTCTTTCCAGCTTCTCCTTCCACTTCTCAAACTGTTATCACATCAATGTAATTCATATCCCATCAATACATGTTACTGACTTGACTTCTTCCCCGGAGTCCCTTTGCCCTATCGTCCGCAGATCCAGGGCCGCAGCTGTGGCCACATCATGGATTAGGCTCTGTGGATCGTGTATCAGAGATCGTAATGGTGGATCCAGTATGGCGGATTCTGTATCGTGCTGGCTGATCGTGGTAATAAAGGCGGATCCTTTATTGTGTTGGCATCCGATAATGGTGGTGGACCACGACCGAGGTGGCAGCTGACGATGGATCCTAAATGGCGACAGTGGACAATGACTGTGGACTATAGTGGCATCCGATCTTGATGGTGTATCATGATCTTGCTGGCTGCTGACCATGGACTATGATTGCAGCAGGACTGCTGATACATAGAGGAGTATTTCTCCTCAGATACTTGACCGTTAATGACATTAATCCACCAATTCACCTGTTTACCCTTATCAATGCTGCTAAAACCTTTATCTTGGTCATGTTTACACTTGACATCTATTGCACTTCTGTCCATCCTGGGAGAGGGATCCCTCACATGTGGCTCTCTCTGAGGTTTCTACGTTCTTTTTACCCTGTTAAAAGGTTTTTTAGTAGTTTTTCCTTACTCTTGTTGAGGGTTAAGGACAGAGGATGTCACACCATGTTAAAGCCCTATGAGACAAATTGTGATTTGTGAATATGGGCTATACAAATAAAATTTGATTGATTGATTGATTTGATTAATTGATTGATTGATCTTTTTGGTGGTTGGGGTGCAACACTGATCCAGTTCCTTGTTCCCATCTTTATTGCCCTGGGTCTTCTCCTCTGTTTCTGCACCTGTACTCTTACTTGTATGAAGGCCCTCCTTTACCATTGGGTGGGAGACTTGTCTCTTCCCAAGTTGGTCACTGTGTTCTTCTTCCTCGTGACCCTACATACACTCCTCTCTTACCTCACCCTTCTACTGCTGACATATATGACCGCCCCATCCCTCAAACTGACTTGTTCCCTGACCTTTTCCCTTATCCTGACTATGAGGATGTTGCTATGGCTTAATGTAGCTTATGAAGACTTTGTGATGACCTACTGAAATTATGCTACTGATGTTTTTCCTTTAAGTTTGCTTGATGTTAATGAATTTGCTAAACGTAAATACAGTGGGATCGTAATTCACATCGGCAGCAACGACTCCCGGCTTCGTATGTCAGAGGTCACTACAGTTAATGTGGAGTCGGAGTGTGCTTTTGCAAAAATTATGTCAGATTCTGTAGTTTTCTCTGGACCTCTTCCTAACACGACCGGTGATGACTTGTTTAGCCGCATGTTGTCTTTTAACCACTGGCTGTCGAGGTGGTGTCCTGCAAATGGTGTTGGCTGTTGTAGAGGCGCGGCAGCCACGCCACCCACGCGTCCCAGACCTCTCGCATGGCCGCCAATTTGTCCGTGGCGTGTCTCGTCTCGCGGTCGTCGAAGCGCAGCAGTCTGGAGTACGTGTGAAAGACTTTGAGCGGCATCGTGGCACCAAATATCGCCCGGCGGCCTCGCCCCGGGACCTGTACACGCCCGACTCTGTAGTTTTCTCTGGACCTCTTCCTAACACGACCGGTGATGACGTGTTTAGCCGCATGTTGTCTTTTAACCGCTGGCTGTCGAGGTGGTGTCCTGCAAATGGTGTTGGCTTTGTAGACAATTGGCAAACTTTTTGGAGGAAACCTGGTCTTGTTAGGAGAGACGGCGTCCATCCCACTTGGGATAGAGCAGCTCTCTTATCTAGGAATATAACTCAGTTTACAAACCCTAAATGAAAACCGAATAGAGTTGGGACCAGCACGCAGAGCGGCAGTCCTACACACTACTCTGCACACCCTCTGGATCAGTCACACAACCACAACCCCATAGAGACTGTCTGCCCCCCATCCCATTAAATTATTTAAATCAAACATTAACAGAGGGAGAATTACACACAAAAAAACAAATACAAATTAACACAACCTCTGCAACAACACAACAAACAAAGACATTTAAATGTTGACTCTTAAACATAAGATAACTTTTATCTAAAAAACGTGTAAAACATAGTAAATGAGCTCCCTGGTATAATTCCAACACACATAATTCCAACACACGCGTCAAGAAAACTAGAAAGGAAGTGGCGCCCCAACAACTGTGTTGAAAATCACCTAGCCTGGAAAAATAGTGTTAAAGCATATAAGAAGGCCCTCCACAAAGCAAGAGCTGCATACTACTCCAAATTAATAGAAGAAAATAAAAACAACCCCAGGTTTCTCTTCAGCACTGTAGCCAGGCTGACAGAGAGTCACACCTCCACCCAACCCAGTATTCCCTGATCCCTAAATAGCAATATCTTTATGAACTTCTTTAATGATAAAATTAAAACTATTAGAAATTAAATCAACCATCTCCTGCCCTCAGTTGGCACTAATACCCTATCAAGAATAGAAATCTCAGAAACAGCTGAGAATCTTATCAATTATTTAGACAGCTTCTCTCTGATCAGCCTTGATCGTGCGTGCGTGCGTGTGATCATCCGCAAGCCCTGGCCGGTCAGGGTTAGGGTTAGGGTGACCCACGGGTTGTCATTATTCAATTCTCCTGGGGTCATTAAGACCAATGGATTGTCATTCTCGAGAAAGAGGCCGGGGTGTTTCTCTGTGGGGTCATTTAGACCCACAGCTGATTCCAATTGTAATCTCGGGAGAAACACACCGGCTTCTCTGTGGGTCTAATTGACCCTGCAGAGAAGCCGGTGTGTTTCTCCGTGTGCCGTTCTCCCTGACCAGGTCACGATGTCACGTCAAGCGCGTTTCACCAGAGAACAGGTTCTCCAACAGCTGTTCTCCCAGCAACAATTCTCTGAACCCGAAGAGGATGCGGAGAAGCGGACCGAGAAGCAGACCGAGAAGCAGACTGAGAAGAAGACGGAGACGACGAAGACGACGAAGACGACGACGACGACGACGAAGACGAAGACGGAAGACGGAGACGAAGACGAAGACGAAGACCCAGTGTGTGATGCTGCTGCAGTTTCGTCATCGTGCTCCACCTCGGAAGAAGAAGAAGAAGAAGAAGAAGAAGAAGAAGAAGAAGAAGAAGAAGAAGAAGGACAATGGAAAATACGGCGACGACTGGAAAGGGATGCACGAGACCAACCTGCGCGCCTACGTAGGGCTGCTGATCTTAGTGGGCGTGTACAGGTCCCGGGGCGAGGCCGCCGCCAGCCTGTGGGACGCCGAGAGCGGCCGGGCGATATTTCGTGCCACGATGCCACTCAAAGTCTTTCACACGTACTCCAGACTGCTGTGCTTCGACGACCACGAGACGAGACGCACCACGGACAAATTGGCGGCCATGCGAGAGGTCTGGGACACGTGGGTGGTGCGGCCGCCTCTACAAAGTGACCGTGGACGAGCAACTGGTTCCGTTCAGAGGTTATTCGTTTTTTAAAAATATTATTATTATTATTATGTTATGTTATTATGTTATGTTATGTAGCTATAGCTAGATAGCGGCTGCTAGTCCTCGTCCTCATCTCCTCTCCTCTCCTCTCCTCTCCTCTCCTCTCCTCTCCTCTCCTCTCCTCTCCTCTCCTCTCCTCTCCTCTCCTCTCTTCTCCTCCTCTTCGTCTCCCCAGGCCGGTGTCCTTTCCGACAGTACATGCCCAGCAAGCCGGCGAAATACGGGATCAAGTCGTGGGTGGCCTGCGACGCAAAATCCAGCTACGCTTGGAAGATGCAAGTCTACACCGGAAAGCTGAGCGGTGGACGCCCAGAACGGAACCAGGGGTTGCGGGTAGTGCTCGATTTCACCTTCCATTATGCTACAAACTGTTTATGCTAACCAATGCTGTAAATACTTATTTTTCTGATGTACTCTGTTACACGTGGCATCTGTTGCACTTCTGTTCGTCCTGGGGGAGGGATCCCTCACGTGTGGCTCTCTTTGAGGTTTCTACATTATTTTTCCCCTGTTAAAGGTTTTATTTTTTTTTGTTTTTCCATACTCTTGTTGAGGGTTAAGGCCAGATGATGTCACACCTTGTTAAAGCCCTATGAGACAAATTGTGATTTGTGCAAATAGGCTATACAAATAACATTTTATTGATTGATTCATTGATTGAAAAATGTGATCTGAGACTAATTCATTAACTAAAACAGCCTTTCATGACAATGATCTTACGTTTTAGAGTCCACATTTAATTGTCTTGCTTTGTTGTGTTGTTGCAGAGGTTGTTTTTATTAGGTTTATTTAGGTTTTTGTGTGGAATTCTCCCTCTCTTAATGTTTGATTTAAATAATTTAATGGGACGGGGGGCAGACACAGTCTCTATGGGGTTGTGGTTGTGTGACTGATGATCTAAAGTTGGTGCAGAGAAGTGTATAGGACTGCTGCTCTGCATCCTGGTCCCAACTCTGGGTTGTCATTTTGGGTTCATAAACTGAGCTATATTCCTAGATAAGAGTCTCAATCCAGAGTAGGATGGACGCCGTCTCTCCTCACAAGACCAGGTTTCCTCCAAAAAGTTTGCCAATTGTCTACAAAGTCGACAGCCAGCGGTAAATAACAACATGCGGCTAAACATGTCATCACTGGTCGTATAAGTTTGAGGTCCAGAGAATACTGATATGAGCACTGAGGTTGTTCCAGAGGAGCTAGGCACAATAAGAAAAAGACTTGCACCCTGCTGACTTCTTTTTATCTTTTGAAACAGACAGGAAACTGCATTCCGAGAGCGAAGAGCATGGGATGGAATATAAGATCTAAGTAGATTAGAAAGGTAAAATGGTAAAACTACAAACCCCACAAACTGAGAGAAGATCTGGGCTACAAGCGATGTGGGAGCTATCAAGTCTCAAGTACCGTGGCACAGAAATCCAAAGGGTATGTCAAGAGATTGCAGTTTATTACCTACCTCACCTTCCTAAAGGATATTGTCAACATGACCTTGATGCCAGATTTACTAATCTGAAAAGCCATACCATCATCACACTGGACCTGACACTACCATGGGAAGAGTGCATGGGATAGGCCTATGAGAGGATGCTGCAAAATAATAGCCACTGTAGAATAAATTACCTTAGTAAGTGACAGGATTAGCGACAAGCCCTGTGAGGTGACGAGATGTACGTCTGCCTGGTCTTATCTCTGACAAAGTTGCTTCAGCACCTGCAGATAGAGAGTCCACTCTATTTGAAGGAGGTTCTCATGTGACAGATCTGCCCAACTGTTTAACATGCCTGGCACATGTATTGTGTTAAAGGAATGGTGCCTGGGGTTGCTCCATTAACTTCTGATAACTACAACAGAAGAATTATCACTACAATAGGAGAATTATAATTTTTTAGGACATGGCGACCTCAGAGAAAATTATAGCCACTGGTAAATAAATGCACTAAGAAAGGATAGATCAAAGCACCTGCCAGTGGAGGTTTGAACTATAGGTTTCCGAGGGCTGTAGCTCTGGAGAGCATTGAAACAAACTAGGTTTCAGAAGGCAACAGCAGAACATCTAAAAGGTAGTAGCCCAAGAGGATGAGTGCCTGTTTCCAAGGCAGTGAAGGATGATGCCCCTGCAGCAGTATGCAGAGGATGCGACCTGGTTTTGATGTACATTTGTGTTTCTTCCTGGTGATAACTATTTTCAAGTAAGGCCTTTCAAGGCCTTATCTCTGCCAAATTTGTTCCACCACCTGTAGGTAGAGAGTCTACTCCATGTAAAGAAGGTTCTCTTGTGATAGATCTGCCCCACTGTTCAACATATCTGGCACATGTGTCGCATGAAGGGACAGAAGTCTGGTGTTGCTCCATTATGTAGCTAACTTATGTAAGTGAAGTCCCACCCTAACAATTGATTAGAAGAACCACAACAGAAGAATTATCTGTTTTTAGGTCATGGTGACCTCAGCGAAAGTGCCCTACATAGTCGCCCCACCTTGACAGGGACAAACTCGTTCTCATGGTTACACTTGATGACACTGCCCCCTCGGAACACCTTGTACGAGCACCATCGAGACACATGCATAATGCTGCCATAAAACATTGAAAATCCGTTATCATCAGAAATCCAAAATTATCAACAGATATTACTAAGGCCATGAGGCTGTAAAGGGCATTGGCATATTCCCACGTGTGGGAGCATATCAAATTCTGGTGTATGAGAATATTCTGATGCCGCTGTGTTTTATTCGAGACTCCTTTCACACACTTGCTCAACACCCTCCATAATAATGAAATGACTTTGTAGGCTCAACTCTGAGATACAAAACTGTGTGTGACATGAGTGATGGGAAAATATGCATCTGATACATTTTTACAAACCAGTCACATGGACAGATCAAATGACAGAGCACTCACTTTACGTGTTAACATTGTGAACTTGTATTCGCTTAGGTGCAGGTAAGATGTAAAATAGGGTGATGTGTTTAACTTTTTTTTTTTGGAATGAAAGCTATTAACACCATTGAATCTGCATGGTTTGTGTGAACTGTGTTTCCCATGGGAAACTGTGTATGTGTATTATTGAAAAAGTATAGTTGAATAAGGAATATTTGAATAAAAAATAATTGAATATGAATAAATATATTTCTAGATTCCTTTTTATTTCAGTTTATGCTTATCACACAATGTCATTCTTCTTAAAGATAGAATCATAAATTTCTTGTTTGAGAAAAAATAGCAGGTGGTTTATGGATTGTCAGTTTTGTTGAATTAAAAAAATTGTTGGTGATTCATACAGTGAACGGTTCCCTCTTAGAGGTGTAAAGGCATTTACACAGACACCCTGTGAAAACCCCTAATTTTTAGGGTTTTATCGCAGTGGGAAAATATTCTTAACTTTCCAGCACATATTCATTTTCTTTCTGAATTCACTTGTGCCCTAATAGCACCTTAATTCAGTCGGATGTTTGCAACATTTGGCCATAGCTATTTATTATCAGTGTGTGTACCCTGCCAGGGCAGTTTGTTTGAGCAGCTAATTGTTCAGATGGGCTATCTAAATTGGATGGTGAGGCAGAAAATCCTGTACTCTTTTGACTAGCATATGAATACTTTTAAAACCTTGCTATCCTCCATTTGGATACGGCCTAATTGAAAAGCAAATAGTACACTTGAGTGCACCCATGAATCGGTGAGTGATATCTCCTTAGCTGACACAGGAATTAATCTCTCCTGCCAGGCCCCCTTGTCCCTTCTTTCCTTGGTTTCCATTGCTTCAAATGGCCTCTCTCACGCATAATCTATTGAAACATTGTTTTAGGGATTAATGTCTCGATGTGGATTCTTTTTACACACACAGTAAGTGGTTTCTCGGACAACTCCAGTCCTCAGTGTTGACTCACCATATGGGATGCTGAACAAAGGCTGACAGATACATTCAATGTACAATTTGAATTTGAAGTGGATTTTGCATCGTGAGAAGTTAAAGGGGGAAAATTAAATGGGCAGTAGTGTTTGGTCAATAGTATATTGTTTGGAATTATTTCTGCAGAATAGGTATGGACTGAAGTCTGAAAATATTCATCTTTAATGTCTAATGCATTTTGTATTATTAATGTACATAATAAAATGTAGAGCAGAGACAAGAGGAGGGACATTAAGTTATAGTAAAAAAAACAAAGGTAAAAATCACTCAACTGTTAAATGATTCAATATTGTGTCATCTTATAATAATTGTATTATTTTTCGAGTCATAGTGTAGTTTTTGAGCTTATGTATATTTAAAAACAAACATCGAAATTAGTTAGATGACATTGAAAATATGAACCCTGAAGTAGAAACTAAATGTAAGAAAGGTGATCAAACCTATGATTTACAATTCAGGATAAATACATGAACAAGGTAATAAATATAATCATACTTTGGTCTAATGAAACCAAAATAAATAAGTTTAGATGACATGGAATCCTCCATGTCTGACATGGACCATGGATCATAGTGATGACATGGAGTTTGTTTTGTTATGACCAGCTCGTTTTAGGCCACAACAATTAAGGGAGGTCTACACAGACCTTTTTAATGGATTCAAAAGAATAACAAAATTTATGGAATGACACATCAGTTGTCAGTGTGTGGTGGTAAGCAAAAGTACAAACGAGGATGGCAGGAGCTTGGCTGAGCAGGAAGAGAGAGATCGATCTAATGAAGCCTGGCTTTTATTATAGGAAGCCAAGCAAAACAAAGTAGGAGACCAGGGCATAGCAGACATAGCACAGAGGTGGGCAAAACACCTGCAATAGAGAAAACATCCAGGAAAACACATAAAGCCAGGGTCCTCACAGTATACATAAAAACATGGAATTAGTATATATAACATGATATTATTTTATATGTATATAAAACCTAAGCTTCCACAGTAGTCAGCTCTGTTATTTCCTACTCACAGCCTCTGTGTTGTATTTCCTATCCATGCTATCAAAGTGGTCTCCAAGGTATCTCTCTCTCTCTCTCTCTCTCTCTCTCTCTCTCTCTCTCTCTCTATATATATATATATATATATATATATGCTTATGTGCTGCTTTTATTTTACCAGTTTTAACTGTTTCATGTTATTTTATTTCTTGACTGGGATTTTGTTTTATTTCTTATTCTTCTTAGTTCTTTTTAGTACTTAATATTTTTTAGAAAAATATAGAGGAAATAGAAATAAATATATCATGAATTAATAATGCGCAATGCTCTTCGGTATAGCTAAGACCAATGAGATGGTTGTGGACCCAAGGAAGACTAGGACGATGTTAATCTCAATTTCCATTCTTGGAGAGTAGGTGGAGGTGGTGGAGCAATACAGATACCTTGGAGGCCACTTTATGAATCACATCTGTTTTACATTAGATTATTTACTCTATTTGGCAATATACCGAATTATTTCCTTTTATTGCCTTGTTTGTTATTATTATTATTATTGTTATTATTGCCAATAATAATTATTATAATAATTAATTGTCATTCTTGATGGGTTAATGGTTCACTCCTTCCCTCTTCGTGCTGTGCATTTGCTATCATTAAAAATCTTCAAAGAACTGTTTGGTCCTGTGTTCTGCGACCCAGAAAAGCACATGGTTCACTTTTTTTGCTCTCTTTCTACATAAATCAGTGCACAGCCAATTCTTAAAATATGAACTAAATATTCCCAGGCTGGGAGGATAATTCTGCCAACAACTATGAGGGACACATTTTCGTTAATAATCTGCACTGGAGAATTTGTCACTCTCTGTCAGTTTCTATGAGGTTTGTTAGTATGATGTTTGGGATAGACATTTTGCCAGGATGATACATACATATGTAAACAGATGTATACAAGCAATAAAGCATTTAGTATTTTATGCATAACTACAAATGAGGTAAAACCAGCATATCATATAGTTTCTGCAAAAGAGATCCTCTACCAATAACACTGTGTTGAAATACAAAACAAGTGTTTCCAGTAAACCAAACACTGGACTGCTGTATTTGTGAATAATGCTGCTACTGGAGCCATTTCACACCTATGGAGGGACGTAAATCCAAATGAAATTATTATTGTTTGGTCTTTAAGTCATACACAGAATCAATTAGAATAGTTTGCTTCTACCTAAATGAAGGCTATACTTTTCCATCTTGTTATCTGAGCCCATCTTCTGTTTATTTCATATTTCTCAATCATTACAGGAAGTTAATGCTGGAATGAATAAACCAAAATAAACAGATTATATTTTCCACTAATTCTATCAACCCGTGTCTCACCAATTATATTTGTCCATGCTATCTGTATATGCTTGTCTCTGTTTCCTCCTTACCATTTCTCCCCCTCCTCCTCTACCTCTCTTTGTCTGTGTGGCTGCTGGCGACACTAGTATCGATGTAAGAGATGTTTTCTCTCATTAATTTATCAGCTTAGCAGAGGAGGGAGGCCTCAGCAGGGGGAGATAATGGCTGCCATTTGGCCAAGGTCAACAGTCAACACATTCCTCAGTCGTTCAAATATAACCACACATTAACTTGTGTGCACCAATACCACACACACACACACACACACGCACACACACGCACACACACACACACACACACACACACACGCACACACACACACAGACGCACACACAGACGGACACACACACACACAGCCAATAGATTGTGGTAACACTGTCCTGTCAATGAGGGTTTCATCCTATTACAGAGTTAATACACTGATCCTGATCTAAAAATCACTTGAATATCAGAATGGTCAACTTCAGATAACAGCTATAGATAACAGCTACAGACAAATAAAGGACTTTACCTCATCAGAACCCAGATGATATCTGCATTTGTTTAGTAGCTGGAAAGTCTAATACTATTAGTCTAATATTTTAATAATGTAAATTCTTCAGGGTAGTAATCAGATTATAATAATTTTGGTGAGGGTAATTGTGATCGTCAGAGGTTTGAGAATGTCTTCTGTAAATGAGGCTAGAGGAAAATTTACTCAACATAAATGAATACATAGGTTTTAGTTTACTCCTTCTAAGCTTAAATTTGCGTAAATTTGTCTACCCATTTTGGAAAAAGTACTAGAATACATAGGGAAGTGTATAGGTACGACGGTATCTGTATCACCAAGACTTTGCCTACTGGGGGACCAGACAGAACTGCCCAATATATCAAAATCCCACTTTGCAGTGATAAAGGTCAGGGCTGTCACGGCTGCCCAAATGATCCTCAGATTATGGAAAAGTAAATCCTTTCCAGATATTAAGAAATGGAGGGAATCTATGTTGGAAATACTATCATATGAACACATGTTAGCTAGAATTAATAATGAAGTTGAGAACTCTCAGAGGACATGGTAACGCTTGCTCGCTCAAAGCATTGCTGGGACACTGTGATGATCTGGTTGTATTACTGTAACTGCTAAATGTTTGTTTGTTGTTCTTAGTGGGTGTATTTCTCACAGGTCTTTGGGTATTTTGTAACTCAAAGTAATAATACAGTTTGTTTGTGCTGTCTGTTTGTACATGTTTAAGTCAATAAAAACATTAATTACAAAAAAAGAGAATGTCTTCAGTCTAATATTTGAAAATATATAAGAACATAAAATCATAAAACCTGGAACTCCATTGAGCCCACTACTGGTTTATTTACAACTTAATGCCATTACAGGGGAAAATCACGACAGATGGGTAAAAAGCAACAACAAATCAAAACACAACAACTCTCAATACAGAAACTGTAACCACAAAGCAGAAGACATGATAAACATGCTGTCTACCAGGGTTGTTGCTAATTGAATGGATGCACTGTCTGTCTTTGTATCACCAAGGAAGGGCTCAGCCTCAAGAGTCTTGCGATGCCCCCCATCATAACCAATGCAAAAGTCTGGCTGTAGGTCTTGGTGACTTTTTTACCACAGGGAGGCCAATATATTCTAATGTTTTTAAATTTCCCAATTTTGGTCCCTCTGCTGTTTTCCTCAGTTTGTGCCTAATGAAGCACATGCCTTTTCTTGTAGGCTAGATGTTGTTGAATGATTCTCCACTCCCAATTTGCAATTGTGTTTTGTTGTTGTGATTTTCTATTTTTTTATGATGTTGATGTTGATTTGCACTTCACACCCACCATAGATGTAACTGATAATCTTCACAGACAAAACTTTCCCACTCACAATAATTTATAATTATGGTTTCCGGGAATAAATACAGAGAATTAAAGGTTGTTTCTGAACAGCACTTAAGTGTTTATTCAGATTTATTCTTGATGCCTCTGAATAATGACATTCCACAGTATTTGTCATATCTGGTCATTAGTTGAAAAATGTGTCACATATTGATCATATCTGATGCATACACTAATTTGTGTGTGTGTGTATGTGTGTGTGTGTGTGTGTGTGTGTGTGTGTGTGTGTGTGTGTGTGTGTGTGTGTGTGTGTGTGTGTGTGTGTGTGTGTGTGTGTGTGTGTGTGTGTGTGTGTGTGTGTGAATTGACCAGATCAGAGAGGCACTCAAGAACAGGCCAGCTATCTGCTTAAAATTTTACCCACCAACTGTGTGTGCTATTCCTCCGAATGTTGACTTTACCCAGCACAATTTGTGAACCATTACACAATACAGAGGCTTAGATCAATGTGCATACTGTTGGTTTAGGAATAGTCTTGTACGTGGAAGGCCATTGAACCTCAGTAATGCAACTCAAACAGGTTATGGGAGCAATGACCTTTTGCCTTTAAGAATCACAAATGGTTAAAAATTAGTCTTCCCTAATTTACAAATCAGGGCCATAATCTCAGTTTAAATGTCAGTCTCAACAACTATAATCATTCCTTATATTAAAAACTACTGCGAACATATTGTATGACTATCAATCAGTGCCCTGCTATCTGTCTGTAGTTCCTGCTGTTCTGAAGGTTCACTCAATCATTAACCTAATCTACTTACTGAAAAACTCCCACTCACAGTGTCTGCATGAGAGCTCAGTGATAAGCTATTTGAAGATGAAGGTGGTGATGGGACAACGATCGACATGGACTAAACTGTTTGCTAATCTGTGGCTACTTTGATTTGCTGGGAAATCAGGAGGCAGTAAAATAGAGCAATGAGGGTCTGCATCTTTAAGTGGGAAACTTATGTATCCAGCAACATATGTTTCAACAGCAGATTTGACATTCAGTGATTTAAACTTTTTCACACTCACAATTTCTTGTTTTCTGAGGTCAGGTGGCTTCCGGAGTGTAATTTGTTTTCATTATATGAAAGCAAATTAATAAAAACAAATTTGCATCATACTGTGCACATTATCATAAAAATGTATGGGTATTTGAAATTGTTACAATAAAGGACAGAGCAGGAACTGGTGCACATAGGCGCCAGAGTTTTCTTCAACAGCCAGAACAATTGATGAATTTTTAGAATTTAATGCAAATATAGATTTAACAGAGTAGCTAATTAAGTAGTTAACATTACTTACAACTTGACCAGCTATACATACAATTATTGATGCATCAATGACGTTAGGCTAATCCGAAACAATAAATCATATAATAATATATTGTGAAGGTGTCATATGAATAACTGTATTTATTTTAAGTATTAGTTTGCAAATAATACCTTTGTATTTTTAAGTAAAGTTTTTTGTGTTATTCTTAGTTGCAATTATTCAAAAATCCCCCCCAAAAATTATATTATTGTAGTACATAAAACTGGATTATTAGTTAATTAGATGAAACATTCCAGACTACCAACAGGGTCCGATTAAACCAGTGGAAAGAAAAAAGGAAACACCTAACTTGGGAAATTATTTCACTTAATTCCAACTATAAGTCTAATGATTTATCATTGTGTATAATTAAGTCACAAGATAAAAAAACTACAAACTACAAATAATCTTAGATCTCATGTGAGAGCAGCCAACCATAGCTACATAGGTAGCATTTTAATTGGGTTTTAATGTATTTAACATGATTGGCAGCAGACCATATGATTTGTTAAACAAGTAGCCTGGGAATATACAACACATTCTTACAATTTATGTTCCCCTTGTAAACTCAATATTTGCTCTCGTTCAAATTATGACTATTTAATGGCCATGTAGGATAAAAGCCAAATTTTTCTTGATATGTTTAAATACTATAGGATATTTATTTTGGTTTATTAACTTGTTTATATTAATTTATATTTCAGTTTTTTGCCAAATTATAAATGGTCTATAATGTCGTAATTTATTGATTTTCTTTTTCCTGTAGCAATTTGAAAAATACTAAATACTAAATCACAATGAAATTCTAGGTGTGTTTGACAAAATTATTCTCATCAGAAAATGTGTTTATTATTATTATAAGCAATTAACCACATCATTATTTGGTCTGTATTGATTTCATATATCATATTTTAAGGCAACAGCCTGAATTAAGAATGTTTCTCATTTAAAACAACATACAGTACAAGTCATTTACAGTGGTCAACATAACAAAGTGACAATCAAAACGAATATGTTTTATATACAAAAAGACACGTCATGGCAGGATTAAGTAATGTAAACGTTACTTAAATATTACACCAGTAACTATTTTGTCAAGCTGTCTGAATGGAGATGAGTGACCAGACTCAGGTGTGAGAAGATTCCGCTAGCCTTCATCATCCAGCTCTGAATGTCCATTGGATCCAGTGTCATTGTGGATTATACCCTTCAGAACTGCAGTTTCCGTGTGAATTCTTCGTCGTCCACTATGTCCAGCTCCTGGTCAGTGTCGTCTGATGTCACGTTAGAGTCCAGTGCTGTGTGCAGATGTTGCGGGGACACAGAGCGCACATAGACTGTCTGCTTCTGTTCCGGGCTCTGCATCACGGTCGACTCGATCATCTCATCACCTTTATTACTCCTCCCGGCTGGACTGTCATTCTCCAGCTCCCTTTTACCTCCCTGAGGATTCTCCTGAAAGAAATTGAAACAGATGATTTTATGAATGAAGGGTCTGGACAACTGTATACCTGGTTGAACAGAATTATTTTTAATGAAGACTTGTCATGTGACATTTGTCAAAAGTCCTCACCTGTTTCAGTCTTCGCCACTTCGCACGTCGATTTTGGAACCAGGTTTTAACCTTGGAGAGGAAACAATTCAAACCAAAATATATCTTATTATATTCCATTTAGCTAGAATCCTGCTCCAGATAAAATGTGTCATTTTTGGGATTATAATATGTTTTTATCCGAACTGATGTGCAATTGTCAAAGAAGATTTCAATATTCAAACATGTCAGTTTGTTTCTGCTGTTAGGGCCTATTAATTGAGTGAAACTTCATCATTATTATTAATTATTACATACTTCCCTTCCATAATTTTAATGGTGGAATGCACACCGCATTAAATTAGACGGTAGAGGCTTGTGCCGTAGGACTACACCATGAGGACTCATTTATAACCAAATGAACTTGACCTTAAACAAATACTTCAAATACAAACCCAATTAATAACTTCTATTAACAAATAAATATAAAACATTGTAACAGATTATTAACACTGTCGGGAATAGTTCTGCTGCAGTTAAAGTAATGGACGTTTTAATTTCTAGAGAATTAATCAAAAATAATATAAAGTAATGGCTATAGAAGACATGTCAGGTTTTGTGTTTTTTCTCTCCCATAGTTTGTGTTCTCTCTCTCTCATTCAAAATTATTGATTATTATTATTATTAACTGGTGCTTTTATCGTTGCATCTATAAATGTCATTCTTATTTCATTTAATTATAAACACCCGTCTGCAGTTACACAACTGGTCCTGGTCTCCTCTCTCTCTCTCTCTCTCTCTCTCTCGTCTCTCTCTCTCTCTCTCTCTCTCTCTCTCTCTCGCATTGAGTCTGATTCTGCTGGAGGTTTCTTCATGTAATTCCCCCCCCCCCCCCTTCATTCTCACCTGTCTCTCGCTGAGCTGCAGCATCTTTGCCAATCGCTTCCTCTCTGGAGGAGAGAGGTACTTCTGCGTCTCAAACTTCTTCTCCAGCTCAATGGTCTGGTCGTTAGAAAACCGGACCTGGCCGCCTTTTCTCTTGTGCAGCGGCCGCTGCATGAAGGGAGTCCATAGCAGCGGCTTCCCTTTAGAGGAGGGAGGGAAGAACAGCGCATTTAATACAAGTCCCCACAAAGTTGCATTATATACGAGGACAGTCGCCATCATTTTTGACTGTTGGATGTGGCAGGCCTGCTCATTTTTATCACTAACATTCTATTAAAGGCAACGTTATTACATTTTCCCAATTGAAAGTTAAAGGTTTTCAGATTCCTCTCGCTAGGGAAAACCATGACAGTCACTTAAAATATGAAGAAAAATCTAATGAATCGAAATTGAAGATTGATCACTTTTTAGTTTTTCTAAATATTTACACAGACTGCTTATATAGCTGAATATCATTAAGAGCTTTAAAAAAGGAATCGAAGGAAAGTGGAGACACTGAAAATAAAAATAAAAAACCTAGGAAGACTTTCAGATCATGAGCATGCCACCCCTGTGCACACATTCATTAAAACATCACACTAACAGTCTCACTGTACTTTATGATTCAATAACAATAAGATATAGTGGTCAAAGTGTACAGTTAGAGTTCAGATAAATGAGTTAATCTAAATTAATCTTACAAGTCGTTTTGCAGGTTGTTTGAAATGACTGTAAAGGTCTATTGAGAGAAAGGACGCAGCAGTGGGTTCAGGCCTGGTTTCCTCTGCAGTTAACGGCCGGGAAGACTGCCCCCACCCCCCACCGGCCTGCTGCATGCTGTCTTTAAAGGAAGGTCGTGACAGAGTAAAAACTATGGCCAAATATCCGCTGCATGTGCTTCCTCCTTTGTGGCGTGATTATAGGCGATAGCATCCACCAACAGACACAGACTCACTGACACAATATAAATCTGTTGCGGTCGAAACTGCTGTCAAAGACCTTACTGCGGCTCTTTTCCAAAGGAAGTTAGCTAATCCAGGCCCATGTGATCTGTTTCTAAAACCAAAAAAATGTCGTGAAATTCAAAAAGATTCTGTAAAGATCTCATGTCCTTTATTCGGGAGTATTTATGATTGTATGTATTGTTTACTGTTATAATTAAAACGATGTCGAGATCACACATACAATGACTTCTTAGTGTCGACAGCTTTTCTTTCCGATGACCTTAATTCATCTGGTGTTTATTCCTATTAAAATGAAATAGCTGGGCTACGGTGAAGCTGAGCTTATTAAATGAATTAAGAACAGCTAAGAGGGAGGAGATAGTGTTAAAACTGGAGAAAATCCGTTTCAACTGCTACTATCATCAGCTTTAGATACACATAATTTGCTGTCTTAGATTTTAAATGGCATTGTATTAATTTGCTTCTTCTTTTTGATGTTTTGTATTTCTGTCTTCATTGTCCACTTTGTAGCGGTTCTTTTGAAATAAAGTAATAATAATAATAATGAATATTACTTTATTGTGTATTATCATGATTTATTCCCTAACCTCAATATAGTTTCACAAAATTAAAAAGAATTGAAAAAATGAGAGTGAACACAAATCAGGCCTACACACTAAATTCATCCCATCATTCTTTGAGAGAACTTTTTGTTTGTGCTTTTCATTGTCACGTATGATACTCATTTACGTTACTCCAACCCTTCCTCTTTTATTATTGTTGCCTGCTCTCAAACTAGCCTTTATCTTTTCTCTAAGATCCCATTAGGTCTGTCGTGCTGCTCTGTATGCTTTATTTTCTTCTCGCCGCTAACCATGCCACATCCTCGCTGGCCAGCCAGAGGAAGTGTAACAATATGTGAAAAACGGATCCCGGGCTATCAGAGGCCGAGTGTTTCCTGAATATGTCTGTATTGAGGATGTCGATAAAATAATCAGCAGCGTGCAGCGGGCTCCCGAGGAAGTGACTGGCCGGGTGAGCCAGGAAAACATTTAACAGCTTCTGAAAGCAGATTTATTCCTATTGACAGGCTTGCGGCTTCCGTTATGAACGGAAAGGCCCAGCTTGTTTAGCGCAACACAAAGTCAGTCGTTCCGCTTGTCACACAAGAGGATCACAGAGCGAAAGGGAGACAAATATTCACAAAAAAACAACAGTAGCCATTAACAGTAGACATAACCTCTGCCCCCGGTGTCTATATGTGACGCTTACATTTAATCCAGTTACCACATTTGAACCAGGACCTGATAAAGCTGGCAGAGGAGAGAGAGAGAGAGAGAGAGAGAGAGAGAGAGAGAGAGAGAGAGAGAGAGAGAGAGAGCAGTGAAATACCAAGTGATTTAGAGCACAAATATGTTTAAGTCACCGACTCACTTGCGCCTCTGATGTTTCAGAACAATGGGAGTCAGGAAAACGAGTCAAGGCTACCCCCCCAACCAACCCACACACACACGTACACACACACACGCACACACACGCACACCACCACCACAGCAGACTGAATGGAATGAAAGGCCCCAAATATGTCTGTTGCAATGACAATGTGACCCATATGTTCGTGGTGAGGCACAACTGTTTCTTCAGGACTGATATGAGCCGAGCATTCAGAGCAACAAGCTACCAAAACTCCACACTCACTTATGTATAGGTTATATGTAACTATACAGTCGCGAGCTCGATATGCAAGCATGACCAAGCGTGATACACTTATGCAAAATTGGTTTCGTTGGTACTGAAACGAAGTTTGTGAAAAATAAAAAACATAATTTTAATGCACAGTATGTTAAGTGCTCTCACATCATCTGCGCAAGTCTGACTGTTGGGCTGAAATGGGCTAAATTTAGATCAGTTAGTTTCTCTTGCAGAATCTTCAGGGACATTCTGTGAATTACGTTCACTATAAATGAGCAAACAATACCTATGCCTACACCCCAAATTATCTATGAGTTTCACGCAAGTCATTTGCCCAACTCACCGAGCGGGTCGCGCCTCAGCAGAGCTTGTGCGTACTCCCCCATGGAGCGGTTGTGCTGGTGGTGGAACGGGTAGATGGGGCCAGCGAAAGCTCCGGCGGAGGCGTACGTCGTTGTCAACATTGCAGCTGCATGGTGAGACAGCGCCGCGTGGATCGGCGTAGGTTCATAAATCGGCGCCCGGTACGGTGAGATTACACTCGTGAACGAAGAATTGGGCGATGCGAGAGTCGGTGTGGGGATAATCAGCGTGGAGCAGGAGGAGGATGAAGAGGCGGAGGATGAAGAAGAGGAGGGAGAGTAGGTAGTAGAGGCAGTCGTCCCCAGAATGTCCTCGATGTAGAAGGGAGTCGGATGAGCCGGCTGGATCGGAGTTGGTGCAAAAAGCGGGACACTCATGGTGCTGTTTGCCGCCGCTGTGCACTGGAACTCAATTTACAGTCTCACAACAGCCTTCCTACGTCTCTCTCGTTTTTAAATAATACCCTCAAGTTTTTACATGTTATCAACCATCTACTGTAACTTTGAGTGAAACCTTCAGTCTGCGGGCTGCCCTTTACAAACCAAACACAGTCCCTCTGGGTTGTGGATAACACCGTTAGAGTGTTTTGGTGTCCATCATGTTGCAAGGGTGAACAAGCAGATACTCGGTCCAACTGTTGAGACTGTTATCTGGCTGCAGGCGGAGGTGGGTGGTGATAAGTGCGGTCAACTTCCTGCAGGTGGCCAACGGCCATTCCTGATTGGCTTATTTTCAGCTCCAATGGCGCCACAGTGATCCAGATGGCAGGGTAGAAGAGATTATTGTATTTCAGGTGAATCAGTGGGCTATTCGGCAGCTACTGGGACACATACACACACACACACACAAAATAATAATAGAAAGTCCTAAAATTATCTCTCTCCTGAAAACCTTGGTTTCATTGTTTTCCACTATCTACAGCAGTGGCTACATCATGCATTTGTCTTCAAACTGAATCCTTTGAATCAGTTTAATTAGATGATCTTACATTTTATGTAACTTGCATACGCAACATATATGTATAAACTAAATTATGTAAATGTATAGTGATTATAAAGTAATCACACATTACTGTATTTTATCATTTAGCTGTAAGCTTAATACCAAAGCGGGGACTTTTCTTCTGCTTCTTATCTCCTTTGTCTTGTATTTGTATCAAGGTCCCCTGGATAAAGACTGAATCGTCCACCAAGCATCGTTCTCCCTTGTATCCTTCCAGTTAACTTAACTTAACTTAACTTAACTTAACTTAACTTATATTGTTGGTAGAAACCTTTAATAATGTTGGAGATTGAGAAAAAAATGTCTTTGCAAATACAAATAAATAATATGTCTCTTAAACATCATTAAACAAATTACTAAAAGAAAACCGTGATACAGGTAAATGAGCAGAGCATAATTCGCTACAGCTGTATTAGAAAAATAAATGAATACAAGAATCATACATACACAGTAAGCAGATATTAAATACTGAAGAATCAGAATCTACAATTTACAGTTACATCTGTATATTATATGCTTCACTGAGCTACTTGACCTTTTAAAGAAAACGCTTTTATCAGTAACTTTGTCCAGACTCCTGCTTAGGGGCCTAATAACACTTTGGGCCCACACACATGCATATACTGAACCATGTATGTCATGTATTTTGTTGGTCTATAGGAATTTGACATTTAAGTTTAAAACTACCTGAATCAATAAGTAATATTTTATAGCTCACTGTAAATAATATTGTGTACTGTAGTAACCAGTTGTGGAATTTAACAATGTAGAACAGGGACATAAGAGAAAAAGAACACCCAGAGGGCATGTCCTAAAGTCGCTGTATGAGCGGCATCTTGCGTTAAAGGGCTCTCAGAAACTGTTTAGTGTTATCTAACAAGGTAATGTACAGGGTAACTGCAATCCACTGGCCTAACAGCGCAGCTGAATGGCGAGTGATTAACTCATGATTTCAATGTTTGGAGTTTTCCTGTAAAATCTACCTATCAGTGCGGCTGAGGTGATACAAGGATTACCCTTATTCCCCAACACACGTTTCCGCAAAGTGTTAAACAATAACAGAGTCGTGTGTTTGCAGAGCTACAACAATGTCAGTAACACTGCCTCTCTCGTGCGTCTGCGACCAGTTGCACGTGTTATAGTCATCTAGTTATGTTGTGAGCAGCTGAGATCAGTTCGCCTCAGCGCAGGCTGAGCTAACTATTGCTTCTTACCGATAAACGTGCGGACAAATACGAGCCGATTGTTCGATTTTCTGATGCGTCTTTAAAGCGCGCGCCCCAGCCTGCCAACTTTCTAACGGCTGTAATTTAGATAAAGTTGACTCAGAGTGCAAACAGGGATATAAGCAGCCTTGAAGACATGAAAGAAGTCACTAAAGGACTAATATTTGGACGGAGACAATGATTACAGCTAATTGATCTGTCCAGCGTCTGGTGGCGTCAGACCGCTGTCCACAAACGATTGAAAACTTTACGACAGAGGCGCTGGCAGCTGGCGCCATATATCTGTCTGTCTGTCTGTCTGTCTGTCCCACTTCTCAAGAATCTATCTATCTATCTATCTATCTATCTATCTATCTATCTATCTATCTATCTATCTATCTATCTATCTATCTATCTATCTATCTATCTATCTATCTATCTATCTGTCGATCTATCCATCCATCCATCCATCTATCTGATTCTTGAGACATGGGACAAAACACAATTATCTCCTTCAATTCATTTTATAATTATTATATCAAATCTATGACACTTACAGTCTTCCCACTACATTAAAACAGAATGTTGAAAGAGAAGGGTTCAATCATTCATGTGCAATAAAATGGTTACAAATATTTTTAATGATTAAAAGGACCTTGCTTCATCAAAAGACAAATGAAATCATATCTCATATCAGAGCAATGTTTATTTTCAATGACACATGCATATTTCAAAGTTGTGTCCCCACTTTTTGTCAACACCGTCAAACATTCATTAAAATGTAATAAAATCAGACAATATAAGAGGAAGCAGTCACTCTAAAGGATCCATTTTCACATTTCACCTATGCAGGATGCATCTGTGGGAGCCGGGTCAAATAGGTTTTATAGGTTTATAGTATTTTAAATCTTAATGTTAATATTTTCTGTGTCAAAACTATGGTATGTCAACACCGTCTTCCAATTTCTGAGGACATTGTTTAGAATCTTTAGACAATTTTATTCTCCTGAAGTAGTTTCTGTTAGCATCTAGCATCAAGCTGAAAGGAAATATACTGCTACATGAACTTTTTTTGTGAACAAAGTGCCTATTATTTCAACACCGTCAGATTTCTGATGGTGGTGATAGGCGAATTACAGAGTTGACATTAAATGTAGAGGCATAATTTGTTGGTGTTTTTTGAGTCATTTATGTCAAATATAGAAATAGATTATTAGTTTGTCTAATAATATATATTATATATATATATATATATATATATATATATATATACTAAATATGTGGCATCAGCATTTTCTGCTTTTTTATTGCTTTTGTGAATTAATAGTCATCAACTCTATCAGGGTTTAGTTGAGGAAAGATAGGGCTTTCATAGCATAGACACACTCCCTCTCTAGTAGAGGGAAATATGATTAATAATATTGAGTGCTCTTTTTGTGTGTTGGCTTAGCATGGCTAGGCAACATCTGTCACTGAAGGAACGTAGAAGGAGGAACAGAGAAAATCCGTACACAGCCAGAATTAAAGAATAATTTCTGAGACAGGAGAGAAAGAGATGGAGACAGAGAGTTAGGGAAGGTAAAATAATGCAAATAAAGGATTTGACTGAAAGAGAACATAGGAAAAGGAGAAAGAATTGGAATCGTGGCCAATCCCGGCTGCTGAACAAAATGTGGCAATTTGATTTGACATACAAAATGCTGAGGTCAAAGGAATCAAAAGTCAAAATGAAATACACACTTAAATGTGAATAGACAAACTATTCATTGTTTGGTTTATTTGTTTTAATGCTGTAATTGATTGATTCAATGTATTTGAGAGCAAAAATTACTACAAATTCAAGTTTTTGTCACCACCGTCAGATATGACTCAACTCCGTCAGGGCTATGTCACCTCTGTCAGATTCATATTTTGATAATATTTCAGTATGATATTTTTATATTTTTAAGGAATAGTTAGTCATATGTGAAAATGCGATGTGTCTCCTAACATTAGAATGTGTTTTTAAATCTTAAAAATAATTCGGGTAAAGTTCAAATTCTATTATACAGTCCAGTATTTTTCTTGAGGGCTCTGTGAGCCTTGGTGAAAATTAGTTTTTGTTACAGTTTTTATAGGTCGAACATAATGTGAGTGAAAATGAATCTGTGTTTTTGGTGTCTGATGGTGTTGACACAAAAATGGCAAGGCAAAAAGCACATTTAGTTAAAAAAGAGAAAAGCTGGGAGGTTGTATCAAAGCATACCTCAAAGCCTAGTACATGGTAGATGCATATACAGTATATGTAGTTTAATTTGTCTAAGTAAAATGTTTCTTTTTTCAATATTGGATCCTGTTTTATCCCACTTCTCAAGAATCTATCTATCTATCTATCTATCTATCTATCTATCTATCTATCTATCTATCTATCTATCTATCTATCTATCTATCTATCTATCTATCTATCTATCCATCCATCCATCCATCCATCCATCCATCCATCCATCCATCTATCTATCTATCTATCTATCTATCTATCTATCTATCTATCTATCTATCTATCTATCTATCTATCTATCTATCTATCTATCTATCTATCCATCCATCCATCCATCTATCTATCTATCTATCTATCCATTCTTTGTGCCAAGAAAGACAATTCTGCCTGAATTTCATAATCAGGGACAGGTCACTTTGTAATCTGGGACACTTTTATTAGGATAAAAAAAAGCCTAATCACCGTGCTTTATGCATGCCAAGCTCCATATTACCAAATTTAAAAAAGCATTATGAAAAAATGACTATTGGGGTTACTCGGGGAACAAACAGTCCTTGCAGGTGAACGATACACCATTGACTTCTGCCACGTGAGGGTTCTGCAGAACACAGGACAGCCACTCTTCTGTGTTTTTTTAATCATCTCTGATTTAGAGAGCTAACTGATAATGCACTAGTTAGCTAACTAGACAATCAGTTTGAACAGACAGGGACAGACTGTATTTACCATTAACTCTTGTCTGACAACTGCAGACCATATGCTACATCTCTTTAGTTTATCATTTTTGTATTATTTTGTATATTTCCCCATTTAGAGAATTTAAATGACTGTCCCAGATTACCCAAAGCATGCTGTCCCACTTTATCAAATATGATTGATAATGTGGGACAGCAAAAAAATGACACATTTTCAACAACGCAATGCGTATTATTTTGCTCGAATACATCACAAACATAATTTGATAACAAACAAAGGAACAATGTCTTATTTATGACACATGTATATCCTTAACATTAATCTTGTCAGAATCCTATGTCATTGACCTTGTCACGCAATTCCAAGGGGGAGCTTTTGATTGACACTTGCCTAGCCCCACTCAATGAATCGACACTATTTAGCACTTGTTCTCTAAGATTATAAACAGAATGCAGTCTTCTGGCAGGCAGTAACAGTAACTGGACATGGCCGTGAAGCTTGTTTTAGGTTGGATATTCGCTCTACATACAAGCCCCCCAAAGCCAGGGGTTTCACTTAGGGACCATCAATTAATTACAGTTGAAATGACGCACAACCAATGTTATTATAGGCTTTGTGATTACATACCAATCTAAGAAAATAATGTCATGCAACACATCGTTTTTGATTGCTAAATTCCGAATAATTTATTAAAAAAAATAAAAATAAACAAATTGCAGTTTTTTAGCTTCCATGTCATGTGACCCAGTGACTCTAAATCAATGCCAAATTTTAATCCAATACTTGGCATTAGAACCGTCTTGTTATATTGGATTTTAGTGCTTTTTCTACTTTATAATAAAATTCTTATGGGAAAATAAGGATTTTTTTCAACCGCTTCCATGTCATGTGACCCAATGACTCTTAATCAATACCAAATTGTAATCCCACATTTGGAAATGAAAACACACCTATTTAAATTAGATTTGAGTGCTTCTTTTATTTTGTATTAATATTTTTAAGTAAAAACTTTTTTGGGGGGCTTCCATGTCATGTGACCCAGTGACTATAAATTGATTCCAAATTGTAATACTATACTGGCCAATTAGAACACCACTTCATAATGGTTTTAACTACTTGTTATTTTTTCTATCAATTTTTTGTATGGAAAAAAGAGGATTTTCTTAAGTAATTGTATATTCAAAGGAGAGGTAGTAAGAGATGGATATGGAGGCGAGAGAGACAACCATGCGGCCAAATGTGCATCAGCAGTATTAAACTGATATTCTGCAAGTGAGGACTACATACATGTGAGGCATGGTTAACATGTGCATGTGCATTTAACTATGTAAGCAGTGTTTGAACCAACCTCAGTCATGTGTTTGTTGAAAATACATAGAACTCAATATCCCTTTAAAGAGTTAAACAAAAGTTGTCTTTTTACACATATATTCATTTAATTCATTGCAAAAAGTGCTTCTTTTTTTTAATTTGGGCCCCGCCCATCTGACATCCTCTGCCCCTCCCTGTCTATTAACAAAGTGTATCTGTCTGTGAATATACATGTTTATTAATATATATCTGTCTATAAACATATGTGTCGATATACCTAGAGAATGTATGTTAACATAAATATATCCATGAACTTATGCCCATCTATGTACACATGTCTATGAACATATGTATATCACGGTGACCATATCTGTATATGAACATACATGTATATGTGTGTATTGACAAAGCCCAAAAACCAAAGACACAGCATCGCAGAGGTGCAATTAATAACATTATCAATGGCTCAGTTCCATTTAGTGACCCATTAGGTCATGTCATCTGTTGTGATTGTTACTGATTAAACCTTTGCTTTCCTGCTATGGTAAATGGTTTGCATTTATATTGCCACTCAAAGTGCTGTGCAGTACATCTCACACACACACATTCATTTAGTGTTGCTATATGTGCACTTTTTCATACACCCTTCACACACTGACAACAGAATAGTTTAGGGTTCAGTGCTTTGCAGAAAGAAGACAGAATGAGGACGTAACCAGTGATTTAAAGATTAAAATTAAGATTTTGATGTCGTCTTAACTTTGGACAGATGTATATTATATTTGATGTAATACTCCTCATCGTATATAAAGCACCTAGCTTTTTATTTTGTGTTTTTTGAGATGAAGAGCATAAATTTAAACTATGAATTAGAAAAGAAAATTGTAATACAAAAATACAATTGAGGTTCAAATTATAAGAATCACTTCCAAACCGAAAATAAAAAATATATAAAACTTTTATTAAAAGTAGTTTTTATTAATAGCTCCTGGAGGGAATGGACTCTCTCCCAACTCCCATTACTACAGTGCCTTGCATAAGTATTCACCCCCTTGGACTTTTCCCCATTTTATACTGTTACAAACTGGAATTCAAATAGACTTAAATAGACTTTTTCCCATTTGATCAACACAACATGCAAAGTACTTTGAAGGTGAAAAATACCTTTTATTGAGACACAAACAATAATGACAACAAAAAAGTTGACATCTGTTGGATGCATAAGTATTCACCCCCCTGAGTCAATACTTGGTAGAACCCCCTTTCGCTGCAATTACAGCTGCAAGTCTTTTGGGGTATGTCTCTACCAGCTTTGCACATCTAGAGATGGAAATGTTTGTCAATTCTTCTTGGCAAAAAAGCTGAAGCTCAGTCAGATTGGATGGAGACAGTCTGTGAACAGCAACTTTCATGTCTTGCCATAGATTCTCAATTGGATTTAGGTCTGGGCTTTGACTGGGCCATTTTAAGACATTAACATGCTTTGATCTAAACCATTCCATTGTAGCTCTGGCTGTATGTTTAGGGTCATTGTCCTGCTGGAAGATGAACCTCCGCCCCAGTCTCAAGTCTTTTGCAGACTGCATCAGATTTTCTTCAAGGATTGCCCTGTATTTGGCTCCATCCATCTTTCCCTCAATTCTGACCAGTTTCCCTGTACCTGCTGAAGAGAAACATCCCCACAGCATGATGCTACCACCACGTTTCACTGTTGGGATGGTGTGCTCAGGGTGATGGGCAGTGTTGGGTTGTGGCAAACTCCAAACGGGATTTCTTATGGTTCACTTTCAACAACGGCTTTCTTCTTGCCACTCTTCCATAAAGGCCAGATTTGTGGAGTACACGACTAACAGTTGTCCTGTGGACAGATTCTCCCACCTCAGCTGTGGATCTTTGCAGCTCCTCCGGAGTTACCATGGGCCACTTGGTTGCTCCTCTGATTAATTTTCTCCTTGTCTGGCTTGTCAGTTTGGGTGGACGGCCTTGTCTTGGTAGGTTTGCGGTTGTGCCGTATTCTTTCCATTTTCTGATGATGGATTTTATGGTGCTCCGTGAGATGTTCAAAGCTTGGGATATGTTTTTATAACCTAACCCTACTTCATATTTCTCCACAACTTTATCCCTGACCTGTTTGGTGAGCTCCTTGGTCTTCATGATGCTGTTTGTTCAGTAATGATCTCTAACAAACTGAGGCCTTCACAGAACAGGTGTATTTATACTGAGATCAAATTGCAAACAGTTGGACCCTATTTACTAATTATGTGACTTGCAAATGTGACTTGTGAAGGCAATTGGTCACACCAGATCTTTGTTAGGGGTTTCACAATAAAGGGGGTGAATACATATGCACTGAACACTTTTCAGATTTTTATTTGTAAATAATTTTGAAATCCATGTAATATTTCCCCCCCACTTCCAAATGATGGACTATTTTGTGTTGGTCCATTACATAAATTCACAATGAAATAAATTTTAATCTGTGGTTATACCATGACAAAATGTAGAAAAGTCCAAGGGGGGTGAATACTTATGCAAGGCACTGTACCTTCAGTGTGGACTATAGCAGCCTCATGACATCACACCACTCATAAACCACTTAGTATACTCTAATAATGCTGTGTTGTTTGCTTTGCATTTCAGATTAATGCTGTTTTTGCATAAAGACATTAGTAAAAAAAAAAATAATACATTAGTATTTAACAAAGATAATAGTTTCACTTGAATATTTATTCAATCTGAAAATACAGAAAACATGACACACAACAGTGCTGATGAAACAACACTCAGATGTGGAGATCATGAAAAGAGAGCACTGTTTTGACCTTTGCTGCAAATCAACTGATTCATATATTTGTCCTGCTTTGTAAGAAATGCATGTTAGGTCCAAAACAAGACCATGCATATAAACCAGAACTGATTTACCATTATATCATAATACAACTGAAGTCAATATTTCTGATTTTTCCAAGATTCCTCACAACTGTGTCACACACAGAAAAATCTGTCTTTATACAGAATTTCTACAAAAATAAAGTAATACTCTAAACCTTTTCATCATGGGTCCAGTAGTGGGTCATGCTTCTCTAAATTATGTTTAATATACCACCAGTCTATTTCCTGTGTGTATTGTCAAGCACTTTTTCCTATCACAGCCTTTCCTTCTCAGTTTCATAGAGCAGTGATACTGTATTTTTTTTTTATATATATACATACATACATATATATACACATATATATATATATATATACATATATATGTGTATACATATATATATATATATATATATATATACACACACACACACATATATATATATATATATATATATAAACACACTATATATATACATACACACATACACACACACACACACACACTTTGGGTTTCTATTACCTAACACTATAATAAGGGGACAATGAGAAAATGAAGATAGAAGCTGGGGTTGGAGTGTTTACAAAGTTCAAATACATAACTATTCACAAATTAAACTAAAATTAAACAGCAGGTGAGACAGAGACAAATAGAAACCACGTGGACTCAAAAATCTAAAGTCCAGGGCGGGAATAATGACACTGGTCAAAAGAGTCCTCAAAAAGAGGTTTCAACAAGTGTCTCAATTTGTTATGATTTTAACAAACACACCCTTAAATAACCAAGACAAATAGCCAAACTGAGACCAACTGTTTTCTTCATTGAAAAGCCAAACAAGTTAGTCATGTCATATTATTAGCCTGGGTCCTGTTCACATTGTGTTGATCTGATGGTTTAGTACCCTGCTCCGACTCTGTACAGGGTTGCAGAGAGTGCAGGACATGCTCCAGTGTCCATTGCTCCTCGTGTAAGGCATGCTCCTCCAGGGTGAACTGACCTTGCTTGGTCCGCACCAGATTCTTCACATGAGCACAGGATGACAGAGCTGCAACATGGAGACACTGATTATTCCTACAATTAAGTGTTAGCAGGCTGATTTCTGATGAGTTGGGAAACTGAAATATTATGAATTCATCTCACCTTTCCCCAGGTCATCCACCAAGCTTCTGACATAAAATCCCCCACCACAGTCAACATCTGTCATGGAAACACAATTAAATGTGACACATTTTTCTAACTGTATTTTTTGCATTGGAGAATTAGGAAATTCAATCATAAATTCTGTTTTAAGAAAGACTGCGGTACTTCATGATACATCATGTGCTAACCTAGAGTGAAGAAAGGAGGCTTGAACTCCTGCAGAGTCAGGTTGTACACAGTGACTGGTCTAGCAGGTTTGGCCTCAACCTTGTGACCTTTTTTCAGCAGGACAGACAGACGCTGGCCATCCTTTTTCAGAGCAGAGTAGCTGAAGAGACAAAAATCAATAATAATCAACATTTTGCTAGTTACAGGCTGCAACTAGCAATTTGTTTTTAATTAAAGGGTTGGGTTGGTAAGTCGTTTGAGGCACTTTTATTTTATTTGTTTATGGCTATTGTCCCAATAGCCATAAATAAATAAAGTGACCTGCCTGCCTGCCTGCTACACCGCTGGCAAGCCAGCTGAAGTTACAGCATCAAAAACAATTTCAAATAAAATATTAACCCTAACCCAGAAGTACAATTACAGATCTATGATTGGGAATGCCAAGAAAGGCAAACAAGATGTCATTCTCCATCACTAGCTCTAACAATTGATAGATCAGCTCCAACTCCACCACGATCCGCGTGGTAACAGGGTTACGCCAGAGAATTTGTAAATAAGCGGACACACACCTACGCACAACTATGAATGCTCTGCCCCATGCGTAGGTTATGTGCGTACCTATGGCATAGCTTTGACACAAAAGCATGAATAAGCCTCAAGTGTCTGAAGGAGAGGTATTGCCGGTCATTTCTGCAGCAGTAAGATTGTAAAATCAGCTCAGCTCCCAGTAGAACTACACACACACATTATGGACTGCACTTTAAATCTGGTTTAGCTCTCTTAACTGTGAAATATTCATTCTGACTGTGCAATACAGTGGTTCATATGCAATCCATTTACTGTACATTGTAGCAGTAAGGAGAAAATTTGATACAGACTAGCCCTTTACACCTCAACAGGAAAAGAAGGAGGGTCGAGGGAGCTGATAAATTGGACACACCTGTGAGCCAAAGAGGAGGGAAATTCAGCATGGAAGAGAAGAATGTGAAGTCAGAGTAACTGAAGGAAAGAGATCACAAAAAGATAATCTAGCTTCTGGACAGTTGATCCAAGAACCGTCTGTTATTTTTTTCCCACAATCGTCCTGGATCAAGAGGAAAATAAGTTGATTCCTACAGAGACTGATGAAGAGGATTTGAAAATCTGTCAAACCTGCTCGGATTGGGCCGTGATCCCCTCTGTCCTGGTTGAACCATAAAAGCTAAGTCTTTCCGTACTGAAACTCTCCTGGCTTCCCCGATTCCCTTTGCCTCTGGTGTTTGCTCTATGTGTCTCGCTCTGTAATGGCGGCGAGGACGCTGGCGTGTATGTCGCCACTTCGCAGTCCGCGGCTAAATCGTGTTTTTTCGTGCAATCTATCATTCTCATTGCTACTAGATCCTGTGCTGGTTGACTGCTAGCAGAGTCGCTTCATCTCCTGCTCTTGGGTTAACTTTTGGTGACTCTTTGCTGCCTGTCTAGTCAGCATACTCACCATCTCTGAACATCGGCTGTTGGATGTTAACCGCCGGTCAGTGGTTAGCTTCACCTCATAGCTGGTGTACACACCAACCTGGAGATTTTCCCCCTCGGATTGCGTTCTGACTGGACCCTCATCTGCCGTGATCTCAGGACTATCCCTCCCTGGACCACTTGGAATTGTTTTCCTACCGCAGCCCACTCCCTGGCTAGAAGCTAACTGGTTAGCAGCTGCTTCTCTGCGCTGCTGAGATGGTGCTCATGAAATACTCCGCTGTGCATCTCCTGAATCTCGTTTGCCACTTCACTCCCAACTGCCTGGCGATCATTAAATCCCTTGGACTCCTGCGCCGTCCTCGCTATGTGCACAGGGCAGCCCGATTCAAGTTTGTTTACACACCAACCATTCCATCCCCGTCGCGGTAACAAACCACACATGCACACCTAAAATCTGAGACCCCTCGTCTCTGTTGACAGCATCATTCCCCTCACCCCCTCTACCTCAGCTTCTAACATCAACACCGCAACTTTTATGTGACAGAATACTCGCTCCCTAAACAATAAAGCACGACTCATCCATGACATCATCACTGATAGGAAAACTGATTTTCTTTGTCTAACTCAAACATGGCAGAACCAACTGAACTTTCTCACACTAAACCAAACCACATCCCCAGGTTACGCTTGCATTCAAAAGCCCGGCTCTATGGGCCGGGGTGGTGGGCTGGCCATAATACATAGAGCTGACTTCTTGGTTAAAGAGCTTCCTGTACCCAATGCCACCTCGTTTGAATGTGTCGCCTTCACCCTGGCTCGACCCGCACAGGTTTATTTCTATTCTGTTTTGAACTATTACTTTTCCCTTTTGTCCTCATGGACATATGTAAAGCGTCCTTGGCCCCTTTGAAAGGCGCTATATAAATGCAAGCCATTATCTTTATTATTATTATAAATTCACCCCTCATCTTCACTCTGCCTGGAGATTAAAGCACCCCCTCAAACACCTACATAGTCCACTTTCATTAGACCTTAACTCTCCTCTCCAAACACACACAGCACACACAACAAACACACACAATCTCACATCATCTGAACTCAGACTATAAACTCATTTAATTTTATTTGGGAGTGAATTAGTTTTCTATTGATTATTTGACATTTTGGTGAATATGAGTTCTTGATAGGGCTGGGCGATATGGAAAAAAATCTTATCACGATAATTTTTTTCATATCAGTCAGTATAGATATATATTGCGATAGTTTAAATGACCAGAAGATAACTTTCTCGCACAATTGTGTTTATGTAGAAATGTTTTTTCTTATGCACAAATTTTTACCTGCTCATACAATCATCCTGTGCCACTGCACTTTACTTATAACATTTCATACAAACCACTACAGTGATAAGGTGTATATATTGTACATACTGTTTTCATTTAATTTTTTATTCTATCCTTTTTATATTTTTTTATTCTCTTGTGCTAACAACTGAATTTCCCCTGTGTGGATTAATAGAGTTTTATCTTATCTTAAATCAGCGCAGGCGCATTACTCCGCTGGTCAACAAGTGACTGTGCTCCTCTGAGGATTTCTAATCACTCAAACGTAGAACTGATCTTTATAAAAACCTGCTGAATTCATATTTATGTTCCCGGATAAACAATGAAGTTAAAACACTGCATTACCGCTTAATCTGCGGAAAGAACGTCTGTCTGCAGGAGTTTGTGTGTTTGTGTGTGTGTGTGTGAGTGTGTCTGCTCATCTCTGTCCCTCTTCACACACAAATGGATCATCACGTTAATTTAGTTATTAATCGATGATGTCGGATCATGACTGCGGATCGCTCCGGTCACTTTAACCCTGATGTCCTGACTGTGCGCGTCACATTATGTATTGTGTTTAAACATGTGTCTGATAAACTCTAGAGAATCAAACAAGCACAAAGTGAACATCAGTCCCGTACAAGTGCAAATAACTTGTGATCAAAGATTATGTTTATTGTTAAAGTGTAAAGTGAGTACAGGTCAGAGGAGGAGTAAGGAGGAAGCTCTGAACAGAGACTTTGACACAGCCCAGACCTTTAATGAGCGTCTGTCCAGAAGCACCCAAAGTCCACAGGATCATCAAAATATGACTTTGACCTAATGGATGGGATATTATCTAGAAATGATCTGTAAGTGAAGCACTACAATGGTTCAGTCAGATTTGAGGCCTTACTCACAGTGGAGGAACTTGCATGATGTCACCAGTGAAGGATTTCAGCTTCTCCTCAAAGTCCTGCCTGGTAATGTGTTCTGTTGTTTAAAAAAAGAAAAAAGAAATCACAAACTGCTCCAGCAGAAACTGTGCCTCGAATTAATAGAATACAAACAGAAGGGTTTAACTGTTCAGATGATGTGATGTGATTTTTTTTGCGCACCGTCTTACCAAAGTCTTTCTCTAAAATCACTTTACCAGTAGCATCAAGAGTGTCTGTTGCTTTTCCCAGCTCCCCCACAGCAACATATTTCTGAAAAATAAATACACTGGTTTGGTCTTGTGTACAAACTAGCTGGGCTGATATTATTAGTCAACACTGCTGTCACATATATCCCAGTGTATCGGTGTATGTCAGCCAATGGGTACCGAGAAATGTAAATACTGATTGAAATAACAATATATCTTGGAGATTGCTAAAGTGCCCCTTTGGTGATTTATGGGTTTCCAATTCCCTTTCCTTGAGTCCATCATAACCTTTTGTAAAACACTTTTATTGTGCTATAAGAGCTAAAATCTGAGCATTTCATTGTTGTAATGAGTCCACCCACACATCCAACCAATCCCAAGTCTTACTGATTTGCATGTTTTGTGGTTTGCCAAAAAAGCAATGATTATTTACTAGCAAAATATTGTTTAAATATAGAGGGGCAAGAAATTTAAGCAAACCTGTGGAATTTTCTGCATTTATGTATAAATTGGTCTTAAATGTCATCAGTCCTTTATTTCAGTTACAATTGTGAGTATTGTACTGTTCTTGTCCATATTGGTAAAAATTTGTCATTCAACATTTGTTAATGTGAGACATTATTTTAAGCTCCGTTTTAACGTCCCATTGGCGTTGCAGAGCTTTTGTTTGGCGTGGCAGCCATCGCTGAACACGATCATCCCCATATGTAGATAATGCGCTCTTGCCATTTCTTTCATCCAGGTGCGTTGTGTGCGTACTTATGACATATGCACCTCTTATTGTAGCGCGGCTGACTACTGGTGAGGGGGGAGACAGATTGCTCCGCCGGAGGCTGTCTGGGTGCAGTTGCGTGTCCGCTCGGAAGGTAATGTTGTCTGCCTAGCTTCTTGGCCTATTTTATTCCCAGCTGATTATTGTTGCGCATTTTATGCTACAGCCTGATCCAGCTGCTGCCGTTGAGGATCTCACCTTCCGGGTTGCTGTTGGGCTGCGCTGCGGCTTAACAGGGTGGTACGTATGGTCTCATTATCTCTGGAACTGTATATATTTCACGTTTCATTTACTAAATCGGTTTAATTGCCTTTCTAAGAGGCCGGTTATTTGTTTGCCGTCATTGGCCAACACGCTCTGGACTGCCCTGCTGTTTTGGCTCTCTTTTTACACTGTGGCGCTTAGTGCTGTGGCTCCTTTGTGCTGTGGCTTCTTTGAGCTGTGGCTTTCCGGCTCTGTGGTTTATGTTTTAAAATCTCCAAGTAACCCACCTCAGAGGAATGCCTGGTTTTAAATAATATTGCGTTAATTTTCCTTTGTATTATTTCTGGGATCTGTATTCATATTTATTTTGTTCACATATATTGTTTTGGTTAACTTTTTATCTACATTGATTTGTATTCTTTTTTTTTTGTCATTCTGTTTTCAATGTTTTGTTTTGTCCACACCAGTTTTGCTTAACATTTGTGGCTTGTTTTATCTTTCCGTTGTCAAACAGGTGCTGTGGGCCTGAGACGGCAACCCAATCCCTGGTGCTGGAGTTTTCTTCACGACCCGTTTTTGTTGGTCTGCAGTGTCACGGGTGGTTAGTTTATCAACCCTTCCCCTTTATTTTGGTTCCTTGTTTCTGTGGTAAGCCCCTGTCCTTCACCCCTTGTCCAAGTGTTTAATTTTATATAATAGTTCTGGTGGTTGTCTTTTTTTGCTTTCCGTTGAAATGTGCATTTATTTGGTTAAATAAAATTATTTTCCTTTTTACCAATTAAAACCGCAGTATACTACGAACCTGTGAAACCTTGCTGATACAAAAAATAGGCTTAATAATTTCCGGGAGGTGAAACCAGGTGGCATTGTTGCAACAAATTTCATCAACCCGCCCTCTCGCTACACATGGTTTTAGTAGTTTTTGTGTGCTGTTTATTTGGATTATGGATCAAAATAATGAAAAACAGCTGTGACCAACTGGATCACACCTCACACAGCTCAGGATTGGTCGACACAGGACAGTCTGCTTTTTAGGGATTGGTTTAGGACAGGTACGGCAGAAGGAAAGACGACAGAAAACACAGGCAAGACAGACACGAGGGGGGCAGAAAAAACTGGAGAGTTCTATACACCACGGAGTTAAGGCTGTTCCACCGAGGCAGTTTGCGGACTGTTAACAGGGCGGCAAAGCGAAAATAAGCCAGAGATGAGGTACCGGACGAAGATCCGTGAAAGGGTCAGATGTGACCCGGAGGCCAAAAGACTTGGTTTAATGCTTGCTGTAAGATAAGTAAAGGAAAGTGAGCAAAGAAATGCAACATTTGTGAGTGAGCCTTCATTTGTGTGCCTGCGACTCAGGGTGCTTCCTTCTCTTCCCAACTGGCCGCAGCAGTTTGAGTGAGGAGGGGAGCAGGACCGTGGTGAGGACGAGACACAGATCCGAAACCAGAGAGAGAACAGGTAGATGGCAAAACGGGATCCCCGCTGTGGTTACCCCCTAGGACTTAAGTATAACATTCCCCTTCCTGAAGGATTTTATTACCCAACAGAGACATTTGGATTTTTAGTACCGCCACTCCAAGAACAGTCATTTGTGTTTTGTTAAAGTGACGCTGGTTATTTATCTACCGGAATACATTTGAGTGATTTCAGCAATTTGAATACCCTTATTTATTTATTAAAACCTTTTGTTTAATCTATCGAGTTTTATATTTTTTTTTAAGTAGCTGTCTTTTATTTGTTTTAGCTTAGCACATTTTCTTTTTATTCTGTGCCATTTTGTTGATTTTAAACTTTTTTTTATAAAAAGGCCCTCCCGTGGCACCTCATTTTTTAACAGTGGAATTAATCTTTGTCGCTGGTAAAACAGAAAAGAACCTCTCACACACACACACACACATTCAAATCACATTAACAAAAGCTAAGTGGAGATAGGAGTTAGTCAACCTGGGGTGAAATCAATGAAACAAGACTGGAGGTGTGGGTTAGAGAGTACTCCTCTGCTCTTTTCTAATCACTCACATGTAGTACTTTATAAAAAACACCTGAATTCATATTTATGTGTTGATGGATAAATCAGTTAAAATCAGTGTATTTTACAGAATATTTGTCAGGATGTAAATGACGCCGTTTCGAGTCGAAATTGAATGTTAGGGGATTCCTTTCCGGTGTGTGGCTGCTTATGTCTGCCTACCCATATATATAATACCCACCCCTCCATCGACATTGTGGTGAGTAGATAATGAGTACATTTTTATTTTTCTGTGAGTAGATTAAGCACATTGTGTTTGTCTGTAGTTGTGAGTTCAATGAAGATCATATTTTATGATTAATCAAAACAGGAAACCAGATTATGCTAATGGCTTCAGTTTTTCTTGTCACTGTATGTATTTATAGCTCCATTTACTCTTTGTGTGTAAAGTGCAAACAAACTTACCTTTGAACCCGCTAACATGGTACTGAGCTTTTTTGTGCCATATCCAACACCAACAACTGAAAGGAACATAAGAGTTTTAGAGTCCTGCTTGCAACCATCTAGAGGACGAAATGTTCATTACACACAAAGGCAAAATTGTGCTGGACAGATGATAATGAAGATTACCCTTTTGCGTTTTTTTAAATTATTTTTTTACATAGAATGTAGCTGGCCTAGGAAATCTCACGTTTTTTCTGAGGGTGGTGCATCAAATTCTCATGTCTACTTTTATTTCTGTCGAATAGATTTTCAGATGTCATGTGTAGACTGAGAACAAAATGTTGATGAGTCATTTTTCATGATGTTTAAATGCAGGCTCGCCGCTGCAGCTGATTGGACTATGATATTCAGAGGATGCAGGCAGAACAAACTGTCTTGATAATTTGTATAATTTCATACATTGTTAAAATAATAGATGATTATAATGATAATTAACTAAATTTATCACCATCATCTTTAAAAAAAAGTTCTTTAGGAGGGTGGTGCCCTATCGCGCCCTATTGGCCAGCCGCCCCTGCTCCAGCATTTCTGTTGACCAAATCCATTCTTTTGTTTAAAAAGGTGTTTTTAATTGTGAAAAAGTACTGGTGTTTATTTGAGTACACAGGACTACTTTTATACAAGAAAATAGTCATATTTATGGACAAATTCAAGGTAAAGCCTATGTAAAAACATTGTGCTGCAGTAGCAGCTCCTCTGCAAAACATACTGTTGAACTGAGGAGCTAAATATTGTGCATTGAAGAGATGCTGTAAAAATAATTTATATTAATGTGAATATTGTGCATTGAATAGATAAAGTTGCATAACTGCCTCTCTTTGTGTATGTTTATGCTTGTACATTCAGCCTTTAACAGAAATTGCAAAAATAAAAAATATGATCCTCCTAGGTGGGATTTTTGGAAGATATCATGGTAGATCTCGGCTTACGTTTGGAATTAAAAAGTGATCTTGGGCTTGAAAAGGTTGGTGACCACTGCTATAACCCATAGAATGCTTTAGCCATGCTGCCACTGAGGACTTACAGATCTCCGTGTCAGACAGAAAGGTTCCAACTGAAATGGGACATTCATGTAGATGAGCCCTACAAACTTTGTTGATACATTGACTTCTCCTAAATACATTTTTGGGGTGTGAAATTAAGTTCAGACATTCATGTTCTTCTTAGAATGAATGTTGGTCATTTTGGTGACCATTTGACTGATCCTATCTTTATGCTCTGACATTTTCAACCAGCTACATCAAGACAATTTTACATTTGATCATTTCTGGTTTATGACCGAATACCTGCAAATCGAATAATGTTCACATACATCTCAGCTGGACTGGGCAATTTGACTCAAATTTGAATCAGATTACGGTTTATTGAAGAACACATTATGACTCCTTCAATATATCATTAGTTTTAAGCAAGTTCTATAGCGGTTTTCAACCTAATGTGCATTATTTAAAATAAAAATATAAGATTAAAACAACCATTATCTCTGATGTACCTGCCTCCTGGACATTTTCAAGCCCAAACTTTGAACATGTTTTACAAGCGTTTGGGGGGAACGGCCACTTGAAATGACGCCCCCCATCATTACAACCCAATCTAGGCAGTAAAGGTAACAGTGGCAGCTTTGTGAACATGGTACAGTCAACTTACCTAACACTCCACTGGCAGCACTGTCCAGAGTCCCTCCGTGCCCCAGCTTCAGGCTCTGCTTCTTTCTCTTTCGCGGATTTGGGTTTTTAACACCGGCTTCTGAAAGACACGAGACACAAAACACATAAATCCACTGTCAGCTTCAAAAACTGACAGTGGACTTACTTCTTGGGTGTTTTCCTTTGCTGTTACCTTTGAGCAGAGCCTCTTTGAACGTATTCAACAATTCTGCAGACGTAGGCCCTTGTTTTTTATAAATGGCAAAGAGCCCATTCAGAGACTGCAATTTAGACAGAGAACTAGTTATAGGGGCAAAGCTGCTACTCATGTTCCCGGCCATGCTTGTTTTAACCTATGGTTTTAGCCCTCCGGTGGATACTCTTCTTCTTCTTTTTGATGTTATATAGGTCAGCAAACAACGTTATGGTGCATTACCGCCACCAACTGGTATGGAGTTATAAAAGTATATATATACTTTTCTTTGAATTCGGTCAAAACCACCTTCCTGTTTTCTCTTCTTCCCATTGCTTTTGCCACCTTTTTGTTAACTTATGCTTAATTGTGGTCTTCATTTCCGTTTGGCTAAAGGATAGTGTGATGTCAATGTGAACTGGATTTATTGGCGTTTGGCAAACAACGATTTGGTGAATTACCGCCACCAGCTGGTATAGATGTATAGTATGGATGAATGGTGGTATAAACGCTGGGATTTTACCGCCATCTACCGGTTCAACGCGTTAAATATGACTGGAACCCATGCTGGAACCCCAACAAACCGAAAAAACACAAAGTATATAACATAGCATGGTATAACGCTATGGCCCATGTGACGTTGACGGATAAAGTTGGATTAAAACACGGTTTTATATTGGTTTGTAGTTATCCTCACTAATAAGGATAGGTTGGTGGGAACAGGCATATGCTTTTGAAACTACACTGACCAAGATGCTTTGCGCGAAAATACATTTCCTTATAATGTCGTTTGGTTTCGGCCATATCAGTAGTGTCGCCTGATACAACAGCCAGGAAATTAATCGTGCTGTAGTGACCAAGGTTTGTGTTGTTCCATGTCTGAAGGTTATATGAATACTGTTCGAGAAAGCTATCAAACATTCACGTCACGTTACATGTTAACCGTTTATCAGCCCCGTGCGGACTTTTGACTAGTGTGGAGATACTGTAACGACACGGTTGCGCGAAACTCCCTTTCAGACTTTGGCAATAACATTTTGTCTTACTTATCACCGAGCTGCATATTTTATGAAATATGAAGGAATGCTGGTTTAGAATCAGTATACACTCTATTCCGATTCGGCAAACATATAATTCACCAGACAGGTTTTGTTTCGTTCAAATTCAAAATGTGATTCTTTGTCACAGTGCTTATGTTCGCTAGCTAACATCACATCCGTTCCTATAGGCAAAATTTGTTACCCAGATTTTAAAATGTTTATTTTGCAGTTGTCGGGTAGATTTCTCTTCATATTACCTTTCGCTGCTTGTGTTTTTGTCGTATTAATCTGTCTGAGTTAAGCTCTCAGTATTAGTTAATGCGTGCAGCAGCTGTTTAGGTTTTCTAATGGGATGCTTCCTAATATTTCAGAAATGTTGGATCTTGCATGTTTTGGTTAAACAGAGAGTTAATCAGGAAGTATAGACAGTGTGTCAGCTGCTACTAACCCCAAAAGATTTTGTCAAAAAACAGCTGATTACGGCTGTTAAACTCTGGTCCTACTGCAGTCCTCTTTTATCCACTTCTACCCACTAACTGATGTTAATAGACTGTATATAATGTATAGAGTCTATGGTTATAACCTGTATGTGGTTCTCTACATGTAGTGGAGAGACTCCCCTTTGGGCTGCAGTTTGGACGTATTTGATTCAGGGCACAGAGAATCAGAAGAGTAATAGGGCTGCAACTAGCGATTATTTTTGATTAATCTGTCGATTATTTTTAATTTAATTTATTAATCGAACCTTTCCATGAGTTCTTTTGGTACAATGCTGTTTTTACATGTATTACAGACACTGCAATTTAATTATAACTGCTCAAAAGGGAAAGGGAACACTTAAATCACACATCAGATCTTGCTGAACGAATTATTTAAGTTAAAAAACTTTACTGATGTATATTCTATAATTTGTTGAGAACAAAATGATGTAACAACTGTCAATGGAAACCAAAATCATTAACCCATCGAGGGCTGGATTCAAAATCATACCGAAAATCAAAGAAAGAAAATGAAATCTCAGGGTGATCCAACTTGTGTGACTTTTATCTCAGCAATTCATAATGTTACTCAGTACTGTGTATGGCCCCCACGTGCCTGTATGCACACCCGACTCAGTGAGCTCCTGCACAGTCTGTGGCGGTACTTGGCGGCATCGGATGCACGATACATAATGTCCATAGGTGCTCAATTGGATTTAGGTCAGGGGATCGAAAGGGCCAGTCAATAGCATCAATGCCCTCGTCATCAAGGAACTGCCTACACACTCTGGCCAAATGAAGCCGGCCATTGTCCTGCACCAGGAGGAACCCAGCTTAAGGTCTGGCAATCTCTCTGAGGATTTCATCCCAGTACCTAACAGCAGTTGAGGTATGACATGGAGGTCTGTGCAACCCTCCAAGGATATGCCTCCCCAGACCATCACTGACCCACCGCCAAACCAGTCATGCTGGATGATATTACAGGCAGCATAACGTTCACGACACTTGTGCTTCCTAAATGGACAGATTGATATCCCTGAAATTTAACTGACTTGCTGTTATACTGTGATGATTAAGTTTTCCCATAATTTATTTGAGCAGTATATATAATTCTGACTGGCCATAATCCAAGTTTAAGATGTCTTAAATTTATCTAAATTCAAGATACCTTAAATTAAGTTTGAACTAGTCAGTATGGTGTTGTATTTATGACTAGTCATAATTGAATTGTGTATATCGGAAACTGGAATGAAAGATTATAGTATATAATATAATTCTACCGAATTTTAGATTTCTATAATGAAATAACATACACATGAATTACAAAAGTAGTATGAATCTTATTATGTAATTACATATGTTGAAAATTTGAGTTTTGAGTAGTTAAAACATAATTAAAGATATTGTTTTAAATACTTAGAATTATGTTGTATGAATCTTATATGAAAATTCTTACTCGTCACAGTGAAAGTATGACTAGTCAAAATGACTGTGGATTAGGGTTGGGTGATATAGCCTCAAAATTATATCCCAATATTTCAAGGAAATTTGGGATAACGATATGTATGACGATATAGAAATTAGTGATGGAGGTTATTGTTAAAGTGTAAAGTGAGTGCAGGTCAGTGGGGGAGTGAGGAGGAAGCAGACTCCGACAGAGACTCTGACACATACAGTACGACCGGACCTTTAATGTGCGTCTGTGCTGGTCCTGAAGCAGCGGTTGTTATAAATATTCAGCGGTGGGAAAACGCTAAAACAATGAGCATACCAAAAAACATGACTCAGTTTTGTTCAGTCACTGCATCGATGCAAGCTGCTGCCTGCATGACTGCCCTCCAATCATATCGCTGAGATGCCTGTTAGATCTTTAGATGTACTTCCATGTAGTCATAGCGGCTCATTCTACAAAGGTGAGCCGCTGTGACAAGACGGAAGTAAAAATACAGATCTAATATAAGGAGCACTAGAATGCTATGAAAGGCAAACATGACAAATGAACGTGAATTTGCTGTTGCTCAACAATGAAAATGGAGATTGCAGAGGTAGCAGAAAGTCCCCAGATTTGTCACTTGTCGCTAGATACGATTTTTAGTCTCTAGGGAAGGTAAAAAGTCACTAAATCTAGTGAGAAAGTAGCTACATTGGTAGTCATCATAGTATAACAAAGTCTGCGGTGTGGTTTTGAATCCAGCCCTCAATGGGTTGATGATTTTGGTTTCCATTGACCGTTGTTACGTCATTTTGTTCAACCAACTATACAATGTACATCAGTAAATATTTTCAACTTGGTTAATTCGTTCCTCAAGATCTGATGTGTGATTGAAGTGTTCCCTTAATTTTCATAGCAGTGTATAAAATGTTTGCACATTTCTGTTGTGCTAATATGTTTATCAACAGACATTATCTTGAGAGACTTTCAGAAAATTATGGAGAGATGTATATCTGAAACCTTCATTCTTTTATTTTCTTGTAGTTTTCACAGGGTGTAATGAGGAAACAGAGAGAGAAAAAAGTAAATCTTCAAAAGACTACAGTACAATTTGTGGCCATTATTTCATTGAACTGGTTCAGTTACAGCTGCTGCAAACAATTATTTTCTGTATCAGTTCAGGTGTCCATTACTTTTTGATTCTTCTGTTGGTGAGCATTGTGCATCATGATTGTCTTGAGCCAAAGGTAATTTTACCAAAAGCAAGGCAGATTTCACGAGTTTAAAATTGCAAGAGGAAAAAAGCAGAAACCCCCTCATGTTGAAAGCTAAAACAATGTTGGACTTATTGTTTAATATGACTTCAAGAATGAATAAATGATCAAAACTGCTGGTGATTCAATTTCTGTCAATTCATTAATCATCGGATCCTCTCAGTTCTAGATTGACAACGGGTCAGGTCACAATGGAAAGAATGAAGACGTGAGGATGGAATTTGCATCTCAGATATAAGGAGAGACTGGTGATGCAGAATGCAGGATTTCAGGCAGACGTACCTGAGTCTGTGTAAGGAGGGAGGTGTGAAGCCCCAGGAGAGTGTTGTAGCTCAGATCCAGGAGAGCAGGGCTGCTCACACCTCCAGATTGGACCTGAGTGGACAAAGCCTGTCTTTGGATACGTGCTCTGTGCTGGCCAGGGCCTTCCAAAAAGATATTACCTTGACAGATGTGTCGCTAAGTGACTGCATGCTCAGCGAGGAAGGTGTGTGAGAGACAGACAAACCATGTGTATGATGGCTGATAATACATAAGTAGTTGTTTAGTATAGAAGCATGTGCAAATTATTATGCAAAAAACTAAACAAATATATGCTTGATACATCTTTTGCGTTTCCATGTTGATTACAATGATTGGGACTGTGGAATGACTGAAGCTGCAAGAGAAGTCACTGCAGTGTGATTACTTAGTGCTGTTTGTGACCTTTCACTAAAACCTGCCTGAGTGCCTGAAGTAGCTGTCTTCAAATCAAATGCCTTTTAATGGATAAAGCTAGGGTTTTGTTCTTATTATAGCCGTTTTCAGACATGACCTGCGGGCAAAGTCCGGAGAATTGGGTCTGGACTTTACCTGGATTTTGCCTTTCACACATGCACAACACAGCGGGACGTTCTCTGCGCAGACGCTTTCAAACCAGCAACAAACTCCCGCATTATTCAGGCGAGAGGTGTAGCTGCTGGGTGCAGCAGGCAGAGGCAGGATGTAACCATTAATTCCACTGCAGAGATCACATGATCATGTTTACAGCACCCCGACACTGTTGTCAGCTCTTATCACCACAAACTCTTTATATCTTCATCTGTGTCTTCTATGTTTATGACACTGCTTTTTCACTAGAAGATATGTTTTCTTCATTACATATTATTTCATATGACTTCATTATTTTTTTTTCATTTTTGCGTCTGTCTCGTGTTAGAAGCGTCATCAATTACTGATAACGGAGGAATGTTTTGACAAAATAAATGCTGTCAACATGATCACGTTATCTCCGCAGCAGAGTTAAAACGTTACTTCCTGCCTCTGTCTGATGCACTACCTCTCGGCTGAATAATGCAGATGATTCGTTGCTGTTGGTAATGTGTCCTGGCAGAGAACCTCTCGCTGGGTTGTGCATGTGTGAAATGCAAACTGGGTAAACCCCGGACCCAATTCTCCGGACTTTACCCATAGGTCATGTCTGAAAACGGCTATAGACAAAGTGCTGCACATAAATGCACTTTATGAGTTGTGTGTGAATGGGTGGATGACAGTTCTTTGATTGGTCACCAAGACCAGAAAACCGCTATATAGATACAGACTATTTACTCAAACAAGAGGATATATGTTGGGGGCTATTGTTACCACATTTGGTGCTCTGGTGTATTTTCCTGCATCAGGACAGTTAACTACATAGTGATGAAGGAACATGTCGCCCAGTACAAAAGTGTGACCCGGAAACCGTGGAGCTCTGTGGCTCAGAGGTGTAGGCTACAGTATATTGGACTTTGGATACAAACATAGAACTTGTTAACATACATTACTTACATTAATTGGTGTTTCAGCTCTGCACATAAGATTTGATGTGTATTTATGAGTCTGCTATGTTTGTGACTCAGGTGCAAAAGTACTCCTGACTGGACTGTGTGGCAACACAACTGTGAAAATCCTGGATTTGAAGGTACCACCTGCCAAATTAGACGTATGGCTCTCTCAGACACTAATGGATTTTTCATGAGACATTTGTTGATAGTCGCATCATGTAAAATTTTGTCCACAGGGAAATAACCTGAAATCAGCAGGGGTGGAGGTGTTGGGAACGTTGTTGGCATGCAACAAGACCCTGCGCAGGTAAGAATGATACAGATACATTTCTGAACATTTTCTGTTACTGTGTCACAACATGTTTATTTTTACAGTGTCAAGAGAAAAGGGTGAACCCTTTGGAATGACCTGGTTTTCTATATTAATTGGTCATTAAAGGTTATCTGATCTTCATCTTAGTCACTACACAATGTACTTAATGGGATAATTCACCAAAAAATGAAAATTCCCTCATTATCTGCTCACCTCTATGTCAATGGGGGATGGGTGAAGTGTTTTGAGTCCACAAAACACTTTTGGGGGTAAACAGTATTGCAGTCAAATCCAATACAATTAAAGTAACAGGGGATCAATTCTTAAAACATAAAATAACAACATAAAAACATTAAATGCCTCCATACTGTCATTCAATTGTCCAGAAGCCTCGACATTCATATTCGACTCAAAACAGCGTCATTTACACCATGTTTAAGCCTAAATGCATCCATTGGAGAGTTGCAAGGTTAAACCACATTGTGACCAAAAATAACACAATGTCTTATCTCACATTTGCCAAAAAAATATCTTGATGACCTGATTCATGATAATATCCTGTGGACAGTTGAGTCAAAAGTAAAACAATTCAAAAGTAGAACTTTTTTGAAGCCTTTTGGCTCCTGTTACATCTAAAGACAACCCAGCATTCCACAATAAGAACATCATACCAACAGTCAAATGCGTTTGTGCTAGTGTGATGGTCTGCGGCTGCTTTGCTTCTGGAGGACCTGTATGACATGCCATCTTTGATGCAATCATGAATTCTGCACTTAACTAGAAAATGCAGCAGGTCAATGGTCTGAACCACACAAGCAACTCCACCTCTGAATGGCTCATAATAAATAAGGTTTTGTAGCGGCCTAAAGTCCTGACTTAAATGCAATTGAGATGGTGCGTGATGAGACCTTGAGTGGGCAGTTCATGCTTGAAAACCCACCGATGTGGCTGAATTAAAAAAATGTCTCCAAACCAACAAAGGGGGATAAGGATTCTGTCTCTGTCCTCACGGCTGTGGTGCTTGGGGACCAGGTGGGGTGGCCCTCGCTCGTCTCGCTGGTCGCCCAGTCTGGCATCACACCTCACCGCTGTAGAGATACATGTTAATTATATAATGGTCATTATTATTTTATAGGATGTATAATAAAATAATATGGCAAATAATAATATTACATATACAATAATGGTGATAGCAACAGTATTATATTGGTTCATTATTTCTCTTATGATTTTACATTATAATTATTTTATTAACACCACATCTTTGTGGGATCCCTCTCCCAGGACGAACTGAAGTGCAATAGATACCACGTGTAATGGAGAACATCAGAAAGATAAGGGTATTTAGAGCAGTGACTCAACTGGTGGGTCGTGGACCTGTTTCCAGTGGGTGACGGGCCTTTGCCTGGGCAAAAAAAAAATTAAATAAAAAATGTTAGGAAGAAAATCCTGTTCTTTTATTTTGAAGGGGATTTTTGATGCAGCTGAGTGCCGTCTATTCACACTCCGGCGAAACAGTATTTGGCGTTAATGCCTTGTAATGCTAATAGACACCCGCCATTTCACAGCATAGAAGAACCCCCGCAAAGTTTTTTTCAAATGCCCAGTTCTCCCATTAATTCCTCCAAACTCAGGTCTATGTCAGTGTTACACCTAAGGTTGAAGTGAGTGCTGCTTAATTTTCTTCAAAGCACAATGTTTTTCAGTATTTACCTACTAACACTGAATTTGTTCCATAGTGCAGTGTTGGTTGTAATAGATTCAGTGAGTGAGTATGCTCAGCTAAAGCTATATAATTTGAGTCTTTTTGAAACTACTTCTCAGTAGTTGGACTTTTTTATTTCATGTTTGTGCATGAAAGCACTATTGAGTCTGTTAAAAAAGGCTGAAGTTACTGAATTGTTATGTATGTTGTATTACCTTGTTTCCTTAAGATGCACTTTTTGGTTTTTAATTAAAATGCAGCTAATTGAGTATAAAAGGGAATATTTCCCTCTCTAGCATCGCCACCTTCTGGTCGTTTTGGTTTATCATTAAACTTGTTTTTTTTGTGTTGGCATACTGTGATATTCTGTACTATCTCAGGTTCAAACTGCACCATCTTTTCATGAAATAAAATTGAGAAGTTAAACATTTTCCTCGATTTGGGTCGCGTCTTGTCATTAAGGGGTGATGGTGGGTCCCGAAGCCAGACCAGTTGAGAAACACTGATTTAGAGCATTGATTAGAAGTTTGTAGCATAATGGAAGGTAAATGTATTGATGGATTATTGTCAGTAATGGTAGAGTATCTGAGTATACATATTGTATATCAAGCAGTCTTGTTGTAATCATAGTCCATGGTCAGCAGCAACCACGATCATGATCCACCATCACGATCGGATGCCACCATAGTCCACAGTCATTGTCCACTGCCGCCTATCAGGATCCACTATCAGATGCCAATACGATACAGGATCCGCCATTATTAGCACGGTCAGCCAGCACGATACAGGATCCGCCAATATGATCATTATCAGCCAGCACGATACAGGATCCGCCATTACGATAACGATCTATGATTCGCGATGCAGCCACGGCCCTGGATCTGCGGACGATAAGGCATAGGGATTCCGGGGAAGAAGTCGAGTCAGTAATATGTATTGATGAGGAATGTGTGTGTTTATATGACTGGCGGGAGTAGATTCATTTAGGCTGACATATTCATCAGGATGCAGCCAGGTCTCAGTGAGGGACAATAAATCAGTTTTGTGGTCTGAGACTAGTTCGTTTACTAAAATAGCCTTTGATGACTGTGATCTTATGTTTAAGAGTCCACATTTAAATGTCTTTGTTTGTTGTGTTGTTGCAGAGGTTGTGTTAATTTTTATTAGTTTTTTTTATGTGGAATTCTCCCTCTGTTAATGTTTAATTTAAATAATTTAATGGGATGGGGGGCAGACACAGTCTCTATGTGGTTGTGTGACTGATCCAGATCCATTTTGGGCTAAACATGTCATCACCTATTGTGTTAAGAAGAGGTCCAGAGAAAACTACAGAGTCCGACATCGTTTTTTGCGATAGCACACACCGACTCCATACTAACTTTATTGAGCTCCGACATACGAAGCCGGGAGTCGTTGCTGCCGACGTGAATTATGATCGTTCTGTATTTAGGTTTAGCTTTAGTCAGCAGCTTCGGTTTGGATTCGATGTCGCCTGCTCTGGCCTCTGGCATGCAATTGACTATGGTCGCTGGTTTCGCCAACCTCACGTTTCTCAAGACCGAGTCACCAATGACCAGAGTTTGCTTCTCAACGGGTGCGTCGTTGAGTGGAGATAATCTGTTCGAAATTTGAACTGGTGTGTCCTTAATCGTGGGCTTTGAGGTAGCACTATGCCCCCTCCGGACAGTCTCCCAGCCGCCCTGGGCTCCCGGCTGCCAGGGACAAGTCGAGGGACTGCTAGCGGAGGCTAAGCTAGGTGGCTCCGTAGCGGCTAGAGCAGGCTGGCTAACTACAGCTAACGGAGGGTCTAAGCTGTGGAGCCGAGCTTCTATGTCACTCAATTAGGACATTATGATTTACATCATTTACATGCTTTGTTTTTTCTGTATGTCTTCTCATTATGTATCTATATCTGAATGTCTTATCTATCTTGTAGGTCACTATTTCACGAATAAACTTTTTTTTTTTTTTAAACTAAAAAAACAATTGGGCCCAAATCACAGTTATCACAAACGTTTAATTGCAATTGTGGCTGTAGTTATTTATTAAGTTTTGGGGGGCAATTTCTTTTTCACAAGGTGATATAGGTTTTGAACTTTACCTTCAATAAATGGAATGATTATTTTAAAAGCAATTTTTGCTTACTCTTACTGTCTACTTAAAACTAAAATAAGTTCAATCATCTCGACATTTAAATGTGACAAATAAGCATAAATAGAAGAAATTGGTAAAAGTATATTTATAAATCAAAGCCGACTGCTACAACATATAGTAGCAGTCAACAAATAAATCTCTCATATATCATCTGAGAAAGGATTCTTAATCACGACATAAACCAGATTTTTGAAACTTGTGTTTCAGCAATAAAGTACCCTCCACTTTAAAGACTTGAAATATTTTTTGCAGGCTTGTGTTGGAGTGGAATGCGTTGGGGGTGTGGGATGAGGCCTTCTTAGCCTTTTGTCAGGGTTTGGCCTCCAACAGCATGCTGACGCAGCTGGACCTGCGCAACAATCAGATCAACCACCATGGAGCATCTGAGCTTGCTCTGGCACTCAAACACAACACCACACTGGAAGTGTTAGGTGATATACAATGACATCGAACAACACACTTTCACAAGACAGTGCACAATATTAAGTTGCATGATTTATTTTTTCAATTTAATATACATAAATTAGAAAGCAATGTATGAAATCTCATGAACTTTGTACATTGCCACAGTAATTATATTTGTCAGTAAAACGTTTTTCAGTTAAAAAAGACATTTCTCAATATAAGTTATTAAACAGGGCAATACAGTGGTACAGTGATTACCATTGTTGCCTCTGGTTTGAATCTGCTGGCTGGCTAAGGCATTTTTTTTGAAGTTTGCATGTACTCCCTGTGCGGCTTTCCTCCCACAGTCCAAAGAGGTGCAGGTTAGACTAGCTGGTGACTCTAAATTGCCCATAGCAATTTAATGTGAATGTGAGCTTGAATGGTCATCCACATGTCATGGTTGAGGGTGTATCCTCTCTGTCAGCTGGGATTAGTAGCACTTAAAATGGCACTTACTTATAGCACTTTGTAGTTTTGCTTTTTTTTTTGAAGAAATTGTATTTTCTCTATCCTTGTTGTTCTGGGTTTGTACCCTCATGGTTGAATGCACTTATTGTAAGTCGCTTTGGATAAAAGCGTCAGCTAAATGAAATGTAAATGAAAAATTGGCTTCATGCAGGAATATTTTCACACCTGACCTTTTCTTATAGTTGTGAATATATTTTATCTCAAGTAGACTTAGTTTTTTCTCAATTCGTTTTCTTTCAGTTGGGGTCAGTCTGACATTGTTACTGTTCTGATGTACATAAATACAGTATTTATGATTGAATGGTGGTCCACTCTTATTTAAAGTTAGATCACTGTTACTGTCTGTTGACAGACCTGAGATGGAACAACATTGGTCTGCTGGGTGGCAGGATATTGCTCGAGGCTTTGCAGAAAAACAAGAGGATCGTGCAGCTGGAGCTGGCAGGGAACAATATTCCCAGTGACACACTCAAAGCACTCGGTAAGTCTTTTATTTAGATGCAGTAATAATTAAAGCTACATCTGTGATTGTAGCTGTAACAGAATAGAGTCACCTTAAATAAAACTTGCTATGCCTCTCAATAGTGTTACAGCGATAACTCTTTACCATGTACGCTGCCTCCTCTGGACCCACATTTCTCTGTCCTCATCTATTACCATTTTGCTCTTTTTATTGTTAAACCATTTCAGAGCGGACCACTGGGCACAACTCAGACAGACAGTCCACCATGAGAGAGACCCACAGGAAGACCCAGGTCCTCAGCAAAGAGATCCAGACACTGAAAGACAAGAAGAGCCGTCAGGTAACATTCACTCTTTTAATTTGATTCATTTGGTCCAGAATAATCTGGCTCATGTTCACATAAACCTGTTAATGAAACAGGGAAACATGAAATGGCATGGGCTTACAAGTGGCTATTTAATTGGACAGTTTTGAAGAGGTCATCCTGTATCATCAGTATGGACTCCCATGGTGAATTCCATGAACATGTAACTCTATACTGAACCTCATCCTCTCTGGTATCATAAAGAGCTTATCAAAAAACGGATGAGCATTATTATTTTAATTTGACTATAAATGGAAAATGTGTATATGTACAGAGTTGGAAACGCCTTTTCACTTTCTGATTGAGCCTCTTGCTCCTTTGCTGATGTGCATGTGTGTTACCATGGTTACCAAATTATATGCATAAAATGTTTATGGTTTAAAGATTGCTTTTTAGTTCACAGCCAGAAAATGGATTCAACAGTAGTTATACAGCAATTCCACAGTAGTCCTGAACCTATGCCTAAAGACCAATAACACTGGCTGTTAGAGTTTGAACTGGGGCGAGTCCGGCCCTAGGTGTTGGCCCGATCGAGTGTTCAGATACTCTGTGGGAAAAAGCTCCTCCTCATTCGCTCATCGCATTTGCTCATTGAAATCAAAGTTTACATGCAGCCAATCCTAAAAATCAACTACAAAATTCCTCCCAAGAAATGTTTAATTTGTGCATAGTGCTTGCTGCCGGCTCGAGAGAGACATTTATAAAAGCTGCAGGATTATAACAGGATTCAGGTTAGAGAGAGAGAGAGAGAGAGAGTCCAGCCTCCTTCAGGCTTTCTGGTAAGGTCTTATTAACATCCAGGACTTTTATTTCGAAAGTCCAGCCTCCTTCAGGCTTCCAGGCACATTCCTATCACCATCCAGGGGCTTTTATCTTGAAAATCCAGCCTCTATTCAGGCTTCCTGGTAACATCCTGTAACTATCTGGAGTGTTTTATTTAGAAAATCCAGGCTCCTTTCAGGTTTTCTGTTGACATCCTGTAACTATTTGGGGTGTTTTATTTTGACAATCCAGACTCCTTTTGGGTTTCCTGGCAATTCCTGTAACTATCTGGGTGGTTTTAACCACCTGGGTGCTTTTATTTTTTGAAAATCTAGGCTCCTTTTGGGTTTCCTGGTAACTTCCTGTAACTATCTGGGGGGGGTTGTTTTGAAAATCCAGCCTGCTTTTGGGTGTCCTGGTAACTTCCTGTAACTATCTGGGGGTGTTTATTTTGAAAATCCAGCCTCTTTTCGGGTTTCCTGGTAACTTCCTGTTACTATCTGGGGGGGGGGGGGGGGGTATATTGAAAATTCAGAGGGACTACTTGCAGTTTCCACTAGGTGGTGCTGTTGAGCCATTCTGCCTCACCAAATATTGTCCTTGTTCACATAGTGACTCGAATCGTACATGTCCATTTTGAGGCAGAATGGAGCATGTGCAGTGACGTTACAACCACTTCCTGTGTGTTGGTGTTCCATTGTAATGCACGCCGTTGCGGTTCAATGTAAAGGCTTAAGTGTCACAACATGGTCTCACCAGCTTCTCAATGCTTCCCTGACCTATTTTGAGGTGGATCAAATGAGAAATTTTGGCGTAGAATGTCAAAGTATAAAACATGGTACTTCCTGTCACAGCTAGGGGAGCATTGACTATTAAATTAAATTTGCATATAGAACTCTTCAGGGCAGGTTCCCAATCACAAACAAAGTTTGATGGTGATTGGAGCGAAAACATGGAAGTTACAGCTACTTAGGGGCTATTGGCGAGTCATCAAGATTCCCCGCCATGCCAAGGACACGCCCCCAAATGAAAAGTCACAAGTTTGATTCTATGGCATTTGCAACTTCTTTAGGCTCTCCTGACCAAATTTCACATGAACCGGGTGAACGGGCTAGCTTCAGGACACTTAAATGTAAAACATGATATTTCCTTTTACAGCTAGGGGGCGCTATGACTGTTATTGAATATTATCATATGGAGCTGTTCAGGGCAGGATGATTGTGTACATATACGGTTTGAGGCACCTTGGACAATATACAGTGGGGCAAAAAAGTATTTAGTCAGCCACCAATTGTGCAAGTTCTCCCACTTAAAAAGATGAGAGATGCCTGTAATTTTCATCATAGGTACACTTCAACTATGAGAGACAGAATGGGGGGAAAGAATCCAGGAAATCACATTGTAGGATTTTTAATGAATTAATTGGTAAATTCCTCGGTAAAATAAGTATTTGGTCACCTACAAACAAGCCAGATTTGTGGCTCTCACAGACCTGTAACTTCTTCAAGAGGCTCCTCTGTCCTCCACTCGTTACCTGTATTAATGGCACCTGTTTGAACTCGTTATCAGTATAAAAGACACCTTTCCACAACCTCAAACAGTCACAATCCAAACTCCACTATGGCCAAGACCAAAGAGCTGTCAAAGGACACCAGAAACAAAACTGTAGACCTGCACCAGGCTGGGAAGACTGAATCTGCAATAGGTAAGCAGCTTGGTGTGAAGAAATCAACTGTTTTTTCTAAGCAATTATTAGAAAATGGAAGACATACAAGACCACTGATAATCTCCCTCGATCTGGGGCTCCACGCAAGATCTCACCCCGTGGGGTCAAAATGATCACAAGAACGGTGAACAAAAATCCCAGAACCACACGGGGGGACCTAGTGAATGACCTGCAGAGAGCTGGGACCAAAGTAACAAAGGCTACCATCAGTAACACTACGCCGCCAGGGACTCAAATCCTGCAGTGCCAGACGTGTCCCCCTGCTTAAGCCAGTACATGTCCAGGCCCGTCTGAAGTTTGCTAGAGAGCATTTGGATGATCCAGAAGAGGATTGGGAGAATGTCATATGGTCAGATGAAACCAAAATAGAACTTTTTGGTAAAAACTCAACTCGTCGTGTTTGGAGGAGAAAGAATGCCGAGTTGCATCCAAAGAACACCATACCTACTGTGAAGCATGGGGGTGGAAACATCATGCTTTGGGGCTGTTTTTCTGCAAGGGGACCAGGACGACTGATCCGTGTAAAGGAAAGAATGAATGGGGCCATGTATCGTGAGATTTTGAGTGAAAACCTCCTTCCATCAGCAAGGGCATTGAAGATGAAACGTGGCTGGGTCTTTCAGCATGACAATGATCCCAAACACACCGCCCGGGCAACGAAGGAGTGGCTTCGTAAGAAGCATTTCAAGGTCCTGGAGTGGCCTAGCCAGTCTCCAGATCTCAACCCCATAGAAAATCTGTGGAGGGAGTTGAAAGTCCGTGTTGCCCAGCGACAGCCCCAAAACATCACTGCTCTAGAGGAGATCTGCATGGAGGAATGGGCCAAAATACCAGCAACAGTGTGTGAAAAGCTTGTGAAGACTTACAGAAAACGTTTGACCTCTGTCTTTGCCAACAAAGGGTATATAACAAAGTATTGAGATGAACTTTTGTTATTGACCAAATACTTATTTTCCACCATAATTTGCAAATAAATTCTTTAAAAATCAGACAATGATAGTTGAAGTGTACCTATGATGAAAATTACAGGCCTCTCTCATCTTTTTAAGTGGGAGAACTTGCACAATTGGTGGCTGACTAAATACTTTTTTGCCCCACTGTACATGGACCTGATAAGGACTTCTTAAATGTAAAACACGATATTTCCTGTTACAGCTAGCGGGCACTTTGACTATTATCCAATATTTTCATATGGAGCTGTTGAGGGCGGGACCTTTGTTGTACATATGAGGTTTGAGGCAGATTGGACAATATACATGGAAGATATAAGCACTTAATTGTTTTCTGGCGAATCATCGAAACCCTCTTCCATGCAACGGCCATGCCCCCTGATGAAAACTCACAGACAGATGTAATTTTAATCAGAGTCTCTAACATTAAAAGCAGTTAAAAGCAAAATAAAATGTAATGCCCTCACTTGGTTTCGAACTCATGACCAATGGGTTACTAATTCCGTGTCTCAACCAACTGACCTAAACACATTGTTGAATATCAGTTGTGAAAGTAGTTTTTTAAAGAGTTCTTAAGTCCCCCTCTGGCCCCCCTCCTCTGCGTGTGTAAGGCACTAATGAGCACACCTGTGTATGGGAAGAGACAGATCTGAGCTCTGGCGCAACCCTCGAACAAATGTCTCTTTTTCAAAAACTATTAGTCCTATCTGAGAAATAAAAACACAGTTAAACAGTCTCACGTAGGTCACAGAATGGACACTTATTAAGAACAGTGGGATTAAAAACAGAAATAAAAGCGTTACAAGCAACGGCACCCTGTAAAATTCTCTACAGGAGGTCGCCAGTCAGTTTTTTGAGGGGAGGTTTATATAAAATCCTACACTGTGGGCTGGGTCCATTTTCGGCGCCACCTCTGTGATCACACAGTGGGGGGCCTGTTGCTCAGTCCGGACTGGTGGCTGCTCTTCACACAGTTCCTGCATAGCCAACCCGTCGATCGCGATCTACCGGTCGATCTCGCAGTCTTCACTGTCGATCCCCGAACTCTCTGGATTCACTGGCTGCGGTTTTGCCACAGATCAGGAGTCTCATTTATCATCGTTGCGTACGCACAAAACGGGGCCTGAAACGTGCGTACGCCACTTCTCACGCAAACGTTGGGATTTATCAAAACAAACTTGACGGGAAAATTTGCGTATTTCCACGCAAACTCTGACCCTTGCGTACGAACGTTTTGGAGACGGGAAAGTGGCGACGCAGACGTGAGGTGGTGAACTGAAGCAGATTATTGATCCACTTCCTCATTTACATTAAAACCAACAGCTTTAGTTGTGCTCGCGCAACATATCTGTTCCACACGAACCTTTTAATTAAAAAATATATAAAACAACTTACAGCAAATTACGTTCAGATTCCATTAAACAGCGGAGTTACAGAGCCGAGTCATTAACAGTTTTTAATAATATCTTCTAACACTGTGCGTGTATCATCAGATCACTGCAGTGAACGGGACTGAGCCATCAGGCGCACAGAGCGCACTGGAGATCACTTACAGGAAATTAAGATACTTTCCCAGAGTGGAGGTGAGGATCCACTGATGTGAGGGAATCGGTCCGATGCTCTAAATAAATACTGCCGTGACACTGGTGCGTGATTCTGCGTGATGTGTGCACGCGAATGGAAGGATGAGGAGGAAGCGAGGGTTCAGCGATGTCTGATCAGCTGATATAGATTCTATTGATCTGTGTTCTGTGATCTTTGTGCTGAACTGAGTCCAGCATCACACAGATCGACCGACGGAACCGAACCATCCCAGTACAAACACGAGCATATAATAATAATTCTGTTAAATTCTATAGATTGAGGACATCACAGCTGTCTCTGAATTTAATAATCCTGCAGTTTTGGATGATTAAAATACGAACATGAGATACAACAAGTTCCCTCAAATTCTCAGCGTGTTTTTTTTGCCTCCACCTTTGAATTGGATCTTTTTTTATTTCAGGCTCGGTTCTTTCTATCGTCTTCACTCTCACACACTGTATTATCCACAGCAGCAGCCGCAGAGTATCAGTGTATTTTCTTTATTAGTGACATCACTGCTGTCCCATAAAATCACTCTTTACCTCCACCTCACTAACAAACTCGATGTCAGTTTCAGAAAGTTTCGCTTCCTCTTCTCATCGCTTCATGCCGTGACTCCGTCAGGACTCACGGTGGAAACCCATTGGTCAGCAGGATAATTTAATATTCATGACGTGCTTTGCATTGACCATTTATGGTGTAAAGTGGGCGTGTGGAGGGCAGATTTGGAGGCAGATCCACGTACGAACGTTTCCAGGTGGACTGTGATTTATAAAGCGAACATTGCGTTCAGGTGTGCGTGCGCACGGTTTTATAAATCGGAATTTCCTTTGGCGTACGCCATTTCCGGCTTTTGGGCGTACGTACACTTTTAGTATGAATCCTACGCAATGTTTGATAAATGAGACCCCAGCTGTGTGTCGGTTGTTTACACGGCAGCATGTCCGCTGCTGGCAGCGGTGCTGCTAGTTTATCTACTGCATTGCCTTCAAAACAAGTCGGTTTATGTACTAAAGCAGGGTATCCACGGGGTCTTGAAAAGTATTAAAAGTTGATATCAATTTAAGGAAAATCAAGACCCTTAAAAAGTATTAAAGTCTTGATTCTTTTTCAAATTCAAGACCCTTTACATGTGTTGTTTTTTCGATGTGAATAGCATATTTGTCCAAAGATTGTTAAAAGTTTATGTGAATTCATTTATTCTAGTCCTCACAACAGCGCAACAAAAAAATACCTGGCGTTCAAGCGGGGACGGGGCTCGAGCGGCGTTGCTAGGTAACGTTGGTCTCAGAGTGCGAGACCGCGGCACGAATGGTGCTTGTCGTTGTCGAATCTTCCATGTAGAGGACGGCTTGCTGCAAATATTGCGCTATTAATTCTTTATATGGCTGCAAAGGAATAGGCAATGGGGAAGTGTAAATTCGTGGTCGTGGTTGGAACACGAGCAGTTCAAGCTCTGGTTGAAGCCCGTCGCTGGGAATGACCGGGAGGCTTACTGTTCGGTCTGTAAAAAGAAAATGAGTGTAGCTTCAATGGGGATCAATGCTCTCCGGTCACATATGCAAGGCTCTAGCCACAAATCCGTTGCGGCACGCAGACAGCGGTTGTCCATCGAGCATTGGGCAACACCTTCCTCAGCTAACGTTGTTACACCACCCAGTAAGAGTATGACAGCTGAAGCTAGTAACGTTAACTTTACTGATAGCGTTGCTAACGTTAACTCAGTTGCCGCCGCTTCAACTTCTACAGACCTCAGAGTGACGCTGGGAGCCACACCAACGCTGTGCACAGAAGTGTTGTGGTGTCTCGACACAACAGTAAAACACCACTCTCTCACGTCCAATGAAGGAATTTCAGAAATTTTCAAAGAAATGTTTCCCGATTCGGACATCGCCATTGTATCAGTGACAATGTTGATCTGATTTGTGTTATTTATGCTGCAAAATAGTGTTATTATTTAAAGTATTATAAAAGTGACTATTGCAGAGTTGACTGAACCATTACTGCTCAGTGTGTCTGTGCAGTGTTTCTCACACCACAAGTAGATTCTGACTGCCATATTAATTTCAATCTAGCCTCTTAATTTTTCTCTCAAAGTGCACCAGATTGATGCATCTTTACTTTAAAATGTACTAAGTCTTCTTCCAAGAGGGTCCAGGGTCCATCCACCATGATCTCTCCAAATCCTGTGGGAAACACTGTTGTGTGCATGTGTGAGTGAGTGAGTGAGCATGTTATTGTTATAAATATACTTTATTTTTAAAATAAATTTTGCCTTTTGGCTTAGTAACTCAATTTATTCTTTTGAGCTTTGTTCCCTCCCGGCCTATCTGAATTCTGTTGTGTTGATACAGTGCTCCATAGAAGTTCTGGCAAACATTTCATTTTGCAATTTCAAACTCAATTGTGTTAAAGGTGTGTCGCTGATGTAACCGGTTACAGCTCGTAGTGGCGCTGGGGTCTTGAAAAATATTAGAAGGGTCTTGAAAAAGGTCTTGAAAAGTATTGAATTTAATCTCAGGATTGCTGCATATACCCTGTAAAGTAAATACTAGTATACTACGGTATGAAGACGCACATCTTCCGGTCTGTCGATAACAATCAAAGCCCCGTTAGAACCTTAGAACAGATGAATGGATTCAGAAAGTGAAACGCTGGAGTGCTTTTACTTTGAAACGGGTTCGGGAAGTGTTGTAAATACGTGTGTGTCTTAGACAGATAAACGTTGTGTTTTACAGAAGAATAAAAAGAGAAAATGATCTTTCGTTGAGTTTTAATGTTTATTTGTTGAAATTATGTTACAAACACAAGTTGTTGCAACTCTTCTGTAGGTGTTTCAAAATAAAAGCACCCCAGCCTTTCTGTTGACGGAATCCATTCTTTTTTGTTTAACAAGGAGATTTTATTGTGAAATATTTGCAGGAGCAGAATATGCACGGCTCCAAACTGTATAGTATTTGTATTTATTTGAGTACAAGGGACTACTTTCACACAAGGAAATAGTCACATTTATGGCCATGTTCAAATCAAAGGCCATGTAAAAAAACGTAGTGCTGCAGTGCTAAATATTGTGCACTGAACAGATGCTGTAAATATGAATTGATATTAATGTGAATATTGTTCATTGAATAGATAAAGTTGCATAGCTGCCTCTCTTTGTGTATATTTATGCTCGCACATTCAGCCTTTAACAGAAAATGCAAAAATAATAAATATGACCCTCCTAAATGGGTTTCTTGGAAGATAACAGGGTGGTAGATCTAAGTTTACGTTTGGATTTAAAAAGTGATCTTAGGCTCAAAAAGGTTGAAGACCACTGCTGTAGAGGGTTTCCTCTTCAACTCTGTGTAGGGTCAGTTTGTTTACTACAGTGAGTAGGGGACCAGTCTTCTCCCCCAGTCCTGGGCTCAGGATGATGTCAGGGTAGGGGTCTGCAGCATCAGGTTCAGCTTCTTTGCTGTGGTAGGCCATCAGGAGGTTATTTTCTTTCCCTGAGAGCCTCTGGGTCCAGAGCTCCAGGATCCTCTGGGCCACCCAGGTAGACTGCAGCCCCAGCAGAGAGCCCAGGGCCTGGGTGTCATTCAGCGCCGGCCCCACTGCATCCACCAGCTGCTGCAGGGTCAGAGTCCCAGACCAGGTCAGCTCTGGGTGTCGTTTGGTTGCTGATGTCGAGTCAGGCTCTGTGGATTAATGTTTCCCTACACAACCAGTACAGAGAGTCAGTTTTTGGGCACCTTTTATGGTAAAAAAGGGCCCATGATTTAAAAACACCTTGACAAAAAGGAGGCAACCCATTTAATTTTAGAAATTTAGAATCAGTTAAGAACAGAGCATCATCCAACCCCAGATTATTGTCACGCCTAAGGATGCTGCTGGCCACATCTCTCTTCACCAGATCTGCCAGACCTGTGAGGTACTTTTGAATGAACTGAAGTCTGAAAGTGGCAGTCCGGCTGGCCAGGTGGACAAGGCCCTGTCCCCCCTCCTCTCTGGCTAAAAACAGCACCCCCTGTGGCACCCAGTGCAGATCACCCCAGAAAAAAGGGGGAAGCAAGTAAGCCTGGGGGTGGGTCCACACAAGGTAATCGGTGCCACCGTTGGGATGCCACAAGGTTGTTTAAAACCAGTTCTCTACCTGAGAGACATTTGAGGGAGCAGCCGTTTCCATTTTGCAAATCTGTATTCTATTTGTTCTGTGACGGTCTCCCAGTTCATCTTTACTTTGTTGTCTGCTCCAAAAACACCCCCAGGTCCTTTATTCCATCTATTCTCCACTTAAGGTTTTGGGGGACAACTGGGAGACCGTCACTCCACTCACCGAAGCGAGGGCTTCACTTTTTTTCCAGTTAACCCTCGCTGCTGAAGCCAAGCTAAAATATTTGATGATGTCTGCTAAAAGATCTACATCTACCTGGTTTTAAATAAAAACAACAAGATCGTCCGCTTAGGCATATAAAATCATGTTCTTACTAAAACCAGAATAAAACAAACCCTGAAGGCTGGAACAATTTTGTGGAGGATAGGTTCCAGGGAGAGTGCGTAGAGCATCCCTGACAGAGCACAGCCCTGCCTGACGCCTCTACACACTCTAAAAGGAGCACTCAGACTGCCGTTGAACTTTAGCACACTCTCAACGTCACTGTAGAGCACCTTGATCTTAGCTATGAAGCAGCACGGAACACAACTTCCTGTGGAAAATAATGGAGAAGTCTGGGTTCAGCGCTGGGTTCAGTGCTTTTTTTTGGTCTAGGACAAGGGTCGGCAACCCGCGGCTCTGCAGCCGCATGCGGCTCTTCAGCGGCTCCCTGTACAGTGTTGTGCATGAACAATTATATTGTACATTTTAAAGTTATCCAGCGAGAGTGAACGTCACTTATATTTATTTTTCAAATCATCATCGTATCAGGCCATCATGTGAAATACCAGTAGCAAGAGAAAATGGGCACACACACACACACACACGCTGTCCTCCACGCTGCAGCGGAAGGTGGCAGGGATTTTAATGCCATGTTTGCGGGTTAAGTTTTTAAAGTTCCCGCTGGCCATGGTGTCTGACACGCCAACGGCAAGACGCCCATGAGGAAAAAGAAAACCCACAAAAACACAGAACTATAAACTACTGTAAACCTTTAACCAATAAACTGTGTGAAAATAATATCATTTACAATAAGAGAACGAAATAAAGACCGGAAAATCAGTCGCTCAGCCACTCACTCACACGCCACAATCTCCCAGCATGCACTCTGATAGTGTGCCCACCACTAGGCACACATAATAAGCCGGAGCAATAATAATATGTGTGCAATGCATTGCTGTGCTTTGCAATGCACTACTTGCACCACTAGGCAACAAATATAATAAGTATACAGAATGACATGTAAGAAATTGCATGATGGGAGTAAAATAAAATACCCCAAAACTCTTAGAAAGGATAAATCTTGCTCAAATAGATGACAATTCAGTGTAGAAACTATAATAAGTAGTAGACAAATACTAAAATAGAAAAAGTAAATGAATCAAAGGTTAATGAAATAAATGGGCAACGCAGCACACTTGCGCCTCACAGTGGAAATAACCGTTATAGACACAGACAGCTTTGTGACTGCAAACACACTCATGTTCATTCTCTTTCAGGTCCTGAGTCTAATGGAAACTATAGACAGCCAGCGGGAGGAGATAAGATGTTCTAAAAGGTGCGAGAGTGTGTTACCATGTTTAATTATTTACATCAACACTATTGTATAACTGAGAGTCACAAAACTCCATTTCAGAATAAAACCCTCTATATTTGGACTGGTATTGAAATACAGCTTGGATAGATATAGCATGTTTTCACTATTATAATCAAAATATAATATTCACACTGCACTTTTCAAAAAAAGAAATATTAAGATTGTAAAATGTTTATCTTATCTCCCTTCTGCTTCATTAGATCCACTTCCATTCAGATAGGCCAACTCCAGGAAGCTCTGAATGAGAGGAAGTCAGCTGTCAACTCTCTCACTGCCAAGTACGTATTTCATCTTTCTTTACTCCATGTTCATGATATGAAGACCGGCACAGTTTTAGTGTTCTGTGTAACCTATGTGACTTTAATCAACATTACTTAACCCATCTGTCCATTATCAATACTGCAGCCTAGTAATACTAGCTTCATTGATGGAGCTCTAACTAAAACTCGGATCTGTTAATGATTTGATTTGTAGACTGCAGATGACAGAGGAGGCCCTCGCTCTCTCTGAGCAGAAAAATCACAACATGGTAGAACTGCTGACTCAAGTGAAGGTTGAGAAAGAAGAACAGAGGGAGCGACAGAGTAGAGAGAGAAAGAAAGAGCAAGAGGTAAGGCTGGAAACATAGTTCACTCAGTCAATGTCCTATGGTTAGATCTTAAATCTTTTCCCTTTGTTTTTGGTACTTATCATATGGGTCTTGTTAAATATTTAAGCCTAATAAAACTTATAAAGTAAGAATTATTATCCACTGCTGCTTTCTATATTATAGTGACAAGTGACTTGATTTATGGGATTATTACTATTAACTGACGCAATGAAGGAATTTAACCCACGTTAACTGAGCCAGTTGTTCACCAGCTATATGGGACCAGTTATGCAGGATCACCATTGTTAGGAGTCTGAGTATGTTGAAATTGCTCCATGAGACAGGCTTTGGGTGGAATAAAAAAAACTCAACCTTGCAATACTAAATAGAACAACTTTTGTGGTAACAGTATACAGTACAGTATAAAATTAATGTTGAGTGTTTAGCAAAGCTACATTAACTCACATTGTCTGTTTCCTGCTATTATCTGCTTATCGTCAATGTTTGTCCAATGAAATCCTGCAAAACAACATTATTACAGACTGACACACTGTAATAATATATATTTGTTATCCATTTATGCACACACTGACTTGGGCAAAATTTAAATTTTGGTGCTGTTAGATCTTACTGCAGCCTTTGACACTGTGGGTTACAGTATACTTTCACAAAGACTCGAAAACTGAAATTTTGCAGTAAAGATGAGAGATATGGGTTTGCCACTCACCTAAAAGACAATGGATTACACACAAATGAGCAGGTTGAAAACCTTGTGCGAGTTTGTGTCAGCACAAGAGAGATGAGGCTGGGACAGGCTGATGAATGCGCGCGCAGCTATGAAGAAAGATTCGACTCATTTAAGAAAAGTAGGGTGAATTCGGGTAATCTGGGACATTGGGTAATGTGGGACATCTAAACTCAAGTCTGTTTATTTCCTTTCCTAACTAAATCTAGTCAACAGGACTTTTACTATAGGTTTAGCATAGACATGTGAATCAATTAACTTCATAAGGGTGAAGTCACAAAAAGAGGAGGGGTAAGTGTCAATCATAAGCTTAGTATTGCATGACAATGTCAATGACATAGTTGTTATGATCTGTTTTCTTAGCGGAACCAAAATGCAGAACAGGAACACAGCTGGTGGATGGTAGTAAAAAAGGTTTATTGTTCAAAGCTGGAGCTGGGGTGGTGGTGGCAGGCAGTGGGGATCCAAAAGTCCAGGCAGGGTTAGGCCGGAGCAGATAGAGTTGAACAAACGGAAGGTGCACAGCTGATTCTGTGGCAAAGGGAGCACGGGTAAATAAGTATAACAAAACAAGAGACATGTAGTCACAAGAAGCCAAGATTAGTTACCACACATGTGAACGGACGATCTGGCGACGACAGGGGAGATGAACTGAGGTCTTATAGAGTGAGGTGGAGTTGATGAGGAGATGAATGTCAGCTGCGTAGGTATGCCAAAGGAGGCTCCTCCCAGCTCCAGGTAGAAGCCACACAGGGGAGAAACAGTGGGGAAGGGAAAACACTGAGCACAGGAGGAGGTGGAAAACCTGGTCCTAACAATAGTATTCTTACAAAATTATTGTTAAGGATATACATCTGTCATTAATACAACAATGTTCCTTATTGTTATCAAATTATGTTTGTGATGTATTCAAGCAACAAAATATGCATTGAGTTTTTGAAAATGTGTTTGAGGCTTCTTTTTTTCAAACACTTTATAACTGTCCCACTTTATCATACAAGATTGATAATGTGGGACAGCATGCTTTGGGTAATCTGGGACAGTCATTTGAGTTCTCTAAATGGGGGAAATATGCATTAAGGGACTTTCTGAAGATTAAACTAAAGAGATGTAGCATTTGGTCTGCAGTTGTCAGACAGGAGTTAAGAATAATTACAGTCTGTCCCTGTCTGTTATCTCTCTAGAACAGGGGTTCCCAAAGTGGGGGTCCGGGGGGTCGCGAGATGCCGTCCAAAAAACAAATACAATTATTAAATCATTTAAAATGGAATATTTAACCCATTATTGTATAAATACATACATAAATATGAGTTGAAATTAGAATAAAACCATGCAATAAAAAATTTCCATCAGTTTTTTCCTTTTTCTCTGTTGACCCATGAGGTTATTACGACACGGATTAGCGGAATGAGCGAGAGGTACAAGGCCAAAAGAAAGTCCTTACTAAACAAACAGAAAATTCCAGCCGAAGCTCAAAGGGCATCATGTGAGGTGGCATATTTAATTGCACAGGCAAAAAAGCCACACATAATCGGCGAATTTTTTTTTAAACCCGCTGCTGTAGCTATAAATCTGGCCATGCATGGGGATAAATTAGCCCGTGAGCTGGAATCAGTGCCGCTGTCTAACAGGACTATTACCCGGCGCATCACCAGGACATAAAGTGCCAGCTGGTGGATAGAGTTAAGAAAGGGAAATATGCTTTACAGTTAGATGAATCCACAGATATATCAAACTCTGCCCAGCTGCTTGTTTTCATCAGATACAGTTACAGTACGCGCTGGAGTGGACGTGCACAGGTGAGGACATTTTTACAAAACTAAAAGAAGAGGGACTACCTTCGGAAAACTGTATTGGTGTGTGTAGGGACAGGGCTGGAGCGATGCTGGGGAAAAAGGCAGGACTGAAAGCGAGTGTCTTACAAGTGGTGCCGCACGTACATTTCACACACTGTATTATTCACAGAGAATCTCTTGCAAGCAAAACACTTGAACCAGAGCTTAAACATATTTTTGACATTGCGATAAAATGTATGAACTGCGGGATGAGGTGCGCATATTTCTGATCGAGCATGGATCCCAGCTCGCTGACCCACCTCACTGACCCTGATTGGTTAACAAGGCTGGCGTACTTGTGCGAAAAGACTTTCTCAGCCCTGACATACATAAAGAATAAATACAGAGCGCAGCTAAACGTGGAGAATGATCTCCGAGTCGCCGTCTCCAAAATAAACCTGAGAATGGACTTGCTCTGCTCCATGCATATTGCCCACCTATCTCATTAGTGAGTTTAAGAAATGAAAGTAATGTGTAGGCTAAAATAAATAACCCTAAAGTTTTTCCACATGGCAGCAATAAGGTGTCTGCTGCTCGTTATGCATACAGACGCGCACAGACAAACACAGACAAACACAGACATCACCTGCGCACTTTTTTATACTTACAGTATATGCTCACTCAGCCCTGCTGTTTATACAGGGAGATTCCCTGTATTCTGGTTATATTCTATTTCTTAAATTACTATAAAATAATATCATGGCTGTAAGGCTGTTGTTCTTTTGTGTTGTATTAATGCACATGTTTGCATAGGCCTAATAGTGTGTGTGCGTGGCTGTGCGCAACATTATATACCACATCCAGGGTAGGTGGGGGTCGCCAGTCTCTGGCACCGTTATTTTGGGGGTCGCGGGCTGAAAAGTTTGGGAACCCCTGCTCTAGAACAGAGATGATCCAAAAAGCACAGAAGAGTCCTGTCCTGTCCTGTGTTCTGCAGCCATTGGTTTCACGAAACATGTTGAGAAGACAGTGGGGTGATCGATGATGATGGTCTCTCACCTGCAAGGACTCTTTGATCCTAGAGTAGCGTGTGTGTGAGAACGCAATTCACTCCACTGTATTTCATTCTATTTTCATTATTTTACAAGGTTTTATCTATTTGTATTATTTCTCCCTCTCAATTTTTTGTTATTGATACAGATTAATGTATTTTATTTATTTTACCTATCTTAATTCTTTTACCTTTTATTCTACCCTTTTTTTATATTTTATTTTGCTTAAAATTTGTTTTAAATTGTGCTTTCACATTTTAAATACATTTCTTTAAAGTCTGTGTTGTTTTTCTTTAATGTTCCTGTACAGCACCCTGATCTACCTCTGTATATGAAAGGTGCTTAAATAAAATGTCCTTGCCCCTCAGTATCATATTTTTTTCCATTCTGTAGGACTGTGTTTTGCGAGAGGGAAAACTCTTTAGAGAGATCCAAAACCTCTCAGAAACCAACAGCCAACTCAGGAATAAAGTAAGAGTAATTTTTGTTCAGAACATTGAATTTATGTATTTAGTATTTGCACTTGAACCATTCATGCTGATGCAGAACAAATACACACACAGACCAAGTTTGATTGTGATCCCTGTTAATTCAATTCAGTGTAATTTTGTTTTTACATAACCCCAAATCATAACATAAGACATCTAACAGCAAGGTCCACCTTCCAATATTAACGAGAGAAACCCAGAAACAACCATTCACACTTGGCCTCATGTGACTCCAAATAATACCTCCACACTATTCTAGAGTTGAAACGCTGGATGGGCAGAAACTGAAACCTTTGGAAACAATAAAGAGTAAAGAGAATAAGAATAAACAGCTCCTGATTGGATATTATCAATATTATTATTTATGACTCAAGGGCCAGTTGTGAATTCAACTTGGATGATGTTTTTACAAGTTTAGCCAAATCTTACTTGTCAGCGGTCCAAGAAAACAACAACATCAGTTGTGACATCAGTGGACTTGATAACAATCCCTCAGAGGTTAGTTACAAATGAAGAAATCTCTTGGATGAGACAATAAACCTTTTTTAACTACATAAAACCATTTCCAATTGCCCTCAATGGCTCACCCAACCAACCTTAAAGGGATAGTTTACCCAAAAATGAAAATTCACTCAATATCTACTTTGAGTCCTAAAAAACATTTGGAGTTTTAGGGGTAAACAGCTTTGAAGCCAAATCCAATACAATTGAAGTAAATGGTGACCACTTCTTAAAACATTAAAAAAACAAAAGAAAAAAAGTAAAATGCCTCCACACTGCTCCTGTGGTGTCATCCAAGTGTCCGTAAGCCCCGGCATTCAAATATGACTCGAAACGGCATCATTTACACCATGTTTTTGCCGAAATGTCCACTGGTATCCAGTCCATCGGCATATTGGGAAGAAGATAAGTGAATTTTCTTTTTTGGGTTAACTATCTCTTTAACTTAACGCTTCATCAAAGAGGAAAGTTTCCCGCTAGCCTTAAATGAGATGGTTTCCAGCACCTGAACCCAAACTGGGAGGTGGATCCACAGAGGGGAGCCTGATAGCTGAAGGCTCTCCCTGCCATTGTACTCTTATGAAACATGTAAAGCATCTTTCCCAGCACAGAACCTTGAAGAACTGCATGACTAACTTTTCAACATCTGGGTCATAATTAGGTTTTTTGACCAAAGGTTAGATCTGACCCAATCTGAAAAGCCTGCGGTAAAGATGAATTTATTAAAGCTAAAAGAAATCCTCTATCTAAAAGACATGTTGATGGTTAAGGTGTCCAAAGTTTTGGGATCTGTTCAAAGAGATTGGTAGGAGAAAAGGCTAAATATAAATCAGGGGCTACAGTCGATTTTAAGACGACTGGACAATACATTAGTGTCAGCTGTGGCAGATGTGATAGATGTAAACCTAACTGTGTGTGCGTGTGTGTGTGTGTGTGTGTGTGTGTGTGTGTGTGTGTGTGTATAGGTTGAGGAGATGGAGAGATGGTGTAAGTCACAACAACACCAGATTTTTGAGCTTAAGCAGGAACTGACCAACAGTACAGCTGAGCTCAATCTACGACTAGCCCAGGCGGAAGGTAACACTCATACATGCAAAAACTACAATTGCACTGCGGTTGTATGCCTCTGCCAACCAATGCAGTTTCTGGGTATACTGTATATTTCTACATACTTTTGTTCCAGATTCATATAAAGGTCACTGCAACCTTTACCTCTGACAACTGAAACATAATCACTTTATCTTTGATTCCAAGTGAACGCTGATCCAAAATTGGAAGAAATTCCCTCAAGCAGTCTTGAGATATCACATTCAAGAGGCCCAAAACACGTTTTTTTAAGCTACCTTGACCTGGACCTTTGACCACTGAAATCGAATCAATTAATCAGTGAGTCGAAGTCAAATTGTGCCAGATGTAATGAAATTCCCTATGGGCAGTCCTAATATGTAACTGAGAGAATTCCCTCAAGGTGTTTCAGAGATATTGCATTCACAAGGCAAAACATTTGCTTTGTGAGGTCACAGTGACCTTTGACCAAATTCTATTCAGGTCATCCTTGAGTCCAAATGATGTTTGTGCCAGATGTGATGAAATTCCCTTTGGGCATTCCCGATATATATCTAGTTAATAACAACACAAGGTCGTGTAACAACATTTTATGACATTCCCTCAAGCTGATCTTAAAGGGCCCATATTTTACACCTTTCTGGGATTTTATTTGAGGTATTGGTACCCCTAAGATGATATATCAGTGGTTTAAAGTCGAAAAAACTGCTGCAATGTGTATTTCCCTGTCCTTTCTTCTGCCTCTCTCTGGCCCTCCAGAACAGGCTGTTTTCGCCTACCTCTTTAATTATTTATGAGCCCCTCCTCTGATTGGCTGACTGCACTTTGAGTGACACGCGACCAGGCCTATCACCGGTCGGTTACAACAGGATGTTTCTGAACAGTAAGTTACACTGTCCTCATGTTTGTTCAAGTTTTAGCAGGACAGTCAGCCAATGTAGGAGTAAGTCCCGAGTTTCAATACGGAGTTTCAGTACGGAGTAACGAGTAACGTCTACGTTACACCCTACTGAGCACACCGACAGGGCACGTCAGAAGAAATAAAGCGTTACCGCTGATTTCGAATAGTAACATTCAGTGTTGTTGTGGTTAGCCTGTGGTAGCCAACAAGCTGCTAGCTCAGCAACATGTCTGCTTGGTGTCGCGTTGGATGTGGAGGGGAGGAGGGTTGGTGGTGGGGGTGGGGAGCAGAGGTAGTGGGTTCGGAGGCTGGACTGGTATCGGCTGGGTGGGGCTGAGAGAAGAGTGCGATTCCATGATGACATCATACGGAGAGGAAGTAAGAAACGAGACGTTTCAATAACATATTTCTGAGAATGGACTGAGTGAAAAAGTCTGCGGAGTGACTGTTTTCATACTTTGAGGGTCCCTACTGACCCCCTTTCAAGTAATTACAGATAGTAAAAGCCCAGAAAATATATTTGACACAATATGGGCCCTTTAAGCTATCACGTTCAAGAAAAATATAGACATACTTTGTGTGGCCACCTTGACCTTTCACCTTTGGCTACCAAAATCAAATGAGTTAAGCCCTGAGTCCAAGTGTATGTTTGTGCCTTATGTGAAATGATTCTTTTATGGCGTTCCAGAGATATCACCTTTACAAGGCAAAAATGTGACGTTTAACCTTTGACCGCCAAAATCTAATCAGTTCCTCCTTGATTCCAAGTGAATATTTGTACCAAATTTGAAGAAATCCCCTCAAGGCATTCTTGAGATATCACGTTCATGGGAATGGAACGTACGTACGTACGTACGGACAACCCGAAAACATAATGCCCCCGACCACTGGCTGTCGCCGGCGCGGAAGCATAAACACAACGCATACACAAATGCATACAAACACACAGTCCTTGTCACGCAACTCCCAACAGATATGTCCTGTGTCACCCTCTGTTAGATCGTCTGGAAACAGAGAAACGAAGGTCCAAGCAAGCCCTGAGGGACATGGACAGTCTCCGACAGAAAGAGGTGCTCTCTGTGCTCTGTTCTATGCAGGCTGAAAGAGAATGCAACATCATTTTAAGGAGAAAGACCATTCTGATTACCTTTCCTTTTTTTTGCACTTTTGCTCCTATTATTGTATTTCTGTCGATTGCATCTGTATCTGTAATATTGTAGTCACAAGAGTAATGGCCTCGCTCTCTTTCTCGAGCTCGCGCTCTCTCTCATGGAAAATGTACCAGTCTAAACCTGAAAATTTATTGTAGAGAATTTTAAGTACATTTTCAAAGGAAAGTTTACAAACAAACTTAATCTGTGACAATTAACTTGTAGCTTTCAATGGAAAATGTATCAATTTGATTTGAAGGAATAATTTAAAGGAAGTCAGAAATGTTGGTAATTAATGCAGCTGAAATAAGTTTTTTGTTACATTTTTAACTCTGAGCTTTTGTAATGTGATATGTTCATTAGTGTACATAGTGCACAGAATTGTAATTATGTTATCATTGGACAGTTTTATTTTATATTTCTGTATGATTTCCTAAAACACAATATCGTAACAGATGTAGACTTTAAAAAAAAAAAATACAATATTCTAAATATTAAAATTTCTTTACAGGTGGAGCATGTGAATTGTAATCTAGAGGAGAGTGAGAGAGCTCTGCAAGAACACATCTTCAAACTGGAGGGACAGCGGATACAACTGGAAGAGGTAAGAGCTCAGAGTGTCCATGTTTAAAAGGACACAATCTGGCATGTCCTGAAAGCTAAATGCATGAATATTCAATTATGCTGCTGACCAATGGGTTTCCACGGTGACTCATGACAGAGTCACGGCATCAAGCGATGAGAAGATGAAGTGAAACTTTCTGAAACTGACATCGAGGTGTTTGTTAGTGAGGCGGAGGTGAAGAGCGATTTTATGGGACAGCAGTGATGACATTAATAAAGAAAATACACTGATACTCTGCTGCTGCTGTGGATAATACAGTGAGTGAGAATGAGTACGATAGTAAGAAAGGAGCCTGAAATTAAAAAAAGATCCAATTCAAAGGTTGAGGCAAAAAAAAACAACTCAAAATTTGAGGGAACTTTTGTATCTCATGTTCGTATTTTAATCATCCAAAACTGCAGGATTATGAAATTCAGAGACAGCTGTGATGTCCTCAATCTGTAGAATTTAACCGAATTATTATTATATGCTCGTGTTTGTACTGGGATGGTTCGGTTTCGTCGGTCGATCTGTGTGATACTGGACTCAGTTCAGCACAAAGATCACAGATCAATAGAATCTATATTAGCTGATCAGACATCGCTGAACCCTTGCTTCCTCCTCATTCTTCCATTCGCGTGCATCCATCACGCAGCAGTGTCACCACAGTATTTATTTATTGAGAGCAATCAAACCGATTACCTCACATCAGTGGATCCTCACCTCCACTCTGGGATATTATTTGGAAAGTGAATAGTTATTGCTGTAAGTTGTTTTATATATTTTTCAATTAAAAGGTTTGTGTGTAACAGATATGTCGTGCGAGCACAACTAAAGCTGTTGGTTTTAATGTAAATGATGAAGTGGATCAATAATTGGCTTCAGTTCACCACCTCACGTCTGCATCGCCACTTTGCTGTCTCCAAAACGTTCATACGCATGGGTCAGAGTTTGCATGGAAATGCGCAAATTTTCCCGTCAAGTTTGTTTTTATAAATCCCAACGTTTGCATGAGAAATGGCGTACGTACATTTCAGGCCCCGTTTTTGTGTGTACGCAACGGTTATAAAAGAGACCCCAGAGCATTACCACAGGCCAAGCAAACAGCACATTCCAAACAGGCCTGTTAAGAACTGGCCCTGCACTGGTAACTAATAACAGATAAAAGATTGTAGTTAGTTGTTGGGCTGCATTAATGTAGAAGCAGTTTTATTTTAATTATTAGTTTCCAACTTGTAAATAGCTCACGTCAACTTTCAAGTTGTGATTATGACTGGTAAAGTTAGATTTTTCAGAAAGCTCATATGCTGATATACTAATATATAATTAAACTCAAATCTATAGTGTTATAGGGCTGTTGTAAGAAACTTTAATTGTCACACAAGTCAGATTATACCCCGCCTTTCAGTTTGCTAATCAGGAGTAGGGCTAAAGGTGCTATTTACAATTTTGTTCAATCTTGTTTTGAGTCACCTGGAAGAGAACAAATCACTCTTCATTGATTTAGCTTTTGTTTTTAATTGTATAGTATTAAGCTCCACATCCTCACTAGACAGCTGTAAAAATGTTACATTTTGATATTGTTAGTTATTTAATTCATTTTGGGGGCTACATCCTTTGCCTGCTTTTATTAGTCTGATATACAAATGACCCATTTATTTGTTATTTACACTGGACTACAATCAGGTAAATTACACAAGTTGGCTTTTCTTTGCAAGCTATTATTTCCAACTTCGCAGGTCATGCTGGACATGAATGTAGAGCATGGGAACACCTTATTGTCGGGGTGCTGGATTATAATACTATCTGTTCAGTTAGTGAAGAGGCACAGTTGGTGGACACAGTTAAATAAAAATGGATATATTAATGCTGAAATGCCATCTGATGTGAAAATGTAATGTGCATTTACTGTAGGAGCTGAGTAAAGCTAAAGCAGGGTGTGTGACAGAGAGGGCCCAGGCAAAGGAGGAGTTGGGAAGAATGCGAGCTCAAGCGCGTTTGGAAGAGGTGGGTTAAAAAATCGTCATCTTTGATCAGTCATTGGTTATACTTAAAAAAAACTAATGGCCCAACTCTGATTTCTCTTCATTTTTGTACTTCTAAATATAACTATTATCGGCCTCTATCATCAGATAAAAGATACCATTTTTATATTATATATATATGTACATACATATATATATGTATGTACACTGCTCAAAAAAATTAAGGGAACCCTTAAATCACACATCAGATCTTGATGAATGAATTATTCAAGTTGAAAATCTTTACTGACGTACATTCTATAATATGTTGAGAATAAAATGATGTAACAACGGTCAATGGAAACCAAAATCACTAACCTATTTAGGGCTGGATTCAAAATCGTACCGAAAATCAAAGAAAAAAACTGAAATCACAGGGTGATCCAACTTGCGTGACTTTTATCACAGTAACTCATAATGTTACTCAGTACTTTGTATGGCCCCCACGTGTCTGTATGCACACCGAAAACTTCTAGGCATTCTCCTGATGAGTTGGCGGATGGTGTCCTGGAAGATTTCCTCCCAGACCTGGATCAGTGAGCCCCTGCACAGTCTGTGGCGGTACTTGGCAGCGTCGGATGCACCGATAAATAATCAGGGGATTGAGAGGGCCAGTCAATGGCATCAATGCCTTCATCATCAAGGAACTGCCTACACACTCTGGCCACATGAGGTCCGGCATTGTCCTGCACCAGGAGGAACCCGGGGCCCACAGCAACAGCGTAAGATCTGGCAATCTCTCTGAGGATTTCATCCCCGTACCTAACAGCAGTCAACGTACCGTTGGCTATGACATGGAGGTCTGTGCGACCCTTCAAGAATATGCCTCCCCAGACTATCACTGACCCACTGCCAAACCGGTCATGCTGGATGATGTTACTGTCCAGCTCTCCTTGTGTAACTGCCGGTCTCCTGGTATCGCCTCCATGCTCTTGAGATTGTGCTGGGAGACACAGCAAACCTTCTGGCGACAGCACGTATCGATGTGCCTTCCTGGAGGAGCTGGACTACCTGTGCAACCTGATCGGGCTGCCGATACCGCCTCATGCTACCAGTAGTAAACTAAAGAAGAACTAGTCAGGAAGGATAAAGACAGAGCAGCTGTCTTTGGCCAGCACATGCAAAACCATTCCCTTTTTGGGGGTTGTCTTGATTTTGCTTCTCCATTGTACCTGTTGTCACTTTAATTTGCACCAAAGCAGGTGAAACTGATTCATTATCACTTGTGCTTCCTAAAGGGACAGATTGAAATTTAACTGACTTGCTGTTATACTGTGACGATTAAGTGTTCCCTTTTAGCAGTATATATATATATATATATATATATATATATTGCCATATTTATAGTCTTAGATGGGTGATGAGTCAATGGGCCCCTGAGGACAGACATGTTGAATTGAATAAATTAATCCTTATTTGACTCAGCCAATATGCATTCATGAAATCTTAATAATTATATTTTAATGTATGCTTTTTACAGAGAAAAAAAAACTATTTGTGTCACATGTTCCATGGTTTTACTGCTACAGCTTTTAGTTAAAATGTTCCCTCTAAGTGTAGCCTATTAATTCTGAAAAACAAGTTTACTTATATTCTGAGACAAAAGAAGACTCAGGAGATGCAACCCTATGTCTGAGGGTGCAGTGCAGGTCTGTGTGTACATCATGCACCAAGTCGGACCTTAACCCAAATATGATTCAAAACATTTTGTCTAAACCTGGCCCGGCTGAGGGTTAACTTGCAGTGCTGTGTTTCCAATAATGCACTGCTCCAGCTCAGATTACATTATATGACATTTCATTTAGCTGACGCTTTGATCCAAAGCAACTTACAATAAGTGCATTGAACCATGAGGGTACAAACCCAGAACAGCAAGAACCAAATAAGTACAATTGGCTTCAAAAAAGCCAAACTACAGGTGCTACATGTAAGTGCAACAAACTTTTAAAAATATATATATAAACAAGAGTTGAAGATGGTTATGATGATTCTTAAGCCTGCGGCGGAATATGTGTAGAATTTTTGCTGTCCTGAAATCAATGGGGAGCAGTCGTGATTTTGTTGAGTTTTTTTGTGGTATTTTATGTCCACTGCTGACACTACAAATTATAACATCTGTTTTTTAAAGGTTTAAGTCCGGTGACTTATTTAGATTTCCGTTCAATCATTCCTGGCTTCTATAATGTTAATTTCAGTTTCTGTGATTTCTGTGTGTGCACCATAGACATATAGAAAAACTGGCACGCAGACAATTCTGCAGTTCAAGAACCTGTCATGAATCTGACAGAGTTTTCTTTGGAAATTCCTTAAGGAATAATCTAAGAAATTTCATAAGAAGTTATTTTCGAATGAGGCCCACTGAGCGGTGGTTCAGTTTGACCTTTTGGTAGCTCCTCCCACATCCAAGTCTACAAGTAGAGGGCTGGAACACACTTCCTCCTCTTTGTATCCAAATGCTATGTGTCTTTTGAGTAACCTTCAATATAAGTAATATTTCTTTCACTTTATTTTCATTATTTTGTGTTTAGGAATGAAGGTTAATGGAGAATCTTTGATAAATTTAACGCATTCGAATTAGACAAGAGATTGAGTCAGCCCAGCTTGTTTTCTACCTTCATTAGACAGATTCTCTCCCGAAGATGATCAACTTGGGGGAGCTTCTGCTCTTAATACATCATCTCTTCCTGATAATGTAGCCACCTCTTACTTTATTGACCTGCCTCCTCACTCCATCTCCCCCAAATTTGATGTATGCTGACTCTTATTCAGCTTCAACTCTTTCGCTTTCCCAACTTAGCTTCCCCAAAGGAAAGCTAAAAGAAAAACCCTTTCCTTGCCAATACAGCGAATCTTAGCCTCTGGCTCCAACTTTGGCCTCTCTAGCTACTGCCCAAACTGGCAAAAGTCAAAGTCGAGAGCCAAACGAATATCAGAGAGAGCTGTTGAGCTCCACAAACAGGAAAGACCACGAACTGGAAGGAACATTAGCCCTCCAGACAAGTTTCCTCTGTTTACTTGTCGACAACATCTGAGATGGATAGCACACCACAAACCTACACTAAAGAAAAGGTGAATGTTAACAAGCCTACGCCTTACTGCCCCTATATCAAAGACAATTTCCTTGGTTCATGTACAGATTTTTAAAAACGTTGTCATAGTAACTTTGACTGTTTACTGTTGTCTTGAATGTGGAAAGGCAGATTGACACTTTGCCCTATGTGAATAAAAAGAGAGTAAATGGTCAAATAAGGACAAGTTAGCTCTTGATCTACTCCATTCTAAGACAGTAAAAATGTGTTATGCCACTCCACTGCCAAGAGCTCCTAACATTCAAGATTCAGATTCAAGGTTCAATACTATATTGCCACACAACTCAGTTGTTTTTAATTTGCGTCTGTGTGCCCACGATGAGACAACATTCACAGCATAATACATGAAAACAAAAACACATAACCCTCTCCCCATATAAACACAACATGTATCCATGGATGTAAAATACAAAATTAAATTAAATACAGTGAAATCTAGTGCAACTAGAAGAGGATGTCCAGTGCTTAATAGTACACTAAAATACAAAATTCAGTAAAATTCAGTTGTAGTTATTTCTTTGTGTTCGTAAAGTGCTGATGCAGGATTGAGGAGCCATTTAATGATTTGATGGTTCTGCAGTAAGTGCTGTTGAGGAAACATAAAGACTTAGTTTTGATGGTCCTGAGCCTTTTCCCTGAGGGGAGAGTTATTAAGAGGGGCTTGGGAGGGTGCATAGAGTCTTGCAGTATTTTTAGACCTCTGCACTGAATGCGTGTCTCAGATATAGCCACACAGATATAGAGAAGGTGAGAGCACTTTCTATTGCAGCTCTGTAGAACTGCAGCATCCCCTTTCTGGACAACCCAAACATTTTGAGCTGACGAAGGAAAAATGGTCCTAGTTGGGCTTTTTTGATGATGCAGATGGAGTTGTCATCCCATTTCAGAGAGGAGGAGATTGTTGTTCCGAGAAACTTGAAACTGTTCACTCTTTCTACCTCCAGACCATGATGGTCAGTGGCGGGAGAGCCTTCCCTACACCTAGTTGCCATAACTTATCAAAACGTTCTGTAGGTAAAATGGTATTAAAAGCAGAGCTAGAGAACCTGTGCGTATGTGACAGGAGCTTCTAAGTGCTGCAAGATGGAATGGAGACAGAGTGACACAGCATCCTCTACAGACCTATTCTCCCTGTATGCAAAATGGTAGGGGTCTAAGCTGACCTCGTTGGATAAGTGTTAACATACTACAGGGTTCTTAAATTGTCTTATATTGACCATAGATTGGCTGCAAAGTATTACATTTGCAGGCAGGGCATTTAAGGCTGATGGGGAAAATTGTCACACAAAGTAAAAACGTCTTTAAAACTTTAGAAGAGACAGGCAGAAATTGAATATAAAATAATCCTAGTGATGTTTTCACTAGTGTGTTTCATCTCAATTGTTTTAATTATTGTTTTCTTTACCCTAGACTGGCCCCTTTATATTTAAATACTTTATATTTACATCTGGAGCGGGTCCTCTCTGTGGAGGCCACTGTGTTTTTTACAGTAGTCCAAACTGGACAAACTAAACACCTTTTGAGACAACTGAAGGCTACCACAAATTCTCTCTCATGTTTGGAAGGGGAAGGTGACGTGAGGGGTATTCACCTGCAACATGCAACTTCAGCACTAGATGTCACTTAATTCTACACACTGAATCTTTAAGTATTCATGTGAGCAGAGCACGACACAGCTCCACAAAATTCCAGTCTTTCAAATTAGTGGTCAGCTATGGAACTGCAATGAGCCCTGTAATGCCGAACAGTAATGTCTCTCCATGTCAGTTGTTGTGTGTGAACCATTCAACAGCAGAGTTTCTTAACACAATCAAACGACTGCAAATTCAAAAAAGAAGCAGTGTGAAGCAGTTCGACTATTTCTTTAGGCTATACTGTAGTTTTAGAGAAAATACAACCATTACAGGAGAGAAAGAGACCAGCCTGTTGCAGGCTGCGTACAGATGCTAAAGTTAGCACACAAATGCTGCTATTTAGTTTTATGGACACTAACACTACCTTGGCACTCCTGTTAGGTAGCCTGTGTTTATTACTGCCCTCCGTGGGTCGTGGGGTGAATGTAAAGGATAAGTGAGCACTTATCGACATAATAGTTACGTGATAGAAAACTCAAATTCAAAAGGCCACTGAGGCACCTGAGGAGTAAACCTTATGCAAGGAATAAGTCCATTTTCCAGGCTGGAGTCACACTTTGTGTGATTTATTTTTAAATGTTTGCAAACAAACAAACAAAAGGTAATGGCGTCTGCTGTCTCTCTTGCCCTGGTAGAAAACCATGAACCCTGCCCGGTGCCTGGCTACCTATGCCCCCTAATCATATATATAATATCAACTGGTGCTCAGTACCTTCAAAACAAAAGCATAAACTACCAAAACTAACTTAACATAGCTAAAACAATATTATTGTTTTTAATTATTATTATTCTAAAGGCATAATCTAACTAGTTATATTAAACAAAACAAAAGCTAAAAAAACTAATGTTTAACTATTAAACACTAGTATATAGTACCAACACTTACCTTACTTCATGTTATTATTATTTTATCTTATTAATCTTATAAAAGGTTTACATACATTATCTTAGAAAATGTTTAACATTGTTGAGGTCTTAAAAATATCTTAAAAAGCATTACATTTTACTTTTAAAATGGTGCAAGAACCCTGTACGAGGTGCTCAAAGATTTTAATTATTGCAGAAGTTAATATGCGACAGGTCTGTAATCATTCAGTCAACTGATGATAGATTTCTTAGGTACAGGATTATGACAGCAGACTTAAAACAAGCAGAAACTTTGCATTCCTTAAAAGACCTGTTAAAGATATCAGTGAAGACTGTAGCAAGTTCATCTGCACAACATTTTAACTTGGCAGAGTATACAAGGTCAGGGCCTGTTGCTTTCTTACTTCACAGCAGGTTCCTCACTTCATACTCCTCTATGACAGAGGGGGGAGTTAGGGGCTTGGCCATTATTGGCTGTCTTATTAGGCTTTGGTTGTTATCAGTGCGACAATAGAATTCGGTGAGGCTGACAGGCAGCTTGGGGTCATCATTGACTACAGAGACAGTGGTTTTATAATTCGTGATCTGTTTAAGGCCTTGCCATACAACCCTACTAGTCATTGGCCTTGAGTTTGTTTTCCAATTTGCAATTGTATTCAGCTTTAGCTTTCCTGAAAGCTCTCTCAAAATCATATTTAGTCGCTTTATACAGTTCCCTGTCTTCACCCTTAAAGGGATAGTTCACCCAAAAATGAAAATGTACTCATTATCTACTCACCACTTTGCTGATGGAGGGGTGGGTGAAATGTTTGAGTCCACAAAACACTTTTGGAGTTTCAGGAGTAAACAGCGTTGCACCCAAATCCAATACAATTGAAGTAAATGGTGACCACCTCTTCAAACATATAAAAACAAGAGAAAAAAAACATTAAATGCCTCCATACTGCTCCTGTGGTGTCATCCAAGTGTCCGTAAGACGTAAGCTTCAACATTCCAATTCGACTCGAAACAGCGTCAGAGCTCACACACTCATGCTTCCATATCTTTGCTGTGACTGACACTTGATGAAAGTTATATCTATAACAAGAAGTTGTGATTATCATGAAAGAATATAGAAAAACAAAAAGTCCATATGTGTGCAAATGCAATTGTGATTATTTAATTTTCCAGATATTTCAGATGTAATTATGCATTGCCTAAAACATACACATACTGTACCTCCACATACAACCTGTTCCTCCTTTAGTTCCTCTACATCAACTTTCTTCTTCTTATTTCCTCTGAGCAGCAGGAGCATGTGTCATCCTTAGAGGAGAAGCTTCGCTTGGTGCATACCTCCCTGCAGGAGGTCCAGCTCCACTGCTCCCAGCAGAAGCAAACCATCTCTGAGTTTAAGGCCAAGACCAACCATCAGAGCATCGAGGTGGACGGACTGCGGCGCAGGATAGGGGAGCTCCAGCAGGTGAGGAACCATGGCATTCCTGTTACAATAAGAACATGCCAGGCTCACAATGTGTAGGCATCATTATATTCTATATGTAGCTACTGCGATCACACCATATATTCATGTTAATTTAACCATTATTTTTGTATTATGAATTACATCGCAGTATAAATCAATCTGAATTATCTGATCTGTGCCACATCATCAGACATCTAATTCCCAGTAGAATTATTTTGAAAAAAGGATGTGCACTTGTGAAAGCATTTTAAAATAATTTCACTGTAGTTTCACTTCAGTTTTTAGTTAAGAATGTCAATCTAATGATGTTGATTGTCAATTAAAGATTTTAAGAATATATGGAGAGGTTGGGTGTAGCCACATGGCCTGCCTGATATGCACCTTAAGAAAAATGTAACTTCACGTTGCAGCAAGAGAGAACAGAATATATGTGATCATTCCACTTGGTAGCATGTCTCCTCCATCTCTCTCAGTAGCCAGTAAGCACTCAAGACTCACTTTCCCTTTTCCCTGTTGCATTAATTTCAGTAAAAGTAACTGTTGTTAAACATTTATTCATTCAGATTGAAGTACACACAGTGATTATCTGCAATAGCCAGAAACCCGCAATAGCCAATGAGAGCAAGCTGACCGGGAAGCGTCCCCAACCAAATGTTGCGTACTTGTACAAATGCGGCTAAAAACAACAATACATTTCCAGCTCACCTCCAGCTCACGCTGCAGAGAGTCAGGAAAGTCCAATGAATAAAAAAATCACAATTTCCTGAATTTACAAAATTTTAACAGTGGTTATATGGGTGAAAACTGGTGCTGGTCAGTGTGATTTGACCACAACAAAATGTGCATATACAGCCAAGAAATTCTGGTTTTAAATAGTCTAACTCAGTCATTCCCAAAGTGTGGGCCGCGGCCCCCTGGTGGGCCGTGAAGCCACTGCAGGTGGGCCGTGAGAGGTCATCAGAAAATAAATAGATACAAAAGTAAGCATTGATTACCACAAAAAATGTATGATTGATTAAAAAAAAAAAAGCAATCATCACAGGTAATGAAACAAAGACATGAGATATAAATTCCACGTTGTTCTTATTTTATCTGACCTATATAGCAGGTGTCATTGTTTTTGCTGACCGTCACATTAACACTTGAACGCATCATTAGCGGGGGAATCATAGGTGAGGGAGAACTTAGTTGTGAGCTGGGTCAAGCAAGATGGAGCAGAGGAAAGCTATTAATGACGAAGGGGAATCAGAAAGTCAAACTGAATCATTCAAAACTAAAAAGAGGACTCGCAGAAAGGACTCAAGTGAGGACCTGTCGCTGGCCCAGAGGAAAACCCCCAAGCCTGTCTGTGTGTGTGCTGTGCGCTGAGATGCGAGCTAACGAGACCCTGGGACCATGTAAAGTGCGCCGCCATTTAGAAACTAAACATGGACAATATTTATCCAAGCCTCGAGCATCTTTTTAATACGCTGAGAGAGCATCGGAGCCAGCTACGCGGCAACATCACCCCTCTCATCGGGTGAGTTACAGGTGATTCCATATCAAGAATATCGAGATAAACTGCTTGAAGTGTCAGACTAGAGGAATTCCAGTGTTAATATCAGTTTAATGAGCGTTTTGTTATCTTATACTGTAAGGCATCAGCCGAAAAAGGACACGACAGATGGTTATTGAATCGGGACAACACACCCGTTTATTTTCCTTCAATCTTCCAAAACTTCTCTCCCCGACAGAACCCACTTCTGTTAGAACCCCTTCAAAACAAGAGTCCCAACCAACACCCTGCCTATAACAAGAACTACACACCAACCTTCCATAATAAAGCCACTAAATAAAATACCTTACAATATGTATGTTAATAGTTGATTCTAGTCCTGTGTGTGGATCATATAGTTGTGATTAAAGGTGTGGGTGGGCCGCACAAATTTTTCAGTTTTCAAATTGGGCCGCGGCATTCTTAAGTTTGGGAATGGCTGGTCTAACTTATAACTGGTGAAACTTTGTTTTGTTCACTGTTCTGCACCTCATCAGAATCAAGCAGGTTTCTGTGAGATTTCAATTCTCTGGAATCGCCACTTTGAGATCGTTTTCTACAAATGGCAAGTGTGTGGTCTTACGTTCAGGGCAAATCATCTAGTTTCTGCGTTCAGATGATTATAGGATTCAAAATCGGTTAAAAATGTCTGTGGTTTCCCACGTTTTTGAAATTGGTCAAGAGTTGAAAATCCTGTGTCCACCAGGCTTGAGGTACTTAAACACATCCAGGTCATGGTTTTCCAGGAAAAGATTAATTAAAGGCAACTGTACTTTTGGTGGAGGACAGTTCGGAAGACCCAGCTATTTTACATTTGTGGGGCTATTGTCAAGGCCATTGATTGATTGTCACATGTTCCTTTAGTGCTTCTGGCTGTTGTGACAACAGTTGGTTAAGTGGTTTGAGTCAACTGACCAGGTTAAACACCCCTACAGTCAAAAGTTAGTAACAGTTGCGTCCTGTTTAGAGCTTGCATTATGTGTTCCAAGTGATCCGATCACAAGTGGTCACTGGAGACACATTTAGAAACATTCTGATGCCAGGTGTGAACAGACATGAGCTGTTATTTAAAAAGAACCCAGGAAACGAAGCTACCTCAAGGGAAAAGAAAAGACGCAAGATGAAACATATGACATGAGTGGATAATGTGTGCCGAGAGGGAACTTAACCAACCAGAGATTGATCACACCACAGCATTTACATTGGTAAAGTTAGCCTCATCACAGCAAAAGAATCAGCCATTGACCCCCAACCTAATACCAGGATTACCACACTACTTAATGATATTAATACATATAAAACACTCAGGTGTCTTGCCAAAAGTTACAGAGGGAGAAAACTATTGACCATTAACAATATTATCTTCTGTATACTGCAGAAGACAAACCATTCTCTTAACCGTGCTAGGATTAACCCCAGCTAACACTTAAGGCTACTGTACCATGATCTTGTCCATCTGATATGCCTCCAGAATTGACATATAAATAGTTTTTTTTTGTTAGCTTCAACATGCTTTGGGTGTTTAACAGTTGGGGTGTTGTTGTAGGAGCTTTTAGGTAAGGACCAGGAGAAGGTGGCTGAGGTGAGCCAGGTCAGGTTGGAGCTGCAGGAGCAAATTGGACATTTACAGGCAGAGAGGACACTACAGAGAGGACTCAAAGAGAAGATCTGTGCTCTGGAGAGAGAGAATAAAGGTAAAGTCTTTTTTTTAACTTTTTGCAAACAAACATAATAAATGTATTGACACCAGTAGCATGAACTGCCTTCATGTGAAATATAGACAAGCAAACTTTACAGATATAAAAACTTTGAAACTGATTTGTTTTAAATGTTATACTTTGTTGTTGAACCAGTTCAAACATTGTAGATTTCAAATTTATCATGTTTGAAATCTGAATTATTTTATTATGCCGTTTTAAAATATATATACATATATATATATATATCGGTTGCTTGCTGTCCTGCAGTTTTAAGCAGTAACCACAGAGAGGTTCTCCTTGACAAAGAGAGTGAGATGTCTTCCATGTTGGAGAAGCTGCGGTTGAAGGAGGCAGATATCCGGAGGATGAGGGAGGACGAGACAAACAGAGCCAGCTACCTGCAGAGTGCCTTCCTCACCTACGTTCAGGGCTCGCCTCTGGGACACTGCAGCAGCCCCAAGAAATGACCACAGAACTCAACACCTCAACTATGTCCTCTAAGCCCTCACTGGGATCCTGCTCAGCTCAAAGTTTTAACAGTGGTGATACTGGAGATAACTGGCACTGGTCAGTGAGATTTGACCACAACAAAATGTACATATACAGTACAGCCAAGAAATTAAGGTTTTAAATAGTCTAATTTATAACTGTTGGAACTTTGTTTTGTTCACTGTTTTGCGCCTCATCAGTTTGCCAGATTGAACTGTTATTGCTACATTGCCCTAATAGCCTCTATCCTTAAAGTGATAGTTCACCGAAAAAGGAAAATTCATGACATGAACTGAATTTAGCAGATAATCTGTATTATCTCTGGAGGAGGTGCAAGTGTGAACGCAAATGAAAATGAAATAAAACTTTATGTTATGCTCAGGTTTCCCCTAGGCCGGGCATAACACTGAGTGAGAGGCTCCTCAGTTTCTGCTGACTTTCTCCACCTCGCCTAGTATAAAGTCCGTTAGAAAGGGGATCTCCTGCTCTGTTCACAGTGAGCGAGTCGGGGCATTAATGACGCTTCTTTTTTTCCATTTTGTCCATAATTTCTATTTATCTATCTATGATTTGTTTGTAGTCACTAATAGTAATAGCTGAGCTCAGTGGCTTCACTAAAAAGAACTCAGTCAAGATATGTAGTCTATGAAGGAGTCTATGAAAATGCGATTGATATTTACAATATACAACCAGCATTAGATGAAAAGTCAGTGGATCACCACACTGATTACAATTCATGTTGAGGAAACATGAATATGTGTAACTAATTTCCCAATAATCTATCCCACAGTTGTTGAGACCTTTCACTCAAAACCATGCAACTCATTGCACTAGCTGAAGAGTCAGTGGATTACTAACAGAGTCATCAAGGTGCACCATTAAGAAACCATGACTGACTGTACTAAATTGTATAACAATCCATTGGAACTTGACATATTTCAGTCTGAACCAAAATGGTCGACCGAATAACAGATTCACATAGTCTGTAGAGCTATAGAGCTAGCTGGGCCAAAAAGTGCCAGCCTTACATCCATGACATCATCTGTGGAGATTCTCAAATCCGTGGAACCCGTTCTTTGTTTCTCCCAGTCTCTTATTAGAGAGACAACCTTCAAACTGAGTTATGGGTTAAAGGTTAAGTGTGTAAAATTTAGGTGTAAGAGATCTATGGGCAGAAATAAAATCCTAGTGATGTTTTCACAAGTGTATGATCATCTAAACCGTATGGTTGATGTTTTCTTTATCCTAGAATGGGCCCTTTATATGGCCGGAGGCCACCAGATTTTTTACAGTAGCCCAAACTGGAAGAACTAAACACCGTTTGAGTTTTTATAACAACTGAAGACCACCACAGGTTCTCTTTCATGTTTGGAAGGGGAGGGTGAGGTGAGGGGTATTCAGCTGCAACATGCAACTTCACCACTAGATGTCACTACATTCTACACGATTAACTTTTAAGTGTGCCTTAATATTGTATCAGTCAAACCAGACAGCTGCCTACCTGCAGTTCAGATGCAGGAAGCAGGTAAAGACTTATCGAAATATTGTCTGTAGTTGTTGTTGTGTTTTTTACAAATTATATTTTATTGTAATAGTTTTCAGATGTGTGATGGATATTTTATTAGAGTGTTTGTTTTTAGAATTTTGTTTTGATTCCACATTTTTTTATATCAGTAAAATGTGGTCATTTCTGCGGAAAAAAGTTGTGTGGTGATTTTTCTTAATGTGTGAATGTTTCAGTGGTTGATCTTAATTGTTCTATTATTCTACATAATTGTTTTTTGATTGTAGTAGGTCTGTCGCTTGGGGATACATGAGGTCACTGGGTTTTGATACTACAGCACAAGATCTTTAATTTTCAACATTAGTTCAAACACATTTAAATTCCATCGGTTCCTTCTGTTGTTCCTGCACTGTTTAGGTTCTGAAAAGCACTGATCAAGACTGCACAATACCGCATCATAATAAGTGAAGTATCTTCAGATTGAGTAGTAGTAGCTGACATTTTGAATGTTGCATGCAATATCTTTAATTTTGAATGAAAGTCATGCTTTAATGGGAAACATCAATCATAATCAGCCACATTTTGTGTAGGATAAAGTGCAATAATTGTCAAGTGTATGGATCTAATTCAGTACTAGCGGAGTGAAATTCAAGGAATAATAAAATGTTCTCCTACCAATAAATCGCATTTTCGGCATCCTAAACATAAGTAACTTCTGCTGAAACTTTGCACGAGATTCAGATGTGCGAGAAATTTACGTTTCAATTGGTTTTCGTGCCCAATTGACTCGATAGTGCCCCATAAAGTGCAGCCCCTGTAGCATGTTTTACCAATATGCCTGAAAATCATTTGGCGTATGTATTATGCCCAGACGTACAAAAAAAGTCCCCATATCCCAAACCCATCAGGAAGTCAGCCATTTTGGGTTAAGTGGTCATTTTTGGCGATTCACACACATCGTACTTTAATGAGCTCCTCCTTTCGGTCAGTGCAATCTGTGAGTTTTTATCACAGGGCGTGTCCCTGGGGTGGCATCGAATTTCAATGTTTTGCCGTGAAACAGGGAGTTGTTGTAACTTCAGTGTACATTATTCAATCTCCACCAAACTTCATGTTTGATAAGGGTCCCGGCCTGAACACGTATACATGCCAATATTCAGTCATACTCATAGTGCCCCCTACTGGCAACAAGAAGTGTCAATTTTTATACTGTGATGTACTCCTCCCAGAAAGTTGCCCACATCCAGCTGAAATTTGGTCAGAAGACCCTTTAAACGTAGTTCATGATAGATTATGGATATGGTGAATTTCATCAAACATTGCTGTGGCAATGAGCCAAAAGTTGATGTTTAGTTTTTACAATTGAAAAATGGTATAGCAGCTCCAGGTAATACTAGTAATAATAATTAAAGCTGCCCTCCCAGTCTGCACAAGTCTGTGTGTGCTGCGATGTGTCTTGAGGTTGGTTGACAGAGCTTGGTATTTCGTTATGCGTTAGCACAGTGCATGAAGGAGTTAAATGTCACATCCTGTTGAGGTGTGCATCTTGTCGCTAGTAGGTGGTGCTATGATTGTTGAATTTTCGCATATAAATATGGTCACGCCAGGTTATCAAACATGTTATGTCTTGCCCAGATTGGACAATGTATAGTTAAATTAGTTGAACTTCCTGTTTCATGGCAATATGGCCAAGGGCATGCTGTTGAAGGAAAAGTTATGATTAGCACAACGTTTACTTATAAAACATTATTGTATTGAAGTCCAAACTTTCAGCAACTACATACAACTTGTGAAGTTTCTGAATCCACTGAATCCAGTCTTCCTCCATCCCTAAATAGCAATGTCTATATGCACTTCTTTTACGATAACCATCTCCTACCCTCAGTTGATGCTAATACATCATCAAGCACAAAAACCTCAGGAACAGCTAAGAATCCTTACTAATTATTTAGAGCTTCTCTCCGATCACCCTTGATCAGCTGACCTCAGTTATTTCACCTATACTAATGTCAGGGTGTGCAAAATGACAGACGTGAACCCAAAAGCACGACACTGGAGCAGGTTTAGGGAAAGACAAGAGTTCAGGTTTCTTGGAACGATCCGGGGTCAAAAGCCAGGTAGTCAGTCAGGTAGCAAACAAATCAGATAAGGAGCAGGCAAAAGGGAATCCAGGGTCCAGAAAGCAGGTCAGACATGAGATCAGGCAAAACAGATAAGGCAGGGATAACGCTGGAAGGCTAGGCACAAACACACTAGACGATCTGGCAGGGAACAAGGGAAATGAGCAGGTAGATATACTGGGTGAGTAATGACTAATGGAAAGCAGGTGAGTCTGGGGGTGGGGCAGGTAATGGGATCCGTGTGACGCAGAGCAGAGGGGAGTGGCTGACATCTGAAATGACATGAGTTAGTGATGCAAATAATACGAAAACAGACAATGAAACTGTTAAAATCTGGGTGACGTCGTGACAACTAAAGCCACAAATAGTATCTTAGATCCCATTCCTACAAAGTTACTCAAAAACATTCTGCCGCTAATAAATGTATTGAATACAATAGATCTATCAACATTCATATTCGACTCGGTGTCATTTACACCATGTTTTAAGCCTAAAGGTAGCGGATGTCTGTCCCTGAACACACCTCGTCGGAAGATATCAGAAGACATTTAGGCTTAAAACATGGTGTAAATGACGCTGTTTCGAGTCGAATATGAATGTCGCTTGGATGACACCACACGAGCAGTATGGAGGCAGGTTGGGTTTTTTCTTTTGTTTTATTACATCTGAAGATTTGGTCACCAGTTACTTCAGTTGTATTGTATTGTTATGGAACTTTTCTGGAAGCTGGTGAAAGGAGAACTCAGGCAGCATCTGATGTCTTATGCAGAAGGTTTTAATGTAGACTTGATGCATCAAAGGGACCAGAAGGTGAAACAATATACAAACGCTAACAGAGTAACATGAGCAATTGTCACCCCCAAGTCTGCAGATGTCTCCCACAGCATCACCACATATCTCCCTCCACTTGCATCACCCATTCTAACAGCAAATCCTTGAATGGCTAGAATTGCTGTCACTCTCTATGTTACATGTAGGTGTTTGCATCCTATTGGATTGTTAAGTCTAAATATGCATTCCTAAATCACATTGTGTCCTTAATTCTTGCCACTGGTGAAATACGCAAAAGAGTTAAAGTTGGTGAGAGTTGAAATTGGTACCTCTCTGTCTGGCGCATCTGAATTAGATATGAAAGTCCCTCAACGTAGACACTACAATGTACTGTTGGTTGGCCCTTTATCTATAACCTGACCTTGGGTACTGCTGAAAGAGAGAATGGAATATCTGTGGAATTAGACGGGCACTATTCTCCTGTACAGATATAATGTAATATACATAATATATAGTGGCATATACAGTAATGTGTGAGGATAGTCAAAAAATCCTCAACACTACCCTTACACTGTTTACCCCTGTAACTCCCAAAGTGTTTTGTAGACTCAAAGACTTTACCCATCCCTCCATCGGCATAGTGGTGAGTAGATAATGAGTGAATTTAAATTTTTTCGGTCAACCGCCCTAACCCTTTTTAGAATCCTTTTTATCAGATCCATTCCAATTTGTGCAAATTAATAATGAGTCATCTGTGCGCTCCAAAGGTAATCACGGTGTTCCTCTGGGTTCTGTGCCCGGCCTAATTTTATTCACATTATATATGCTTCCACTAGGAAACATTATCAGGACACAATTTTCACTGCTTTGCGGATGACACCCAGTTATACCTATCAATAAAACTAGAACAATGTTATCAACAAACTAAACTTCAAGCATTTTTCAAGGAATTGATTATTGTAATTCCTTATAATCAGGCTCCAGCAGTAAGTCGTTAAAGACTCAGCAGCTTGTCCAAAATGCTGCAGCACGTGTCCTGAAAAGAACCAGGAAAAGAGATAATATTTCTCCGTATTAGCTTCACTACACTGGCTTCCTGTTAAATTTAGAGTATAATTTAAAACTCCCCTCCTCACCTACAAGTCTATTAATAAAATGGCACCATCATACTTTAAAGAGCTCATAGTAGCATATCAACCCACTAGAGCACTGCGTTCCCAGAATTCAGGCTTACTCATCCCCAAAGTCTCTAAAAGTAGAGTAGGAGCCAGAGCTTCCAGCAATCAAGCTCCTCTCCTGTGGAATCATCTCCCACTTTCAGTTCAGGAGGCAGACACCCTCTGTACGTTTAAGATTAGTCTTATAACCTTCCCTTTTGATAAAGCTTATAGTTAGAGCTGGTTCAGGTATGTCTTGGACCTGCTCTTAGTTATGCTGCTATAGATCTATAATGTCGGGGGCCACATAACACATGGATCTTCTCTTTCCTCTTCTCCCTCTTTTTTCAAATTAATGTGCCATCAATACATATTACAGGATTGACCTTTTCCCCGGAGTCCTTGTGCTTTATTGTTTTCAGATCCAGGACCGCAGCTGTGGCCACATTGTGGTTCATGATGGTGGATCGTGTATAGTAGTGGAGGATCATGATCGTGTTGGCAGCTGATCGGGATAGTGGTGGTGGAACATGATTGTGGATCAGGATGGTGGATCCTGATAGACGTGGTGGATCATGACGATGGATTGTGGATCATGGTAGCATCTGATTGTGGTGATGGATCCTGATCGTGGTGGCAGCTGATCGTGGACTATGATTACAACAAGACTGCTTGACATACAATACGCCTACTACCATACTCTACCTTTACTGACAATAACTAAATTCATTTGTCATTGCTGCTCCCTTCATCTCTATCAGACATTTTCTTATGTACAAATAATATAAACATTGACATACTTTTCCATTATGTTACAAACTGTTTCTTCTAATCAATGTTGTAAATACTGTTATTTTGCTAATGTTATATTGCACTTCTCTCCGTCCTGGGAGAGGGATCCCTCACATGTCGCTCTCTCGGAGGTTTCTATGTTTTTTTCCCCTGTTAATAGTTTTTGGTAGTTATTCCTTACTCTTTTTGAGGGTTAATGTCAGAGGATGTTGCACCTTGTGAGACAAATTGTGATTTGTGAATATGGGCTATACAAAAAATATTTGAAGTTTGGGAGATTTAAGCATGTACTCTCATATTGCAACAGCCTTCCTCAAAGCAAAACATCAAAATTCCACATTATGCCACATACATCTTGAATGTGTTTTGATTGCAATAACCAAATTTCAGTCAGGACCACTTTAGTCAAGACTGAAGCCAGACTCAACAAAAACAACTCAACACACAATATGCCAATCCTGTAGCCTTCATCGAGCTGCTGAGCAATGCTAAGCCTGACGCAAACATTTAGCTTGTATAAACGACTGTGGCAACTTTCATGCCATTTGCATTTTTCAGAGAGATGTTATACGTCTTGCACCCCTATCGATGTACAAACTACCTACATGCCGACACTTTGAAACAGCAAACGGAAGCAATAAAAGGCATTACTTACACCACATCAAGTTAGCCAACTCTGTTTCTCATAACATGAGCAGGAGAAGCCCTGGATATTAAGCTTGTCCTCATCACTTGCCTGCTCCTGAATCTGTAAATCAGGTCGGTCCGGACCAAGCTCCCTCATTTTCTTTGAGTGAACACCTGGTGAAAGGGTGTTTTTGTTAAGAAATTACCGGATTTGCCACAATTCCACTTGAAGTCGCCATAGCTTTGTTGATCAGTTCATCACAGCGGAAGTAACTCAGTGACAGCGGATCTACCTGAGACGGTGTCAAGGGTTGACCAATTTCTTTGGATAAAAAACGTAAATCAAAACCAATTGACTGTAAATAAAAGTTTATCTGGAGCACAGAGAGCTACATCCTGTGGGAAATCTGCAACAACCAATTAAAGAGCAACCTCAGGTCCTGTGTTTGCCAAAGGTTTAAGGAACCACATTCACTCCCTTTTGGCAGGTGCCCCACACCAGGAAGTATATATATATTAAGACAGAAATTAACCAAATACAATTGTTTACCAGGTGCATTGTCCGAGTAAACTGTTATTATCTAATTAAATGTTTTTTTTACTCAGGATGTTGGAAGGGTGGTACCCCATATTAACAAACTGCCACTGCCCATATGCAAGATCCATATTGGAAGTAAAAGTTTGTCATTTCTGATGTCTGTGATTAGTTTCATGACTTTTGAAGAATGTATAACCCCCCAAAAATATGATCAATTGTAAAACTTAATATCAACGTTCGATGCATCGCCACGGCAACAGTGTTCAATGAAAGCAGACAAAAGATTTAAATAATGTCAATTATTTTTGTGAACATTGGAAATTTATTCAGCAAGAATTTCCACTATCTGTTTATAGTACTGTTTACAGTTAAAACAAAATTTGCACTGTAGGCTCAAAGCGCATGAAAGTTTCTACTCAATTGGGCCTAGAAATTGATGAAAGTTGCCAAGTTCTAGCACTTTAGAAGGTTGTTATAGCACCTCCATCAGGCAGCACATCAGCCCCGCCCCTAATGATAGCAGTATAATGTTGTATATGTGAGTAGGCATATTGTATATCTAGCAATCTAGTTGTAATAATAATCCATGCTCAGCTGCTTCCCCGATCGATGATAACAATCCACAATCATAATCCACGATGTGGTTGCAGCCGCAATCCTGGTTTTGCAACGATAAAGCACAAGGACTCCAGGGAAGAAGTCAAGTTATTAACATGTATTGATGAGACATTCATGTGATGAAGACGGAGAGGAGGAAAGAGAAACTCCATGTATAATGTGTCCCCTGACAATCTAAGCCTATAGCAGCATAACTAAAGTTGGTCCAAATATATATTATACTGTAATTTTGACTTCGCATCTCTTATGAGTGTTTTTATTTTTGTGATTCTTAACATTCCATCCACTTTTCACTCCTGGCAGAAACAGACTATCATCGTCGATTCGTAGCCAAATGCATTTTGTCTCTATTGTTTATTATATCTGCTACATCTTATCTTTTTTAACAACCGAAAGCCAGTGCAAAGCTAAACGAACAGGAGCAATATAGCTAAGCGAAGGCGGAAGTACACGAGGGGAATCCTCTCTTTTACAACGATCCTTCTACTCTGCTGTCTGTCCCTTTAAACACACTCGGTACTTTCCGCACTCGCTCGGCGCTACTCGAAATCGTCTCTTTTCACTGCAGCTCCATCGCCGAGCGAACTAGCCCGCTGCTCTCATCCAACACCTCAGCGCAGACTGTCGAATCCATCAAAGCACCATCTGCGGCTCCCTGGAAGCTTTGAGCTCGTGCAGAAATGCAGGCTATCAAATGTGTGGTGGTCGGCGACGGGTAAGAGTTGAAAACACTCAGCATCAGCACGTTCTCTCGTGTGTGATTCAGTAATGGGTCTACGGATGAATGGATGATGGGAGGATGCTTTGTAGAAAAAGGAGCGGGGGCTCACCGATGTGTCGGTTGACCCGATTTTCTGTTCTTCTTATGTTCGATAGATCTGTAGTTACATTAGATTCGTTCACATCGTGCCCTCTGGGATGCTATGGGGGGAACACCTCGCACTGCTGGCAGGCCACCGAAGGCAGGCTGAAGTGCTGATGCACGCTAAGGAATCTGTGGCCCTGTCAGTGGCAAACAGGCCCCGTTGCCCTAGTTCTGCCCACACTGTCCGGCAGCTACAGCAGGATCCTTTTTACTGCTGTTTTAAAATCTTTACATTATTGCTGGTTGTAGATAAAGACCAGGAAAATTGTGCTGATACAATTTTGACGAAGTTAAGAAAACGCCTCAGATATTAGTCATTATTCTGTGCTTGAAATCAAAATGCTGAAACAACAAATCTGACTTAAATAGAAATGCTGCTTTTTTCAGATTTTTCTCTGAATTCTGGGATTCATCTCAGAACACAGAGAAAAGTTTTGGCAGAATGTAGATTATACTGTATAACACTAATATGCAAATAAGATAGTTAATAATTCTCCAAGGACAGAGCAACACATTGAGTTCAGTTAATTGGTCATGTGAAGTAGCCCACTGCTTAGCTGGGAGCTTTCTGATGGTGCAATCTGTACATTTTCCTAATTAAATGTCTACACAAATAGACTAATTTTGAGTTGTGCACTTTCACTGTCACAAATGTCTCCTGCAAAAGTAATTTGGTCACCTGTCAGGGGCCTCATATACCCTGTGTGCATGTATCAGCGTTGTTTGTCTGCCAGAAATGCCAAAGTAGGCTTTTTATTTGATACACTTACCGTATAAGCTCTTGGTGGAGTTGGAAAGATGCATGTGTTTACTTGGCAGGGACGGTCCAAAGGTGTGGTCAGACTGAAAGTGAGATGTTTTCCTTTGTATTGTATTTTCAAATGTGTGCTTTTTTTATAGTCAAAATTTTTTGTTATAGTTTTTATTCACTACAAACAGTAATTTGTAATGTAGCTAGCTTGCAATGTGTGTGTGTTGTCTATGGTACCAACAGTATCATCTGTTAGTAGCTTCTGCAGCCTGCAAGGATATAAGTTACGCCCACTATAAGGAACACCTGATTAAAGACACACCTATGTGATAGATAACATTGGTCAGTTTATATCAAGTGTTAACTCAATTGCTATTTAACATCTCTGCCACATTGAAAAGACTGACCTGTAAACACATGCAAGTAAACAATGGCGCTTCGGTTTTCGGAATACAGAGCTCTTTAGCATTTACATTTCTCAATTTGTTTCAATGGTTTATGATCTACAGGATGGACTTACATTACGTAGAATGTTGATAGTTAGATATAATCACTGAGTTGTAGAAATTCCCGTTTGTCTAATCTGGATTTGACTTATTTTCTTGGTTAATGCATCTCTACCGGATATGATATAATTTGATGTACATTAACATTTTTACAGTTTGAAAATGCCTTGTGTAGTGTACGACCCAACCAGTGTAGCATTACTCGTGCTCCAGGTCAGAACCATAGTAATTAATTAAATATTAGAGCTTAAAAAGCCGTAGATTTGGGGGCGTGTCTGTTTGACACACATACACTTGGATGATTGACAGGCAGCTTTTGAGACTATAGAGAAAAATTCACTGGAGGAAAAGCTTATTTACATCGTGTTCACTCAATTTTGCTGACATCTACTATTATTCAGTCGTTATTAGTTGCTGGAGAAGGTTTTGACACCGACACTGTTAGTTTTTTTTAATTAGTTTTGAATTCTTCAGTAACAAGAGACACAGAGGAGCTGATATCTGGTTTCTTCGGTGAGTAAACTCTAGTTTTCTTAATGTTTTACAGTCTTTATCTTCACGTGTTTACTATGCTCCACAAAAGTTACTGTGTGTTTCTATGTGTTCTGACCAGAGAAGGGGAAACTGTTAGCATTCTAGGGCTGCTAACATGTGTTAACCAGGTGTTAGAGTTAAGCTCGATTAAAAGTTGAATTTAACCAACATTAACATAACATTTGTTTCTGCCACATGTGACTCAGTTTAAATGATGTGAGCTACATACATGTGAGTTGTTAAAAGTCCATGAGGATGTGGTGATAGTTCAGTTTAACATCATTTACTCCTTACATGTTAAACTGTAGCATTAACTTTCTGTGTATTGCTGTGATTACCTAGTGTATGTCTACAGTTAATCAGGTAAAAAGTGGTGTGTAAGTCTATGTAGTTATGTAGTGAAGCTGTCAGATTATACTGACTGTGTAGGAAAGTAAGTTAACTACAGTACATTATATTCAGTTTTATAATTTCTTTGTGTCAGGGTCTTAATTTCTACTTTAATGTGATTTTATGTGCTAATTTCTGATTGTTACCAACTAATACATTCATTCTTTTTCTATTTTTCTATGCTGACGTGCTTTTGTATGTTTGTTTTTTTAAATCATCCATGAATCTACCAGAGGCAGAAGGACTGAAGCTTTAGTTGATAACGATGACGTGAAACAACTGGACCTCATCCAACTATCACAATGACTGGTGTCAAAAGAAGGAAGACCTCATGTTTGGAGCAGCATATTTGGTGCCATTCTTCAGGATGTAGAGGAGAGAGACTGGATAACATCCTTATTTCTTTAATGAGATGATGTCAATAAACCTTCAGTTCAGTTTCCTCTGATGAAATGTCAGTACACAGAACTTTGTGTTTGATTCTCTATATTCTCAGGTTCAGTTTCTTACCTTTTACTTAATTTCTGCTGTTTTATTTTTAGAGGTGGTAGTAACATTTAAAAAATATCATTTGAAAATTAGTTAACTAGAATTAGTCAATTGAACAACTTCAGCAGTCACAAACTTCCCAGGTCAGTGTTTACCAATGTGACGTGAAGAGTCTTCAAACGTAAACAGCTGGAACTGTACAACCTGAAGTTCAGCTGGATTAAATGTGACTTCTATAACAAATGTTTACTGCTGTTAACACTTTAAAAGTATGTGTGGCAGTAGACCATGCCACGGGGCTCTCACCACAGCAGCCAGAAACGAACCATTCCGACTTGAGCATATTTTATTTAATCACCAACACACAGGAACAAACATAAATAAACTTTAACTAAAGGCGACTAGCTTTACAGCTCCGTTGGTCTCTTCCAGAGTCTCTTCCAGAGTCTCTCCGTGTCCTGTGTGTCTCTGTCTCTGTCTCAGTCTCCCGAGTGTTCTGCGAGTCCTCTCGAGGCAGTGCAGACGCTGCCTTTTAAGCATGACGACCAATCAGCTAACAGCTCTCACCTGTGCTGATCGATCCTCTGTGGTGCAGGTGAGGGTGCTCTCCCAGCCCCCTCACCTCCACAGTATGTATTAGATATACAAACCTACATATTTAAGCTCTGATATTAAAATTTTGAAGTCACAGTTTGTGTTTAACACAAGTACCTAACATGATTAAACTGTACTGAGTACATTTTCCATTGACTACAGATGAATTGCCTGGTTTTTGCACATTTACTCTTTTCCTTATAATAAATCAAGCAGGACACTTTGGTGAATTAATGTTTTCATTGTCATAAGACTCATACGGGAAGTATTAACTCATATCTAAACTGTCAATGATTTGATTAAAATCTAAATGTAAAAAGCCTGTGATTAATTTCTAATTCCAATAACATGTTCATCAAAGTGTTCTTGTATGATTACAATACTGTGCTGTTACTTTTTTTTTACCAGATGTGCTTCTGTGCTCATGAGTAGTAAAACTCAATTTTACAGTTGTGGATCAAGGTAAACATGATCTTCACTGTAGGAAGATGAATCTCTAGTGCTTAATATTTAGTGAATATAATTTACAGTAGAAATGTTAGAATTGAGAAAGCACAATGGTAAAGTAGTATTTCATATAAATCTTAAAGCACTTGATGGAGTCAAGTGTTTACTGTAAGAGCAAAGTCCAAAGCCTGGAGGAACACAAGCTGCTCTTACATTTAAAACGTTTAACAGTTTAACAAAGTGTAAGAAGTTAAACATGTTAAACTGAACTATCACCACATCCTCATGGACCTTTAATAACTCACATTAATGTAACTCACATCATTTAAACTGAGTCCCATGTGAAAGAAACAAATGTTGACATGTTAATGTTGGTTAAATTTACCTTTTTATCAAGCTTAACTTTAACATCCGGTTAACACAGGTCAGCAGCGCTGAGGGAACTGGTAGGCCCAGCATTGCAAAGCTATCAGCTAACTAGCTAGCTTGGTTCGCATCTTAATTCACATTCATTGGGACAGTAACTAGCAACACATAGAAACACACGTCAAATGACGTCATGCTAGGCTGCCACTTGGTCAGAACACAACTCATTTAGTTAAAATAGTGCAAATGCAAGCACTAATAGATGACTATCAGTGAGAAAGATGGAACAAAATGGGCACTTTCAAATCAAATAGGGAGACACTGGCAGTGACAGGATGTGGATATAATCCAAGTCGAAGATAATTCTAATATAGCAGAGGCAAAATTCATGTGTTACAGCATTGTAGCATAGTAAAATGATATTGTAAAAAGAAATTGTACAAATATATTAGAGCCGAAATAATATGACAAGTTGCCTGGTCCAATACGGCAGCAATGATGACGTATGATTGCCAATGCAGTGTCATATATATCTTTTAATATTTCTGTGGTAAAATTTCAACCCATAAAAATGTTGAAGAGGAGAAAACACACAGGATATTTGGTCTAAACCGCAAAAGATAACATTTTTGAACATGAACATATGAACATGTTTGAGTGGAGAATATTTAGTCACAAAAATAGTCACCCATCCTTAGGTTTTTCACACTGGTGTTTACATATTAAATACGTTCCATAATTTTACTGCTACAGATTTTTGTTAAAATGTTCTTTCCAAGTGTAGCCAATTAATTCTTCAAACCGAGTTTATATCTGTTCTGAAATGAGAGATAGCTTAGGAGACTGCACCACAGAGTGCGCACTGCACACTGTCCTGTGGGTGCACCGAGCGGGACCTGAACCAGAATATGATTCAAAACATTTTGTCTGAACCCTACCCGGCATGTCCGGTCCTGATGGGTCCAGTCAGGCTCAGGTCGAGTATCCACAGATGCTCAGCTGCAGGTTCACCTGCAGTACTGTGTTTCCAATTATGCGCTGCTCCAGCTCAGATAACTCTGTCCACCTTCCTTTTCTTTCCCATCCCCTCTCTCTTCTGTGTTTGACAATATTTCTTATGACTTCAAAACTGATATCAAACTATTTTTTTATTTCAATTATGCACCTTTGTCCTGATATAGCTTTCACTGAATGTGTTTCTGCATTCTATGTATCCTTTTTTGGGGTATTTTTGCCACTGTTGACACTGCAAAATGTAGCAACTTTTTTACGGTTTGAGTCCAGTGCTGCGCTGTCTTTAGATTTTCGTTTAATCATTCCTGACTTCTTTAATGTTCTTTTCAGTTTGTCTGATTTCTCTGTGTGCACACGGTACTGCAGTCTGCAGGTATTAGTGAATGAGGCCCATTGTTCTGTAAAGGTGTGTTCCGAATTTCACCTGATAGACCATGTGACATTTTGGACTGTTTTTGTCAGTTTATCTTGATCAGCCCCAAAGAGCACAGATTATTGTTGTTATTCACGTCTCACTGACACTTTTGGACTCATGGTGGTTCATGTTGCACCTGTGCCTCTCTTACAGAGTAATCAGAATATCTGGTTTGATTAAGGTAAACCAGCACACAGACATAAGCTTATGAAATGTCTTAGAAGAACTGGATGCTGGACTCAAAGATTTCACCTATTTACTTGAATAAAATTTGCTTGGTGATTGCATTAGCCAAAAATGTCCTCTAGCTTCCATGTTAACTGGCTCCACTTTTCTGTGGCAGCTCCATCTATAGACTTTGCATTGGGATGTCAAAAATATAAAAATCAATTTTGAGGTTGTGGGGAATATTTAAATAAATAAACCTGCATTGATTAAATTTCCATTTTACATGGAGTAATACATTACCTTGGTTGCAGTTGGAGGTGACCTGTCTTCTCTTTTATAAATTGTGGTGTCCAAAGAAAATGGTCAACAGGTTTTTTTGTTGCGGTACCACAAGTGGCCACTTGGATAAATTGTTATTGAAGCTGAGTGGTTTGCGTGTGTGTGCGCGCGTGTGTGCGTGTGTGTGTGCGCGTGCGCGTGTGTGCGTGTGCGTGCGTGCGTGCGTGTGTCAGCTCAGACTCTTATTTAACACAGAAATCTTCCAGTGCCCATTATTACATATACATACTGGTCTCATAAACCCTGGAATTTTTTGTTAAAAGCTGAGAATTATTCCTTGGGAAAGTTTTGAAAAAAGCCCTATCTCGCAACGTTATAGAAAGTGAAGAAAAATCCTGGATAAGCTCCTTATATGATCCGCACCAAAATGTTATGGGTTCTTCCCTGATCGATACCACATCCTTCAACCAAGTCTCAAGGAAATCCGTTCAGTTGTTTTTGTGTAATCATGCTTACAAACAAACAAACATACGAACCAACCAACAAACAAACAGACAGAGATGAAAACATAACCTCCTTGGTGGAGATAACAATATAGAGTTGGATTGTGGGAGTGTATAGTGTAAGTGTATAATTGTTATTACAATCATTATATAGTCTCTCAATAATCACCTGTCTCTATGGAGGGTGAGTGAATGCTAAATGACTAGGATAGTCCTTTTCACATAATGGTGTAAATAAATAAATAATAATAAATACATGAAGAGATGAATTGAAGCTGTCAGTATCAGTCATTATAATGCCACCTTCTTGTTATTTACTCATTCTCTATTTCATAGGGAGCAACTGAGTCCCTCAGGCAATATGAATTTAGGCCAATGTCTGTGTAGCACTCATTGAAAGGGAGTAGTAGCACACTGTTACACACACAATAACAGTCCTGCGTACACTCTTCCATTAAGTCAATTCAGATGTAATTTTTGTATACATTGCATGATTGTGGAGATGTATTAAAATGTTGAACTCTGTTGTCCCTCCTCCTCAGGGCTGTTGGTAAGACCTGTCTGCTGATTAGCTACACCACCAATGCCTTCCCTGGTGAATACATTCCTACTGTGTGAGTAAACCTACACTGTACATGTTCTCACAATTATTTGATTTAAGCAAGGGTTTTATAGGACCATACCATATTTAAAGTCTATGACAATATGTTGTATATGCTGAGATAATTAAAATATTTCACCCATCAGTGAGATTTTGCCACACTGGTATACTATACCAGCAGTAAAACGCCTGAGACTTTAGTAATACTGCAAATCAATAAACATGATTGATTCAAGATTTCAGACAGACATTTAACTTGCAGGATTGAATGAAAACAGACCTGTCAGGTAGGGTCCGAATTACACAGTGTCTTTCCGGGGAGCCCTACTTTCCGATGCGCAACTACAATGAAAGAATACAGCTGCAGCAGCAGCTTGCAGCAGCCTCTCCATCCCTGTGTTCCTCTCTGTCGCTGTTCCTTCACTTTCGTGACATTTCCTGAAGATCGAAGAGAACAGTGAAGTGCCATGAATTCCCGTATTTTCCACTCACTCCATTAGTTCCTTGTCCAATTAAAAGGCAATAATGCATCATCAGACAGATGTTCGGAAAACGGAATGTAACGAGTGAATAAACACACAGCATTGACATATTTACGATTATTATTATTTTTATTTCACTATTAAGTCAAATAGTGAAATATTGAGCAATTTGTTAGAGCTCCTCCTAAAGATCTCAGGAAGGGCTTTCAGAGTAGCATGTGTCCTTTTCAGGGGAGCCGAGCTCCCCTGTAATTCCAACCCTGCCGTCAGGTTATTTTATCCGTCAACATTGGTTTATGAAGTTCATTCTTGATTGTTGTGATGGAAATCTGAAAATACAAGAGGGTGGAACACCAAATTTGTCTTTGTGTATTTTAATAGGGGCTTTCTGCAGAAAGGATCAACACAGAGAGTCACAGGGATCTCAGAGTGAAGATGAAGAACAGTCAAATGCAGGGATCTTATATAGGAGAACTAAGGCTGTTTGTCTGAGCCAGTTCAGACTGGTTCTGTAGGCGCAGTTTGAAACAGGAATCAAAACACAGAAAACTGATTTACATGTTTCCTTTGGAGATAAAGCAGACATAAATTCAGTTATTTGGAGAGTAAAAGTATTTAGACAGGTTATATATGTATTTAGACAGGTCTGCAAAAACTTACTTTTCAACTACAAAATAGGTTTCAACCACACTTAGTTATTTTTCCACTACATTGTACAAAAAGTAGTTCGGCAAAACAAAAGAAAAGACGTGGCGCTGTGTAGATCTGTTTTCAAACGTATTTTACAATCTTCATTATCTGGCTAAAGTGTTGACCTAAGTGTGAATCAATGGTCCTGTCAATAAAGACAGCTCATCCGTCAGATCCCCCAAGTAATGACCTAATTCCAGAGGGGTCTCACCGTCTTTCAGCACATATATCACACTGTCTGTATCAGTATAGAGGACGTTCTCTTGCATCCGTTCCAAATAGTTTTAGACGCGCGTAAACCGTGGTGAATGAAGACGTTGTTTCTCCTATTAGGCGGTGTCTGACAGAGGTAGTCGTTTTAATTCCACTGTACCATAGCGGTTTTATCGTTGAGGAAACTAAAGTATCGGATGTTGTATTTTCCCGAAAACATGAATTAGAAAAATTCTTTGGATCTAGAGATAAATACGGTCTGATTCAGATTACTGCGTTGTGCAAACTTAGCCCAGAAGCTGTTGAGACAAAGTTTAGCCACTTGTCTTTTGGCGGGATTCACCTCTATTTTCTCGGCATCTAGCTGAATACCCTGACGGATCCTGCACTCTCTGATATACTCGGCTCGACTCTTTATCCGTCGCCTCGGGCGGATATCCCGACGCTTCCTGTTTACCCTTCAAAAAGGTGTGCATATAGTCGACAAAAATGCTATCGCTGCATCGGTCAAAGTGCCAGACTTCAATGATTTTACCCACTCTGTAACCCAACTCCAGAGCCTTGTTAAATTCGACGGTGACCCAAACCCCCGTCAAGGCTCTGGCGTCGTCGTCGTGTGTGCAAGGACCCTGCTGATGATTGATGTCGGCGCAGGTGCGGCAGAGGATAAACACCAATTTAGAGAACGCGTGAAGGGTACACGACGGCTTTGATGAAGCCCAAATATATTTGAGGTTCGTCAAAGTCTCTGTGGATGATGCTCAGCTAACTTAACGGATAGGGACATTTGCAGTTGACATACGGATATAAGGAAGTGACGTCTACATAGTGCATGGTTTCTCCGGGCCCTGCCGTGTACCTGAGCCTCAGGGGCTTGTCCTACCACCATAAAGAGCGTGGCGGGGTGAGAGGTTCTGGGGGATTAAAATCCTTCAGAAAATCTCACTCCAGCGTGAGACGTTTTCATCTCCCTCCATTCGTGTTCTCCGCCGACGCCGGAACAGGAGTGGCGTCTGCCGGGACCGTCCGGCGCAGAACAGAAACTGGAGGAATCAGTACCGGGACCCCCGACGCCGGAACTGGAGCGGCGTCTGCCGGGACCCTCCGGTGCTGGACAGGAGGAGACTGGGACCCAGCCAGGACTGGGGGCTGGTGCCTGTGAGCCCGCTGCAGAGGAGAGAGGCTCCCGCTGTGGACACCCCCTCTCCAACCTCCGCCACCCACAGCAGAAACCTTTTGGAGGCTGCAGGGTCCTCCATAAGCCCAACAGCCCCCCAGGTAGGGGTCAGTAGATGGAGCTGGAGGGTTGAGAAAGTTCTTCAGCCTGTCCTGCACCGCCACAAGGTGCGGGACAAAATGGCTCACCCAAGGTCTGTCCTCTAGCCATGCCTGAAGAACTGAGATTTCTTTCAGGGTCTCAGCTTGGTGCTGGTTGCCCGGTGAACAAAGCTTGTAAACCAGGGCATCCAAAGAAAAAACCTGTTTACAAAAAAAAACGGATCTCTGCTGGGTCCATATTCTTGGTCGGATCGTTCTGTCAGAGTTTGTGAGGCAGATGGACCCAGATGCAGAGTTTAAACTTAAAGAGTGTAATTTTAATGAAAAACAAGTCTTTTAACAGACAACACAACAAGAGCACACGGGAGAACACACAGGAGGCTTACACAGGAGATGCAGAGGCCCAGGAGACACAGGATACGAAAAACACCGGAGATCAGGACAGGATACCAGGACGGGACAGACAAGAGATCACACCAAACATTCAACAACGATCCAACAAGGACAAAGGGAAGCACAGAGGCTTAAATACAGACACAGGGAAGGCAGGGGCAATGGGACACAGGTGTAACACATGAGGACTGGTGCAGACAATCACAGACAGGAAGTAAAACTAGACACGAGACACAAGAACCCAGACTACAAAATAAAACAGGAAACAGAACCTGGTGTATGAAAACATGAAACACAGGGATGTACTAATAAACAGAAAACACCTCTTCAAAAAGAGGTGGAACCCAAACACTGGGAAATACAAAACCCTTACACTTTTAGGTATAATGGTGCCATATTATTAAGGGCCTTGAAGGTGAGGAGGAGAATTTTTAATTCTATTCTAGATATAACCGGAAGCCAGTGTAGCGAAGCTAATACAGGAGAAATGTGGTCTCTTTTCTTGGTTCTTGTCAGGACACGTGCTGCAGCATTTTGGACAAGCTGCAGAGTCTTTAACGACTTACTGCTGGAGCCTGATAATAAGGAATTACAATAATCAAGTCTGGATGTAACAAAGGGTGGACTAGTTCTTCTGCATCTTTTTGAGAAAGGACATGTCTGATTTTTGTGGAAGAAGGCGGTCCTAGAAATTAGTTTTAAGTGAGAATTAAAGGACAAATCGGGATCGAAGATCACTCCCAAGTTGCTGACTGTTTCATTGGAAGCAAGGGGCAATGTCATCTAGCGCAGCTATATCATTAGATAATGTATCTCTAAGGTGTTTAGGGCCAAGTATTAGAACATCTGTTTTATCTGAGTTTAATAAGAATTCAGTTTAATGTTTGAATTCCCTCACGATGTCTGCATCCCTCACCTCTCAGAGGGTGAGGAGGATTCTAGCCTTCCTGGAACAATTCCGTCTCGGCAGGCAGCTAGAATTTATCAATTTTCAGAGGGTGCTGGGGATGATTGCAGCCGCAGCAGCCGTTGCTCCTTTGGGCCTCCTCAGGGCACGGCCAATTCAGAGGTGGCTTAATGCCTTCAAGCTCCACCCGAAGCAGGAAAGACACTTGAAACTTCGTGTGACATGTGCATGTCTCCAAGCCTTACACCCATGGGCGGACCGGGTGCTTCTGCTCCAAGGAGTCCCCCTCGGGAGCATTCCATCGAGGAGGACAGTGGTGACGACAGATACTTCCCTCACAGGTCTGGGAAGGCAGGATGGTGCGCAGTTCGTGGATACCCCCTTGGGGTTGAGAGCGGTTCACCTTGCTCAGAAGACTCTCCTTTCCTCCATCCAGGGCAGAGATGTCTTGATAAGAACAGACAGTTCTTCGACTGTGTATCATATAAATCACCAGGGAGGCACAAAGTCCCTGCGTTGCCTCCAGGTGGCACAGAAACTTGTGTTTTGGGCCTTTCAGCATCTGGCTTCACTCAAGGCAATCTTTATCCCAGGGATTGTAAATCGAGGTCCTCTAGGCCTGGATGCACTATATTCAAGAATGGACGGAAGTGTTGTTGTACGCTTTTCCTCCATTCCCTGTGATTCCCCAGGTACTCAACCGGATCGCCTCGGGCCACTACGAGGTGCCCCCAGGTGGCCAGGGAGGCACTGGTTCCCAACACTCCTTTGCCTGGTTCACAGTCAACCATGGGCCCTGCCAGTCAGGGCGGACCTCCTCTCACAGGCAGAAGGTCAGATATGGCACCCGAGATCAGACATCCTGCAGCTTTGGGCTTGGCCCCTTCTCAGTACCTCTCTCAGGGGTTAGATGAGGCTGTCCTGAGGACCATAGACAATGCCCGGCTCCGTTTTCTACATGGTGTCACAACAGACAGGAAAATCCAGCCACTTGTCCTATTGAGCTGGTTCTCCGCTTCCTTGAGTCACTTTTGGACTCGAACAGGGCGCCCAGCACCATTAAGGTATACGCTGCTGCAATTTCTTTCTTCCACGAGACAGTGGGAGATGTTACAGTTGGGAGACATCCTTTAGTGTCTCAGTTCATTAAAGGAGCATATCGCCTGTGACCAAGCAGGGCTCCCAGGGCTCCATCCTGGGAACTCCCCTTGGTATTACGGTCCCTGATGCAGTCTCCCTATGAACCCATAGGGCAATCCAGCCTTAAGTTTCTATCTCACAAAGCAGGTTTCCTCCTGGCTATATGCTCTGCCATGAGGGTGAGTGAGTTGCATGCTCTGTCTGTAAGTGACGTTTGTTTAAGATGGAGGGCAGGTGACTCAGGCGTGTCTCTCTGGCCAAACCCCTCGTTTTTGCCTAAAGAGGGTTTCTCAGACGGTAAATCAGGTGGTTGAGATCAGCACTTTTCAACCTGATCCAGCTCTACTGCAGTGGTGGACTCCTCTGTTCCTCGCGACCTTGATGGTACTAGTCATCCAAGGTAAAGACCGTGGTGACGGTCTGAGTGAGGTCGAAATAGATCGTAAGTTATGACTGTAACTGTGAATCTATGAGACCGAACGATGACCGTCACCCTCTCTTGTCGCTCAGAACGGGCTGAGGCGTTCAGACAAGGAGGAGGCGGCTAGCTCACCGGGGAGCTTTATGGCCGGCAAGCCCCCTAAGGTCACTCACGTGACTTTGTTGATATATGGTCTCGAGGATAGGGAGATGAGGGCATCATTCAAGGTAAAGACCGTGGTAACGGTCATCGTTCGGTCTCATAGATCCATAGTTATAGTCATAACTTACGTTGTATATCGGCTTCCCATACTGTAATGTTTTTTTAACGTGATAAATTCTTACCCGGCTTAGTGGACTCGTTCATCGGTTCTTCCGCTTGGATTTCGGCTGCCGGTGCTGGACATTTCAGTCGGCAGGGGCTGTTCTCCGCTGAAACGTTTGTCGGTACTTCCACCCGGGTCTCGGCGGTTGGAGCCAAACTGCTGGAGATGACCTCCGCTGTGACTGTTCTCGGTTCTCTTGCTCGGATATGCGCTGGACGTTTCGGGCGTCGGGAGATGACCCCCGCGAGACGGCAGGATTATCGACACCAAATCTCATCTCCGAGGCCGCTATTAAATCTGTAAGTTTTATAGTTATAGTATACAAAGCCGTATTTCATTCTAGACACTCGCCGTTTGGTGGACGATTCACACTTTTTTAGTGTCAGGGGTCACCGCGGCTGGAGGATCGGATATGCGTGTATCATCTCCTTAGGAGAGATTGTCAGCAGATTTCCCGGTGACGTCCATAAAGCCTGCATACATGTGTTTTACCCATAGGCAAAAAAAACAGACGTTAGTATACAAAGCCATATTTCATTCTAAACTCTCGCCTTTTGGTGGACGATTCACACTTTTTTAGTGTTGGGGTCACCGCGGCTGAAGGATCGGATATGTGTGTTTCACCTCCTCAGCAGAGATTGTCAGCAGATTTCACGATGACGTTCATAAAGCATATATTTTACCCCTTGGTGATAAAACCGGACGTTAGAAAACAAAGCAATATTTCATTCAACAGGCGCTCTGTGCGCCGTCACGTTCACTGGAGTGATTTGATGATACATTCATAGTGTTAGAAGATATTATTAAAAACTGTTAATGACTCGGCTCTGTAACTCCGCTGTTTAATGGAATCTGAACGTAATTTGCTGGGGCGAGAACAGAATCAAATCTGCTGAAAAACTAATTCAGCTCATTTGCCCACTCCTTGTCTCCAGACTCTGGGCCCCTCCTGCTGTCCTTACCATGGCCGGAGATGGTTTTCAGGCCCCTCCACACCTATAAAAATATAAACTTCAACGCTTACCTTCTCATCGACCAAGGGATTAGGAGACTGGACATCGCCACGTGGCAGCTGCTGATTGGTCAAGGGAGGTGGGGGCATGGGTTCTAAAGTTCAACCTGTCACTTTGACGAAGAGTGTCCAGACTTCTCATTGGTCGGGGCGGAACTTAGCATGGACCAGATACCGTGACGTGGTAAATGCTCATTGGAAGGTGCAGGGATTAGGACGCAGTGGGGCTCGGGGGCACGGTTTGATGACGTGGCAGCTACTGATTGGTCGAAGGGGTGGGGGTGTGGCTTCAAAAAACCTATCCATCATTTTTGACATACAATGGCCCTCTATTCTCTCTGCTGTCGAAATAAATAAAAGGATTCTCAGCTGTTTCTGAGATTTCTGTGCTTGATGGGGTATTAGTGTCCACTGAGGGCAGGAGATGGTATATTATATGTTTTACACGCTTCTTTTTAGAAGCGCTATAGAGTCTAATGTTAATTGTAATGAGTTTACAGAGCTATCTACAAGATATCTCAGTGGAGCTAGGGTTTTTGTGATCTTGTCCTCCTTCTTCTTCTTCTTCCAAAGATGACGAATCTGCAGAAGCATCACCCACTGGGTCGTAGTCTTCGTCACCGTCGTCATCTTCGTAGTCACCGTCGTCGTCTTCGTCTTCTTCACTATCGCCGTTGTCTCCGTCTCCGTCCTCTCTGTCTTCTTCTCGGTCTGCTTCTCCATCTCCTTGTCCGTCCGCTTCTCGGTCTGGCTCTTTCGCGTCCTCTTCGGGTTCAGAGGATGGTTGCTGGGAGAATAGCTGTTGGAGAACCTGTTCTCTGGTGAAACGCTCCTGACACAACATCGTGCCATGGTCTGTGAGAGAGTGGCACACTGAGACTTATATGTGGGTCTAATGTACCCCCCCTTGATTTCAATTGGAATCAGGTGTGGGTCTAAATGACCCCCACAGAGCACCACAGCGCCCCCTCTGGGGGTCTAAATGACCCCTCCCATGACAATCGAGAATGACAATCCATTGGTCTCAGTTACCCCAGGAGAATTGAATAATGACAATCCTTGGGTCACCCTAACCCTAACCCTGACCGGCCAGGGCTTGCGTATGATCACACGCACGCACTCACGCACGCACACACACACACACACACACACACACACACACACACACACACACACACACACACACACACACACACACACACACACACACACACACACACACTGGGTCAATTAGACCCAGGAACAACACAAGGGTTAAATATAATTGGAATTATTTCCTTAAATTTAGCTACAGCACTATCAGGTAGACATCTAGAAAAGGAGTTTTTCATTAATGGCATACATTCTGATAATGAGAAATCAAAGGTTATTAAATTGTGGTCTGATAGAATCGGATTATGTGGAAGTACTATTAGATTTTTCATTGTATGATAGTACAAGGTCAAGTGTGTGGTTACAACAATGAGTAGGTTGGTGTACACACTGACTGAAACCAATTAAGTCTAATACTGAAATGAATGCAACACTAAGGCTATCATTATTATTGTCAAAATGAATATTAAAGGACCCATATTGTGTAAAATACACTTTCTGGGCTTTTACTATCCGTAATTACTTGAAGGGGGTCAGTAGGTATCCTCAAAGTTTGAAAAACAGTCCCTCCGCGGACTTTTTCACTCAGTCCATTCTAAGAAATAAGTTATCGAAATGTCTTGTTTCGTACTTCCTCCCCCGAATGAGTCATTCAGGATTACACTTGTCTCTCAGCCCGGTACCAGTCCAGCCTCCTAACCCAATACCTCTATAGCGCTTCTACTAATAATGTGACATTTTGTTTGTTCAAACTGTACAAAAAAGTGTTAAATGCTATATATGTACTGCTGTACAACTTCCACAGCCTGACCATAAATCCCTGCAGGAGAGATGACATTTGGGTTCTTCCTAAAATGTATAATGATCTCCTTGATTTTGGATTATTATCTAAAAAGGAAGACGTACACCATCTAGTAAAATCAGTCACTACAGGGCCATGATCAGGGTCATCAGAGCCTAAATGACAGAATCATCTGCAAAGAGTCTACACTAATTATTTAGTTCCACACAAAAAAATATTGTTCCATGAACCACTATGTTTGGAAGTGCAACAAAATCAACAATGTGTTTTCCCCCTTACCCTGAACGGAGCTGCCATTTACTCAGTGTAATGTCTTTCCTTCAGCTTTGACAACTACTCTGCAAATGTGATGGTTGATGGGAAACCAGTGAATCTTGGTCTCTGGGATACAGCAGGACAGGAGGACTATGATAGGCTAAGACCACTGTCTTACCCACAGACGGTATTCAAACTCTTTCCCCCCACATGCACGCACGCATGCACGCGCACACACACACACACACACACACACACACACACACACACACACACACACACACACACACACACACACACACACATATTTAGATCTCAACTAGTCATCTCTCTGGTTCTTTCCCAGGATGTGTTCTTGATATGCTTCTCCCTGGTCAGTCCGGCCTCCTTTGAGAACGTCCGAGCTAAGGTCAGTACGCTGACTGACCAGCCCGCCTCCTTTTCCCCTTCAAGCCGAGTCTGACCACAAGGAGGCACATCTATGGCTCCACCTGGTTATTACACTGTTACCTCACTTGTCCAGACCTTGGCTTAGAACGGTCTAAATTTGAAGTCATTCCCCCCAGGGATGTGGCACATTGACATGTTGTTAGATGAGGTCTGAACTAGTGCAAACACTCTGCAGAGGGTGCGTGATGGCCAGCTGTGGTGTAGTCTGCTGAGCATCATGTGATGCTCTCATATGAAATCACACTTTTCTTTGGTCCAGCCTCCTTCTGTAGAGTCTGTATACTAGTCTGTCGGGATTCTCTCTCATCATGTGATGTGATGTGACTGGAGATTTGTGTTTAGACAAGTATGCTTTCTTTCAGACCGATCCATTTTTTTTTTACAACTCACTGTTGAATGTAATCTTGGAAAGGCACTCATTGCTCTCCCTCTGTATCCAGCTAACTGTTCTCTTTTTCCTCTCTCATTGACTTTGTCCCTTGTATATGCATATGTACGCGTGTGTGTTTGTGTGTGTACGTGTGTGGCGCCACAGTGGTACCCTGAGGTGAGACACCATTGCCCCAACACACCCATCATCCTGGTGGGCACAAAGCTAGATTTGCGAGATGACAAGGATACCATTGAGAGGCTGCGAGACAAGAAGCTTTCTCCCATTACTTACCCGCAGGGCCTGGCCATGGCAAGAGAGATTGGTAAGGCTGTGTATGGCATACGGTTAGTGGTTCGATCCAAGTCTTCCCCATCTGCATGCCAAAATGTCCTTGGGCAAGACACTGAACCCCGAATTGCCCCTCATAGAAAGAGTGCTGCCCATAGATGCACTGTATGAATGTGTGTGTGAGTGGCAATAAACTACTGCAAAGCACTTTGAGTGGTCATTATGACTAGAAAAGGGCTATATAAATACAGACCATTTACCATATGCACAACTGCATATGTTTTGCATTATGATTTTGGCAGTGCAGAACATGTGTAACTGGTGTATTTAAGTACTGACTAGTTGTAAAAGAGACAATGATAGCACTACCAATAGTAATAGTAATGATAATAGTGCTTACAATATATAATAGGGCAATAGTAATATTAATACCTGTAGCTCTGAAGTCAGGGATACCTGCAGAATGAAGACTGAGAGATAAAGCAAAAACAACAGTTGTAGTGTCTAAAGACATTCCCATGTCCCAAAGATAAGATTCCTAACAGAAGAACCCGAGGCCAAGGTTAAACCATCCAAATTTACTTTCTCTGAGATGCTAGGGGCCAAGTACAATGACTTCAGTTGCGTCTGAATTTAGAAGTAAAAAAAGTACAGGTCATCCAGGCCTTCATGTCTTGAAGACATACCTGAAGTTTGACTACCTTATTAGTTTCTCATCTATAAGACTCATCTAACAATGTAAATTTATGTGGTGCTTTCTGATAATGTTTCCTAATGGAAGCATTGTATGAATGTGTGTGTGTGTGTAGAACTTAATTGTTTTTTTTTCTGTGATTTTAAATGAAGGTGAGGTTGGATCTGCATCAAGAATAGGCTTTTTAAACAGTGTAGCCTTGTTTAAGTTAATGCAGCCTTGTTATTAGGGAGGTAAAATATAGGGAGGAAGTTATCGCAAATCAGGTCAAATGGTGTATCAGGAACCCTCATACTGTAAGGCTGGAAGAAAATTTACATTTCAGATAAATATTATCAAGGAAGCAAAGAAGCATTTTCATTAACGATCGAGATGAATCTGCTACAGAGACAGTGTTAAACAAACTGGACAGTATATTTTGACTAAAAGAACAACAAACTCCACTTACATGTTTGATGACATGCTATGTCACATGTTTTATTAGCTCTGATTGGTTGTAGGTTTATCCAATTGTGTCCAGGGGTATTATGATCTGTGACCGTTGATAATACTCCCTGGGAAAATTAACTGAAAGGCTCCTGACTAATTTGCAAATGCATCAGAATTTTGTAGGGAGAAACAGAAAAGGTGTCAGATCCTGTTGCCCTAGGTTGATGATATATGTTTGATTTAAGTTGTCTCCTTTCAAATATTCCTTAGCTGTTGCAATCAAAAGCACCACAAGCAGTGTCACTGAGAACTATGTTTCCCATCATGTCCTCTCCCTGGTCCTCAGGGGCTGTGAAGTACCTGGAGTGCTCTGCGCTGACCCAGCGAGGCCTGAAGACCGTATTCGATGAGGCCATCCGAGCTGTGCTCTGCCCTCCACCAGTAAAGAAAAGGGGGAAAAGGTGTACCATGTTTTGAGGAGAAAACACTTCAATAACACTACATCACCATGAACAACAACCACTACTTCTCTGAGAGGATGAGAGAAAACTAGAGAGAATGAGTGTGTACTGCTGAGATTGCTTTCTTTATATTTATGTTTCAAAGTGATATTGGGAACAAGACCAATACTTCATCAGTTTTTTTTTTACCATTACTGAATAGGCCATAGGTTCTGAAAGACAGTGACTGTCCACTTTCTTTGTACTTATAGAACCACATCAAGTTGCCATGAGGGCTGACAATGGTATATATCTCTTCCTCATACTGTAACATCTCTTCTGTCTCAGCCATGTTTGCTCTAATTAATGCAGTGTTGACTAGATATGATATGTGAACTATGAATCCGCCTTCAGGTCAGAAGTTACCCTCAGCATTTGGAAACAAAATACTACTGCCTGCATTTCTGAAAATTCACATATTGAGCATGAGTCTAAAATATGTTGTGTTGCTCCTCTACAAGAAATGAGAATGACATATTGAAGGAGGAATCTGGTTTCTTACAACAAAACCTCAGCTTGTTTTGTGGTTTTGGCCTATTGGTTATGATAGCGCTGTGCTAAACAAAACAAATGCTGAGATCTTTTGGCAGCAAACATACAGGTTAGCCACATTACTTTTGAAGGGTAAATCAAGGCAAACAACAGTGATAGATTACTAACTGGGCCCCGTGTTCACTCTGTGGTAATTAGTTTGTGGCGATTTGATTAAATGGTAAACATATACTGAAATGGAAAAGGCTTCAAGGTGACCTCTGAGGCCTGTCTTATAGAGGGGCCTAGGGTCAAAATCTAGTGTTAATAACATAAATATATAACCAAACTAAAGCCGTTTTCAGACAGGAAGTCCGGAGAATCGGGTCTGGAGTTTCTCCAGAGGTTGCCTTACACACATGCACAACGCAACGGGAGATTCTCCGCTCTGACGCGTTCACAACAGTAACAAATCCTCCACAGGATTCAGGTGAGGACTGGTGCAGCAGGCAGAGGTAGGATGCAACGTATTAATATCGCTGCAAAGATCACTTGTTTTTGTTTACAGCACATCTTCGTCTGTGACTTCTATGTGTTTGGCTCCACTTTTTCATCTGGAGATATTTGTTTTCTTTTTGTTTTTCATTTTTGCATCTGTCGTGTGTTAGAAGTGGGATCAGCCCCACCATCCCTCACGGTGAATCCTGTGGAAGATCTCCTGCTGTGTTTTCACATCAGCTCCTCCAGACTTCCTAGGGGGCCAGTCTGAGAAAGTCCTCAAAAACTCTGGAGTTCAGTACATGTCTGAAAGCAGTTTAAAAGATGTGGTTGTAAAATGCTATTTACTAGTCAAGTCAAGAAATAATATTCAAGCTCAAATGTTAATAGTGTCAGACAAAACTAGATTAACTGAAGGTCAACTCTTTTTTATTTTTATTTTAACCACATCATGTTCTTCATCAACGAACACTATCTTGGGGTCAGTCATTTGATTTGTTTTTTAATTGAAATGTTTCACTTTTAGCAAGGTGGAACTATTTTATCCAGTCTGCTATTTCTTTTAAACACTTCAGTTCTTACTTCAGACGAAAATCTGATCTTTGTCAAGTGTCTTTGGGTAACTTTATCTAACTGTGACAGACGAGCATGCCAAACATGGGGGCTGTACAACCTTGCTGCCTGAGTTCTGCCTGTGAGGGTGTGGGAGCTTGCATGGGTCTTAATTTATCCCATCGTTTCGATCTTGTCTCTCTTCCTCTGTTTGTGTATGTGTCTGTATGTGTATATATGAATGCTGGTGTTTTTGTGTTTGGACAAGAACGTGTCAGTGAGACAGTGTTGTTTGACAGTTTGGGATAGATCATAAAACACACACACAGTATTGTTTTAAGCCAAGTTTTTAGTGTCCAGTTTTTGGTACTATTTCATATTGTATTGTAGGAATACACAATACTTTTCAACACTCTGTGGACATAAAGAAAGAAAAAATGGGTATCAATGACATTTTGTGATGTACAGAATAATCCTTAGGAAAAAAATATCTATCTACATGTACCTGATTATTTAGCTCTTAAAGTGAAAATTAAAGGGGTTTTTGTCGCTCATGTTGAAATTAGAAGTGTTGCTAACGTTGTTCGAAAAAGGGGCCAGTCTTTGTGGAGTTTGTCATCATGGCAAACCGCACCGATTGCACCTTCATGACTTGCATTTCTATATGGTTGCAGGCCTGCAGTGTGTCTCTCTCCCTCGTGTGGTGAGACACAGCACTACAGTCCACTCTGTCATGCTGTCTTTGGTTGGCATAGCAAACAGTGTGGTTGAATCATGTCATGTGGTCCTGCCAACTAATGTGTCGAAATGTAGCTGAGAAATGCCGAAAAAAAATTCGTATCTACTATTGCATGGAAGTTCACTGGTTATTCGACCGATTGTTATTCTTAGGAGAGGTTGTATGTTGAAATGCATTGGCCATGTACGTATGTAATGTAAGACGACTTGTACACTTGTTTTAATTGTTTGTCTTATTTTTTATTACTTCACGTTTGTGTGGTGAAATATTTAAAGTTTTTGTAAACTAAATACAAATGTCTCTGTAAAGTGCTTGTGCTTTCTGTCATGATTTAATGTCTGCACATAAACAAATAAATATGAAGCAGTAACGGAAAGTGGTCCTCCTCTTCGAAATGGGGGAGGCCAGTACTTACAACAGATAAGATAAAGGTAGTGCAAGTTAGCCCAAAGTTAAACCAAAGTTTTACTACAATATCCACCCTCCCAACAAAGGGAGTAACCCACGGAACCTGGTTCACAAAAACACAGCATACATACTAACACATGGCACATACTGGCCTAGTCTGTGGTTTTGGTTTAGATGGTGACTTTTAATCATTCAGTTACACACACTGCAGTAAAATGCTTAAGACAGTGAATAAAGTCTGAAACCGCAGTTTTTCTTAATGGTAACTAAATTCACCTCTCAGTTACACTAACTGAAAAGTATTCAAATGGTGAATGAATGCTTAAACTGCAGTTTTAGATAGTCAAAAAACTGCACACTTTAAACACAAAATTTAGGCTAAAGCTGCAATTTGGTTAAGATGGTATTTTTTATCACTCAGTTACACAACTGTCAGGAAAATGGTTAAAACTCTGAATTAAGGCTAAAAGTGCACTTTTGTGTCCTTGGGCAAGATACTGAACCCAGAATTGCCCCTAACAGAAACAAATGCTGCCCATAGTTAGATGCTGTGTGTGTGTGTGTGTGTGTGTGTGTGTGTGTGTGTGTGTGTGTGTGTGTGTGTGTGTGTGTGTGTGTGTGTGTGTGTGTGCATGTGTGCGCGTGCGTGTGTGTTATGCACTGAGTGGTTATCAAGACTAGAAAAGTTCTATATAATTAAAAAAAGAAGAGATAAAGAGAGCAGCAATGACAATTATAAATATTGCCACAAGTGGCAATAAGAAGGGTTCAACCCCTCTCGCGCTCAATAGAAGGAAGCAGCTCAGCTGGCCAAACTTAAGGTGAAAAGATGCAAAAACAGGTTTCAGGCTTCGTTGAGCAAAGTCACTTCAGTCGAAGTGAGAACAGTCGCTCGTCTCAGCATTTCAATTGCCAATTTTGTTACTTAAATGCAAATAATCGTTTGACCACGCCCACTTCTTCCAATCAATATGGCACTTCGGTTCGGTTACCGTAAGCATTTTTGGTATTTTTGTCACCTTCTATAAACAAAAATCTAAATGCTTCTACACCCCTATTCTCTAACACAATATGAGCATATGTCCTAAGCTTGTTGATCATTGGATAAATTGTTGCTGAGTTATGGTCCAATTTCTTGCTAAGCTCTGCCTTGCCCTTGGCAAAAGTATTTGAATAATAGCGGCCATGTTTTTTTACCAATTCTGCTTAGTTGTTGTAGCGCCCCGTTACTACCCGGCTCAATAGACATGAGGTGGCAACATAAAACCAGGTGTTTTTGGTAAATTCACAGTTGTTTAATTTAGTTTAAACTTGGTTTTGAGATTGTGGGACAATACAAGGAACATACGCTTAACAGAAAAGCAAGCACAAGGGTGCTAGTTCATATAAGAAAAACAAATATAACAAAAAGAGGACTCTTAAAAAAAGAGCTACACAAACCTTATTGTAAACCAAACTGCAAGGGCAATACTCATTAAACAACAACACAACTCATTCAACCAAAAGACAATTCTCTAATAACAATTCAACAGGAATATTATCTCCTAATATAAATATGGCTAGTCTGACTCTCAGACAATAGGAATATTATCTCTTAAGATATCTCTACAGCCGTAACGGCCCCTTTTGATTCTAAACCAATGGTTGAAACTGAGGTGCTAATATCTATCTAGGTCCGTGAGCGGTTGTCTTAATAATAATTCATGAGAGGAGTTTAACTGTGTTGAACAGATGACAATTTTTTTGCCATACAACAATCAAAATACATTTACAGTACTGGATTTGTTGTATGAACCACAATGAAAAAAAAATAGACCCCTGTTAAAGTACCAAATAAAAGAGAAAAATAAAGAATAAATATCCTTTAAATGTGGGGATTTGTGACCCCAAAAGTGCAGTACTTGAGTACTTGTGTGTGTGATGAATATGATGTTCCCTGCTACCCGGGTAGGCTTTGTGTGTGTATCTGCTTATCTGTCATCAATTGAGATCGAGTCAGTCATCTCTTATTGACAGGTTCACGGCTGGCCACATCGTGTCAACCACTTTCCATAGCTCTGCTGGGCTGGGCTCGCCATTATTTGAATCTTCAGACTAAAAAAAAAAATATTGTTCCTGTCTTCGTTCAATGCACGTTTCCACGGAGAAATTCCGAGCAGCAGTGTAACAAAGCAATTACTGTGCATGCGGCACGAATAAAACCTGAGTCAGATAGAGCAGCACTGGAAGCTGAACTAGCTGCATCCACTGCTAGGCTGGAATTATTACAGGCCTCTGATATGAAATGTTCTTCTTAAGCACCCTCAAAGGGCATAAATTCATACTTTGAAAAGGAAAAATGGAAAAAACTTACTGGCATTATATTATACAAACCTGGATCATGGAAACCAACACAACAAATCGCAATAACAAAACGCTTGATAAAGCACTATCAAAGGATGTGCGACCAAAGGAAACTGAGCAACAATTAAAAAACGCTTTGAAACATCATTGCTTCTCCAATGAACAACAGCAAGAAAACAACACGCTGAGAAAAGTTCACCAGAGGAAAACCACGAGAGCTGGTGCGTAGCTGCCAGCATATGGCTCAGGAGCATGGCTATGAAGTGGCAAAGGGTCTTCTGTAGGAACATTTTGGAAATCATACAAAATCGCAACTGCTTATATACAGTGCATCCGGAAAGTATTCACAGCGCTTCACTTTTTCCACATTTTGTTATGTTACAGCCTTATTCCAAAATGGATTCAATTCATTTTTGTCCTCAGATTCTACACACAATACCCCATAATGATAACGTGAAAAAAGTATTTTTGAAATGTTTGCAAATTTATTAAAAATAAAAAACGAAAAAGTCACATGTACATAAGTATTCACAGCCTTTGCCATGACACTCAAAATTGAGCTCAGGTGCATCCTGTATCCACTGATCATCCTTGAGATGTTTCTACAACTTGATTGGAGTCCACCTGTGGTAAATGCAGTGGATTAGACATGATTTGGAAAGGCACACACCGTCTATATAAGGTCCCACAGTTGACAGTGCATGTCAGAGCACAAACCAAGCCATGAAGTCCAAGGAATTGTCTGTAGACCTCCGAGACAGGATTGTATCGAGGCACAGATCTGGGGAAGGGTACAGAAAAATGTCTGCAGCATTGAAGGTCCCAATGAGCACAGTGGCCTCCATCATCCGTAAATGGAAGAAGTTTGGAACCACCAGGACTCTTCCTAGAGCTGGCCGCCCGGCCAAACTGAGCGATCGGGGGAGAAGGGCCTTACTCAGGGAGTTGACCAAGAACCCGATGGTCACTCTGACAGAGCTCCAGCGTTGCACTGTGAAGAGAGGAGATCCTTCCAGAAGGACAACCATCTCTGCAGCACTCCACCAATCAGGCCTGTATTGTAGAGTGGCTAGACGGAAGCCACTCCTCAGTAAAAGGCGCATGACAGCCCGCCTGGAGTTTGCCAAAAGGCACCTGAAGGACTCAGACCATGAGAAACAAAATTCTCTGGTCTGATGAAACAAAGACCACCGCTCATCACCTGGCCAATACCATACAGTGAAGCATGGTGGTGGCAACATCATGCTGTGGGGATGTTTTTCAGCGGCAGGAACTGGGAGACTAGTCAGGATCGAGGGAAAGATGAATGCAGCAATGTACAGAGACATCCTTGATGAAAACCTGCTCCAGAGCGCTCTGGATGTTATGAACATTACTCTTTCTGCTCTAGAAACAGTTAGTTTAGTTATGTTTAAAATATTCTTCAGTTCTCATCCTGTTCTGAATTTATTCTTTTTAAATTAATATGTTTTTTATATAACCATCCCTAGCTTGTTTTCAGGTTTAGGAGATCGTTTCATTAAACTGTAGATAACTAAATATTATCAAAAAAGATGAGGTGTTCTAATCATGATTACAATTTTTTTTTAAACAATTCCTTTGTCCATGTTTAGATTGATACCAGCACCATACAGCTGATGACAGATGAATAATTTAAGACTTATTTGCCATCATATGGTGATCGCCTAGCAGTGTTAGGATTTTGTAAGAGGAAAGAGAACAGCCACAACTACACTCAAAAATCCAAGCTTTTTGAGCGACTGAAACAAAAATTAGCTAAAAGAAAACCTTGTGATGAAGGAGGCAGGAGCACAAACCAAAGGGAGCCCTCACAACCATCTCAGAAAAGAAATGCTCTCAAGACAATGAGAAAAATAGAAATAGGATGGATGCATTGTGATAATGAAACAGAAAAAACAGTCCACATAGTCACAGCACAGGTTTGGCTCTATCTTTGGAGAGACAAGAGAGCTCTCAGAATCAGTCCTCCACTTCTTCTCTCAGTGTTTCTACATTTGAAACACTCAACCCTAAAGTGATATTTCTTGGAAACACTACAAGTGATGACAATATTGACTTTGTATTATATTCCACACAGGATGGGAGTGAGGATGTTTTTGAGAGCAGCAACGTTGTTTTTGTCGGAGACTTTTCTGAAAATGAGCAACAGAATTTGGATGACACACCTGTTTCACCACAAACCACGCCATCCAGTGAAAGAGTGAAGAGAGTATTGGTTGTTCATAGAGGGCAGCTACTGCCAGAGCTCATGGCACATTTCTGTGATGATGGACATCAAGATGTTGACATCAAAATCCAACTTTTCCTGCCAGATGGAACACATGAGATGGGGTATGATGATGGAGGAGTTGTGAGAGATTGTCTCTCAGAATTCTTGAGTGAATTCTATGACCAATGCGCAACAGGAAATGCTCTTAAAGTGCCTTTTCTAAGGCATGGTTTTGGACAGCAGCAGTGGGAGAGTGTAGGTCGAATAATTGCTTTTGGATGGGCGAGGGACAAATATCTTCGCACCTGTCATATTAGAGCAAGCCGCTGTTGGGACAGGGCTTTTGTGAAACCAAAGTTCGGCCTACATGTGCCGTCAAAAGCCTGAAGCCGCATGTTCCTTTGTTCCGGAGAAAACCAGACCCTCCGGAACTCAGTCTCCCAGGGGGCATCAACATCACATCAACATGTGAAAAACCCCCAGGGACACAAGTTTCAACTCCTATTGGTCACTCTGGGCCCCATGACCTGTGAGGTCACCCGGCCAATATAAGGCATGTTCCCCCTCTCTTCTATCTCTTTTCTACAATCCCTCAGAGGGGAGAAGGCTGTCCAGCCTCTTTCCATCCAACTCTTCAAGAGGAGCTCAAAGGTGCAGCTTCCAGCTCATCTCACCAAGGAAACCTCCTCACAATCCAAGCTCTACCAACCTCCTAGCAGCGACGCGATGTCCTGCAGGAGAACTTCAACCAGCAACTGAGCTGCACAGCCCAACAGAACTACGAAGGCAGTAACCACACAACCAGCAAGAGGATTTCACAGAACTGCGAACTGCACAGCAACCTCTTTTCCCTTTCCATGGACGGGTAACATAACTGTGCTTAATAATCATACTAGGCTAAGCAAAGACTGTTTATTCGATTCCTTGTGATGTTTATAAGTTATTTGAAAGTTAATGTTAGTTTGTTGTGCTCTTCACAGTCTTTCGTTGCATTCACTCTACACCAGGGATGCCAGGGTGAAATTGGACAGGGGGCCAGATTTGTTTCAAGTGAGACCTCAGGGGGCCGGATTACACTTTCGGACTGAAAAGGCCAAACACTGACTCAACACATGGATAGGTAGGCTATTTGAAATGATTCATGAAGGCCTACACATCAATAAGAAATTGCATTGGCACCAAAATAGCCTCACAATGAGGCCCACAATTACATAGCCTAAAGCAGGAGACAGTTACCCTCTAAAAACGTAACATTTTCCTATCCATGCAAGTAGCCTACATTTATAAATTAGAAATGCAACAAAATAGACTAGGTGCCAACAAAACACATTTCCTATAAATAACACAAGTGTAAACTGTTAATTACTTTTATTATATTTATTGAAGGCTTGCACATGAAAACACGTCAATGCATAATTAGGCCAATTAAAAGAAGGCCAGGCCAAGTAGGCCTCAACGAGTCACAGAAAGTAAACGCCAGAATAAAGTAGTCCAACAATAGGCCATGTGATTGAATATCCAGTAGGAATTAGTAAAACAAAAAGGTTCTTGAAAAAATAGCCAAATATGAGCTATCTAAAAACATTAAATTGGCTCAAGAACAGATGAGGCACATTAACTCATCACCAGTCAACCCCAACCCATATTTCCACACACCCATATGCCTATATGGCACTAGCCTGGCTATCAGTCAACCCCAACCCCTTTTATTCCCTCCCACCCATATCACACTGACTGCCCCTTGAAATGAAATGAAATGTATTGTCATTATAGGTATAACGAAATTGAGACACTCCTCTTTCAGAAACGGTGCAGTAAAAAAGAACTAAGAGTTGAAGAAGATATTGTAACGTCCCCGCTTCACAGACGACACGGAACTTATTCTTATATTTGTAACTTTATTAAAGTTAACATGAACATGTCCACTTCTTATTCCTATCTCTTCACTCCTAACATCAACACTCGTCTTCTCCCTCCACTTCCTCATTCACCCCTGACCCGCCAACAAACCAGCCAATGAGAGCCTGTCATCCCACACAACCCCACAGCCATTGGTCAAGAACTGTCACATGTCCCACCCTGACCTGTTCACTGACCCTCAGGACATCTCAGTACTTATTCAACACAGTGTACTTAGCTGAACATAAGTCATAACAACCACATAGCAGTCAAACAGAACATAACTCAACTATCAGTTCGTTACAATATGTATAAAAATAAAACAAACCTCCGTGTGTATCTCGACATTTGGAGAATACGGCTTGCTGTTTCTGTAGCGATGATACTAGCTCGTTTAGCTTTTGAGTCCGAAGTTGCCCTGTGTACTCGCCGCATTTCTCGGCGTGGGTCTCGTAGTGTTGTTTGATGTTGTACTCCTTTGCTACAGCCACTTGTTGAGAACAAATAAGACACACGGGTTTGCCTCCTACTTCCCAAAAGAAATACTTTTCTTTCCATCTATCCTGAAAGATGCAACCTTCAGTGTCGACCTTCCTCTTTTTTGATAACGGCATCTCGATCAGCACTACCGGCGCTGCTGCAGCTGAGGCGGGCAGCAGCAACAGACCAACTGACGGATTCCACCGAAAATTTAAAACAAATAAAATAAAAAAAATTAGATAAAAATAAAATATATTCTCCCCTTATCACCCGCGGGCCAGATGTGAAGTAAAGTCGGGCCGGGTCCGGCCCGCGGGCCGTAACCCTGGCATCCCTGCTCTACACTCTTTCTCTAACCTGGCACCAACACACACAGACACACGCATATCTCTTCACCTAATTATCTCTGACCCCCGCTACATGTCGTAAAACACTCCAAAGGGGGAGGGTGTTATCTCTTTGGCCAGCCGCCATTTTGGAAGCATGCTGACTCACACAGACACACACACATACCTATCTTTGTTTAGTAAGTACACCGTTAGTAATTTGTGTTTTTTATACTTTATTATATTCATAATAAATGTTTTTCTTTCACAAATGTTTTTTCATTAATGTTGCATAAATGAATTTTGCCAACCTCTACACTGTCAAGAACTCTATCCTTCAACTTAGCTAACTATCTATATGGTAATTTTGGTTATAGTTATTAATTTAATTGTTAATCAGAGTTCCAAATTTGTAGTTAGTACTTTTATGAGACTTAATCAATAAATTGGCTATATTTTCCCTTCCTTTGAAGGGTGGTGCCCCGAGGTAACTTTAATCAATTAAAGTTAATATTTAATATTAATATTTAATATTATTTATTTTTTTTGAACTTTTATTAGAACAAGTTCCTTGACAGTGAGTCTCACACAGCATGTCATACAATATTACAAGTGTAGACCAAATAAAAAGAAAACACAAATGGCAGCAGGGTTATCCCAATGGGTTCACATAGTATTCACATAGTATAATATTCAATCCCGCTTGCCCAGTCAAATATCAATAGAATGTTCATTTTAACAGATACATTATAACAGGTGTCCATTTTGCTAAGTAAATGTCCATCCGGAGTCGTAGGCTTGCAGTTAAACTTTCCATGCAATTCACAGCCTGGAGCCTCTGGGTCCACTGGTCCACGGTAGGTGGGTGGGGCCTGAGCCAGTTTACTGTGATAATTTTGTGGGCAATTAACATCATAGCTCTGATCATATACAATTCGTTTTTCCCTAGCCCCCTTGAAGGTGTAGTTCCCAAAATCAGCTGTTGTGGGTCAATCGAACTGTCTAAGTTCAAGATCTCACGTATCTCCCTCTTCACCTCCTCCCAGAACTTCTGCAATTTAGGGCAATCCCAGAAAATGTGAGAAAAGTCCCCTATTAGACCACAACCTCTCCAGCAGAGAGGGGAATACTTCTTGTCATACTTAGCTATTACTATGGGTGTTTTAAAATATCTCATTCTTAGCTTCCAACTAAATTCTCTCCAGGATGGACTACTTAAACATTTGTGCCAGGACACCCAAGAGCTTTCCCATTCATCATCTGCAATAATGGTGTTAGCCTCCAATTCCCATTTACCTTTTATATCCAATGTGTCAATAGATGTATCCATATAAATTCTACTGTATAAACAGGATATTATATGTTTTGTTTGAATTAGATTCTCAGCTATCTCCACCCAGTACTGTTCAAAATTGCCTGGTGTTTCCTTAATTTTGTCCCATTCCTTGTGTGTGGTCAAATAGTGCCGAAGTTGGAAATATCGGAATAGATCCTCAGTTTCAATACCATACTTTGCTTGAAGTTGTGCGAAAGCCCTGAGAGTCGTTCCTTCAAATAATTGACTTATTGTGGTCAAACCCTTCTCCGCCCATCTACCAAAACCACTGTCTAATTTAGCAGGCAGAAAATCACAAAGAGCAGCTATTTTTGTTGCCCTAGATACAGATAACGGTAGGTTTAATACCTGTCTTATTTTCTTCCAAACCTTTAAAGTATACTTAACCCACTCATTTTGTATCCTGAGTTTACGCCATGCAATTGTCGTCAGATAGAGGAGGGCTGAGAGTGATGTGTCTACTGAACTTTGCTCTATATGTACTCATTTTGTATCCATATCCAATCTCATCCAGGAGACCAGTACTCTAAGTTGTGCTGCCCAGTAATAACTTCTGAAATGAGGCAAAGATAAGCCGCCCTTCTCTTTATGTAAGCAAAGAACTTTGAGTCTCACTCTAGGCCTCTTGTTCTGCCATATGAATCGGGAAACCAGCCTATCTAAGAGCTTAAAAGTAGATACCGGGACAGCAATAGGAAGAGAACAAAAGAGAAATAACAGCCTTGGCAGAACATTCATCCTAATGGTTTCTACCCTCCCAACCAAAGAAAGGGGAAGCATCTCCCACCTTTCCAAGTCATTTTTGATCTGGGAAATAAGTTTGTCATAGTTTGCGCTGTATAATTTAGAAGAAATAGGAGTCAAAATCACCCCCAAGTACCTAAAGCCCCCCTTCGACCATCTAAATCTCACAAGTCTGTCCAATTGTGTAGGCCAGCTTCCTGTAATCATCATTGCTTCCGATTTTCCCTCGTTAACCTTATGTCCTGAAACTTCCTCAGACAATGCATAACCGCTGGTATAGATGACAATGGATTTCGTATAAACAAAAGAATATCATCCGCAAACAACGATATCTTATGCATCATGCCCCCCTCATCTGCTATACCTTCAATTTGATCATTACCCCTTATTAACTCGGCCAGCGGTTCGATACTCAGTGCGAACAAAATAGGGGATACTGGATTTCCTTGCCGAACCCCCTTCTTAAGTTTGAAGAATTGAGAGCAGTGTCCGTTAACCCTAACTCTTGATATTGGGTCTTTATTTAGAGTGTTAATCCATCTAATAAATGTCAAATTAAATCCCATTCGTTCCATAGTGTAATTTAAATACGACCAGTCCACCCTATCAAACGCCTTCTCAGCGTCAAGACTGAGAAGCATTGAAGGACGGGCAGAGTTTCTTGCTACTGATTGTAAATTTAGAACTCTTCTAATATTATTTGCACCTTGACGGCCCGGTATAAACCCAGTCTGATCAGGATTGATTAAATTCCTTAGGTATTTCTGCATTCTATTCGCCAGTATAGAACTAAGAATCTTTACATCACTCCCAAGCAGACTAATTGGCCTATAGGCGCCACACTCCAGTGGATCCTTCCCCTATTAATATTTAATATTAATATTCAATATTTTATTTTGATAACCACATTTATTGAATGCCGAAAGGCACACCATTTTATGGTATCACGTTTAATGCATTATTGCACAACACCGCCTTTGGCTATGTGAAGAGCGATGTAGTGGAGAATTTCCTCAAATAAATGCGTGAGTCTGAGCATACAGTGTTTGAATCATGGAGATCAGATTTTAACAGTGTTGACCAAGACTAATTGACTTAGATCCTAGATAACCACAGCTGCAGAAGAATCCCAACAGCCAGCAATGTCAATGAAATCCTCCAGGAGCTTGCCCAAAAAAGGCTTGCCTACGTCATTGAACAATCGGCAAAAATATTCAGCACCGCCGGGTACAGCCTTTAGGACCTTACAACTGTTGTTACGTCTCTCACCTTCCCAGAGACAATGAATGTCCACCAGAAGGACATTCAGAAGTACCTAACCACATATTTAAAGAATGCTGATATGTAGCATCTGTGTTTGTTCCTGCACAGGGTCAGATCTATTCCTGGGGAAAGAAAATTATTATTGATTTTAATCAGATTCAATCATTTTCATTTTCAGAGAAGACCTGTGGCCCATACTTGTGGCTGTGTCCTGGAGCTGTCAGTCCATTATGACAGCTACCCTGACTTTTTGAAGGATATGAACAAGGTGTTGGAGTCTAATGTGTGGGTAATGGACATAATCTAATCTAGTCCAGGGAGATGGTGTGTGTTTATGGTATTCACACACAATTTCAATGTAAAATCTTGTTATTTCCTTGTATAATGTCAGTGACCACGTATCCTCATGTAAAACCTTGAATAAGACTGAAATAGTTCAAAAGTTAGCTCTAAACTGTCCTGTTTGTTACCTAGATCATTTGTTAAGGATAACACCATAGGACATAACAGCATCATGCCAGTGGAGATCAAGAAGGGCAAAGATTTACATTTAAACTAATTTTGTCACTTTTAGGTATCAAGGTCTATGCTTTTAGCTTTTTTGTTTTTGAGCTAAGAAATTGTTATGTAAAGTTAATACTACAAAAGTAACATTTTGGCTGGCATTAGTTAATGTCACTTAAGTTTAAGGTTTAATGTCTTAATCCCATTGTGAAGAACATCTATGGCAGACTGACCATTGTAAGATGTTTTTGAACCAATACATGTGTAAGGGTTTTGTATTCTGAGTGTTTATTTTGTCCGCCTCTTTATTAAGAGTGTTTTCTGTTTTATTATTACCTCGTGTTTCTTGACTTCCTTGTGTTTATGTTTGTCTGAGTTGTTTCGGTGTCCCTGTGTTCTGTTTCCTGTTTTATTTTGTAGTCTCTATTCCTAGTGTGTTTTCTTTCTTCACTTCCTGTCTGTAATTGTCTGCACCAGTCACCATGTGTTCCACCTGTGTCCAATTGCCCCTGCCTTCCCTGTGTGTGTATATAAGTCTCTGTGCTTCCCCTTGTCCTTGTCGGTTCGTTGTCTAAATACCCGTCGTTATGTCCTGTCCTGATCTCCTGTGTTTTTTGTATCCCGTGTCTCCTGAGCTCCCTTCCTCTGCATCTCTGCGTGTAAGCCTCCAGTGTTTTCCCCTGTGTGCTTTTAGTTGTTTTTTCTGTTAAAGACTTTTTCCATTTAAAATACACTTTTTGTTAAATTCTGCATCCTGGGTCCATCTGCCTCACCACACTTTCTGACAACATGCCTAAAGTAAGTGGTGTAAACATCTTATATCAAAAGTGGAAGAATTAACAATTCTACAATTGCTCAGTGTTCTCTTGCTCTGGGGAAATGTCCATAATGTGTAATGAAAAGAGCACTATGATACAAATCCCTTGCTTATCTGTTTAACTCTCAGGGTTAGTCACTCAAAACAACCATTTTGTCTAAGAATTCCTTGGCTAAATCTTCAGACATATCCAGTTACACACCTACAGCATGGTCATCATCATTTTCTCATACAGTACATTATATACAGTACGTATGTTACGTACACAATTTAGATACCGAATAATATTTTTTGTTGACAGATAAAGGCATAAAGGGAAGATAGGAATATGTATAAGAAATTAGTTGGGAGCTGTAAATTCACTGGTACCTTGATGTCATGTTCTTTTATTATCCAAGTTTTGACAAATTTTGTACTGCACTGTTACTATATGGTGCATACTTTTACAGGTGCATCTATATGTAGCTATATATAGGTTACGCCTATGTTCTTCTTTGTGTTCTTGGCGTTTTCAATTAAGAAGCAGGAGTCAGCCCTGGGTCTCATGTCTTTAGTTTTGATCTGGTAAAATAAATAAAAGGTAAAAAAATCATCAGCTGCTGGTGTGTGTGTGTGTGTGTCTGCTTGGCTCCAAAATGACACACACGCAGGAGATGCAAACCCAAAAATAATAAATGGGAATGATTTTATGAAATTCATAAGCTGTCTACCTTAATATGTCACATTTACATACACGGCATGCAGAAGGCAATCCGTCACCCCATGCAAGATAACGACATTGCGCAGCTATATGCGCATTTCACAGAGTACAAAAGTAATAAAATGCTTCACATTGTTGTCACCTATTTAAGACCAGGGTGCTACTAACACTAACATGTAGATTTATAATAGCTGACGACCAACACGGGCAGCGAATAACCAGCCAAAAAATGTACCATAGGTCTATGTTTTCTTTAATAATGAATAATAGTGTAATGGTGTGTTTTTATATTCCAGCTAACTTTAAAAACCCTGCAGTGAGTATCATCTCAGGGGGATGTTCCATTTGCCGACAATGAGAGGAGGGGGGGATATGTATTTCTAGTACTTTCTTATTTTTATTTTATAGCCAACGATTAGGCTAAATCAGTCCTAACATCTTTGTGAAATTATTTTCAGTACTTACAAAAGGAGTAATATTTTATGTACCTTTTATTTTCATGTAAGTATGTTGGCTTCATCAGCAGAATAATAATTGTAAAAGTAATGACTAGAATGGAACTCAAACAGATGTAACATTTGGGCATGAACATGCTCAAAATGAAAAATATAAATGTTTTCATAATCTGCACGTGCTCTTTGCCTACTTAAACATTTCTGCGGAATTCCGAAAAAAGTATGAATGGAGCCGCGTGCATGTCCGCGGTCCCCGTGCACTACAGTGTCCGTAGTGCTGTAAATGGTGCTGATGCATGCTACAGTATTATGCCTGAGCATCACTGCCTATACCTCTCTACCTGTGCGTCGGCTACCTCGCTGAGGCGCTCCTGCTGCCAGCCCTGTCTTTACATTACATTATTACATTTCATTTAGCTGACGCTTTTATCCAAAGCGACTTACAATAAGTGCATTCAACCATGAGGGTACACTTTAAACATGGAGTTGTATTTGATGATGGCCATCAATAAAAGCATTGTTAAAAAATGAAGGGATTTCATCCACAGAAACGCTAGAGGGCTTTTAATTTGAAATGGATACAAATGGATGAGTTACAAAAATTATTTATATATTTTTTTCGTTTCATTTCTGTGATATATTCTACAGATAGACATTGAAACTGTAGCAAAAATAGTGAGTGAAAATGATGGTAGTTAGGTTAAGCTTGTGAAATTGTGTGCTGATGATCAAGCTGCACAGTCACAAAAAAGAGATCTCTATCTCCAGTTTCCCTGCTTAATCCTATTAGACAAAAAATCATCAAAAGTTTTCCAGGTTGTGTTATGTATTTATACTAGTCCAGGGAGCTTGAGAAGTAAGAAGCGGTGATAAGGCTATATAGACATGGGGTAATAAAAACATCAGCCTATTACTTAAATCAATTTTTCATGTGCCTGTATTTCAGATGGCATGTACAATAAACAATTCAGGACATATTGTTGGCGAGCTTGGAGGAGTGCCCCCACTGGAGGACCTGGCTGACTCTGGCACAAAGAGCGTGTTAGGTGGGCCGTTACCTGGGTCAGGGTGTGAGCGCTGGGCCTCCGGTACCAGGGTCTCCACCTCCAATGTGGCGGCTCCAATCACACAGGAGGGAGGAAGGATGGTCTCAGACTCGACGTTAGGCTTTTCAGGAGCAGTTTGGCAAGAGAGAGCATCCAGCTTAGGGTTGCGGGTTCCAGGACGGTAAGTGAGCGTGTAGTTCAAGCGGGCTAAACACAGGGCCCAGCGGGCCTGGCGAGAGTTCAGCTGCTGGGTAAAGCGAAGATAGGAGAGGTTTTTGTGGTCCGTTCACACGATGAATGGCTCCCGCCAACCAATGTCGCCACTCCTCCAGAGCCAACACTACCGCCAGGAGTTCCCGATTGCGCAAATCATAATTTCTTTCTCCTGGGGAGAGACGACGGGAGAAAAAGCCACGGGTGCAGTTTGTGATCCTTGGGGGAGCGCTGGGAAAGGACCGCCTCAGGCGTCCATTTCGACAAACTGCAGCTTAGGGTCAGGATGTATTAGCACAGGAGCATTAGTGAAGAGTTGTTTTAACATGTTAAATGCAGTCTCTACTTCAGGAGTCCAAATAAATGGGACAGCAAGAGAGGTGAGAGGAGTCGACACTCGACTATAGTTCCGGATGAAACGCCTGTAGAAATTAGCGAATTAGCGGTCCTCCTTATTCCGAGAGAATATCAAGATGTCATCCAGGTACACAAAGATGAAGCATCATGGAGAACGTCATTGACGAGGGCTTGAAAAACAGTGGGGGCGTTGGTGAGTCCTAGAAAGTACCCAAATTTGTAGTACAAATAAGGGTACTTTGTGTCAAAATTTGAAAGCTCTAATATAATAATTCAGCTAGTTATAGGTGCTTGGACAAAAGGTGTTACAGTCGTCCCCGGTCTCCCTTACATCTGTAATCAGTAGGTTTTTAGGATACTGTACCTGTATGATATTTTGTAAGCAAAACTGGATCAGTGATTTGTCAATGAAGCTGTCATTGTACCTTAAAGAGTTGTTTCGACTGCAACCACAGAGAGGACATAATACTAGAGGAGTTGTATTTGCATTGTGTCAGGCAACTCACCAAAAGCGCGCTATGTAGAGAACTTCTTCAAGGCACTATGATTCATGTTGGTCAGGCAGGATATTTGAAAGTGTATTAAAGAAAAAAAAAAAATAGATGATTTAAGAAATGAACAGTCAGTAATTATAAGAGGAAATTACTATTGATTATATTAGATAGGAGGTATTACATTATTTTGAGGATGTTTATATTGCTAAGTTTCCTATTTGCTCCTTACGATAGCGTTTTGGAGATTGATTGAAGACTTAAGGTAACTAATACTTTATAAAAAAAATTCTTTACATGGGTAAATGAACAATTTAAAGATTTGGATAATGGAACTGATCTGATCCTAATCCTAATATGAACGTCATGCGAAGGAACTGGGGTGACACAGCACTAAGTCTGATACAAGTGTGAATGAAAGAATGTGGGTTTCCAACTGGGGGGTGTTTTAGTATAAGGCAGAAAAAGTAAGTCAGGCCAGAAAAGTAAATCTTAAATTTCAGGCAGTTAGGAAGGTATGTGGAATGTGGTTAGAAGAATTGCATCAAAGGGACAGAAAACACACACTGGCAGGGACAGATAACACCTCACAAATGTCTCAGTGTCTCAAAATGCAGGTTTCCGACCTTGACTCTTCCCCGCCGAGAAGACGACAACCAGAACAACACCAAGCTCCACCAGAAGTGGATGTTCCACAGGCAGGAGCCCAGGCTCCAACACAACCTTTTCCACCTGATAAAGTTCCAGACCTGTAACTCCTCTCTTCTCTCGCACCAGACAAGCGGGCAATATGGACTGGGACAGGATCCAGCCCAAATCGCGATGGTTGAAGTGACCTGATGTTGCCAGCCTATTAAAACGTACAGGCATCAAGTGGGACTCGGGAAGAACTTAATAAAAACACATGCCGTTGATGCGAAGAAGTTAATTAAACATGAAGAAAAGAGAGACTGATCTGCATAAAGCGTCACTGACAATGTTCAGAAGTACATCGCGAATCAAAAGAAGAGGATTTCAAGGAAGGAGGGGAGACGCGTGTGGAATGATGATCGGGACATTTGTTTTCACTGTGGAGAGAAGGGACATTGGGCAACAAAATTGTCCAAAGAAACAGCAACCTTGCTGATTGAACCGAGGCGGGGATGGAGGAGAGGGAGGAACCAGCAACTTTGAACAGAGAACGAGACCGTGAGGAACACCTCACACATCAAGAGGGTGAATGCACCACACGAACACAAACACTTATCATAGAAGGATAGCCGAAAAAGTAAAAGATTTTTTAGAAAAGAAAGACAACTACTGATAGGAACATATGTTAAACATCAATGAGATGTATATGCTAATATGCCAACGCACTCACTCACAGTGCTAGGGAAAGAGATTATATTCCTTGTAGATTTAGGAGCAACACATTCTGTCATCAAGAATGATATGGTTGACACACATCCTAAAATGAGCGAATGAGTTGTTAGATCTGTGTTGGATTCCGGAAGCACTGTGGTTGAAAAATACACGACTCCTTTATTATGAGGTGATAATATAATATAATATGAGGCATCAAATTCAAGTGTTAATTTTTGCTATTCTCATGTTGTCCAATTAATTTGATGGGAAGAGATGTAATGTGTCTTTTGGATATTTTTATCGTTTCCAACCCATCAGGAGTCATAGTGGTCCGAACGGCTGATCTCGATCCACCACAGATTTACACGTGCATTAAGTGTAATGCTGCTTCACTGTTATATGCGTATGAATGGAAGCTCTGTTCATCTGTTGTCACATCAATCAACATTGATCTAGTGGATAAGGCACATTCAGTCACTAAGAACAGACACCAGTATATGCATCCAGAAGATTTACACTTCACTGCACACAAACACAAAGGGAAAGATGCATGTTTTGAAAAAAGATGGATTAGAGAAGGTTGTGAAGAAAGTTGTGTGAAAGAGAATTTAACGCTAAGTTGCATGTTCTGGAATGAACATAGATGTGCTGTTTCTGTAATTTTACTCCAACCAGAAAATAAGTCACCCTCTCAGTTCCTTCGCAGATGTTCAGAGGATGCTTTCCTTTTTTGATGTTCCTGGTTCACACTCACATGACTTGCTGTCAAAACACAAAAATGATGAATGGCAAGACTTGGGACCGTTTGGGAAAAAATATCAGATCCTATGGTTCAGTATAATCCATTTTTGAAAGTGTTTAGAAAATGATTTATATCTGTTGTTCACAGATTCAGGACTGTTTAACTGGTACCAGACACACATGCAGATGCCCAATATGCATATGTATATTTACATTATACGAACAACATTTTAAGGGCTTAGAGGTAGTCATGATGTGGGTTTAATTTAAAACATGGAACCTGTGGTTATCACACCATGATCTGACAATATCCACTGAAACAGAAAGCCATCGATGGTATTACACCAGTTTTCAACTCTCTATTGAGGGCAGGTGTAATTGTTCCTTGCAAGGATTCACTAGTGCACACTTCGTTTTTTCCGGTGAAGAATATTTTTGATAAATTACAACCTGATGATATGCGATTCATCCGAGATTTGTAAGTTGTCAATGCCGCAGTACAACAATGCGCTCCGTCTGTTCCAAATTCTTAGACAATTCTTTAGCAAGTTCTGAAGGATAGTAAATGATTCTCTGTTGTTGATCTGGCAAATGCATTTTTCAGCATTCAAATTGATAAAGACAGCCAATACTGGTTTGCGTTTGAGTCTAACAGAGTTATACATTCACATGCCTTCGTCAAGGCTATTGTGAATCACCGACCATTTACAACCAGGCACTAAAAGAAAGCTTAAGATCATTAGAGATAACACCAGGAAGTGCACTTTTACGATATGTTGACAATTTAATGATTTAACTGAAGAATTTTGTGAAAATGATTCTGTAGCTCTACTAAAACATCTAGCTGCAGAAGGACATAAGGCAAGCCTGAAAAACTGCAGTTTGTAAAAGTACAAGTTAAATTTTTAGGGCATGTGATCACAGCAGAGGGCAAATCCCTCTCCCCTAAGAGAGTATTAGCAATTTAAAATATTCCTAAACCTGTTACAAAGAAACAGGTGATGTCATTACTGGGAATCTGCTTTTATTGCAGATCATTTATTCCTAACTATGTTGTCCTCGAGGAGCCCCTCAGTGCAATCGCACACGAGCAAGGCCTACAAGCATATAGGAAAGTCATATGGACTGATGACAGAGAAAGCTTTCACTGACTTGAAACTGACCTTACAAACGACCCCGACTTTAGGACTACCCAACCCTGACCGACCTTTCACACAGGCAGTTGACGAGAAGGGGGGCTACTATCAGTGCTACTCCCAGACCATGGGGGCAAACAGAGACCTGTGGCATTTTTCTCAACGAAACTTGATCCTGTTGATACAGGCCTCCTTACTTGTCTTAGAGCTGTAGCAGCTTCAGATAAGACGGTCATGGTATCCAAGGATTTAGTAGGATACTCCGCACTCACCCTGCTGATCCCAAATGCTGTGTCTATGATGCTATCGATAACATGCTATTCTGTTGGAAATGCCTAACATCACTGTGAAAAGATGTAATGTTCTTAACCCGGCTACACTTCTTCCAACAGAAGGAGATGGTGAACAACACAACATGTGTAGTAACAATAACCAAAGTTTGTTTCCCCAGACCAGACTTACAGGAAACACTGTTGCAGAATCCAGACTTTGAACTGTTCGTGGATGGATCAGCATCTCGCAATTCAGACACAGGAGCAGATAAAGTTGGTTTCTCTGTGGTAACAGCACGATACATTGATTGCACGACCACTCCCTGCTTCTCTGTCTGCACAAGCAGCAGAGCTCACTGATCTCAATGAAGCATGCAAATTGGCGAAGGGAGAAGGGTCAATATCTACATAGACAGTAGATATGCATTTGTTGTAGTACATGATTTTGGCACAATTTGGAAACAGAGACAAACCAATTGTACATCATGCTCTAGTGTGTCAGATGCTTGATGCTATCCTCCTCCCCAAACAGGTTGCAGTATGTAAATGTGATGCTCACACTTTTGATAATGACCCAGTATCACAAGGTAGTGCCGGAGCGGATGCAACAGCAAGAGCAACTGCTCGCCAGCCACTATCTGCTTCACACATTCTCTTTCAGGTCGACCCAACCACCTCTACAGCTGACCTGCAGGAACTCCAACTTAGAGCCACAGCAGATGAGCGTGCACTTTGGAGGAGATGTGGCTGCAAATACACAGATGGGGTGTGGGTGGGCTTTGATGATAAACCTTGTTTGCCAAACTATCTGTTTCCTATTATGCGAAGTTAACGCATGGGATGAACATGTTTCGAAAGGATCGATGTTGGCTGCAATTTTACAACACTGGTTCACAAAGGGGTTTTCCAACTACTTTCAGAAATTGTGTCAAGTATGCATGATTTGGATTCCATTTGTTAGTACGGCATTAAAACAATTAAGTAAATATTTGGGCATTGATTTGAGACAACATTGTACCTACCACCCATCCAGTGGTGGAGCGGTGGAAAGAGAAATGGCACACTAAAAAACAATTGGCTAAATTTTATGAGGAAACTGGATTGTCATGGACTAAATCTTTCTCGCTTCTTCTCATAGAGATGAGAATGAGAATTAGACCAAAATATGGATTGAGCCCATTTAAGATTCTATTCGGACGTCCAGCAAACGAGGGCATTGGACCTGTTAAAAGGCATTTGCCCTGAATAACTCTCTGTGATGAAGAATGTGATGATGTTGTACTGGCTGTTTAGGGCTGTACAGGCTCTTATCAGTCCTTACCGTGGAATGTCCCTTTCTGTAAGCATGCTGGTACTTTGTTAACAGATTATTTACTGAGAAGTATTCCTGTATTTGATCAAATACAGCCTTCTCAAGAATCTTACTCAGTGCTGGTAACAGGCTTATTGGACGACTATTTGGGCCACTAAATGATGTTTTCTTATCTTTAGGCAGGGGAATCATTTTAGCGTCTTTCCAGGCTTGAGGAAAGATTGATAGTTTCAGACTGGTGTTTAGTGTATGACGGATTGGTTGTGCAACATAATCTACAGCCATTCCAATCAGTTTACCACCTATCCCATCCATCCCTGGTTGTTTGTCACCGCATTCGTTCTATCCCAATTGTGTGGTGATCTAGCTCCAGTTGGTCTTTGAAGAGTGTCAACACCTTCTCCTCTAATTCTGAGACCTTCTCCTTCTCTGTATCAGGAATGCCATCAATAATCACGTTGTGACGCCTGGATTGACTATCAAGAAACTCTGTTTTGTTGTAAATAGCAATATCTTATGAATTTCTTTAATGATAAAATTCGAACTATTAGAAATAAAATCAACCATCTCCTGCCCTCAATTGGCACTAATACCCTACCAAGAACAGAAATCTCAGAAACAGCTGAGAATCCTACCAATTATTTAGACAGCTTCTCTCTGATCACCCTTGATCAGCTGACCAAACTAATCTCAGGTTCTAAACCAACAACTTGTATCTTAGATCCCATTCCTACAAAATTACTTATAGAAATTCTGCCCCTAATTGATAGTTCGTTACTAAACACAATACATCTGTCATTATCATCAGGATATGTACCACAGTCTTTTAAAATAGCTGTAATCAAACCCCTTCTTAAAAAAACCACCTTAGACCCAGAGGTTTTAGCAAATTACAGACCTATATCTAATCTCCCCTTCCTGTCTAAAATACTAGAAAAAGTTGTAGCCAATCAGCTGGGTGAGTTTCTCCAGGAAAATAATATATATGAAGACTTCCAGTCGGGGTTTAGAGCTAATCATAGTACAGAGACAGCCTTGGTTAAAGTCACTAATGACCTTCTAATAGCTTCAGATTAGGGGTTTGTGTCCTCGTTCTGTTGTTCTGTTAGTGCAGCATTCGACACAATTGACCATCAAATTTTATTACAGAGACTAGAACAGTTAATTAGCATTAAAGGAACCGCCCTAAACTGGTTTAAATCCTATTTTTCTGATCGCTCCCAATTCGTGCAAATTAATGATGAGTCATCTGTGCGCACCAAAGTTAACCATGGTGTTCCACAGGGCTCTGTGCTCGGCCCAATTTTATTCTCATTATATATGCTTCCACTCGGAAACATTATCAGGACACACTCGGTAAATTTCCACTGCTATGCGGATGACACCCAGTTATATTTGTCAATAAAACCTGAACAAAGTAATCAAATAACTAAACTCCAAGCATGTCTCAAGGACATAAAAACCTGGATGACCCGCAATTTTCTCTTATTAAACTCAGATAAAACAGAGGTTCTAATACTTGGCCCTAAACACCTTAGAGATACAATATCTAATAATATAGCTGCGCTAGACGACATTGCCCTTGCTTCCAATGAAACAGTCAGGAACTTGGGAGTGATCTTCGACCCTGATTTATCCTTTAATTCTCACCTAAAACTAATTTCTAGGACCGCCTTTTTTTCACTTGCGTAATATTGCAAAAATCAGACATGTCCTCTCGCAAAAGGATGCAGAAAAACTAGTCCACGCTTTTGTTACATCCAGACTGGATTATTGTAATTCCTTATTCTCAGGCTCCAGCAGTAAATCGTTAAAGACTCTGCAGCTTGTCCAAAATGCCGCAGCATGTGTCCTGACAAGAACCAATAAAAGAGAGCACATTTCTCCAGTATTAGCTTCACTACACTGGCTTCTGGTTAAATCTAGAATAGAATTTAAAATTCTTCTCCTCACCTTCAAGGCCCTTAATAATATGGCACCACTATATCTTAAAGAGCTGATAGTACCATATAACCCCACTAGAGCACTGCGCTCCCAGAACTCAGGCTTACTTGTCGTCCCTAAAGTCTCTAAAAGTAGAGTAGGAGCCAGAACCTTCAGCTATCAAGCACCTCTCCTGTGGAATCATCTCCCACTTTCAATTCGGGAGGCAGACACCATCTGTACGTTTAAGAGTAGGCTTAAAACCTTCCTTTTTGATAAAGCTTATAGTTAGAGCCAGTCCAGGCTTATCCTGGACCTGCTCTTAGTTATGCTGCTATAGGTCTAGAAGGTCGGGGGACACATGACACTCTGAGCTTCTCATTCCAGCTTCTCCTTCCTCTTCTCAAACTGTTATCACATCAATGTAATTCATATCCCATCAATACATGTTACTGACTTGACTTCTTCCCCGGAGTCCCTTTGCCTTATCGTCCGCAGATCCAGGGCCGCAGCTATGGACACATCATGGATTAGGCTCTGTGGATCACGTATCAGAGATCGTAATGGTGGATCCAGTATGGCGGATTCTGTATCGTGGTAATAAAGGCGGATCCTTTATCGTGTGGGCATCCAATAATGGTGGTGGACCACGATCGAGGTGGCAGCTGATGATGGATCCTAATGGCGGCAATGGACAGTGACTGTGGACTATAGTGGCATCTGATCTTGATGGTGTATCATGATCTTACTGGCTGCTGACCATAGACTATGATTGCAGCAGGACTGCTGATACATAGAGGAGTATTTCTCCTCAGATACTTGACCATTGATGACATTAATCCACCAATTCACTTGTTTACCCTTATCAATGCTGCTAAAACCTTTATCTTGGTCATGTTTACACTTGACATCTATTGCACTTCTGTCCATCCTGGGAGAGGGATCCCTCACATGTGGCTCTCTCTGAGGTTTCTACGTTCTTTTTACCCTGTTAAAAGGTTTTTTTAGTAGTTTTTCCTTACTCTTGTTGAGGGTTAAGGGCAGAGGATGTCACACCCTGTTAAAGCCCTATGAGAGAAATTGTGATTTGTGAATATGGGCTATACAAATAAAATTTGATTGATTGAAGTGCCATGCCTTCTTGGTACAACCAGCAAGGCACAGGTTCACTCAGTTGCCGGCAGATCCGAGATCTACAAGCTGATTTGTCATAAAACGTCACTAAAGACAGAAATGTCTTTCAACTAAATAACACAAATGTCTTTGATGTCTTTAGAAATTTCAGGTAATGCACCTTAATGTCACCCGCCAATAAACTGAACAAAGAGACTGTAATTTGATCAGAGCAGATCAAAGTCCAGTCTTTGTCTTTAGGGACATTTTATACGTTTAATCTCTAAAGATATAAGCGTAGAACAAATCTGCTTGTAGTGGAATCTGTTGACCAGATACCAGGACCGAAAAGACACCCATCTTACAGAGACAACATACTAAACTGCCTTTTTAGATGATTTAGAAGGACATTTTGACTTTTTTAACATATTTTGGACGACATACCGAAGTATGACTTTTTTTCTCTCTTTTTTTCATATTTTGGACGACATACAAAACTGCCTTTTTATGTCATTTAGAACGACATTTTGGACGACATACCGAAGTATGACTTTTTTTCTTATATTTTAGACAACATACTGAACTGCCTTTTTAGATGATGTAGAACGACATTTAGATTTTTTTTACATATTTTGGACTACATACCGAAGTATGACTTTTTTTTTTTTTTTTTTTTTTGGACGACATCCGAGTAAAAGGAAAAAAAAGGAAAAAACAGGAGCATTGCGCCACCACCTCACACATTGTGCTACCGCGGACCCACCTCTCAGGTC